>OY744520.1:197591476-197686476 GCA_963556195.1 Sepiola atlantica | reverse complement strand
AGACTCCTACAAATCCAAAAATCTCGACCCAGACTCCTACAAATCCAAAAATCTTGACCCAGACTCTTACAAATCCAACCAGACTCTTCATTTTAAGATGAAATGATTGTCAGTTAAGAGATGAAGAACTTTATTAGAGAGTTGAGAATGATTGATGGAATGGACCAAGTTCAAATACTTGTGGCGACGGTTCATGGCAGGAATCTGTTGACATTGGATTTGTAAATGACCATGTTGTAATCTGCAGAGAAGCAGTCCCATGGTAATATGTTCCACAGACGGAAAGCTCTTGTAAAAAAGCTCTGTTTGTAGAAATACCGCCTGATGCTAGGCTGGTTTGTTTTACAGCATATCAACCATCTACTGGTGTTTTAATGCCGAATAAAGTTGTCAAATATAATTCTATAGGTAGGATAATTATTTATATTCTTAGAAAACATTGCTCTTAGAAAGAAATTTGACATTGAGAGTAGGAACATTACTCTTAGAAAACATTACTCTCAGAAAACATTATTCCTTGGCAGTGGTAATCTTTATTCTCAACACGACTGACCCTCTACCACCGATTTGGGAGGAAAAATAAAAAGGAGAAATAATTTTTTATTTTTAGAAGAATCAGATTGAATAGTGCGGTTGGGGATGATACTAGGGCATTACGTAACTAGCCGATTGATCAGATCGGGCCTCTCCGACCTCCCATTTTGCCGAAGTTAGGGTGGACGTGAATTGTTGCAAGTCGCCAGGCCAGGTACTGCTCAGCCACCAGGTTCCCGTTCTAAGGCATCATGGGTCGCCATCCACGGCCTACAGGTGGCCCCGTTTTTGGGGGAAGAGGGTTCCTTGGGATAAAAGGACGAATTCTTGCTATGAATGTTTAATAAATTCTTTGGTGGTGGGTAAGGAGTTAACTACGAGAAAAAAAATCAGACTCCCGAGTCTGTTTACAAAAAATGCTGACTTGGTTTTAGAAAATCCCGAAACCGACTTCACCCTCTCCCCCCCCCCCCTCACACACACATCTGGTTACATTCATAGGTATGTTTCCAGTGACTCAAACCCAAACTTGTCAATAACTAAACTACCAACTGAGCAATTAACTGTAAACATTTACCAGTCTACAGTGTAGATCACCAACTGCTTCCCAATCCTACCAGCTCTTATTTTACTTACAACAGAACTAATAATACAACTTAGTAGCTCTCGACTGACCCAGTCTTGCTTACGGTACTTTAAAACAGCTCAAAGTAGTGTCATGACTCACAGGGTAAGGATGTTGGTTCGTTTTTGATCTGGAGTGAAGCCAAAAGGAATGGCGGTTGGCGTAATGGTTACTGACCACGGACGGTGGACATAGCTTGCCAGGTTCAAGTTTTATCAGCACTGATACTATTGGGAAAGGTATGAACCCTGCCCTCCATTAGCTATGAGTGTATTGGTAGGGTAGATTAGGCTCTGTAATAACTCCAATCATCGTATGTAGGTCTTGCAAATTCAATTCGTTAACAACTTGTTATAGATACTGTAGTAGTATGAGAACAGACATTTACTCCTATGGGAGTTGACAAAAAAAAAAAAAAAAATTGTAAACCCAAAAGGTTTACCATCTGATCAGTCAATATATCTCACCTAAGATATAAAAACTGGAGATTTTGTTTTTGACTTTGTAAATTAATCCTTAATATCTCTCCAATTGAGATAGACAAAGGGGGGTTGTAAGCAGGAGGGTATAACAGGGGGGGGGGGTAGACAGGAGAGAAGGAAGGGAGAGGGAGATAGATGAAAGAGAGGGGGAGAGGGAGATAGATGAAAGCGAGAGAGAGGGAGATAGATGAAAGAGAGGGAGAGAGAGAGAGAGAGGGAGATAGATGAAAGAGAGGGAGAGAGAGAGAGGGAAAGTGAGATACACGAGGGGAGAGAGAGAGAGGGAAAGTGAGATACACGAGGGGAGAGAGAGAGGGAAAGTGAGATAGACAGAAGTGAGATAGACAGAAGGGGAGAGGGAGAAGGGGGGGAGAGGGAGAAGGTGAGAGAGGGAGAAGGGGGAGAAGGGGGAGGGGGGAGAAGGGGGAGGGGGGAGAAGGGGGAGAGGGATAGGCAGAGGGAGAGGGAAAGAGACAGGGGAGAGGGAGAGAGGGAAAAGGGAAAGAGGGGAGAGGGATAGGGAGAGAGACAGGGGATAGGGAGAGGGAGATAGACAGGGGAGAGAGATGGGAGAGGGAGGGAGATGGGAGATGGGAGAGGGAGAGGGGAGAGGGAGATAGACAGGGGAGAGGGAGATAGACAGGGGAGAGGGAGATAGACAGGGGAGAGGGAGATAGACAGGGAAGAGGGAGATAGACAGGCGGGGGGGGGGGGGGCAAAAAGAAAGAGGAAAAGGGAAGTGAGAGGGGAGACGAGGTTGAGGAGGGGGAGAGAGAAGCTGTGCTCTATTATAGTTACGGTGAAGCGCAAGCTACAAATGTCAAAGGTTTGTTTTCATTTTTATAGCCGAAACCAAATACTTATTGTAAACGATTCAGTGGATACAATTAATTGAACACAACTTTCTATTTTACTCAAAAATAGGAGGTGGGGGGTCAGATTCACTTCTTTACAAACACCGTTTGGGTGTAAGAGACCACAAACCTGATCGGATTTGAACTCGGCATAGCTTATTCCATAATCAACAACTTATTTTTGTTATATTTTAATTTTTTTCACCAAAAGATATAAATATCTTTTGGCAAAATATGAACCTATTTTAGATCGGCATCAATTTGAACTCGACAGTTTCTCGTGAGCACGAAGCTTCCCACATAAAATCGGTCACCTGTTCTATATTTTTCAGCAAGTGTTCCTCTGTAGATAATCACATCCTGTAACAGACGTTGCTTAGCAACCTTAACATAAGGATAACATCATGCATTAAACTAATCACATGGCTGACATGTCAACTCATCATCCTATTGTAATTCGACAGAAATTGCTGCACAAAAAATATCTCAAATTTCTATTCTCGTTTATATATACATGTGTATGTGTATAATATATACATATATATATATATATGAGAAATGAAAGATGAGAGTAATCTGACGTAATGGGAAATGAAAAAGGAAAAAAACCAAGAGTGCTCCAAGCGGTACCTCCCCAGATGTGGCAGCAGTACCTCTCCATCTTAGGACGAATCTGGCTTTGTGTATATATAAAGTTGGGTTGTTTATTGCAATGAGTGATATTAAAACTCTTTTGTTCATATACAAGATATTAGAACTTCACATTTATGTGTGATAGTTTAGTTTGTGTTTATTTATACTTATATATATTTGCATACATATATATATATATCTTCCACTTTATATGTGTTTATCCTGGCTAGTTTCTGTCTTCTTCCCTCTTATCGCCTTTACCCCCTTCACCTACCGCCTCCCCATACTAGCTCAGTAGGTGTGAAAAAGAAAAAGAAAAGAAATAATATTAAAAAAAAAAAGAATAAGAAATAAAGAATATGTCACCTACTTGTCAAATCATATTTTTATGTCGCTAAAAGTCTTCTCATATGGTCCAATCGGATCATCCTCTCCTTCTCCCATGTGTGTGCTTTCAAAATAAAATTGTTTCCAAATCTTCACTTTTTCTGAAGACGTTCGTTAACACGAACGAAACTGGTCAAATCTCTTGTTTTTGTTTTTCAACTGCATTTTAACCTGTTTTCCGTTTGTCTCTTTTTTCACACATACTGAGTATGTCCACGCGACATACGTACTAGGCCTAACTAATTTGCACATGGATTTACAAAATGACTTCTCATTAATTCACTATTCGTTATTAGTGTTTTCTAATTCAATAACTTTTCGTTTTATTCTTACACAGATTCATATTGAGGCAAATTATTTATGTTGTGGACAGAAAATTAGCCTTTTGGATGAGAAGCGTTTTCCCAACTTAATTCTGGGGGTCTGCGTTCACACATGACAACAATAAACAGCAAATAGTTTAAGGTTGAGGCTAGGAGTTTCTTGGGTTATTATCATTTCCTGTGCAATGCCAGGATATGGGTCCGATAACATATATATAAACGACAAAACTGCAAACCTACAACTCCTCATAGAAATTATAAATCAGTGTACCCTAATGATTGTTATATATATATATATATATATATATATATATATATATATAAAAACATTGTTTGCTAACAACTTTTTATATTTTCAAATTTATGCTAACCAGCAAGACAATTTTTGCTGATTTTTTTCCTCTGATGAAAAGAGCTTATTTTTGAAAATCCATGAATTAAGGAAAAGAAAAGTTGTTTTTTTATATTCCTTGTTTGAATACTTGATGAATTAATAAATATTGTATTTTATCCAATTTTTATTTTCATCATTCATTTCCATATATATATATATATATATATATATATATATATTATAAATATAAACGATATATATATATATATGTATGTATGTTTATATATGAAAAGGATTACCATTAATATACTTCCTGTTGCAGCATTCATCGATCTTTAAAGCACTCGACATACAGCATAGTCACGTTGACACAAGTTCTCATTAGATCACCAAAGTTAAACAACATTGAGTCGGGTCAATACCAGATGGGTGACCATTTGGAAATAGCAGGCGCCATATTTGGGAGGACGGTGACATCTCTCTGCATATACTAACGTCGTTAAAATTTCTCACCTGAGCAGGATATACACATGCTACCTGGGATCGCTTGTGAATTTGATATTCCCCAGAAACTTCCTCCTTCAGATGAAGGCGGCCGAACCTACCTAGAGTGGGTGTTGCATCAGAACAAGAATCTAAAACACTAGACACAGATTTTAGGATCAAAGAAACCTGAGAGATATAATTCTCTCTTTCACGCTACACAAGAGACAACTTTTTCTTTAATACTTGACTTTTCATAGTAAATTTTTTAAATTTATTTTATTGTTCAATTTGATAATTACAAAAAACTAAGCAAAAATAAATTCAAAAATAAATAATACCATGTACCACCTATGTTGCTGATACACAACATTTATTTCTTTTGGGGTATTTTCCAGACCTAATGACTGGAGGATCAATATAATCTGGTTTTAAATTTCAGGTAAATTTAAAAAATGTAGCATAGTTGTGTACGTCAGCTAGTATTAGTATAATAATCAGGGTTGCAGAGTCAGAGATTTTGGAAGGAGTCAGAGTCAGATTTGTCAGAATGCTAGGAGTCAGATTTAAAAAAAATCTGTTTCTGATTATTGCTGAATATTGGAAAATTTTAAAATAAGGTTTCGGAGTTGGACATTATACCTTCCGACTCCACAACTCTGATAACACACTTGTATCTTCATTTGTAATTATGTTATCACCTACCACACACATTACAAAAAATAAGAATGCCTGATTGCCCAAGAACTATAACCACAAAACCCCAGACTCCTCCTAGAACCACGAAACCCCAGACTCCTCCTAGAACCACGAAACCCCAGACTCCTCCTAGAACCACGAAACCCCAGACTCCTCCTAGAACCACGAAACCCCAGACTCCTCCTAGAACCACGAAACCCCAGACTCCTCCTAGAACCACGAAACCCCAGACTCCTCCTAGAACCACGAAACCCCAGACTCCTCCTAGAACCACAAAACCCCAGACTCCTCCTAGAACCACAAAACCCCAGACTCCTCCTAGAACCACAAAACCCCAGACTCCTCCTAGAACCACAAAACCCCAGACTCCTCCTAGAACCACAAAACCCCAGACTCCTCCTAGAACCACAAAACCCCAGACTCCTCCTAGAACCACAAAACCCCAGACTCCTCCTAGAACCACAAAACCCCAGACTCCTCCTAGAACCACAAAACCCCAGACTCCTCCTAGAACCACAAAACCCCAGACTCCTCCTAGAACCACAAAAATTCTGACCTTTTATTTTAAAATCTTCCAATATTTAGACTGTCTTGATTCTTCGGAGCTTAAAAATTCCGGCTCTGACTCCTTCTAAATCTTCTGACTGCGCAACCGTGGTAACAACATAGAAGTCAAAAAAAAAAGTATACTTTCTTCTATTCCCCAATTGAGGACAGATCCGCTCTATTTTTACGTAAACATTTAGAAATGTTTTTTTTTTTTGTTTTGAGCCCTGCTGTAGTCATGGTAACAACATATCAGTCCAGAAGAAGTATATAAAAAAAAACATCGGTCAGTATACTTTCCTCTATTCTCTTTTAAGGTAATTAGAGGAAATGTTCTTACCTTAAACCTAACAAACATTTACGAAAAAGCGTATAAGAGCAAGAGTGATAAAACAAAACACTTGTCTACCATTAAAGATAAGGCATCGAGGCATATCCTTTTTTTTTCCTTTTTTACTACGGATGATTTAGTCCAACGAACTATGGGCAACTTATATTTAGTGAGCTATGAAATCCTGTGCAATTAAAAAAGATAACGTGTGCATACATATGCGTGCTTAACATTAACTTGTACCGTTATACTATTCCTCTTCTTCTGATGTAACCTAGTGCGACATTTAACCTGGGTGGGTTGAGCCGTGGCCATCATAATAACCAGGCCAGAACACTGGAAAATGACGTCATGCTATAAAGTAGCAAACAAAATCTGTCGAACAGTCAGACTATGGGCAAAATGAATGGCTGATCTCCAAAAGGTCAAAACATTTTGACCCCCTCCCTTCACTTAAAAATTCATCAAAATTCAGGAAATCAACCAATTTTAATGAAATTTTCAGTATTTATTACTTAACAATCACGGAATATAAATAACTCATTACTTTATTACAAATTTAGTGCAAATGTATTATTTCATGTAAACAAAAACACATTTAGTAAAGTTATATCACAGGGTACTAAACAAGAAAACGCATGATGGTATTTTTTTTTTTTAAATTAAAATAAAGCATCGTAGATGTTAATAAAAAAAGAAATATTTTAAAATATAGTTCTCATGTTACGAAAAAGCCCCTAAATTCTGTGTTAATGAAATCAATATAACTCGAAGAAAAATTAATTTCTCGAATTAATGATATTTTAAACAACACATTGTTTAATATTTTCACAAAAAAATAACATTGCAGAAATAATACGATGGCCACAGTTGAGGCGAATTTCTCAAGCGGCCCCAGGTCGCATGTATATCCCAGTCAAGGGAGATGATTTTGACAATGTTAGTTTGTACAGGGACATGTCGCTGTCCTACATACGGTTGGTATTCCCAAATGGTCACCCATATGATAGCGACCAGGCTCAAAGTCACTTAACTTTGGTGATCAACGTGATTATGCTGTATATATACACGGTTGTTAAGTGGATATCGACGCGGACTGAAGACCTGGGTGTTCCAAGTTCGAATCCAGTCGATTCCACAGTACCACTTTCACTTAGGGATGTTGGCAACCTTCTCGTGGTCCTTCCCGTAAGTACCCGATGTCTTTCCAGAAAAATGTCTAACTAGAAAAACATCGGGGAAACTAAAGTCAACACCAGAATCATCTGATTCACACGAAAGAAGAAGTCCAACATGTTACCATTTAGGTCAATTAAACCATATTTGCCATTCAGCGATTATGTGCTGTAATTTGTCCTAGCATTCACAGTGAACACTGTCCGGATTGATCCTGGATTGATGTACTAAAGAGTCTTATACCTGTCCTCTGTTGGTTAAGAGGTATCCATTGCTTTTCAGACAGGTGCTGGCCAAGAATATCCGCCTTCAATGTAGTGGTGCAGCCTAGGAGGTTCTATTGACGTCCACTGGCCCCTTTATGTTGGGGGGAGATGAAGATAGCCTTTACAGCTAAATCCCGTAAGTACAGATTCCCGTAATTAAGTGATGTTGAATGTGGTCATTTCTTAAATGGGTGACTATTTGGAAATACCAGGTGCTGTAAGCAAAACACTTCACCGGGGTATAAAAATGGGTATGCGCACTGCTGAGAAATATAAACGGCGACAGACTAGTGTCCTGTCATGAGAATCGTTCAGACTATCCCAACTGGTTAACACTGTAGGGACGACAAAGTTGCCTTCTTTCAAAGTTATTTTTCTTTGAGAGAATGGAGTTTTAGGGTCAGAGTTATGCTCCTGTGGGAAGGGGAGACCCCAAATCTTGTGAGAATACAAGACTTCGTCGTTGCTCTCGTGAGATCAAGTGTTTTGAAAGTTAGACTATCTTCTTTTCTCTATTTTCTCGCTGGTCACTTTGCCTCTAAAGACGAACCCTCCACTATATGCTTGTGCTTCACACGCTTTTCTTACTACAACTATGTGCATTCAATTGTATTTGGAACTAATGTATTTAATTATATGTACAATCTACATTGTATGTCTCCTGTGACGTTTCGTTATAGGGATGAGCAAGTTATCTCTCTTTAAGAGAATGTTTTTTGGGAGCCAGAGCTAAAGAAGAGGTCAAGGCAGTCTCCAGATCTTGTGAGAATGCAATATTTCGTGAGTTAGAGTATCTTGCCTCCATCTATTTGCTCGCTGGTCACTGGACTAAATAGACCTTCCATGTTTGGGTTTTGCCTCTGCAGACAAACACTCCATGAGGCTACTGTAAATTTTTACTTTTGCTTCTCATGATTTTCGTATTACTACAACTATGTGCATTCAATTGTATTTGGAACTAATGTATTTAATTATATGTACAATCTAGATTGTATGTCTATTGCAACGTTCCGTTATAGTTTGTTAAGACAAACAAATAATAAATGTATATTCTGTTAAACAGGCCTCTTTATCGTATTTTGTTGCTAATGCCTCATCTGGATGCCTTGGGCCACCAACCTGTCATCCCTCTCCTCTGCACACCACTGATACTGTCCAGATAACACAAAAAATATTTTTGACACCCATGTGTTTAGAGGATTTGTTTAGATTGTTTAACCACACGTTGCCTATTTTGATAGAATGAGAATAGTCAATATTCACATTCTTTAACACTATAAAACCGAGGATAAACACCAGACCATGGAGTATTTGAAGCTGAGAAAAGCCTTATTTTTGCATTGCTTTACCAAAGCATTTCTGTCCACAGGCAGTTGAGTTATCCATTGCTTTCGAGGCAGGTGCCAGCCAAGAACATTTGTGGGTGGTCTTTAATGTAGTGGTGTAGCCTAGATCGTTATGACAACCCTTACGTGGCCTCCCCTATAAGTAACTAAGAATAGTCGCAAGGTGGCATGTTCCTTGAATGAAATTAACTTCTTCATAATGTGTTGTTCAAATTAAGCATTCTCTCTCTCTCTCTCTCTCTCATTCACCCCAACTCTCTTTCCAATCTTCTTCCTCCTCTTAACTATCGCCAATTTTCTTACTTCACCAAAAGCAAAAAAAAAAAAAAAAAAAAAAACGTTCCTGCTTACTCGTCTCTTTATTTGGGTTCTATATCCTCTCTTCTCCTTCCCATAATCCATCACTTCCCAAGCCACTTCCACAAGGTATGGTGAAATTCCAGTCAAGATTTCAGGTTATCTACATTAATTTAAACCACACAACGTTCAGACTGTAATGCTAGCACTACTCCAGTTCAACAACGAAACCTTTACCGTACTATTTCTAAATGATGTCTAACCGGTAGCAGAAGAAACTCAATTTTTTGTTTGTTCTTTTTTTCAAATTTAATACGACTGAAATTGTATGAGTTACTTTGTATTGTTTACGATAAGTAAAAAAAAAAAAAAAATCTACACACTTGCTTAGTGAAAAGAAATATTTGATAGGTCAACTGGCACAATTTTGTTTGCATGATAATAATAAATGCGGTGATACTGGAAAATTAATCTGTCTAATTAGCGTAAGTGCAAGAGAGAGCTGACTTAAATTCTCACTAAGAATAACTAAAGAAAAAAGAAAAAACGAAAAAAAAAAAAGAAGCTCAATTAGCTTACACTAACCTTTCACCTCACAACAACTAACAATAGAAATTACATAATCACCTGAAATGAATGCTGCAGAAGAGTTCTGGAGAAAAAATTTGGAGGAAAGATAAGGGATTTAAAGAAAGCTCTGAGTGGATAAAAAGAGAGGATGAAAGAACGGGGCGATATCACTATTGATGACGTCAAACAAGCATTAAGCAAAGAATAAATCGCATGAATGAAAATCAACCGGCCTAAAAAAATTACAAAATCTGTCTCAATTCAATAACATCAGTACACTATTATTAGACAAACTGATTTTCAGATATTATGTGAAAGCTAGATAAGATACGAGACTAACAAGCGAAAAACATTACTTTATTAAAAACTAAGGTGCCGCCCGGGAGTAAAAGAAAAACATGTGTATAAAGAAATGGAAATTAATTTTGAGGACTTGAATTTTGTAATCAAATTATTTGGGGAATTAGAAATTTTTTTTTTTAAAGTTTGATTTAGTACTTGATTCGACTCGTCATCTCTCGGGTGTTTATGTAGCATGCCCGAATGCTGCCAACGCGAAGTTCACAGAAACTGGTTCAGGATCGATAGCAGTACCAAAAAAAAAAAAAAACAAAAAAAAAAACACACATACATACAGTGTTATATCGTAAGAATAACAATAAGTAGATAAGAAACCCAAGACAGGAATTGAAAGGAATAGGAATTGTATTAAGAATACTTAATTACAATAAATTGGTCGCCATTACCGGCTCTAAGCAGTTCGCTAAGCGGTTCTCCTTGGTAAGGGAAAAGGTGTCGACTTCATAGTGACCTGACGAATCCATCCTGTCACTATGGGTGAATCCGGATCAGTCCACAACACACAGACACGCTTGAAGTCGCATAATTTAATTAATATATAATATATATATATATATATATATATATATATATACTCATTTTTGAATAAGTCAAGTCAGTCAGTATAATTGCATACGATAACTTTCCTTTAATCTGTTTTGTTGAGTAAGGGAAAATGTCTCCACTAAGTTTTCTTATCCGGAATAATTATCCCCCCCACCCCCCAAAAAAAAATACTGAAGCGAAATAAAATATATTCATACAAATAACCTACTGGAAAGAAAATTCATACAAATAACCTACTGGAAAGAAAATTCATACAAATAACCTACTGGAAAGAAAATTCATACAAATAACCTACTGGAAAGAAAATTCATACAAATAAACTACTGGAAAGAAAATTCATACAAATAAACTACTGGAAAGAAAAAACGAAAAAGTAGACGAGTCCAAATCAAGTATAGATGTCATAGAGATTGCTATTTGGGCCAGACTTTGAAAATCCGACACAATAACTTTATATGTTAGCAAACAGAGGAAATAGAACCATACAAATTATAGATCTATAGTGTAGACATAAAAACTTTAAAACTTCATATAAATTAGAAATTAATGATATAAACTAAATATTACACTTGTAAATCCAAGTACACCTTATTAATGAACATATATAACAAAGAATATGAACATGTCACGATTCGGACATTCAGATGTAAAACTAGGCGTAAATAGATATTTTCCCTTGAACAATATAATCAGCAAACAGAAAAAAATACAATAAAAAAATATAATATATAAATTTTTTTTTAAAAATGAATACTGAATTCACTTGAGTTTTTTTCAAGCTCAATGGGTGAATTTTTTATAGGCACTGATGAAGCCTCATCAAGAAATTGATATTCTGTACATCATGAAGATGTATGTGATTGAGGAAGGCCGAAATAATTGGATTGCAAATTAAAAACTGTCTTTTGATGAATTTGTGAAAATTCGTTACCGGCATTTGCTGAGGTTTATATGACATTAAATTGAATTAGAGCTTTAGTTCTGCACTAGTGAGCTATTACTTAAACTTTTGTGTTATAAAAAAAATTATTTTCAAAAATATAAATATATATAACAAAGAACGAAAAATTTATTATATATATATATATATATATATATATATATATATATAATAATGGATTGGATGAAAGAATAAAATTAGAAATTAATCAAATTTTATTACATATCAAAGTTCAAGCAAAAAGTACTGTAAAGTCCTTAATCCATGGATTTTTAAAGAAAATCTTCTCCTCAATCTCATGTATCTTACAAAGAATAATGTAAAATATATTACAAAAAGGAAAGTCGTATTTCTGTGTGTGCGTGTGTTCAGTTAAAAATCAGAAACTACATAATACACTCATAAACATTACATTATCGGATTCAGTGTGACCCCAACTTAGTTCTGGTAAAAAAAATTGTTATTAAATACTATAATACTAATTACCTTGGAGTCATCAGTAAGCAAATTATCCTTACCGGTAGTTGTTTGAAAAACAACATTGATACTAGGTCGAACAATCACTCAGATTTCTTTTTCATTGAACCAATTGTCAAATAGAGAGAAAAGTTTTGAAAAAAAAAAAAATATTGTTACACTTTTGTTTTAATTCTTTTATGGTGTTATCCATGTCCCGGGCAACATAGAGTTGCCCTGCTAGTAATATTTAATTACTTTTAGACTACAGTATTCAAAAAAAAAAATCAAATATAGCCACTAGACGATCATGCCACGTCGTCATGATGATATATAACATATATACAGTTTGAAATAGCATTTTTAGATGCGTCCACTTTGTCGACTTCAGTTTGCTTCCAGCCAAGCTTTTCTTATTTAACAAAAGATAAAACACAACCTCCCTATTGTCTCCTAAACTATCACTTGATAACTTATTTCAAAATCTACACACAACGTTTTCGTAATGTCACGTATTCTGACTATTTTTTTCTTTTACAATAGTAAACAGAAGTTAATGGTAAATGATTTACCCTATGCCCCCATGCTGTCAACGGAAAAATGTAGACTAAATCAGCCCCCCCCCCCCGAGATACATTTCTTTTCTAGGCGATTATGTGTGAACACCCTGAAAAACTTTGCAGAAAGAACCAAAAACAATTATTTTTAGATACGTCCATGCATCTATATAAGATGCTTAGTCTGCCAGGCGTAAGTTTAAAAAAGCATTTTATTACTAAACACAGTTTGTATGGCCACATCTTAATACACGTTCCTGTTTGTTTCGGATGTTCAGTAATAAAAGAGTAAGGAACTTTTTTTTTAAGTTACTTTTAATACTTGACGCTAATCGATTAAATAGCGAAAAACAAATAATTAATATGGAAACACGAAACACAAAAACACACGCTTGAAGTTGAATAATTTAATATATATTTATTTTTGAAGACCTCAAAGGGAGAGAACTCAGTATAATTGCACACAATAACTTACCTTTAATCTATTTTGGTGAGTATGGAAAAATATCTATTATAGCAATTTTCTTAGCCAGAATAATTCCACATTTTGTTTTCAATCTTACTGGTAGTTGTTAAAAAAAACCAAAAAAACAACATTATTAGTGATACTAGGCCAAAGAATCAGTCAGATTTTATCTTTCATTGAACCAATTGAGAGGATTAAAAAAAAAATAAATGCTTTTTAATTCTTCTATTTTGTTATTCATGACCCCAGCAACATCGGATCACCCTGCTAGTAATATATTTATTTCAGACTACAGCATCAAGAAATAGTTACTAGACTACCAGGGTACATCATCATCATAACATAAGTACAGTTTGAAATAGCATTTTTAGATGTGTTCAGGCATCTCTATATAAAAGGATCAGTCCATCACGCTTGTTTGAGGGAAGTCAGTATAATTGCACACAGTAAGTTCCCTTTAATCTATTTTAGTAAGTAAGGGAAAATGTCTCCACTTTAACAGTTTTCTTAACCAGAATGAGTATTAAAAAATAAATATATATATTAATTAAATTATGAAACTTCAAGTGGTAGGGTAGTTTTGTTTTACGGCATATCAACCCTTTTTGGGTTATTTAATGACGAATATGATCATTTTGGTGAAGGTTTTTATGCTTCAAGTTCTTTATATCTTCAAATGTTTAATCATGGTTTTTGGTTTGGTTGTTTTTGTTTCACGACATAACGACCCTGTTCAGGTTATTTAATGCTGAATCCGGTCATTTTGGTGAAGGTTTTTATGCTTCAAGTTCTTTATAGGCCCATTCCGAGTCACAGACGCATTTTTTCAACTTTGAAATAATACTGTGTCTACAATAGTCACTTTCTAATCAAAATATGTCTTACAACAAACTTCAATCATTTCTCTGTCTAAATAACTTTAGTTTTCATTGATTTGAACAAATCTTCATACTTAAAATGCTCACTAGATTGGGTCACGTACGTGACACCACACAAATGAGCATTTTCAAATTTTACTTATGTCAGCAATTTTCTGTGAATTATCAAGGTTCTACAAAAGGAAATAACCATTTTTCAAAGGGAAATATATGTAAATTTTGAGTCGCAAAAATTTCAAGTCTCTGCACATCTCCAGTCAAGCACAAATTGGGTTTGAGTTGGGTCACGTACGTGACAGTCTGAATTGCAAGCTTGAAAAGTTGATTTAGCTTGACAATATCATGCTACTGTTCATTTATTGTTGTAACCATGAAGAATATTTGATTTTAGAGTTATGTCCTCTGCTTTTCTCTTATTTAAGAGTGATATCCCTTAGTAACTTCCTTTTTCAACCAAGATGTGTCTCTGCTCCAGCAAAAAGAAAAATACTTACATCAGCAGAAAAGATGAGAAATCTCAGAGCAAGAAGAAAACTGTTAGATCCAAATTTTCAACAGAAAGCTGTCAAGGCAAATACAGTTAATGCAATGACTAATCTTGAACTTGAAGAGTACAAGAAGAAAAGTCGAGACAGGAAGAGAAAGTCGCGGCTTCTTAAAGCAAATGCAGAAAAGCCACCTACTACAGCTACTAGTACACCAAGTAAATCCTATAGATCGCCACAATCGTATGGGAGGGCTGTCAGAAAGGCTGAGAGGGGCCCTTCCTTCCAGTCCTCGAAAATGAAAAGCTGTAGTGTGGGGGGTGGCAAAACGTATTGGAGAAAGTTTGGCCACAAAGGCCGAAAACAATTTAAGAACCCATGGAAATGGATTGTCAGAAGATACTGTAAGAACGGTCCAGGATTTTTTTTAAGTATGGACATTGTGTATACGAGTTTAGGCATAAAAAAATGGCTGTGGGGGAAAATAGAGAGAAAAGGACAGACTTTACCTGCAAATGTATTTAAAAGAAGCATATGCTTTGTTCAAAAACACTCACCCAGATATCACTATTTGTTTCTCCAATTTTTGTACACTGAGGCCAAGAAATGTACTTACAATGAAGAACTTTCCTAATGAACGATTCAATACAATTCAGATTCAATGAAGTTAATCTTATTTAAATGTGCTGTTTTTTGGGGGGTTTTTTTTGTCAGAATTGCCACTGATTTTATCATGCATTTATATGGTACACATTTTATTATTTGAATATGTACATTAGCTTATTTTGTCAAGGCCTGACAAGTTGTTCATCAATTTTATCTTTATTAGCAAGTTCATTAAAGATTTATACTTAATTATGTTAATAAGACACATAGTTTTGATTAGAAAGAGTTTATTCTGAGCAAAGTATTATCTCACAAGTTGAAAAAATGCATCTGAATGGTCGGTCACGTATGTGACCGAGACTGGGCCTTTATGAACCTGCAATACAGAGTTTTATGAATATTTGAATGCTCAAATTAATTCCAACCAAGATTGTTAACAGGCAAACTATAAACAATGCTTGAAAATACATGTCACATACATCTCTGTCACTTACGTGACCGGGTCACGTACGTGACAGAATTATGTATGTGCCTTTTTCTAAAGCAATTGGTTGTAGCTACTTGACATTTTGGCTCAAGGATGGTATCAGTATACTTGCTTTGTAAAAAAAAATTGAACTGTCTATTCCATAAGCCTTTTATGCTAGCAAAACTTATATCTCTGATGGGTCACGTACGTGACGGAGCAAAGTGACCTTTCAATTATCATGTATAAGAGGTATTGCTCTGTAAAAATACCTCTATCTTATTAATGTACACTTAGATAAATGTCTGAACTTATGTATGAATGCTTTTTAAAAGATTTTTAAAGCTTTTATATACCCAAATAAATCCATTAAAAAAGATGTATTTATACGGCAGAGGTTTGATGGTTTTCAGATAAGCCGTATAAAAATATAAAACGTTAAAAAGCATTCCACGGTCAAAAAGATATACTTCAACCTTTCTAGTTTTCATAAAAATAAGTGCTAAATTTACACCATCATAGGATCACTTTTCATGGAATGGGCCTATATGTTTAAGTATTTATTCATGGTGTTTGGTTGAGTTAAAGAGGGGGGAGGGAAGAAGAGAGGAGGGAATGGGGAGGGAGGGAAATTGTTGTTTTTTTGTTTTGGATTTTGCAGAACATGATTAGTTTTGCAAATAAAAAAAAAAATAAAACATCAATGTTTGGTGCATTTTGAGTCAGGAAGTCAATAACTTCAGACAGCCTGATTTGGTAGCGCCAGTAGGTTCTATTTGAGTCATAGATGGGGCCCTTACAGGTACTACCACTCCAGACCAGAGTGGACCTGGGAGTAATGGCAACTAAGGGGCAACTCCACATTCCCCACAGCCCCCAAATGGAGGCATCACCACTGAATGTCTTTTATGGTCATACCCAGGACCGAAACTTAAAGTGTGTGCATGCGTGTGTGTATATTTGCGTTTGTGTTTCTCATCTCCACATTTCCATTGCTCAACACAATTTGAATGGACGCATTTTAAGAATACGCATTCTTGTTTCAGATTAGCATTTTCAGTAATAACAGAATTATGAGGAGAGAAAAAAAAACATCCATAATACCAAAGAACTATAAATAATAGACTCGTTAAAAAAACAAAACAAAAAACACAAGGAGTCATCTCAACTAGTTTATCTCTCTTAGGAATTCATCTCTCAAATGGCTCATTGTAACATTTGGTCGACTTCAATTTGCTTCCAGTCGAGCTTTTCTCATTTAACAAAAGATAAAACACAGCCTCCCTATTGTCTCCTAAACTATCACTTGATAACTTATTTCAAAATCTACACACAACGTTTTCGTAATGTCACGTATTCTGACTATTTTTTTTCTTTTACAATAGTAAACACAAGTTAATGGTAAAAGTTTTACCCTAGATAATGGGGTCTGTCCAGTTGGTAAATGTCCGTTGATGAGGTGTCCAGTGAAAGGAGATTTGCTTCATTCTTGAACTTTTTCTATGCTGCCTTCACGAAAACCCTTCTTTTCCATCTGTAAATCTCCTTTCACTGGACACCTCATCAACGGGCATTTACCAACTGGACAGACCCCATATCTTTTTACACGCACTTTCTCACTCTCTATTACTTAATATTTTTTCAAATTTTGAATTTTGGCTTTTCCACTGCCAACTTATCTATCTATGTAATTTCTCTGATGATAAGATTTTAAACTTTGAAAAGCCTTGGCTTAAGGAAAGAATAATAAACATATTGTTTTACCGAGTACACATTGCATTGAACAATCGAAATTGAAATAAATCTGTCATTCGTACATGTTTATCCCTCTCTCATCTATCTTTATAATTACTCTATCTCGTATATTGAGCTTAAACCAATTCACTATAGGTTCTATCCACTAAAAGTATACTTCTAGTTTCATATATATATATATATATATATATAGTCATCCACATACAGACTGTTTCGCTGTATCACAGTTCATCAGTGCGGCTAGACCAGTTAGTGCCTCAAGCCAGGATTGAAACTCATCCTACCCCTGCGCTATCATACGACACTGACTGAATGTAAGTAATATCTCAATGTAAACATTGCAAGTGCCGGGAGCTGGAATTAATTTTACCTAATGAGATATGCCTTAAAGCTAATGGCATTTGGCGATATCCTTACAAATAAGCTCTAACACATACACACACATTGCTCTTTATTATAGAGTGAATGATTAGTACGAATACTGATGGAGGATCATTTTTCTTTTGACGAAGAGTGTACGTTAGTAGAAAAGTCATTTGGGAGGATCTTCTTTCAGATGAAATGAGATCTCTTGAAGTCATATTTCATAATCAGTGATGTTTCTCTCGGTGACATTGTTTACACACAACACTGCAGACCAGAATGTAAAAATAACAAGAACATAACTCAGTCGTGAAACTGCATACCTCCGTCTGACAACATAAGGATGAGCCCAAAGTCTTCTCCATATCGTATGAAGTATTCCCAAAGTTTATGCAATAGAAACGTTGATAACTCAAAAACTATTTACCTGATCAGGCAGAAATTTTGCATAATGGTCACTGTTATCAAAGAATATCAGATTCATACATCAAATTTGGAAAATCGGAAGCTCATATAAGATGTGGGACTTCATTGGCTACAATATGAGCCATGTAGCGAACCTCTATGATGAACAGAACTGAAGTTATCGCCAAAAGTGTGACCTTTTCAATGACTGACCTTTGACCTAGATACTCCAAAATTAAACCATGACCTAAATTTTGACCAAGTTTGGTAACAATTGCTTCAGCGATGTGAACACTAAGCTGTACACAAACAGTGACAGATTCGACCGAAAACATAACTTCCGCCTTGGCGGGGGCAACTATGGAAAGTAAGATAAAAGCTGGCTTAAGTACAAAACCTATATAAACCAAGAGTTATACCAGCACAATAAATAATTCAGATGGTAAATCCGAATAAGAGTCCACACAAATCCATAACCAAAAATAATCTATATAATAATCCGGCTCGTCCCTCAGTTGGTTAGCACGGCCATAATGCCACCAATACGCGTGCGCTAAATCAAAATAATAGTATCGATACAGTTTCATGTGTAAACAAAAAGAAGACAACAAATGATTACTGATTTTTTTTTTTTAACTTTTATTCACCCAAAACAATGAATATTGCCACTGAAGTGTAAGGAGCTACTGTGGTAGGGCCATGTGGGAAACTTGGGTAAGCTAGGCAACAAGATGTTTTCTTCACATTAGATGTAAATTTCATATGTTGGTACTGTCGGGGAAACACGGAAAAGGAAGGGAATTCCAAAATTTAATTACAAAAGTTTCAGCTTATAAACTTATTAAATAAAATTTATAGAAAAAATATGTGCAAAAAATTAAGCTAAAAATGAATATTTAAAAAAAAAAATTTTTTTTAACATAGTTCACCCCAAACAAGGCAGGACGCCACTGTAGACATAAGGGGCTACTGAGAAAAAAGAAGAAGGGAGAAGGGGGGGGGGGTCAACCTAAATTGGGATCTGCACAGCGAGATGTCTGTTTACATTAGTTTTAAATTTCTGCATGTCTGTCTGCATGTCTGTACTGTCGGGGAAACAGTTCCAGAGGTCAGCAGTGAGTAAATGCTAGGTAGTAAGTTATGAAAATATATTTATGGCAATTAAGCTACACAGAGGCTTCCACATTTCATCCCCATAGGGAATCGTCAGGCTAAAATTCATGGAGTTTGTGTTGCCGGGTATTTTTATATATACACTTGTACTTCTTACATACAAAGTTATCTTGTACGAATTTTCAAAGCCAGACCCAAAGAGCATTTAAGCTGACAAATCAAATTTTGCTTTTGCTAATTTTCATGTTATTGCTGTACCATGAAATATGGCAATATAATAACGGACTTTGCTGCAATTTATTTTTAAAAATGACTTATTCGAAATGAACTGAACTATGAAATATTTTTAAATAATCACATAAAAATAAAAAATCAGCAAGAGGGCAACTCAGTTTTAATTGAAGAATATAATACGAGTTATCTACCTTACAACTAGAATTTTATTTCTTTTTCTGCATAAGTTTTAAAATGTGGCCACTCTGAGCAATCCACATACAGGAAAGTGTTGCATCAATTTTCCACACATGAAGAAGATACCTCAACGTGACATGATCATAGGACAGTCACAACGCGACTTACTGCCATAACAGTTGAACACGCCCCCCCCCCATTTCTAATCCCAACACTCTAGGACCGTTCTGCACCTTTCCAAATCCTTGCTTGTAAGTCCATACAGGTAGAGATGCTTCCTCATGGATTCTGCCAACGCTATATCCTCATATATATATATATATATATATATATATATATACATATATTATTATTATTATTATTATTATTTCATGTATCCACATAAAATGTTATAAGGAGATATAATCTTTTATGTATCAATTTTCAGTATTTACTTCAACAGTGCTCAATGCGTGAGTAGAGCTAGGTAGTAAGTTATGAAAATATATTTATGGCAATTAAGCTACACAGAGGCTTCTACGTTTCATCCCCATAGGGAATCGTCAGGTTAAAATGCATGGAGTTCGTGTTGCCGGGTATTTTATATATACACGTGGTGTTTAGTCTAGCTAGTTAACGAATCAGATTCTTTGTTATTTTCTTCGCCAATTGTTCGGCTTCTCACAAACAAATGTTTGGTTGATTTTACTTCCTATTTCTTATTCTGTTGTTGTTTTCTATAGGGTGGCCCATCCCTGTTTGTTGTGTCGAAACAATGGGTGAATTTATTTTAACAAGTGCTTGCTTGTATTTCTATTTTACGTTTTAGTTTAGTTTTTTTATTTAGTTTTTCATTTATTTATTATGTATTGTTAACCTTAAATAAATTTTATTCTGTGTAAGCAGTTGTTTGCTATTTCACTTCTACAGTTTAATAGGTTTTTTTTGGGGGGGGTCTTTAATGTTTAGGATTTCAAATTTCTCATTCAGACATAATCTACACGGGTCGTCTAAATTTCTACATGTACTGGCCTGTTGTATTATTTTCTATTTGATTATTGGTGAGCGTCCGCTATCTTTGAGCTCCCAATAATGGTTTGCTAGTGCTGTTTTAATTCAACGTTCTTTGTTTTTAAATGTACTGTTGTGGTTGTAATATCTGGTTTTAAAATCAAGGGAGGTCATACCCACGTAGTACTCGTTATTCGTCCTTTCTTTGGCAAATATTGTGGCTTAGTAAACAATACTTTTGGTTAGGCTAATAGCAATCACCCAAATAGAAATGAAAAAGTCACTAATGAAGAAAAAAGTTGTAACTGCATAACTCGTACACTTTGTCCACTACAAAATAAATGCCTAACTTACTAATATATATATATATATATATATATATATATATATATCCACATCACACCACTATTCAAACAAAAGATTTTACAAATATATTTTATCAGACAAAAACCCAACTGAGCGTATGGGTACATTTTTATTTTCTTATTTTAGTGAGAGAAAAAGCAAATAGAGATTTTCAAGCGAGCAAAGATACATGTTATTTCTTGTATCCCTACCACGCTAATCCTATATTGTCGCAGTTCTCGATTTCATCACTCCATCAAGTCAGGTCAACGCACCCACCAACCTTGGCTCTAAGTACATCCGACCTTTTTTACCAGTATTGGCTGTCAAATCGTCCGCCGACACAAAACCATTCATGCCTCTAGTCACATAACCGGAATTTATATAGATGCCGGTCACATGACAAGAAGCGTGGATGGTTTTGTGTAGGCAAGTGTTCCTAAAGTTGAGAACTTAGACACGGCTGCCAGAGTTTTAACTGCCATCAGTCAGACAACATCTATGAAGAAGAAAAAGAACAGAAGATGGCGAGAAAGAAAGGAAAAAAGCCTTATGTAAAAGATTGGCCGAAAGCACCCCGAAAAAAATGAATATTCAAGTTAACGAAAATGTTGAACAATTTGAATATTCTGACTCTTTTTTCTATTGTTAATGAGAAAAAGTTGAATTTCAATTATCAAAATGATTTCAGAACCTATCAACCTGTCCCATTGACTAAAAATGCCATTGTCATTTCCATCCAACAAACTGGAGTGAACGCATCATATTCCAACTCGTTTCCTACTGTCTGTGGTTATTAACCTGATATCCTGACTTGTGACCTCAGAGAAAGATTGCGTAGCGGTGACCCTGTTATCAAAAACTCTGCGCTTTATATTTATCGGACTCACATTTACTTTGCTTATTGACTCTTATTTATTTACTAGAATTCTCATACGGAGGGAACTTTATTAAACTTTTAACTTTTTAAGTATAATGTGGATTACCCTCTGAATTGCTCACCAGTATACTATAAGTTGAAACCCACTTATATATTTAAATGTATTTGCTCGTTGGTTAGATATATTCTTTGAATCCCTTTTCTCATATTAGACTTTAATCTTTTGTTTTCTATTTCTTTCCTGTATTTATGTAAATAAATATTTGTATTTGAATTTCTAACTTGGTTGTCTCATGTTATTTCGCACTTGTTTGTTTATTGCTTTTCCTTTACTTTCACCAGTGTCTTGAATTGGAAGACCCATCCCCTGTTTTCTTTTTATTATTGAAACCAGAACCCTGAAACCTTGCCTTTAATCTTTTTTTCTTATTATGTTGCGCAAAAGTTTTTGTAGTCCTAATGAAAGTGGAGTGTAACATATATATATATATATATATATATATAAAATCAATATATGCCAACGTTGTTCTCTTTATAGTCTCATTCTGTGCTAACACAGCACAGATTACCAGGGACACCACATTCATGCCGAACCCTAACCTGTTCAGACAACATCTGTGTCCTTTGAACATCACTGTTCAACCACAGGGAGTTCTCAATGTGAATCTGCAAGTAACCGATATCCAGAATGTTCTATTAATACCCTGCTATTTCCATTCTTGCAATTTTTCTGCAGCGCCCATAAATGTATCAACATACGTGTTTAGTTCGTAATAGTCCATTACAGGATGCACCTTACGTTTATTAGTCTGTAGTATAGGCATCAGTGGTATCAGCCTCTTTTGACAGACTAAACTCCTCAGTATATGGCGGCAAACAAGCATTGTCTATCCAGCTCTGCAACTCATGCTCATACTCCTCCCTCAACTCGCTAGACACCGGATATTCGGAAATTCAATTGTCTGGTGCACAACCACTTCCTGACTGTAATGCACACTTCTGTTTGCCGAGTTTTGCACCAAAATCTTCATTGATGCAAAGCGCTGTACAAATAGATCTAGTCTTCTCAAAGTTCACGCTTCCAGGATGCATAAGCAATAGCTCAAAATCAAAGGGTTTCTCAAGCATGACCAACACATTGTCGTACTTATGTTACCAGTTTGTGCAAATCCTAATCGTGCCGCTTCCAAAAACGGCCTGCACAGTTCTGGTTAATATAGTTACCGTCATGTCCTGCTTGGATCAAACTAGACAAAGGTTTGTGCTCAAAAGAGGACGTGAGCATCCAGTCTTGAGGAGAGCAAAGCATGGTGCATCATCATGTAGATGGTAATGATAGGGAGAGCAGAGTTCACTCGACGTGGGAAACAGACCAACACCGAGGTTTCATCCCAGGTGACCAGTCTTATTGTGCCGATAACATGCAGTTGCTAGCGAAGTTCATTGCATTTATAGCACTTATACAAATATGGTCCCATGCATGGGTGAGCAATCCGGGCAGACTGTACCGCACAAATGACCGGTGCTTCCACTACAGTTTCGTCCTTTATAAGTGCCAGAGCTCAAACTAACAGCTCTGAGAAACAGATCAACCACCTTGAAGGAGGATTGTAGGAGCTTTTTCACAGAGTCAAGAAGGCTCCAGACCAACACTCATGCCATTGCATAGTCTGGTATTCCTCCAAAAAGGACCAAAAACTTCCACTAATCCGTCAAATATGCACCAATGATCTCGCCTGAACGCAACGCACATGCCTCAAACTTCTCATACATTTTGAATGTCATCGGCAAAAGCTTCTGTGAATAATGCTCCCTTAACTCAGATTGCGTCATATTCTCCTTGATCTGTTGTTGATAAACTGAACGCTTCCCTAGTTAGATAAAAAGGAATGACATGATCAAACCACTTCACCTAAGATAGGTTGTACACTTTTTTTTTTATTTACTCAATCAGCTCCAGTCCCGTCAAATTCGGGAATCATTTTCAGGTCAAACCGGCTATCTATTTCTGGACGAAATGGTTTTTAAGAGACCGAAAAATCCTTTGTGGCACAATCTAGTGTCAGCGACGGTCTAAGAGTCAGAAGGAACTTTTGTTCAGACACCATCGGAACAAAACTGCCAAAACGCTTTCCAAACTGCACAAAACTCTTTTGTCTGTTTATGTCCCCCTTGATTTTTCATCTCCCTCACTGTCGTCTTATTTCATCTTTTAAAATGGGTCAGTGTTCATGCATGCAAATTACTAACACCTACAAAAATCAACAACTCTAAGCATGCACTTTTTCCATCTTGCAAATGGCCGCTCAACAAGCATGACATTGCGAGCGCTTTGAATATAGTAAGTGTTCATCTCTATCAACACAAGTCCATCATTCAAAAACAAGATTGTTTGATTATGTCATTTTTTTAGACTAGAATTTTTGTATAAACAACGAAACGCATACAATGTTTTGTATGCTTATGTAGATCACACCCCCCCCCCCATGGTCGCCGATACTGATTTGGTAAAATCTGGTTATGGGTTACAACAGCTGAAAGGAGACTAAACAAAATGAAACTCTGGTTCCTGACACAGAAAACTAAAAAAACACTGATTTATTTTTAACTGATAAAATACCTACTAATTACAAAAAATACTTACTAATTACAAAAAAGTGCAACAAATTACCAAACATTAAATGAAAATGTCCATATGACTGAAAAAACAAATTTACAAAATATCATGTAGAATTTGGTATATTCGGACTACTGTTCTCATCTTGGGTGTTTTTATCACAACGTTTTGGCCGATGCAACCTCCGACCTTCTTCAGGTGTACCTTGTCGAACTCGGGAATCTTTCTGTCGAACTCGGGAATCTGGACAGAATTTTGAACGGAACCCTTTATTAAATCCATGGGGTAGCATGCTCTCGTTCCATCTGCCATCTGGGAAGAAGTCTTCAGTAATACGAAGAATTGCGAATTACTGAAGAATTCTTCCCAGATGAAACGAGAGCATGCCACCCCCGTGGATTTAATAAAGAGTTCCGTTCGAAATTCCGTCCAGATTCTCGAGTTCGACAAGGTACACCTGAAGAAGGTCGGAGGTTACATCGGACTAAACGTTGTGATAAAAACACCCAAGATGAAAATAGTAGTCCGAATATACCAAATTCAATAAATTATCAACCCTCATCTCAAAAATTCTGAAACATAATACAAAATAACAATAGAAATATATAAAAATACAAAATATACAAGAACAAAACAAAAAAATAAAATATAACAGCATATATAAAACCAGTATTTAATCGTTTCCTTTTACCATTTCAGGAACTTAGGTTTCATTTTGTGTGGTCACCTTTTGGCTATTGTAACTCATTACCAGATTTTACTGAGCCAATATAGGCAGCTATGGGGGCTGATATGTATAATCACCGACTTTAAAAAAAAATATTTATTCAATTTAACTTAAAAAAAAAGAAAAAAATCTGATTAAAAATAATCCATAACTTAACAGTAATTTATTACATAATTGTTAAAAATGAACATTTAATTTTAGTAAATAGAGAAGACAACTGTCCTTTGAGCTGGGATCAAAGTGTAGCATCTTCTGTTCTTGGTCAGACGAGGAGATATCTTTCTAGACTGAGGCAATTTTTATTTGTGTCCCTATCCAGAGTGCTCCATTTTGGGAGGAGCCGGACATCACATTAAAAACAGACTTTTATAACTCGTTACCGGATTTTAGAGCCAACATTGGCAGCCATGGGGGCTGATCTATTAAGTACCCATATTTTAAAGGGTCACAAAGTAATTAATTTTTTTTTTGTCAACTGTTATTTTATTTTTTACTAATGAGTCACCACTTAGCAAGTCCAAAAAACACTTGAGGATAAGAGATAATGAGATGGATAAATTCAATGATGGTGAATACTATGAGAGGATTAAAAATCTCCACATACCAATCCACTCAAAACAGCAATCCCCCCCCCCCTCGCTTTGTCAAAAACATCGCTCATGGAATGCGAGGTTTACTGTCTACTCTCCATACTTACAAAAAGTTAAAATGGCTGGCCTAGTTTACAAAGAAGCTGAAATGCATTCAATTTCGTAATTTTTTTAATAGGATTTTTTAAATTTCATTTTATTTTACGTTATTGTATTTTTTATTTCAATAAATAATCGATTAATCTTCTATAATATAAAGGGCAGTTGTCTGTGTGTATGTCCGGCTAAAACTAAAAAAAAAACGGCAAAAAAAACACCCACAAAGTTGGTATTTTCTTGATCGGTGTTGCCCCAGAAAAATGACATCTAAAATTTTGAAAACATTATTCATTCTTATACCATGAACTGATTTTCCAGCCACTAACTAGAGTTGTCTGTTTCATTTTACTTCAGTTGAAGTTCTCAGAAATCAAGCCCCCCCCCCTTCCTGGGGCTAAGATTTGGTCTCTATATGAGATACATAGATATTCAAATATTCGATTAAAGTTCTCCTTTACCTGTCAAACGTTGAGTTAGTAAAGAAATTAAGAACACTAATTTTTATCTCCCCAATTGACCAGTTAACTATGTTATAGTATTTTTTTTCTTTTAGTAGATTGGTCTTGCCGGATTCCAGGACAAGAATTTATCTAGTCTGGTGGAGTATCTAGCTTAGTGCTGTTACTAGAGGCAACATCACAGTGTATAGCGGTGTCGAGGCGATCTTACTTGGGCTTTGAATACTATGTTATTTTGAATATTTGGTCAGGGTCTACTGTAAGGTTAAGTATCTTCATGTCAGGTTATCCTGACAAACCCTCGTACAGAGAGACTGAAGACACTTGAGGATGGTGTCTAGTAGGTAATTCAAATTCTGTGTGTGTGTATGTCCAGAGAGAGAAATGGCGCCGGAGAAGAAAGGGGGGATGGGGAGATGGAGGGGCAAACGGGGGAGACGGATAGAGAGAGAAATTTTAATAGAAATATGTTACACTTTTATCCCGGGCAATGCCGGGTAGCCTTACTAGTAGTAAAAATATATATATATAATGTGCAAATCCCGTAGAGGCGAGAAACATGCACACGACAAGTGGTCCACACAATGTTATCAATAATATAAATAACAGCGTCAGAAAATAATACATTTTAATAAATTTATATTTTAAACAAGATTTTCAAATATCAGATTTATTTCAAGAGAAAAATATCGATTTAAATGATTTTCGATTTCAATTATGATTCGTTTGGCCATTTGCGGCATGTTAATAATAGGCAAAAATTGGGAAATATTTTTCTATCATTATAATAAAGCTGAGTCAATCGACGTTTATTTCCCAAAGATGTTTTTCTTATATACTTTAAGCACATAAAATACATGTTAAAATATTCTTCAGTTTAGGGATTGAGTTTTGTTTGAAAAGAAAAACTTTCATTTCAATTGTTCTAATTAGCCGTAATTTGCAATTAATTAAGTGGAGCATCTTTTACTACGTTTCTGTCTGTCACTCTCACCCTCTCTCACTGTATGCGTGAAGCCCCCACCCCACCCGCTCTTAATTTATAAGGTATCTATCACTCGCGCTTCCGTCACTCTCTCTTTAAACTCAAGATTGTAATAGTCTATTATAAACAAAAAGTAAATAGCACCACAAGTAGTAATATTATTTAAACCAGACACACACACATATATATATATATATAACAATTTTAATTTTAAATAAATAATATTAAACTATTTTTACCTATCCTCTCATCAGTGCAGGGATGATAATCTCAAATGGTTGCACGGTTCGAACCCCTGCCACAGAATCAACCTAGATTCCGTGTATAATATAATATATATATATATATATATATATATATTCCATGATAAATGCCAGTATACTGAAATCATATGCCCTTAATAGGGTTAAGATGAAAATTCATATACACTAAATGTACAAAAGCAAGGAAATTCCCAAATTTTTACACTTTTATTGTCATTAAGGGTATGCGAGCACAACAGGGCTATGTATTTTACTTGTAGCAATTTCTTCAGCGCACCTCACACACTTCATCCACTCATGCATAGAGATTTATACTGTAGTGATGTGATAATGAAATGGTTTGGTTGATATGTAGTCATACCCTTAATGACAATAAAAGTGTACAAATTTGGGAATTTCTTTGCTTTTGTACATTTAGTGTATATGAATTTTCATCTTAACCCTATTAAGGGCACATGATTTCAGTATACTGGCATTTTTCATGGAATGTCACTACTTTTGTAAAGGCTATGCCGCAAGACAATGGTAATTTTTAAGGTTTTTTAGAATTTTCTGGAAAACTAAGGTATATGGTAAACTGAAATTAAAATGCCATCAACTAGACCCTACAACCTCTATCTCTGCCAAAAATCAGCTGAATCCATCAAATAGTTGATGAGATACAGGGTGGCACACACGTACGTACACACGGATAACACAAAATCACTCCTGACCTTTCTGGATCTCTGGGTTGCCTTGACTAATGATGCTGAAATTCTACACACTTATAGAACCTATCAAATGAAAATTTTGTGCAAAGTTTTAACTAATATGGTTTATTGGTTTTTGAGTTATGACTGATCAAAGAAATGAGATTTCTAGCATAGGTCGTTTTTGAAGTCTATTAAGGGATAGAGCGCTATCGCGCCTCCCTTGATATATATATATATATATATATATATATATATTAGAGAGAGGGAGGAGACTAATTTGGGATATTTTTAAATATCATTTAACTGGCTTTGCAAACTCACTTTTCCTGGTTCAAACAATCTATGTGTGGCCCAGTAGGTCACATCTTTTCGATAATATTATACATCATAATGCTTGTCCACGAATAATTCTGTTTTAAAATAAAAATGTTATCGTAGGAAATGAATAACGAAAACAAATTGATTACAGATCACTGTAACTCACCGTTTGGTTTATTAGATCCGCCCATTTTTTTAAATTTTTATTTTTATTTACTTTAGAAGTACGATTAATATATTGTTAAATATATCTTGTGTTTTTTTCTTTTTACTTTCTCGTGCGCTATCTAATCAGGAATAGTCGTTGCCTCATTAAAAAGTACAGGTCTCCACTAAGTATTATTTTTGTCTTCATTTTAAAAGATTTATTTTCTTTTTTATCTTAGAAAAAAAAATGACAGTCTTTTTTTTATTTCTAAATTAACAACAACAACAAAAAATCTCATTCTGGAGGGGGGCACTGGGCAAATTACTAAATCTGAAGGTTGCACAACAACGAAATATAGTTGAAGTTTTGATGGAAAGATTAGATAGAAGAAAAAAAAAGTAAAATTTCATCCTTTGCCCCCACGCTGTCAACAGAAAACATAAAAGTTAGATTTTTTTTCGTGCGATTACACGGCAACAACCTTAAAATATATTGAATTAAAAAATAAATAAATAAAATATTTTTAATTTTGGAGTAGGGCTTCGCTTTACTATAAAAATCCATAGTAAAAGTATCACCCAATTCTTAGTTACATAGCGTATAACGAGTAACCATTTTTTTTTCCATTTCCAAAATGGCAGGCATTTTTAAATTAATTTATTTTCAGAACAACATGTTCGAGTTCCCCACTATTTGGTAAGTAAGTGCTTATGAATCGAATCAAACTACGACCAAACAGACTTTTGCCGAAATAAACTGAAAACTTAATTCACTAAACAAAGTTTAAGGTTAAGATTTAAAAAAAACAAAACAGTTCGGTTCAAATTCTGTAGAAGATTCGATAATTTTATAGAATCACTCCCTTTTCCAAGGTTAGGGTTTCGGAGGGTTTTCCTTTGACGTCATATGACGTAACACCTGAACTACTTATTTGCGACGGTTTTCAATGCCAACATTGTTCTCATAAAACCACAAAACAACACTCGATTATAGACTAGAGTGATTCTCTCAAATTATCAAAAATGTCCCATGTATTTCCAGGGTGTTGACGTGTAATAACACTAAGAAAAACAAGATCTCATTTTTACTGACCACGTGGGGGCAAAGGATAAAATTTTAGGGAAAAAATAAAATTATGGTGTGATTATTATTGTGTGAAATAGAGCAATTCTCTATTTACTTTGAGAAAAGTACAACTCCCCGAAACAAGACATTCTGTGTTGGGGGGAAGGGATAGAGCAGGTCGTTTGAATTCCATATTTAAACTTTTGGAATTTAACAATATCCGGCACAATGTTTCCGATTGAGATTTACGGAACAGGCCGGAAATAGCTGAACCGTCGCCGAACACTCAGTCAATTAGTTCCCAACCCTGACTTAAAATTAGGGTCAATTACACACACCTCGTGTCGTCTGCCTTTAGTACATTTTGAGCGACTTTCAGATCGTAAACTGTTTCGACCATTCCGGAAATCGCAATTGAAAAACATTCGGGTCGATATGGGTCCTATTCTATAGAAGCTCCTTTATCTTTTGCAAATTGTTGCATTTTATTTGTTTTTGTTATATATTTTTTTTTTTTTGTAATTCAGAAGTATTAAATTTGCAAGTTTTTTTTTGTTGTTTTGTTTGTTTTTCGACGTGGTTTGTTGTAGCCTTCATGGAGGCAACAAACCACGATCCAAGATCGACAAAATTCAAAGATCGGTTCACATCATTTACAGTCAAACAAGTTTTGAAAAAATATTAGAAAAGTGTAGATATTTGGGATAGCATGAATATGCAGAAATGAAATAGAAAAAAAACAATAATTACATAAATAAATAAATAAAAAGCAACAATTTACAAAACAAACAAAAAAATACAATGTAAATAAATCTGTTTTTATTTTATTTTCGTTTTAGGAAGCCGGGTTTCATTTTGTATTTTATCGAATCAATATCGTTCGCCATGGGGGTTGATCTATAAATGCACCTTTTGTATGAGCTGTTTCGTTTTAAATTTCAAAATAAAAACAAATGAATTATGACAGAATTGTCAAGCATGAAACTTTTTTTCTATTAAGAAAATTACATTTTTTTTAATCAATCAATCAATCATCGTTTTCGTCACATTAAAATAAATATATAATAATATAGTAAATATTTAATACATAACGCATATATTTACTACGTTATGTATTTATTTACATGAATTCATTTGCATATTATAATTTGACGTACAACAATGTTTTTTTTTTAACTTTACAGATTGTAATTTTTAACATAGTTCACCCCAAACAAGGCAGGCCGCTACTGTAGACGTAAGGGCTACTGAGAATTAGGGTGTAGGTTTTGGGGGTCATTCTAAGTTAGGAGCAGTGTAGTGAGATGTCTGTTTACAGTAGTTTTGAATTTCTGCATGTCAGTACAGTCGAGGGAGCAGGGAGGGAGTTCCAGGGGCAGGCAGCACGAGGAAAGAAGCTATTGGAGTAGAAGGCTCTTCGGTATCTGGGGACCTCCACAGTGAATGGATCAGATTTGGCTGATTGTCGGGTTGGTCTAGTGAATTTACGAGGTAATATTTTAATTGTCTTTAATCTAAGTAATTAATTAAAATAAACAAAAGTTAGGGTATTATGTTAGTATAATTTTAATTTTAATTCGATATTTGTTTGTATGTTGATTGTTTATTATTTAATTAACTGAACAACGTACTCGACGTTGCTAGGGAGTCTTTTTACTTTCATTTTTGTTTAACAATTATTACGATGTCATTTAGTCATTAAATTATTGGTTAACGGACATAAAGTCTATTGAACACGACTAGTTTTAAACCAATTGCTTTTATATTTAAAAGACCTCATTAAATTAAATAATTTTTAACCGCCCCCAAAAGTTGAATGTGATTTTTATTTTTTGGGGAAAATACCAATAATTTATATGAAAATTTCGGATTTATATAAATTTTATAAAAATTGTGTATTTTAATTAGAAAAAATATCAAAAATGGACTTTATGCCCGTTAACCAAATTGTTCTAAGACTAACTAATTTTGCTCATTTTTAACAACAAAACAAAAAAAGGGTGGAAAAAACAATAACAAATGTTACCAAAGGCAAGATAAATTATTCTTAGTCTTCTACCTATCGGGATAAGTTTTTTCAGTTTAAGACAAAACTAGTGTCAACTCTAATTTTCTAACAGTAATGTTATTTTAATATCTATTAAAATTATTGGATGTAAATAGATTTAAAAACTTTCAATACATGAGTTTACTAAGAATTTTAGAGCCAGAAATGACTTTCAAATTTTGACGAGTCACGAATTCGTTCAACTATAAAGAGATATGCCCGACGTGTTTATGAAGAAACCGAACTGCATTCTGGTGGATTTAATTTCGTTTTTAAGTTGGATTTGAACAATTTCGTTTTATTTTACGCTGTTGCCTTTTTCATTTCAACAAATAATCGATCAATACTCAGTAAAAAAAAATAATAATGATGTGCAAGTCACGTAGAGGCGAGAAAAACACACACACACACACATTGACACACGAGAAGTTGTCTAATAAATTTTATTAATAATTTAGAGATTTGATATTAAGTAGATTTTTAAGATTTGGCAACCCAACAACAGACTGCCTTTTTTTTTTTTCTTACGTAGCAAAACATTTTAAAAAGACTTTTAATTTGTGGATTTCTGAACTGCTTTTAAATATTTGTTGAGTTTCTTTGTCATTTTGTGTCGTCATTAAAATAAGCTAACATTATAAACTGTTTTTTTGTGTGTGTGTTTTGTTTTTTGTTCATATTTAATCTGTTGTTATGTATATTAGAATCAATAAGGTTTTTTTCTAATTGATAAGTATATAAGAATATAAGTTTTTATAAATAAACAAAAATTACGTAAATATAAGTATGTTCTTACATTGTAAAACACAACAAACACATTTTACATAAATAATATTAATTGGTTGTTTGAGTAATATTGTAAAAAAATCTCCAGTAAAACCTGTGACTTAACCTGTAAACAAACCGAAAAAATTAAGCAACAAAGATGACAACAACAGAAGTAACGATGTCTATCTTTTATCTAATCTAAAATGGTAAATCTAGATGTGTTTATGTACGTACCCGCTGTCGAGGGAGATGAAACTCCATCAAGAAAAAAGGTAGAGTCGCGTGGTCCGTACGAGAAAAAAGATTTAAAATTCGAAAAATGAAGAGGAGGAGAGAAAAGAAAGGATGAGGGGGGGATAATAGAGAGGAGCAGGGTACAGAGAGAAGGGAAAGTTTTAGCAGCAAAAGGAGGAGGGAATAAAGAGGGGGAGTTGGAAAACCAGAGAAGGAGGGGGAAAAGAGAGGATGAGGGAATAGAAAGAGGGAGGGAAGTAAATAAGACGATGAAGAAGAGGAAAAGCTTTAAAAACAAAGGAGGGGGAAGAGAGAAGAATGAAAGAGAGGAGGAGGAGAAGGAGGAAAATACAAAAGAGAGAATTAGAGAGGAGGGAAAGAGAAGAAAAAGAGAAAAAAATCGAGGCTTTAGTAAAAGGGGGAGAAGGGAGAGATGATAAAAATAAAATACGTATGTAAAAGAGGGCAGCTGCATTTTTTTAGTTATTTATTTTTAAAGGTTTTTCCTAGAAACTACAGAACTTGAACAGAACCAAGCCGACTTTTACCGAACTAAACCTAAAAATTAGATTAGGGTTAGGTTAGGGTAAAAAAAAAACAGTTCGGTTCAAATTCTGTAGAAGTACCAAAACAAAACAAGTCTCCCTAATCCAGCCCGTAAAACCAAAAAAAAAATAAAAAATAAAAATTTAAAAAATAACATAATTTTCTAGAATTAATTTAATTTTAATACTCGACTACTGGTATGACTAAACATTTTTGAAAATTCCTGTTTCAGTCACGTAACTTATTTAGAGTGAAACTTATTTTTACTTAAACCCTGTTTTAATAAAAAAAAATATGTAAAATTAAAGGCGATTTTGTCGTTTCGCAGCCAAAATGGCGGACAATGAACCGTCTGCTAATTTCTGATTTTTTTTTCCGACCTCACAAATGTGTAAGTAAACCCAAATAAATTGTTTTGGACTAATTTCCCAACTGTATTTCCTTTAAAATAATTTAAGGTAAATTTCAAATTAGTCCAAAACAATTTATTTGGGTGTACTTACTCATTTGTGAATTCGGGAATTAGCAGACGGTTCATTGTACGCCATTTTGGCTGCGAAACAACAAAATCACCAAATTAAAAATACTAAGTTATAGCAAGTTTATCGTACACGTGAAACGCCGAAATGAAAATTCGCCAGAAAAAATATAATCACCATTTTATAAACAAGCCAAAAGTAAGAGAAGTTCATAATTGTCTATTTAAGGGAAGAGAACTTTTTTTTTTTTCAGTAAATACAAAAGCGAAGAAAAACATTATTTTACAAAAAAATTTTCTGAAAAATTTTGAACAAAAAAAATGGTAAAATAATTTTTCATCCTTTTTAAAAAGAAAAGGTTCTCTGTCCTAAACTAAAAAACTATGAACCGGAGTTATGCACCTTTAGTCTAGTTTCAACTAGTTTATAATGATGGCGACTATATTTTTCGGCATAGTTTTTGTCCTGGCGTTTCACGTATGATGGAACTTGCTATGATTGAGTGTTTTTAATGGTGTTTTTTTATTACTAAAACATGGTTTAAATAATAAAATAAATAAAAAGGGCGATTTTGTCGTTTCACAGCCAAAACAGCGGACAATGAACCGTCTGCTAATTTCTTGTTGTTTTTTTTTCGACCTTAAGTAAAACCAAATAAATTGTTTTGGACTAATTTCCCAACTGTATTTCCTTTAAAATAATTTAAGGTAAATTTTTAATTAGTCCAAAACAATTTATTTAGGTTTACTTACTCATTTGTGAATTCGGAAATTAGCAGACGGTTCATTGTCCGCCATTTTGGCTGCGAAACGACAAAATCGCCATAAAAAGTTGTTTGGGAATAATGTCGAAACCCATTTCACTCTAAATAATTTAGGTGATTGAAATAGGAATTCAATTAACCATTATAAGAAAAGAATATTTGGAAGTTATCGCTTTTCCCCTTTCTTCGACGTAAAAAAAGGTAGGTAATTAATTAATTACTTCACCGAATATAAGAGATAAAACGATGCTTGTTTCTTATGTTTACTGCTAGTTGTTGCAGAGTTATGATAATATTGTCAAATTAAAAGAGAAACTGTGATTTTACCAAAAGAGTGCGAGTCTAAGAAGACTTGGAACAATCATTACGAAAGCAGCAAAAAGAACCAGAACAACGAGGAAGAGAACGATAAACATTTCGATTTTCGAATAATGTACGATCAATAGTGCAGTTATTCGGTTATTCTCTTATTCTTATATTCGAAACATAAGAATTGACACTATGCTTGAACATTTTTGTTTTTCGTCCACAAAAATTGCACGAGGAATTTATCTTCTTCTCCTTTTAATGCAAACGCAATTTTAAGAAATTCATTTGTTGATAATATTAGAAAATGCAATTGCATACGAATTTGCAAGCCTCAAATAACATGCCCTATATGTGTTCGTTTATTATTTGGGAATAGTAGAATAGAATCAGAATTATTTGAGAATAGTATAATGGGATACCTAATCATTTCGGAATAGTAGAATATGATTCTGAATCATTTCGGAATAATAGTAGTTTTCGTCTACAAGTTACAGCCACATTCCAATCATGTAACAACAACAAGTCTCCCAACAACAATGCAAAATCAATCTCGTGTTTGGAATTTCTTTCCTTTCTTGAATTTCATTGATTCATTTTTATTTTTTTTATATATTGCTTAATCAATGCTTTGGCAGAACAAGAATGAAAGCTTTTTTTTTTAATTATTATTATATATATATTTTTTCGAAAGAATAATATATATATATTTTTTTTAATAGGATTTTGAGAGTTACATTTAATTATTACACTATCGTTTGGTCATGTCCATTATGACGTCATCCTGCAACGTCTAAGACTTGAGGAAGAAAACAATAAACAATAACAAATAAAAACGTTGCCATTGTGTGGAGACAACAATGGGAACTTATTTCAGTGCTATTGAAATTTCTTGGCTGGAGCAATTTCGTTTCGGTTAATCTCCGTTTTATATTGTCTCCTCTTAGCCTCTTACCGATATTAAGTCAATTTTATACATCCAATATTTTTAAAAACTTATTTAGAGTCCTCATTTGTACCAAACCAACCCGACAATCTGTCAAATCCCATCCATTCACTGTGGAGGTCCCCAGATGCCGAAGAGCTTTACCCCAAAAAGCTTCTTTCCTCTGGAACTCTCTTCCTGCTCCCTGTTTTCCTGACAGTACTGACATGCAGAAATTTAAAACTAATGTAAACAGACATCTCGCTGCATAGCTCCCAATTTAGGTTGACCTCCCCACCCCCACCCCACCAAAAAAAAAAACCCAACTCTCACCCTTTTTCTCAGTAGCCCCTTTCGTCTACAGTGGCGGCGTGCCTTGTTTGGGGTGAATTATGTTAAAAAAAAAAAATTTAAAAAAAGGTACCCAAGGATTCGCATGTGTGACGTAGTCGTGACGTATGCGTGGCGTAAGCAGTTCCTACTACGAACGGAGAAAGCCGAATCAAGTTCCGCCGTTCCGAATTTTACCGAAAAATACAAATATAAAAGGCGCTTACTTTTTTTCGGTGCTTATCTAGAATTACAGAGACATTCACAAAAAAAAATAATAAAACAAACTGAGAAATATCTGTTTATTGTACGTATCTGTCACGGAATGAATATATTGTATACCAAAAATCACGTAAATTAATGGAGTAGTTTGTATTTTATACTTGTGGGGGTCGTCATACCTTTTTTTGGTGATAACTTCCTCCACAAATAAAAATAATAATAAGAAGATTTACATGCAAAATCAACGGAAGTTTATTTACTGAAATAAACTATTAACAAATAGAATATATTTCTTTTTGTAATGAGTTCATGAGTCCTTCCTTTAGTTTCAGGGTAAGTAAAAAGAAGAATGTCTTTTCTTTTGTTGAAATGTTCATTTGTTATAAAATATTAAAAGAGGCAATAGGTAATGTTCGCCTGTGAAATTGTATGAAGCGCGCGAAAGGGTGAAATGGAAGAGTGATAGTAAGATGCGTATAACCTCCGGATGAAAAGTCAGTTGAAAGAGAAAGTTTGATGTTTGTGTGTGCTTAAATACTATTTGGATAGGCTCCAGCGAGCTTAAGGAGAAAAGTTTAGAAAAATATGTCTTTGGAGAAATCTCATTGGACAGAAATATCACGTGGTGTGCTCTCAACTACGTCCGCTCGTTTTGAGTTGATTTAATATATAAGGCCACATCGGAATTTGCGTGGGCGTTATTTTTTATTTGCCACGCGCCAATACAATTATATTCACTCTGCGCGCCTAAATTGTATTTATCCCAAACAACAATTTTTATTCGAATCTTAACCGTGTCAACTGGCACAACATACACGAAATAAAATGGTCAAATTGGTGATGGTCATAAAGTGGTTGATTATTTTACGTTAAATGGCACTTCTGCAGATTAGGGGCGAGCCGAACTTTATTTGTTTTCATGTTAGAAGAGCTCCAATAGTGTAAGGGGCGAAAACTCTCCTTTTCTTTAACTTTTAAGTGCATAATTTCTAAGAATTTTTAAAGTAAGAATGCGAATTTCTCGAAGAAATTAAAATTTGTGAAAATCAACAGTATATTAATAGAACATTTATTGAAGAAAAGAAAATTTGGGAAAATCAGCAGTATATTTTTTTCATTTCAAAACGAACAGTCATCTTGTTTTGTTTAACACATTTTTGGTGTTTGTGAACTGTAGGTCCGAAAAAAATTGTTTTTATCTTTAAGTTGAGGAGAGTCAAATAAGAGGGAGAGAACTCTAGTTTCAAGTTTGAACCACGATTTATCTGAAAATGGATTTGAACAATCTGAATTTGCAAGGTGCCACAACTAACCATGTAGAACGAATGTGGAATGAGGCGAAGAAAAGAAACAAGATTGAATGTGACACCCACACGCAAATGGCGGAATCGTACCTAACCGAATTTATGTGGAAACAAAAATTCCGAAAGGACACTGCACTGGGAACTGTTTTCCAACGAATTGCCGAATTTTACCCAGTGTAAAACTAACCCTAACCCTATTTTTCAAAATCATTTTATTTTTCACTTTTTAATAATTACAGTAGTAAAATCCATTTTCAGATAAATCGTAGTTGAAACTTGAAACTAGAGTTCTCTCCCCCTTATTTGACTCTCCTCAACTTAAAGATGAAAATTGTTTTCGGACCTACAGTTCACAAGCACCCATTTTTTAAATTTTATTTTTACAGTTTAAAAATTTGAATTAGAACAACAGTCATCGTGTTTTGTTTAACACATTTTAGATATTTTTTTTTGTTTAAAAAATTAATTTTTCTCTTGTTTTTGTTTTTTAAACGCGTGTCATTTGCATTTCCATTCCGCAGGCGCATATCTCGGTAAAAGAAAGTTGTCTATGTGCTTGCAAAAATACTATCACTTTCTGTTGAGTAGCGATTTACTCCTCTCCAGGAGTTAGGCACAAGGCCAGTTTTTATCTTACTCCCACAAGTAAGATGTGACCCAAGGTCGGGTCGGGAAAGTGGGGTTTAAAAATTGCCTGGGCAGCTCCAGTCGGCATTCCCCGGTAGGGGCGCCTCAGGCAGTAAGCAATAAACTTACTCCTCCTCAAAGAGGGGAGGCGAAGCCTGGAAGGGTGGACCTCCTAGAACTGCACAGGACAGACCCATAGACCGGCGTAAATCAAGCCCCGAAGGCCAAGACAATACCAGTCTATGGGGTGCTGTATCCATCGGAACAGATACTACACTTTGATCTTAGCCAAAAGGCCAAAGCGGTGAGTATTATTTACTCCTCTCCAGGAGTTAGGCACAAGGCCAGTTTTATCTTACTCCCACAAGTAAGATGTGACCCAAGGTCGGGTCGGGAAAGTGGGGTTTGAAAAGCCAGCGCTCGAGAGGTGAGCACTCTGGCCATTAAAAATTGCCTGGGCAGCCCCGTCGGCATTCCCTGGTAGGGGCTCCTCAGGCAGTAAGCAATAAACTTACTCCTCCTCAAAGAGGGGAGGCAAAGCCTGGGAGGGTGGACCTCCTAGAACTGCACAGGACAGACCCATAGACCGGCGTAAATCAAGCCCCGAAGGCCAAGACAATACCAGTCTATGGGGTGCAGTATCCATCGGAACAGATACTACACTTTGATCTTAGCCAAAAGGCCAAAGCGGTGAGTTCTGTTGAGTAATTTACTCCTCTCCAGGAGTTAGGCACAAGGCCAGTTTTTATCCTACTCCCACAAGTAAGATGTGACCCAAGGTCGGGTCAGAAAGTGGGGGTTGAAAAGCCAGCGCCCGAGAGGTGAGCACTCTGACCATCAAAAATTGCCTGGGCAGTCCCGTCGGCATTCCCCGGTAGGGGCGCCTCAAGCAGTAAGCAATTAACTTACTCCTCCTCAAAGAGGGGAGGCAAAGCCTGGGAGGGTGGACCTCCTAGAACTGCACAGGACAATCCCATAGACCGGCGTAAATCAAGCCCCGAAGGCCAAGACAATACCAGTCTATGGGGTGCAGTATCCATCGGAACAGATACTACACTTTGATCTTAGCCAAAAGGCCAAAGCGGTGAGTTCTGTTGAGTAATTTACTCCTCTCCAGGAGTTAGGCACAAGGCCAGTTTTTATCCTACTCCCACAAGTAAGATGTGACCCAAGGTCGGGTCAGAAAGTGGGGGTTGAAAAGCCAGCGCCCGAGAGGTGAGCACTCTGACCATCAAAAATTGCCTGGGCAGTCCCGTCGGCATTCCCCGGTAGGGGCGCCTCAAGCAGTAAGCAATTAACTTACTCCTCCTCAAAGAGGGGAGGCAAAGCCTGGGAGGGTGGACATCCTAGAACTGCACAGGACAATCCCATAGACCGGCGTAAATCAAGCCCCGAAGGCCAAGACAATACCAGTCTAAAGGAAGGACTCATGAACTCATTACAAAAAGAAATATATTCTATTTGTTAATAGTTTATTTCAGTAAATAAACTTCCGTTGATTTTGCATGTAAATCTTCTTATTATTATTTTTATTTGTGGAGGAAGTTATCACCAAAAAAAGGTATGACGACCCCCACAAGTATAAAATACAAACTACTCCATTAATTTACGTGATTTTTGGTATACAATATATTCATTCCGTGACAGATACGTACATCAAACAGATATTTCTCAGTTTGTTTTATTAGTTTTGCGAATGTCTCCGTAATTCTAGATAAGCACCGAAAAAAAAGTAAGCGCTTTTTATATTTGTATATTTCGGTAAAATTCGGAACGGCGGAACTTGATTCAGCTTTCTCCGTTCATAGTAGGAACTGCTTACGTCACACCTACGTCTTTATCGTCCCCACAGCGAATCCCTAAAAAAATTGACAACATCCTGTCTGTTTACCCTTCTGCTAACATTCATTGATATATGTACCCCCATTACCAACACTATTTTTCCATCACTTCCATCCAATCACGATAGCTGACCGATGCCATTCTTGGCTGTCATTTCTCTTGCTGAATAAGTGATCGCCATTTCTTAAATATAAAATTGTTTGCTTTTTTTTCATTGAATTTTTGCTTAAGAAGAAAGATATTTCCATGGACATGGAATTTGTGCTTACATCATGGACGGTTTTTCATGTGGTAGAGACATTGCTTTTCCATATGGGAGGGACATTTCCCATGAAGACCCTGAGTTGCTCTTTATGTGCTTTTGTGTTGATTTTGTTCACAACACCTCTTTCATCTTTGCCCTTTATTGTCCCTACAACAATTGAGTTACTGAAAAAAATAGACAATATTTTGTCTGTTTACCTTTCTGCTAACATTTATGTTTGTGGTGATTTTAATGTCTACAATGTAGAATGGCTAGTCCACTCAACGAAGAATGATTGTGGTTTGGTTGTTTTGTTTTACAGCATATCAACCCTTTTTGGGTTATTTAATGTCGAATCAGGTCATTTTGGTCAAAGTTTTTATGCTTCAAGTTTTTTATATATTCAAATATTTATTCATGGTGTTTGGTTTTTTTTGTTTTTTTTTGTAGAGTAAAAATGTTTTTGTTTTTAGCTTTGTAGGGAAAGGAAAAAAAACAATAGCATCAATGTTTGGCGCATTTTAAGTCAGGAAGCCGGTATTTTCAGACAGCCTGATCTGGTAGCACCAGGCAGAAGATTGATGATGAAGGAAGGTTTTGTCATGACTTTTCTATTTCATATGAGCTGACTCAGATTGTTGACAAACCCACTCGTGTACCTGATGCTGATCGACATTTTGCAGGCTTTCTTGATCTTTTCTTGGCAACTTTTCGTGAACAGTGCACATCTACTGTTTTATCTCGTATGGGATCCTCTGGTTACTCAGTTGTCTCCATCAAGATCAAATCTAAGTTCAGATGTCTCTTTCCATCGCAGACTTGGAATAGCTTTAGATCTTTCACCTCTGAAATTCCTCTGCACTTCATTTTGATAAAGAACATAGAAATAGATGCTCTGAAATCAAAACCGTGTTTAAAACTACCTACAACTGTTGCAAATGGGTTATAGGAAATGAAAAAGAGTCCTATGCCCAATCTGTTAAATCCAGAGTTGCTGAACAGGGCTTGGTTCCTATAAATTTTGGAGAATAACAAACGGGATATTGAACAGATTTAAGAGTTCTAGTCAAACCTGTGACAATGAAGAGGAACACTTGCTAGCAGGAAAGAGGATGAGGTGCTTCGCATGTTGTGTCTGCAGGGTAAAGAGTTATACAACTCCTACCCACAATAGGAATATGTGACACTAGGTTGGAAAGTGGTATTTGAAAATCCAGCGCCCGAGAAGGTGTGCACTCTAACCATTAAAAATTGCCTGGGCAGCCCCGTCGGCATTCCCCGGTAGGGGCGCCTCAGGCAGTAAGCAATAAACTTACTCCTCCCCAAAGAGGGGAGGCAAAGCCTGGGAGGGTGGACCTCCTAGAACTGCACAGGACAAACCCATAGACCGGCGTAAATCAAGCCCTGAAGGCTAAGGCAATACCGGTCTATGGGGTGCAGTATCCATCGGAACAGATACTACACTTTGATCTTGGCCAAAAGGCCGAGAAAGACTGCAGGGTAAAGAAGGGCTTCTCTTCATAAGTGCAAATTTTTATAGTGAAGTCTGATTTGCATATGTGGAGATCAGCTGATATGAATGAAGAGGACAGCTGGGAAGCAGCGAGAAGCGATTTGGATTGCAGAGAGAAAGGTAGAGAAAAAGTGGTTGTATTGAAAATCGGTGAAGTTGAATTACCGTCAAAACTTTTTTGTTTTATTTTTCGGGCACAGTTAGGTAACAAAACCATTATTAACGGATCATCAGAGCTGATCTTCTCAGCCAAATGTTTTGCAAATTAGTTTGCATCAAATTCCACCCTTTGCGATCAGGACCATCTGCTTCCAGAATTTCTCCCTATGACTGAAAATACTCTAAGCAACATTCATATATCAGTGTCTGGGATGTTTCCAAACTTATCAAGAACCTTAATGTCACGAAGGCAACTGGTCCAGAAAACATTCCAGTCAGTTTGCTTAGGAATCTTCTTTCTTTTTTTTTTAACAAGTTTGCCCCAAACAAGGCATGCTGCCACTCTAGACGTAGAGGGCTACTGAGAATTAGGGTGAAAGTATTGGGGGGTCATCCTAATTTGGGAGTTGTGCAGCCAGATGCTTGTTCACATTAGTTTTAAATTTCTGCATGTCGGTACAGTCAGGGAAGCAGGGGCCAGGGAGGGAGTTCCAAAGGCTTGCAGCACGAGGAAAAAAGCTGTTGGAGTAGAAGACTCTCCGGCATCTGTGGACCTCCATAGTGAATAGATGGGATTTAGCTGATTGTCGAGTTCGTCGAGTGAATTTATGTCGAGGGGGAACCAGAGCAGCAAGTTCATCAGAGCACATTCCATTGAAATACTCCTATCCTGACAAAGCTGTTCAATCGTTGTTTAAAAGACGAAATCCTTTCCATCTCTTTGGAAAATTTCGTCAGTCAGCCAAGTATTCAAAAATACTGGAGATCGGTTTTCTACATCTCAGTAGAGACAGATCAGTCTCTTGTGCATCATGAGTAAGTTGTCTGAGTCACCTCAGCAAAAGCAATCTACTTAATGACAAGCAATATAGATTCTGTCCTGCAAGATCAATAGCTGATGTGCTGACTGTAATACATCACTCAATAAGTCTCGGGTCTGACATATAGATGGCGCCACTAATAAAAGATTCATATGATTTTTATAAAGTACTAATCTTCAAATGGCACGTGTCAGAATTTGAGTCCAATCAGATTATTAGTTTACAAATTACAGTTATTTAAGTGAAGCTACTTTTTTTAAATTTTCAAAACAATGGAAAAATCTGAATTCCGTGTGTTGATAAAGCATTGCTTTCTGATGAGAAAAAGTACTGTTCAAGCAAAACAATGGATTGATAGGCGTTATTCGGACTCTGCTCCGCCAGAAACAACAGTTAAGAGATGGTGTGCTGACTTTAAATGTGTCCGTACAGACACAAATGATGCTGAAAGCTCAAGTCACCCAAATGCGGCAGTTGTCCCAGAAAACATAAAAGTCCACAGACTCGTTTTGACCGAACGTAAATTGAAGTTGTGTGAGATAACAGAGGAGTTGAAGATACCATTTTGTATGAACATTTGTCAATGAGAAAGCTGTGTTTAAATTGGGTTCCGCGTTAGCTCACAGTCGATCAAAAAGCAACAATGCGTTGACGATTCAGAGCGTTGTTTGCAACTGTTTTAACAACAACAAAAAAGAGTTTTTGGATCAATATGTGACAATGGATGAAACATGGATCCACCACTTCCGGCGTCAAATCAGTAATCAGCTGAGTGCACAGCAGCAGGTGAAAGCCGTCCCAAAGTGAGCATAGATGCAAACATCAGCAGGCAAGTTTTTCGCCTCCGTATTTTGGAATACACAAGCTATTTTTTCCATTGATTTCCTTGAGCAATGAAGAACCATAAATAGCGAATATTATATAACATTATTAGTGCGTTTGAAGGAAGAAATCACAAAAAAACGGCCACAAATGAAAAAGAAAAAAGTGAATTTTCACCAAGACAGTGCACCACGTCACAAGTGGATTGCAACAATGGAAAAACTACATGAATTACACTTTGAATTGCTTCTGCACCCACCCTATTCTCCAGATCTGACCCCCGTGACTACTGCTTGTTTTCAGACCTAAAAAAAATTCTCCAGGAAAAGAGATTTGGCTTTAATGAAAAAGGAAGAAATCACAAAAAAACGGCCACAAATGAAAAAGAAAAAAGTGAATTTTCACCAAGACAGTGCACCACGTCACAAGTGGATTGCAACAATGGAAAAACTACATGAATTACACTTTGAATTGCTTCTGCACCCACCCTATTCTCCAGATCTGACCCCCAGTGACTACTGCTTGTTTTCAGACCTAAAAAAAATTCTCCAGGAAAAGAGATTTGGCTTTAATGAAAAAGTGATATCAGAAACTGAGGCATATTTTGAGGCCAAAGATCAGTTGTTCTACGAAAAAGGGCATCAAATTGTTAGAGTAGCGTTAAAATCAGTTAAAATCAGTTAAAATCAGTTAAAATCAGTTAAAATCAGTGCGCTGATAGGTCGTAAAACGACAAAACACGTGTTTGTGGATAATTGTATTTTAAAAAATATATAAGTCGCTCCCCATCTGAGGGCATTATATTGGCGAGGGAAAATTATTCCCGATTAGCATTTAGGTAGAGTGCTTTTCTTTTAATTTATCGCAGGCAAAATAAACAAATAAATGACATCTAAAAAAAAGGCGATACATTTAGTACTAGCAGGGATTGGCTCAGTGGTAGGGCTTTAGACTCTGGGTTTGTGGTTTCGAATCTCGCTGATGAGTTGTATAACAATGAAACACATATACGTGGATAATTATATTTCAAAAAATATATTGATACTATATACATACATATATATAGTAGTAGATTTGATGACTCAGTTTGTAGAGAATCAGATGCCGTCCGGGTTTTGAATCTTGCTGTGTCTAGCCACATTGATGAGTCATAGACGATGAAATAGCTGTCTGCAGATAACTCATCATCATCAACATCATCATCATATTCGGTTTAACGTACATTTTACATGCTGACATTCGTTGGACTATATATATATATTTTTCATATGTATGTATAATCTCAAGTCTAGTAGAGGAAATGATGGTTTCCACTTAGCATATAAGCAATATTCTTCTGTAAAAAGAATTGAGTCCTTTCAGTTACCAGTATCATGATAAAATGTAAACAAATGAATAATTTCATTTAAATATGATATAATTTATTCCATTTCTAGTAGTAATGGCTCTGCTGGTAGAATATCGGATGCCAGTGATCACAGTTGGTAATGATTGTCATCTGAATTTCAAATCTTGCTACGTCTAGCCACACTGATGAGTCATAGCCAACGAAACACCTGTTTGCGAATGACTATATTTATATATATCTCTATATATAAAGTTGCAGTTCTTGTTTGTTCGATTGTTTACAAACTCCTTCTAGGGTTTTGGAGATAGACCCCCATAACCAAATACTTTCTGAAACTATATAACCCAGGGTGTGGGGATAAGTATATTTCATCTTTATTAAAAGGGGTACAACATTATCATGAGGTCACGCTTGACACCCATAAAAAGGTGTCATAGGTGGGTAGGAGAGAAGAAAGAAAGAATAAATGTTACAAGTGGCGAATTATGTTAATTTCCTTTCCTCTGATACTGAGCGACCAATGAGAAAATTTGACTTTTTTTTTTCTTTTTTTTTTTTAATTTTCTTATTTCTGTTTTCGTTATCATAGGGATGGGTCATTATTCCAAATGCCAGACTATCACCTGCTATTTAGAGGCTCCAACCGAGTGCTCTTTTAAGGATTTTGGCCGTTCCCTTAAGTGCACGGCCACATCGACTTCTGAATAAAAAGCTGTGTGTTTTTTGTTTTTTTATTCGATGTGAGAAGTTTTAACTTCAGGAATGCATGTGTGTTTCTTTTGTTGCACATGGATTAAAAAAAAAATTGCACATGATTTAAATAAATAAATTTTCCTGATATATTTCCAATTAATTGCGATTTTGCTCGCTAGATTGTTTACGACCACTTATCCTTTGGACTTTGTGAACACTGATTTGAGATTGTATTGAACTTATTGTTGGTACATGTATTCTGGTTGCTAAACTGTTTACGTCTGCTTTTTCTCCTTCAGGCTAGGATCAAAGTGTAGTATCTGCTCTGTCCTCATTCAGACGATGGTAAAAATCTTTCTTGATTGGGGCAATTTTGATTTTTGCCCTATCCAGATTGCCCCTTTTTGAGGAGCTGGAAATCACCCACATAAAAAACGACCTTGTGTCTAACTTTTCTCGTGTGAGGAGGCAAGTAAATAGGAGGACTGCTTTGCCCTTGGACTTTTTGAACAGACTTGCGATTAAGTCTACTGTTGGTCGGAGAACCTTCTGGTGAAAGAAAGGTGTTTGTCTGTAAGGAAAAATTAAGTACACATGTTTGTTTCAGCTGGCGCCACGTGCATTCATATGTGTGTAAATGGGATCGGCATGAAGATGTGTGTGCTGTTAGTGAGAGAGTGTGTGCATCTATGAACTTGTATACATGTGGGTTCGTTGAGCGGCGTGTGTGCATGTGTGTGTGTGTCTTTGTGTGCGTGTATGCTTCACTGGCCATACAGTAGTTTGTGAATATCTCTTGCCAGGCTGGATTACGACGTACACACATATGTTTCCTATGAAAGAAGAACAGAAAAGAAGAGTGTTATATCCTAAATTACATAGGACATACTAAATTAAGAATACGCCGAGTGGTTTGCGTTTAACAGGGATCCGGTAGGAAGTAGAGACGTTTACTCTTCGCTCGTCCAGATATCACTGCCGTCTTATATACGTACTTTCGTATATAGTCAATACCTGATTATTTCCCTTTATGTTAGTTTCGTATTTATGCTAATCATGACCTTTACAACACCTTCCCCTGAAGCTGAAATCTTCCCGATTTTAGCTTTAGTACCGTTTCATTTTAGGATCAGGGCTTAAACGCCTGATGCTTTTCCTTTTTCTGGTGCTCTTCCTTCTGGTCTGCGTTACCTGCGGTAAGGAATTCTGTCCACCCCGTATGGTATGTTCAGGGGATACATTCATGGTTTCAGGTATACATACTGGCTTTGGTATATCAAATGTATCACATAATGTTTCCATTGGAATTTCTTCTGTATTTTGCGAAATTCTGGGACGGATTTGATTTATGTGTCTTTTACAGACAAAACTTGGGCCTTGAATGGTATAAACCATGTTCCTAATTCTTTTCATAATGAAACCGTCCACCCAATGATTTTTTCCATTCTGAAAATTTTTAAAATACACTTTGTCCCCTGAGGAATAGCACTTTACTTTCAAGCTTTCTCCTTTAGAACTTTTCTTCTTCTCAGATATAAGTCTATCGAAGATAGATCTAATTTTTCTAGCAAACATCAGTTCTGCAGGGGATGAATTAACATTATTATTTGGGTTCGGGGTTACCCTGTAGATTGCTAGAAATGTTTGTATAGTTTGCTCATCTGTGTCCATATTCAGGTTTTTCTTTATTGCCCGTTTAAATGTGTCCACAAATTTTTCTGCCAACCGATTCAACCTAGGATGGTAAACAGGTGTTGTGATATGTTGAATATTCAGCGATTTGCAGAATTCTTTAAATTCGTGACCTGTAAATGCTGTACCATTGTCACTTACTATGGTTTTTGGTACACCAAAACGGCTAAAGATTTCGTTAAGTGCATTTACAGTGTTCCTTGCAGTTGGATGTCTGGTTTTAAATATCTCTGGCCATTTAGAGAAAGAATCTACTACAATTAAGTAGAAAAAAACATTTAGAGGTCCGGCATAATCAATATGTAAACGTGACCAGGGTAGGTCCGTTTTCGGCCATGGGGTCGTTTTTACTGGCGGATCTCGGGCTGCTAACTGACATCCTTTGCATGCTTTGACACAGTTTTCTACTTCTTTGTCCATACCAGGCCAATATACGTATCCTCTAATTAAGGATTTCATTCTTGAAATGCCATGGTAACCTGTATGGAATTCCATTAATATTTTCCTTCGTAATGCCTGTAGAATTACGATTCTATCAGCATACATAAGTACACCTTCACAAATTGAAAAAAATGTAGTTTGTCCTACTTTGTTACTTTTTTCCCTCAGTCCTAATTGAGGTTTCATTTTCTTTATGAAAATGTCTTTTTCAGCTTCTCTTTTAATTTCTTCAAGGGTTATTGGAAGTTCATGTATCATATTACACATTGAACTTGTACATTCGCTTTCATCTTTAAGAGCAGCAATTACTGTCTCTTCGAAACTTTCATTTCTGTTTGGAATCAACCTTGATAATGCATCCGCGTGTCCTAACTTTTTCGATGACACATGCTCCATCTTAAACTGATAGTTTAAGAGAGTTACAGCCCATCGCTGTAGTCGATTTGCGGTATGCTTAGGAATGCCTTTCTTTGATCCAAATATCGTAATCAAGGGTTTATGGTCTGTTTGCAATGTGATGGTCCATCCATGGAGAAATCGATTATACTTTTTGACTCCAAATATTATCGACAGAGCCTCCTTTTCAATCTGGCTATAGTTTTTCTCAGCTGCAACCAAAGTTCTTGATGCATGAGCGATTGCTTTTGTTGTTCCATCCTCATACTTATGGAGTAATGCAGCGCCAACGCCGTAATCACTGGCGTCCGTTGCTAGTACTAACTCCTTGTCTAGATCAAAATGCGCTAATGCCAAGTCTGATAGTAGACATTTCTTAATTTTTTGGAAGGCAGATTCACATTCCTTATTCCAACTCCATTTACTACCCTTTTTTAGTAACTCGTTAAGAGGAGCTCTCAAATTATGCACATTAGGTATGTATATCGCGTAATATTGAACCAATCCCAAAAATGATTGTAGCTTCGGTACTGAGTCTGGAGCAGGCATCTTTTCAATTGCTTCGGCCCGTTGTGGATCTGGTCTTCATCCCTCTTTGTCGATTATTTGACCAAGGTATCTGATCCTTTCCATAAAGAAATCGCATTTCTCCGGGCTCAATCTGAAACCAAACTCCTCTATTCTCTTAAATACTTCTCTGACGTGCTTCTTGTGTTCATGCAAATTTCTGCTCTTTATCAGGATATCGTCAAGGTATGCCATTGAAAATTCCAATCCTGCGAGCATCGTATCCATAACCTGTTGAAACAGAGCAGGGGCGACCTTTAATCCGAACGGAAGTCTTTTTAGTTTAAAAATACCCTTATGCGTGTTAATGCACAGATACTTTGAACATTCGTCATTGACTTTGATTTGCAAGTATGCATCCGAGAGGTCTATTTTGGAAAATATTTTTCCTCCGTTTAGTTTTGAGAATAGATCTCCTGCCGATGGAAGGGGGTAATTGTGGTCCTGCAAACAGTCATTAAGGCCCTTGAAAAGTCAGCACAGACTCTTAATTTGTTATTCTTTTTCTTCACATATACCGTCGGACTTGCCCAATCCGTGTGGTCAACCTTTTCAATGACGTCTAATTGTTGAAGTCTCTCCAACTCCTTCTCTATTGCGTCCATCGATGAAAAAGGTACATTTCTTTTAGGTTTGAACACTGGGGTGGCATTTTTCTTCACCTCAAATTTTGCTTCTGTTTTCACACAGTATCCAAGTTTTTCGGCAAAAACTTTTGGGAATTCTGCATTTAAATCGTCCATGAAGCCTTCTATTTGGTTTGATTTCTCTGTGGTCAACCTATTACAAAAAGAATTAACCGGTCGTTCCCATAAGTTGAACAGGACAATCCAATCCACTCCAAATAGACTTGTGTTCCTTCCTGGTACTACATACACTTAGGACTTGTGTGTTTGACCACCAAATGACACATTGCACCTCAGTTCTCCTTTGAATTCCAACCTTTTGCCGCACACACTCTTCGCCATCTTGCTGGTTTCTCTTAGTTCAGGTCGACCGATCCTTCTCCAGATATCTTCATCTATGATGCTAATGTCCGCACCACTAACCAGGAGTAATGTTACAGGATGTCCATTTATCTTTACATCGACATATTTACGCCTTTCGCAGCTTTTCTCTTTCCTTGTGCGAAGCGTATTAACTTTGTCGGTCCTTCGTTTTTTCTTCTGGTTACAATATGTTACAACATTCGTAACATATCCTATTCCTGAACCAGCAGATCTTTTTGGTGTGTCTTGTACTTCCGCAGCATTCACAACTTTGGTCCTTGTACATTCTGGGAGTCTTTTGTCCCTGGGTCTTGTATGTTCTAAAGGTCCTTTGCCTTTTTACATGTTGTATCTTGTAAACGCTTTTTTCTTCAATGCGGGTGTTGTCTCTTTTGATATTAATGAGACGTTTACACTCCTCGGTTACTTTTTGTAAAGTTACATTCGGGTCCGACTCCATAATTGTCAGGATCCGGGATTTGACATCTTTGTCCCTTGGAGCTGTGAGTCCTTGTACAAAGATTAAACATTTAAATAAATCTGCCAAAATTTAATTTAATTTAAATGATTCACATAAGCAATTTACAGTACATGCATATTCTAAATAGTCTTCGGATTCCGACTTCTGTAAATTTAAACATTTATATCTAGAATGAAAAAGGCTGTCTCTTTTATCAAATATTCTAGATAAGGTATTAATTGTCTCTTCAAAATTCACTTCCTCCGGTTTTTTGGGTAAAATTAAATTAGCATACTTGGTGTTTTCGTCCGTCCCCAGTTTTTGTAGTAACAGCGTAACTTTTTCTTCGTCGGTCCAGTCCGAACATATTTTTGTAAAAACTGTTTCGTACCTTCTAAAGTATGCTGGAAATGTAACGCCAGTATTGGGAGAGTAGTGAAATTCTGACAAAGAATTTGAAATACCCTCTGCAGAAAAATTAGTTTTCTTCCTATCTGTCGACGTTTAAATTAATTTTTCAAAATTCTTTTGTTGCGTTAACATTTGGCGTCGAAGTATTTTTGTTTGCTCTTGTTGTGCCTCTAAAGTTTTTTGTGTCCATTCTTGCTGCAGTAGCTGTTGTAGTTGCTGTTGTTGTAGCTGTTGCTGCTGTCATTGCTGTTGTTGCTGTTGTTGTAGCTGTTGCTGTTGTTGTTGTTGCTGCTGTATACTTAGAGTTAACGCCTTCGTCAACTCAGCCAATTGCTCCATTTTAGCTTAATTACAGTACAAAATATCTTTCAAAGTTTACAACAATAATTTCACAAAAAGTTCGTCAATATGCATTTTCGTAAATTAGCAACATAATTTTTGCAAAAATAAATGTTTCACAAAGTTTATACAATTTAGAAAATGTCTTTTACCAGGTAAAACTTTTTCACAAAATAATTTCAGACAATAAAACGTTTCCAAAATTTGCATAACAAATAGTTTCAATTACTTTAGACAAAGCAATGAACAATTATTTTTCACAAAAATACGGCTGCACTTGGGAGAGAGAAAAAAAAATATAACAATAATTTCTGAATTGTTTAAAGAAAAAAAAAATCGTAAGCATACTTTTTTTCTTTCGAAATTCGTAATCTCACGGTGCAGGTTTCGAATTCAGCTTGTGCTTCCCAAATATTTTTTCGTCAACATACAGATAAAGTTCACTTTATCTTAAAATTGTTTCGAGTACAATTTTTTTACTTTCCCGTTAGTTCTTACCGAAGAAATCCGTACTTTTTACTACTTTAGGTAGCAAAATTTGCACTTTTTTTTTTCTTGACGTCCTTGCAAATTTTCTTAAAAAAAAAAAATCCTTGAATAGTACGGTAATTTATCTCTGTTAAGAGAAAAAAAAAATATCCTTGTTCGCCACTGTTATATCCTAAATTACATAGGACATACTAAATTAAGAATACGCCGAGTGGTTTGCGTTTAACAGGGATCCGGTAGGAAGTAGAGACGTTTACTCTTCGCTCGTCCAGATATCACTGCCGTCTTATATACGTACTTTCGTATATAGTCAATACCTGATTACTTCCCTTTATGTTAGTTTCGTATTTATGCCAATCATGACCTTTACAATAAAGAGGAAAAGATCTGTGTAAGGTTTTATACTCTGTACAAGATTTCGGCACTGAATATTTCTTGCACTGTGATTGGTTGAAAGAAACTGCTGATTTAAGCTTTTATCCAATCACGAGTCGATATGTAAAAACAATATTCACCGCTGCTGGTACTCCAAACATTGATACATATATTGTTTCTGTGTTTATTTTTACTGAGTCCATCAGTTAATAACTTATCAATCTCCTATTTCGAAGGAAGATTACTTTCTGCAATAATGAAATTGCACTAAAGATTTTATCCGTACCGTGCTCTGTTGTCATTTTCATATATACCGAACTATACATAACGAAACAGAAAAAAAAAACTGTTATTTTGTTTCTAAACAATACTAATACTTTAGCGAGTTGCTGCTGACTGATGCTAATATCCGCTTACTGAATCACCACTCTTCGTGTTGCAAGCAAAGGAATAACTATTTATATATATAAAGAGACATTGCAATACTGACACAACGTTTTATTGTTATATTGGAGATTACAAAAATAAATTGTGTTTGTGAACAATTTAAATAAATTTCAAGATATTGTTTGAGATTTATGTATTTTGTATGACCTAATGAAGAAACTAAGTAAGATTTATAACAGATCGCCTTAGACGCCCTCACCGGGGAATGCTGCCAGGGCAAATTTTGTACCTATCCAGAGTGCTCCGTTTTGAGGGAACTGGATCCCCACAATAAATAGACCTTGTGTCTAACTTTGGGGGCAGGTAAACAAAGTTCTCTAATGTATGTCAGGATTGAAGATTAAAAATAAAAACATGTTTTTTTACTGATAAATTGTTTTAAATAAAAAGTGTTTTCATGACTATTTTGTCACGAAAACGCTTTTTATTTAAAATTATTTAATGGCAGTTTCAAATCAATATTTTAATGGCGGTAAAATGTTTATCATTAAATTTTGGAAATTATAATCTTGCTTATATCGAAATCGCACAGTCAGAAGTTAACGTTTAAACGAATATCGTTCGAAATTAAACGATTTAAAGTTAGTGTTCCAACATTGTTTGAGCAGTTCATTTTCTGTTTGAAGGGAAGTAACTCTTACTTAATTTGTGTCGCAGTTCACTCAAAATGGACTCGTGAAAAAGCTTTAACCTAAAGGTTAACTACATTTTAAAAAATTGATCTTCGGAGGTTTCGGACAAAAAGAAATGATATAAAATAAAATAAATTAAAATAAAGAAGGAAGTCCCTACATAATAAAGAAAAACATATGAAAAAAATTGTTAGGGTTTTTACTCTTTTACTTTTCTTTAAATAATTAAAACAGCTATATAAAATTTAACAAAAAAGAAAAAGAATAAATTTATCTTGTTCTAAGGAATTTTTGGTGTACGTCTGCAACCGAAACTACGTTACATTAAAAAAATATAATACCTCATATTATCAAAGATTTTTATTTAATTCATAAATAGTGTGAACGAGCTGTATTTACCTGGCGTTGTTTGGGACTCTTTTGACTTTCATTTTTGTTTTTCTTTTTTTTTTAAATTATGCTAATTTTTTGTACCAAATTATTAAATTTAAAAAAATAGGATTTAGAATGTTAAATTTAATTATTGCGGTAACGTTTGATCATTAAATTATTATTTGGGCTAAATTGTTATGAAACTATGAATAATTTTGTTAAGTTATTGTTTTCCTCATTTCTATAAAATTATTGGATGTTTGGAGGACCCTTTTTAGGGTTCCAGTTTTCGGGGGAAGATTTTGGTAGAGCCGAGTTTTATAGAAACATTTTAAAGAAAAACAGTTAAGTAATATTCAAATGTGTGAGAGAGCGAGAAAAATGTTAGATGATCAACAAACAAAATAAAGTTCACAAAAGCACAAGTTCATATGTAATAGAAGGGGGGGGTGTTGGTTCCTTCCTTACATTTATCGCACGAAATGAATTGAACAAACAACAACCGAGTAACAGGCAACACAAAAGGGTTTATTTAAAAGAGGATTGGAACTGTGTCCCAGTGAAGAAAAGAGGCTGCCGGGTCGTCTGCAAATATATTCCCAGTGAAGATGGTTGCTGCTGGAACGATGCAGGGGAAAGGCAGGAGAGAGATGTTTCTTCGTTGCTGGTCGATTTCTCTCTGCTGAATTCTTCAACTGACCAGGTGGTAGAAAATAGTCCATGAGGGGACAATTGATATCAATACGCCCTGCAAGCCGATTGGTCAGTGTATGATCAATTTGCTCACAGGGGACGAGAAGAAATAGATCCTATTTCAGTCTGCTACACACAAAAGAAATATTTTATATATGTTTAAAATGGAAGTCTACAAAGATAGGAAAACATAGAATAATTGTTCATATTTGAGTGTCCTTGCCGAACACGGGGGATTCATTAGTTGAGATATCGAGGAAGCCTGAGTTGATAATTTAAGAGTTGTGAATTATCCACAAGTCTGAAAAATTGTAATGAAAGCTTCCTCACTCAATTACATAAATTATATTTTATTGAAAGTTATTAAATAAAGTCAATAATCATTTGTTTTCATATTAGAAAGTTTAGTGAGAAATGTATGAAGTATTAAAATGGTTAAGTTTATACATTTGTTTTCAATCAGCAGACGACATTGAAAGGAGATTCAAGCAGTGTGTGTGTATGTGTGTCGCCTTTAGTGTGCGTGTGCGTAAGACAGTGAAAGAGTTAATGCATTGTGTATGTGTGTGCATTGGTGTCAGTTTGGGTATGTGTGCGTGAGTTTAGAAAAGGCATTTTTAGCTTTCCCAAGGCCTGACAGAGGATCGATGGGGCTGGAGAAACGTCGATGTTAGCTCTGTCGTGGATTTGGGCTAAACATTCAGTTGAAAGAAAATCTGGTTTTATATGGTGTTGAAGTGGCTCCAAAAGGGCAATTTTTAATAAATTCAGAAAATCCGCTGATCGGTTCAAAATATTATTATTTGTTTTTATTAATTCTGGCGGATGCGTGCGCAAAGCCATGTGTGCAGAAACGAGTTTAAGCAATTTCATTTTGGGCACCAAAGGGTAAATTTCGGTGCTACAGATATAAAAAGCTAACAAAGCTTCCAATCTTGTAATACATGAGGATTTGCTAAGAATTTTAAAAATCAGTTTAAATAACTTTCTATTTGACAGTTTAAATGATTCCAAATCCTTTTCAAATTTTAAAGAGTGATAAAATAGTTCTTTATTTTTTTCAATTATTAACCGAAGATTAAAATGGCTGACTTGTTTATGGGGAAACAGAAATGTATGCTATGTGGATTTAATTTCATAATTGAATGATTTTTTTTAAATAAAATTTTTAAAAGGTTTGTTTTCGTACTTTACGCTATTACATTTTTTTTTATTTCAATAAATAATCGATTAATCTGTATATTTATAATTTATATTTTTTATTTCTCAAAGCATAGTAACATGCCACGGCCAAGCAAACAAGTCAGTGAGTATTCTCTCCTACTCCAACAAATAACTTTAAAAAAATCTTATTCAAAAAGTAATTTAATTATGGAAATACTGCTTCACCCTCTCCAATAACTTAATTAATTAACTATTCGTTTCTATTGTTTTTAATTTTAATGATAGTTTTGATTTTAATATAACTCATAGTGTTGGGATTAAAATAATCCTGAAATAAAGTTCAATTCTCCCACGTGAGAATGGGGTAACGATGTGCAGATAAATTCATCAAAGATATGTATAGGGCGGAAGTCTGAAGAAGGAACACAAAACACAAGGGTGTAATTTCATATCAATTTAGTAAGAAAGAGAAAGTTCGATTGAGTATTTACAGTTTCACAAAAGAGTTCATTTAGGCATTGGTAAATCATAGAGAGGTTGGTTTGAGGTTTGAGGTTTGAGGTTTGAGGTTTGGGTTGCGAAAACGTGGTTCGCTAGAACTTATCTGTTTTAGAGTTCTGGTAACAGCGGGGGGTCTTTCTCTGTGATGTTGTCGTGGGCTGTATCACTGATAAGGCCGCCCGATGTGTTGTTGACTCGAGTGGAGTCGTTGAAAAAGAGCCTGCATAGAGTTCGGGTATCGGCGGGAGGTCATTCTCTGTGATTCCGTCGTGGGCTGTATCACTAAGAAGACCAGCCGATGTGTTCTTGACTCGAGCAGAGTCGTGGAAAAGAGTCTGTATAGAAGTGGGAGGCCATTCTCTGTGAGGCCGTCGTGGGCTGTATCACAGAGAAGACCGCCCGATGTATTGCTGACTTGAGCGGAAGTGTCGAAAAGAGGACGGGAAAGCCGTATACAAGGGTTTTTAAGTGCTTGCTCATGTGACACCTCAGAAAAAAGGGGTTGCAATGCCTGACAGCCAATCCGTGAGGCCCTTAAGGGACATGGCAACAGCCAATCAGTGAGGGGGGCTTTAACAAATTCCACTAATAGTTCTATTGCTTATAGAAAGTAAAAGAATTTGAATAAAAGTAAATATAAAATTGAGGAAAGCAAGAAACTGCTGCTCCCATCCCTAAACTCCATATTAGTATTTTTATTCAAATTCAAAGGGGCGGGAGTAGGCGTTTCTTGGTTTCCTCAATTTTCCCGGGGAACGCTAGTAGTAAAAAAAAAAAAAATGAAAAAAATAAATAGTAAATAATAGAAAAGTAAATAAATTAAAAAAATAATCATCAAAGTTACACACACACACACACACACACACACACACACACACACACACACACACACACACACACACAAGAAATCGTTAGACAATTTTTTTAATATAGAGATTTCCAGTTGTGATGGATTTCTAATTTCATTGTTGTATTTGCATACATATAAGCAATAGTTTTGTCTATACATTTTATGAGAAAGATGAGAGGTGACTGTGATGAAGTAGATCCTGCCTGGAAACCAATTCTAACAGCAGAATCGAATCGATTAAAAGTCGTACTATGCTGATTCATGAAAATTTACACTAACGAGAAAGGTAATAAGCAAAAAAATAAGAGACATTCACAAAATATTCAATATTTACATTCGGAAGACGTATATATATATATATATATATATATATATATAAACTTAAAGAAAGAGGCAAAATGCCTTCAAAAACCATGTTAAATGCAGATATTTTTATTAAAATCAAAATCAAAAATCAAAACATTTTTTTTTTCATCTTGACTTTTTTATCTAATATTTCGCTTGATATAACAAGCCTCGACAAAGCTTTAGACAAATAGAAGGTATTAAACCTTATTTTTTTCCGTAATAATCCTTCCTGGTCTTCTAGAAGTGACGTCCGATGTTGTGTGGACTAACGGTGTAAATGTCTCTTTTAAATTGAACTTAAATCGTGCATGGTCGCTGGTAGGTATAAATTTGGGAAAGTTCATATATATATATATATATATATATATATATATATATATATATATATTAGAAAGATAGGTCGTTCATTTAAAAGCATTAGTGGGTCAGAATTGTTAAAATTGAAAATATAAGCCTTTATCAATGCAAAATTAATTTATTATTTTTTTTCTTTACTTTAATCTCATTAATTTCAGAATAATATTCCATTATCAGAGTTGACCAGTATTGTGTCATTTTTTTCAAAATATATATATACTAACAGGGTTATCCGGCGTTGCCCGGCGTAAAAGTGTAACATATTTGTATTAAAACTTTTATCTCTCTCTATCCGTCTCTCGATCGATCCCCCTCCCTTTCCCAACTCACGCTTTCGTCTCCGCTCAGCCCATTCTCCTCTAACCCAACATATGCACATAAATACACACAGATAACTCTCCTTTATATAATAGATTTTTCGAGAAATGAGTTCGTGTTTTCTTACATTAATACGTAATAACACTGAAAAACAGTTGACCCTAAAAAATGAATAATTTCATTTAAATTTTAGATATTATTCGCCGGGACAAAGCCGATCAAGAATATACCAAATTTGTGAGTGTTTGTTTTTTTAGGTTTTTACTTTTAGCTGGACATACATACAGACAACTGCCCTTATTAAGAAATGGGAGGTGATTGTAGTAAAGTGGATGGACGAGTCGGCACGCTGTGTTCAAGTCCTGTTGGATCCATGGCACCACTTTCATTAGAGATGTTGACAACTTTTACGTGGCCTCTCTTATGAATAGCTAATTATATTGTTACATATCCAGGCTGTATTTGAATAAAAATAATCTAACACCAGGAAACACATGCATGACAGACGACATAACATGATCGATTGTCATAAGATAGATGAGGTATGAGAAATCATGTTGACAAGAAGAGATGCACCTGGCGATTGTCAAAAGATAAGATAATTATTGGATGACCAAAAAGTCATTTGAATAAGAATAATGCACTTAAAATGGGAAGAAGCAACATAAGATCAATATTAAAAGAAAGAGAAATGTTGGAAGGTGAAAGGTCATTTGACAAGAAGTACATGCCAGGTGTAATCGAGTCATACCAAGAGGAGATAGACAGATCTGTTGGATTGTCGAATGATTGAAACCCGTCGCTGAATAAAACACTCTGGGGATCAGAGCTACACTGACAATGCCGTCCCGTGGGGGCATTTGAGGTGGTGACAAAATTATTTTTCACAAATAACCTTTTTGTTATTTAATATTATCTTTCTTTTGACAACTCGACTTATATCGTTTTCCAGTGCAGGTCGTCCTAGGGCTAAGATAATTTTTTTTATTCAAATAACCTTTTACATCACGGCTTGGATATTTCACAATATGGCAGAATCTCAGTATCAGCAAAAAAAAGGATCAAATGAGTCAAAATATTTTTTTTTAACTGAGTTTACCCCAAACAAAGCAAGTTGCCACTGTAGACGTAAGAGGCTACTGAGAATTAGGGTAAAATTTAAAGGGATCATCCTAAATTAAGAGCTGTGCAGTGAGATGTTTGTTCACATTAGTTTTAAATTTCTGCACGTCGGTACAGTCGGGGAAACAGGGAGCAGGGAGGGAGTTCCAAAAGTCGGCAGCTCGAGGAAAGAAACTATTGGAGTAAAAGGCTCTCCGGAATCTGGGGACCTCCACAGTGAATGGATGGAATTTAGCTGATTGTCAGGTTGGTCGAGTGTATTTATATCCACGGGGCACTAGAGCAGCAAGTTCATCGGAGAACATTCCATGGAAGTACTTGTAGAACAAGCACAAGGATACAACATTGTGGCGATGGGACAGGGGCTGGAGCCTGGGGGATAGTGAGGGACCTATCAGATTAGAGACTCTTTTTTGGACCTTGTCTAGTGGATGGTCCACCAGCCCAGATGCGACAACAATACTCCATGCATGGGTAGATGGTAGCTTTATAGAGATATAGGATACTGTCAGGTGTGAGAAGTTTTCTAGCACGGTAGAGGGAGCCCACTTTCTTTACAGCAGCCTTGGCAATGTCCTCTATATATTTTTCCAATTCATTTTACCGTTGAATATTAGGCCGAGGAGTTTGAACATTAGACTCTTAGGTAGGGTGTTATTTGCCATGGCAATCGGTGGCTGAAGAGGTTTCTTGTAGTTATTGAAGAAAAGGAGCTTTGTCTTAGCAGCATTAAATGTTACCATTCATTTATGACCCCATTCCACTACAGAGTGGAGGTCACTTTCTAAGGATTCATCCATTGCCTCGGATATTACCCACGTGACGAGAGTAAAGCGTGGTGTCGTCAGCAAATATACCCATCTCAGACCCAATGTAATCAGGGAGGTCGTTTATAAAAATCAGGAACAATAAAGGTCCAAGGATCAATACCTGGGGTACACCTGCATCTATATCATGTTGTTTGGATGAATGGCCATCAAGGACAACCTGGATCTTTCTTTTGGATAGGAAGGATCTAATTATATCAAATATTCGTCCAGTAATACCATATGAATTAATTTTTATGAGAAGACCTTTATGCCAGACCTTGTCAAAGAAACTTGCTTACTTATATGCACTGCGTTTTTTTAATACAAAAATATTATTGATAAAATTTCAATGTCAAGTACGTTTGGAGCCTATACATGAATGTTTTTTTTTTGTGATCCTGATCATAACTAGTGGTGTAAACGACACGTCTAAAGATAATGCATAGTTGAATCTTTTTCTTATTATACTATAATTTCATTCTTCAAGCATCAGTTTAAGGTTAAAATTAGCTGTGATAGGAAAAGATTACATCCCATGGAGTTTAACAAAAGATAGATACATACTGCTAGTTTGTGCATTAAAAGCCGGATATGAGTATGTCTTCCCTGTCTGAGTATGGCACACACGTTTCTGGGTCTTTTTGGAACTCCATCCCTATTTGATTTCCTCCCACTTAAGTCCTATTCCCATTTAGAGATTGACCTGCTTGTTTTCGCTTCTGAACAAACCGGAAAACAGTGTACAGTATATTCCTAGAAAGAGTTGGGGTATCTTACTAACCTGTCCCTTATTTTATTTGGTTTCTTCGATTTTCTTTCTTTTGGGTGTTTTTTTTTTGTCCCACTCCCCATCATGTTTCACTATATTGTAGATATACTTTTGTAAATAAAATCATTTAAAACCATTATGGATATTTTAAGTCGAATAGTCCATAGAGTAAATGTGGTATTGTGGTTGCTGTTGAAGTAAAAGTGATGGACAAATGGAAGAAGGAATGAAAGGAAAAGCACTTGGACGAATGGATCTAGTTAAGAATAGGATATATAGAAGATGACAACCATCCCCCATGTCCCACATTTTTTATGGCCTTGTACCTGATTTTTTCAAATTTATTTTTTCTACTTTTAATGAATAAATAATTGAAAGAACTATTGAGAACGAGTTAAAAAAGTGCCAGTTTTGTGCGGGTGATAGAGGAGGAGGCTGCACAGACAACGTTTCCCCTCACGCATCTTCATAAATGAAGAAGCTTAATAGAAATCTAAAACTGTGAATGTTAAGAATGTAACTTAAACTGACCACAATGGACGTTCAGCAAAATGTGTTGAAATGTGAGAAAGAAATTTGAAAGCTGATATCAGTGCTTAGGGTTATGATGAAGTTAAAAGACAATTTTAAAGCGCCAGAGAAAAAAACAATATCCAGGTTTGAATATGTTTAAGTTCTCAAGAAAATGTTAAATTCACATATTGAAAAGCAAGAAATATTTCTGAAGTTCAACATATACACCTTAAATATTTATTTAAAACTAACCTTTATTATTTTATATATATATATATATATATATATATATATATATATATATATATATATATATATATATATATATATATATATATATAAAAGGCGCTGATGCAGAGACGTTTTTGAATCATCAAAAATAATGAAAAATATTTCCAAAAAGTCTTAGAAATGATCATACGCCTAATAATAGTTGGTTTTGCATTCTTGGAACAATGTTCAAATTTTATTGATTTCAACTAACTATAATATATATATATATATATATATATATATATATATATATATATATATATATATATATTTCAGAGGAAACATTTTTTTAATCAATGAAACGGGCGGGTTGAAAAAAAAAGAAAATTGCTAAAATTTTCCTTAAGGCCTTATCGTCTGACCCTCTAAGAGGAAACGTCAGAATGATAAATTAAAACCTAAGAAAATCGAATGAGATATGAGGGGAAAAATTGTTTCAGTTGGAGAAAACGATTAAGAGAGAAAAAAAAAGAAGTAAATCTCTCAACGTTATGGTGGCTTTGAATCATTAAAGATCTCCAACTGATGCTTCAAAATCTTTTGTCTACACAGGCTAGGTCAAGAATTGTTAATAACTAACGCCTCAATAATATTGAGATGGTAGTTCGACCTGGCACTGTGTAAAACAGAAAACCACCCATCGGAATACTTGTCAGAACAACTATTTGTACTAACCAGGTGATTACTGATGGCTGATTTCTGTGCCTGAAATGATATCGAGCTGTCTATTTCAGTCTCATGTGTGAGACAGCTCGATACCATTCCTAGACACTCTTATAATTAAGTCCAATAACAAACTAGAATTCAAGGTACACCGCAAAAGCACTCACAAAAATGACTACATACACTTCTACTCTCACCACAATAGCAAGATAAAAACAGGTATGATTATAGGCTTCTTCTGACGTGCTCTTAGAATCTGTAGTCCCCAATACATAGATGAAGAAATAAAATACATTATTATTATGATGTTGATTAGACGTCTTTTGGGAAAAGGTCAGGTAACATATAATAGAAATATATCGAGAGTCGTACACAGTCCAAACAGTGACTTGGATAACATCTCCTCTCGTCTCGTGACAAGAGTTGCCTCTCTTTCATGCCCTTGGAGCATCTCATTCTCCAACCTCAGGAAGGGGTACTAGCTTACTCCACATCACCCCCCTCTGAGATAATTTTTTCACAACAGAAATTAATATCTTTTACGTTTCGGGTCCGGACTTAACGGTTCTACCGGTATTCTTTTTCTTTTGCTTGACCGTCTTGGAATAACTGTTTCAGCAATTGGTGGTGTTGGAATGTCAAACGTCTCATACAATATGTCCATCGGGATTTCCTGATCTTCCCTGACATCTTCCGTAAACCTTGATCTTAATTGATTTAGATGACGTTTATGTTCCCATTTGGAACTTTTCACCATGTACATAATTCCACCAATTCTTTTTGATATTACCCCATCATCCCAAAACGTTTTTCCATTTCTGAAATTTTTGAAAAAAACTTTGTCGCTGGTTTTAAAGAATTTACACGAAAAATTACTTTTCTTCGCATATTTTTTCGTTGGACTCGGTAACAATGTGTCAAATACTGAGCATACCTTTCTAGCAAACATCAGTTCGGCTGGTGACATTCCTGAAACTGTGTTTGGGTTTGGTGTGATTCTGTACACAGACAAAAATGTCTGAATGGTTTTCTCCTCAGTGTCCATGTCGTGATTCTTTCTCAATGCCCTTTTAAAAGTGTCCACAAATCTTTCAGCTTGGTCATTAGATCTGGGATGGTAAGGTGAAGTTGTTGTGTGGTCAATGGACAAACATCTGCAGAAATCTTTAAATTCACTGCTGGTAAATTGTGTCCCATTGTCGCTTACTATTGTTTTTTGGTACACCAAACCAACTGAAAAATTCGTCTAGTACCTTTATAGTAGTTGTGGATGTCGGGTGTTTACATTTGAAAATCTCAGGCCACTTGGAGTAGCTATCTACAACTATTAGGTAATAATGACCATTCATGGGTCCAGCATAAACGATATGCAGTCTCGTCCATGGGACATCTGTTTTCGGCCATGGTATAATTTTCACTGGTGGTGCTTTTGCTGCAAGTTGGCATCCTCTACATGCTTTAACAATCTGTTTAATATCCTTGTCCATCTTCGGCCAATAAGTATAACTCCTCATTAAAGCTTTCATACGTGCGATCCCTGGATGCCCTTGATGGAATTCTTTTAACATCCGCTTTTGCAGTACAACTGGCATCACCACTCTTCCAGCATATAGTAGCACTTCATCGCATATTGAATATGCTGTCGAATTTCTTGAAGTTTTATATTTCTTCTTTGAAATTTCTTCTTCTTTCATCTTTATGATGAAATCGTCTTTTCCAGCCTTGATTCTTATTTCATCTAACGTGACAGGTAATTCACGTATAGCATTGCATAATGCTTCCTTAAAATCTGTTTCATCCCTTAAGGCTGCAATAACCATGTCTTCTAGTGGTTCCGATCTTCGAGGGATTAATCTGGAAAGACCATCTGCGTACTCTATTTTCTTCGAAGGCAAAAATTCCATTTTAAAATTATAATTTAATAATTCGGTACCCCAGTGCTGCAATCTATTTGCAGTATGTGTGGGAATACCCTTCTTTGATCCGTATATGGATAATAGTGGTCTATGATCTATTTGTAATAAAAACGATCGACCATGGATAAATTTATGAAATTTTTTAACGCACAAACAATCGCAAGGCTCTCTTTTTCAATTTGCGAATAATTTTTTTCTGCCGGAAGAAAAGTTCTGGAAACATGGGCTACTGGTTTCTTACTACCATCTTCAAATTTATGAAGAATTACAGCACCAATGCCATAATCACTTGCGTCAGAAGCGACTATTATTTCTTGTTTAGGGTCATAATGTGTTAGTGCTAAATCTGACGTCAATACACTTTTTATTTTTTCGAAAGCTTGCTGAAATTTATCAGTCCAATTCCATTTTACACCTTTTTTAAATAAATTGTTCAATGGGGGCTCTCAAGTCATGCATATTTTTTCTATATATTCCATAGTAATTCGCTAAACCCAGAAAAGCTTGAAGCGTTGTAATATTTTTAGGGATCGGCATATTTTTTATGGCTTCTGCTCTTTTCGGGTCTGGTCGTCTTCCTTTTGCGTCAATTATTTGTCCTAAGTATTTAATTTCAGACATAAAAAAATCGCATTTTTCTTAACTTAACTTGAAACCGTATTCTTCTATTTTTTGAAATACCGCTCTTATGTGCTCTAAATGCTCCTTAGTATTTTTGCTTTTAATCAGCACATCGTCCAAATATGCTACTGCAAACTCTAGATCAGCCAACATTGTGTCCATGATCTGTTGAAATAAGCTAGGGGCGACTTTTAATCCAAACGGAAGTCTATTGAATTTGTACAACCCCTTATGCGTGTTTATTGTTAATAATTTTGCACAATCTTTGTCAACTCTTACTTGAAGGTATGCATCAGACAAATCAATGTTACTAAAAATCTTTCCTCCATTCAATTTAACAAACACGTCTCCTGGAGAGGGCAAAGGATAAGAAGGTTCCTTTAAACAGTCATTTAGACCTGTAGAAAAATCTGCACACACACGTATTTTATGATTTTTCTTTTTCACAAAGACCACTGGTGACGACCAATCTGAATAACCAATTTTAGAAATGACACCCATTTCTTCCAGTCTTTGTAACTCCTGGTTCACGGTTTCTAATGCGGCATACGGCACCTTCCGTTTTGGTTTAAACACAGGCTTGACATTTTCTTTTACTTCAAATTTTACTTCGGTTTTCGTGCAATTACCGAGACCACCTGAAAAAGCTCTAGGAAATTCATTTTTTTTAGGTCATTTATCAATTTATCCATAACCTTATTTTTACCAGCTGGTGAAACATCAATTCTATTACAAAATGAGTTTATAGGAATCTCGAATAGATCGAACAGGATAATTAAATCACTTCCCATTAGGTTAGAAGAATTTTGTAAAACGTAAACCTTAGATTTTTTAGTTTTTCCTAAAAACGATACTTCACACAAAAATTCTCCACTGAACTTTAACCTTCTTCCCGAAACTCCACGGGCTATTTTATCAGTCTTGGTTAACCTGGGTTTGTTAATTCTTTTCCACGTTGTTTCATTTATTATGGAGATATCACTTCCAGTATCCAGCTGAAGTTGTACCTTCTCTCCATTTATTTTCACTTGCACGAATTTTCTTTTTTGACCCTCCTCGATTTCTTTCTTTGTCAAAACCATTCTTACTTTATTTTTTCCGTTCGACATTCCTCTTTCGGTCTGCTTCATTCTACAGTGTGAACTCTTGTGGCCTATTCTGTTACACCGAAAACAACATTTATCTCGGAAAAAACAGTCATTTTTAGAATGAGGTCAACCGCATCTGTAGCATAGCAATTTCATTGGAGATTTAAATTTTCTTTCACTTTCACGTGTCCTACGTCGAACTTCTTTCATATGCAAAATATGTGAAATGTCTTTTTCCTCGATTTTAGTATTGTCATGTTTCAGATTCATTATTTTTTTAGCTTCTTCCGTAGCTTTTTGTAATGTTATATCTGAACTTTGTTCCATTTTTGACAATATTTTCGAACGAACATCTTTATCTTTATCATGTTTAAATGTCTTGTTTTTGTCAAACCTTTAACAAAAACAAGGCATTTAAACATGTCAATTGTTAACTCGTGAAATAGTATAACGGTACCTAGAAATATTGGTGCTTCTGAAGTATAACGGTCTCACCCCAGGAATGTTGGTGCTTCTAAATTATAATGGTCCCTACAAATATTGGTGCTTCTAAAGTATAACGGTCCCCCCAGGAATGTTGTTAAAGGATAGCTAAGGAAGAGCGATAACTCACGTGTAAAAATAAAGTTGGGGAAAATTTTAGGGGTCAGGCCGGATTTTTTAGGGGTCAGGCCAAATTTTTTTTTTTTTTTTTGTTTTGTTTTCAACTCAAAATAGTTCTCAGGGTTGGGGGAGAATGAAAAATTAGTTGGGATGGGGGCTGGAGAGATTGAGGGGTCGAGGAAAATTTTAGGGGTCTGGTTGTACTTTTTAGGGGTCAGGCCAAATTTTTTTGTTTTTTTTTGTTTTGAGAAAACGTCAATTGTTAACTCGTGTAGGAGAAATCGTTCACACTCTTGGTTTACTTTTTCTGCATACGTAACAACATTATCATCATTTTGCTTAACAATGTTCAGACAACTAAAACGCGTATGAAAAATACTGCTTCTCTCACCAAACATGCTTGTGAGTGTTTTTATTGTCTCCTCAAACGATACTTCGTCAGGTTTTTGTGTACTTTGTACTCTCGTTAGAACCAAGCTTCTGTAATAGAAGTCCAACTTTTTGTTCGTCCGACCAAGTTTCGCACCGTTTGTTGAAAATTGTTTCAAACCGTCGAAAATAGGCTTGAAAAGTTATTCCGTTGTCAGGGTCATATACGAATTCCGATATTGAATTTGCAATACCCTCGGCTGTGAAATAATTTGAATTTTCCATCGTTCTACCTTTTGCAACAGCCTCAAATAACACTTTTGTGTCGTTTGCTTGCTGTTTCCGTAACTCTAACATTTCTTGTTGCAAGTAATCTTGGAAATCTTGATGCCTTTTCTGTTGTTCCATTTGCATCTTCTTTTGTTCCATTTGCGTCTTCCGCTGTTCCATTTGCGTCTTCCGCTGTTCCATTTGCATCTGCCGCTGTTCCATTTGAGAAGACACTAATGCCTTTGTAAGTTCGACCAGTTCGTCCATTTTTAAAACTATACACAATACAATGAGTATACCAAACTTCTCAAAAATTTCGATCAAAAAGTTCTTCATTTACCAAAAACACAAAAATATGGGACAACACACAACCTCCCGTAATGTTCACGTTGCGAGTTCGAATTCACTCGGCGTAAAAAAGAGTTTTTTCATTCACCAGTTAATAACTGTAACAACAAAAAAAACATAATTATAACTCTTTCGTTTGACTTAAAACGAAGCAAAAAAAAAATAAGTCTTACTTTTGACAAATTTTTTTTTTTTCGTTCCAGCCAAGGTTTGTCGAAGTCACAATATCCGGTCGTTGTGTTTCAAAAAATTCAAACGTGTTGATTTTTCTTTCTTTCCGTCATTCAATGTGAGTTCTGGGATCGAATCGTATGTCGCCAATATTATGATGTTGATTAGACCTCTTTTGGGAAAAGGTCGGGTAACATATAATAGAAATATATCGAAAGTCGTACACAGTCCAAACGGTGACTTGGATAACATCTCCTCTCGTCTCGTGACGAGAGTTGCCTCTCTTTCATGCCCTTGGAGCATCTCATTCTCCAACCTCAGCAAGGGGTACTAGCTTAGTCCACATCAATCATTAATTCCTTAAAAACACTGCAATAACCCACACATTTTATATTAAATGCCAAGAAGAAAGCCTTTCAAATATTCTCCAAACACAAAACACAAAAAAATCAAACACCAACCACCTCTCTCATAGATAGACCACTTCTCTTACCCACGCATTCCAATAACACATCCATATGCAACACACTTAACAAACTAGGCATTCCAACAGTACAAACCACATCACAATCCATAAAAGAAACATTAAACACATCAAGACACTTCCAAAAAAACCCACATCCCATGCCGGCTTATACAGTGTCCCATACAACAACTGCCATTAAATTTACGTGGGAGAAACACAACGTGAATTGAAGAAAAGATTGAGTGAACACAAAAGGGACATAAAAGTTCACTTTTCTCCCATGCATTAGAGCACAATCATGCTTTCAAATTTGAACAAGCCAAAATCACCAAATACATCCACAACAAAGCTCAGCGAAGACTACTGGAAACCGCACTAATCACAGCCTCCAACACCATCAGACAACGAAATGACTTTTATAATCTATCCCCCTTAATAAGCAAAATTATCCTCACTGAACAAAAACTTAACCTAGATCATGGCTAACCTCTATTTTTTTTCTCTTCGATCTCAGTTATACTAACATACAAGTCTCTGCATACACCCCCCTCACACACACACACACATTTTCATTCACCATGAATTCAAACCTTCTAACTTACTAAATCCACACATTCTTGACATAGCCAGCTGGTCAAACACTACTATTCTCCAAAAATTTCACACCTAACCACAACAAAATCTCCCCTCTCCCCCCCTCCCCCCCTCACCCATTCGACTACTTATCTCACACTCTTACCCACCCACCCCTCCTACTTTCAAACCACCTTCATCATTTCATCATTATTTCAGTTTTTCAAATCTTTTCTAAAACCATGACATTACCCACACACCAAAATCACAGAGCCTCCCCCCTCCTCTCCTCTTTCCCCACCCCTCCAGTTCTTCACTAACAGCCATCCACATTATTTCTGTTCACCCCCACCGGTCCACTTTTTCATTCAGAACCATCTTGAGCAAATCACTTTCAATGCAGAGAAGTGACAGTACACGAAGACGCTGTTGACCCATTGTTGATCGTTTTACATCTTTAATTCTTTTCAATTGTGAAAATGAGCGTTCTCCTGAACAATTGGTTGCCATCAGACATAAGTTGATCCGCAGAGCTAGTTCAGTATTTGGAAATGCTTGATAGACACCAGAAATGTGCAGCATTTGAAACATTTTCGGAGCACTTGATCCTTCATTGTCTCTGTTCTTTATACCAGCACATAAATGGTCGAAATTCTGCTGGAAAATCAGAACAACGGTCTTTTGAATACACAGTGACCAATCCTTTAACAGCAACATCAATATATATCTAATTAAGAAAATTTGGATCAAATTGAAGTTCGCACAGAAATATAAGATATTAGTAGGCAAGTGGAATTGGATTGTTAAATCAAATGTTGTCATTTCTTTCTTTCATTATAGATACAAACTTGTGCACTTTTTTTGCTCTCTTGAACGTAACAGTGTACGGCCAAAAATACCCCCCCCCCCCAATTTTTTTTTTGGGGACCTGCATTTTTGGGCCTGGATTTTTGCCTGGACCTAAGGCATGTGCCTTATTTGCTTCATGGTTAATCCGACCCTGTTTCCAACCGATCACACGACTTTCTCAACAGTCTTGGTCTGTTAATGATATGCCACACCGGTGACCATCATGAATTGACTTGGCTTTCCGAGTGATTCTCCATCGTCACTATTCATGGAAACGCCTTGAGCATGTTCTCGGTCTGCCAAACCAGCAGGACATTCAAATAAGCTTCCTGATATTTGCATATTGGTTTTGAAAAACGACATTTTATTGATTAACTATTATTTGTTATTATTTATTAAATAAATATTTATTTACTCTGTGACATTAAAAAAAATAAATTGACCATACCATACAGATAATTTTGCATACTCATTTCACAGACTTTCTATTTTATACATGTGGAATTTTTCATCCATTTTTTTTATTATCTGTGAATTGGTTCAGTCATAAACATGTCTGTTTTGTTCTGACATATATCGTTTTCATTATTTGGGAATAATCGTGGGAATTATTTAGAAGAATAAGATTTATTCACAAAAATTATAAATTACAAGTTGCATTTTTTTACTAGTATATCGCTACCCCCCCCCCTCTCAAAGGAGAAGATAATCCCTGGAAGGATCGCATTATGACCACAGAACAGATACTACTATATCTCCTCTCAAAGAAGAGGTAATGCCTGAGAAGATGGTATCATGATGAACGAACATATATTACACTATCTCCCCCCCCCCCAAAAAAAAGGAGGAGGTAATGCTTGGGAGGATGGTATCATGACAACAGAACAGATACTATACTACCGCCGGTGAAAAAGAGAAGGTAATCCCTGAGAAGATGCTATCATGAACATAGAACAGATAATGCACTAGCCCCCCCCCCCCCCAAAAAAAAAAACAGGAGGAGATAATTCCTGGGAATATGATATCATGAATAAACACATACTACACTGCCCTCCCAAAGGAAGCGATAATGATGAAGGATCATATACTAACCCCCCCCCCCCCCCGATCTCCCAAAGGAGGAGGTAATGCCTGGGAGGATGTTATCATGACAACAGAAAAGATGCTACACTATCCATCGACCCTGAATTGATCATTGAAAGATAGTACATTAGTCTGAAATAGTATAGTAAACTGAATAAATAGATAGAACAATAGATCAATTACTAAAAATAATAGTATAGTTTCGGTTCCAGACAGACAGATACTAAATCTCCATTAGTAATAGCTATTCAATGAACACAACTATTGATACATACATACAGACATTTGTTTAAAGAATGAACTCTCTAACAAGAATAGAGCCCCTTTATGCAAAGAGGAAAAAAAAGAAATTTATTAAAATACAATACAATAAAACAAAACATAAGGTTAATTATATACCTGCACGCATCTCCCTTTGTACTATCCAGATTCAATGTTTAAGGAGATGTGTGCCGAACAGAAGACTTTGTTGGTTTGGTCACATTGAAAGCATGGATAAAAGTGCTTGTGTTAGTAGATGTAGAACAGTTGAGGTAGAAGGGTCAGTTGACAGAGGAAGACCAATGAAAACAAGGGAAGAAGTGATAAGGATGAACTTGAGAAAAAGAGGGCTAAATAAAGACCTGGTCAGAGATAAGTTAGTTTGGAAGTCAATTTCTAAAAGCCGTCCAACACATTGGTAGCATGTAAAACGATGATGATGATGATGATGATGATGATGATGATGATGATGATGATGATTAATTATAAAATTATTAATTATGGATTTACTTATATAATTATTTAGGTTAGAATTTTTCAAAGAAATTTATTTTAATAAGAAATTGATCAATAGTTAAAATTTAAAAAATAAAAGCAAATAATAATCTGTACGTCACATAGGAACGAGTAATAAAGCAGATGTCTTAGATGTTGCGTGATGACATCATAATAGAAACGGCGTTATAAGTGTTTCTTAAACTTCTTTTTAAATGATTGTTTGAAAGGAGACATTTTCATTGAGACAGGCAAATAGTTCTGTAGTTATCACATGACTAAGACTGTAGTGATTAGTTTGTGGTTCGGTTGGCTAAAACAGGCATGTTAAAACTGGCATAGAAATACATCAGGCAATTCGAACACTTCTGCGCATGCTCATCTTTCCTCATTTCCGCCCAGCCATAGTTTGGCGCTAAAATACAAATAGTTCCTGGATAGACGCTGTGTAGACCAGATGCAAAAACCTCTTCTCGTCCCTTGCCATGGCCTGGCAGGATGAGATGAAACTCTAAAACTCAATTCTCTTTCTATAGCTAAAGCCCAACTGCCGAACCAACTTCTCTTACATTTTAATGTTCCTGTGTTAATGAAGCTGTTAAATAAAGTTCATTTAATTGTAGAGAAGATGTTGGTATTTTTATATGGAACTTTGGTGACCCTATTTTCTTCTTCTTCATCTAAAGCAAGGTCAGTCAGATAAATACAGATGCTACTCCAATCTCCGACAAGCATCTAAAAAATCACCAACTTTCTCTACAGTTCCATAGCTTGGAATTAGTCTCAAGCGATATTGTTCAATATATGTGTAATATATTGAGACAAAGATGACATTAGGAATTAAAAAAAGATATGTGATGTTCACTTCATGTTTCTATTAGCTGTGTTTTATATATATATATATATATATATATATATATATATATATATATATATATATATATATATATATATATATATATGAACTGAATGCCATCTGTGATGAAAAATAGGATGACATCTCGTTTCTATTTCCGGAGTGACGTCAATGGAGAGTTTTAATAAAGGGAGATAACTTCTTATACCTAAATATTACATGTACATTTTTAATTATTTGTACTCACTAGGAGTTCTCACACAAATCATTGTCAATGATTGCTCACCGACAACAACCAGTGGTATTTCCTGGAGTCTGAGTGACAACAAGCCTCCCCAGATTTCCAGTATTCTTCACCTCTTTTCGATAACGATGCGGTATCGCAACAGCCTCTTACCATTGATTTCTCGCTGGTAAGGACAATTGGTCTTCTCTGTGGTTTGGGTGGCAATAAGCCTCCCCAAGGTCTCAGCATTCTCTGCACTTTTCCAGTGGAGGTCTGGTTTGTGTTGTCCCTCCTCGGTCTTCTCATCCTCCTCGACCCTCTACAAATATTTTGTCTGGTGTCAGCCTAGGCCGGCACCATTTAAAAATGAATAAATAAATAAATAAAATAATTTTTTTTTAATTAATTTAATTTAAAAAAAAAAAAAAAATTTTTAAATTTTTTAATTTTTTCCCTTTTTTTCCTTTCAATTCCTTATTATTATTATTATTATTATTATTATTATTATTATTATTATTATTATTATTATTATTATTATTATTATTATTATTATTATTATTTTAAACTAATCTAATCTAAATAACAGAGTGCAATTTTCTGTTTATTAGTTACATTTCTGTGGTATTTTATTTTCGTCGCAATTGTCCTGTCAGGTCTCGTTTCATCTCTAAATTCTGCTTTTCAGTGGAAAGAGCTAATATTTCTTTGGCTTCACTATTTGATAGTGGGCTCTTCTCTTTATTTTTCTCTCGCGGTGAAGGGTTCCATGATATTTCTTCAGGTGTAGTAATATTAATAATAATAATAATAATAATAATAATAATAATAATAATAATAATAATAATAATAATAATAATAATAATAATAATAATAATAATTATAATGAGGGTAATGATGATGATGATGGTGTGTGCATGCGTGTGCAGTGCTCGGATGCACTACAATTGCACGTACAAGTGCATGTACATAGGATAATGTACAATTGTTAGGAAAGTGAAATGTGCAGTAATTATGAACAATAATGTTTTATGCTTGTGTATTTTTAGAAACTCTTTACGAATCCATCCTGGTAGTGCACTAGAGGTTGCAAACATTGTAAATGAGTGTAGTTTTACTTCAGCTCTTACAGTGACAGTCTCATTCCACCCATTTTTAATAGGGCCTCATATTCAAAATGAATTTCTTGGTTTTAACAGTACCATTACAATATGGATCAGAAGTAAGCCTCCATGAGTAGATTGCACGATTGGATATTACTAAGTTGAATATTGCCTCGTTGGATATTGCCTGGTTAGATATTGCCTGGTTGAATATTGTCTACTTGGATATTGCTTGGTTGAATGTTGTCTACTTGGATATTGCTTGGTTTAATGTTGTCTACTTGGATATTGCTTGGTTGAATGTTGTCTACTTGGATATTGCTTGGTTGAATGTTGTCTACTTAGATATTGCTTGGTTGAATGTTGTCTACTTGGATATTGCTTGGTTTAATGTTGTCTACTTGGATATTGCCTGGTTGAATGTTGTCTACTTGGATATTGCTTGGTTGAATGTTGTCTACTTGGATATTGCCTGGTTGAATGTTGTCTACTTGCATATTGCCTAGTTGAATGTTGTCTACTTGGATATTGCTTGATGGAATGTTGTCTACTTATATATTAATTGGTGTAATGTTGTCTACTTGGATATTGCTTGGTTGAATGTTGTCTACTTGGATATTGCCTGGTTGAATGTTGTCTACTTCGGTATTGCTTGGTTGAATGTTGTCTACTTGGATATTGCCTGGTTTAATGTTGTCTAATTGGATATTGCCTGGTTGAATGTTGTCTACTTGGATATTGCTTGGTTGAATGTTGTCTACTTGGATATTGCCTGGTTGAATGTTGTCTACTTGGATATTGCTTGGTTAAATGTTGTCTACTTGGATATTGCTTGGTTGAATGTTGTCCACTTGGATATTGCCTGGTTGAATTTTGTCTACTTGGATATTGCCTGGTTGAATGTTGTCTACTTGGATATTGCTTGGTTGAATGTTGTCTACTTGGATATTGCTTAGTTGAATGTTGTCTACTTGGATATTGCTTGGTTGAATGTTGTCTACTTGGATATTGCTTGATTGAATGTTGTCTACTTGGATATTGCTTGGTTGAATGTTGTCTACTTTGATATTGCTTGGTTGAATGTTGTCTACTTGAATATTGCTTGGTTGAATGTTATCAACTGAGATATTGCCTGGTTGAATGTGGTCTACTTGGATATTGCTTGGTTGAATGTTGTCTACTTGGATATTGCTTGGTTTAATGTTGTCTACTTGGATATTGCCTGGTTGAATGTTGTCTACTTGGATATTGCTTGGTTTAATGTTGTCTACTTGGATATTGCTTGGTTGAATGTTGTCTACTTGGATATTGCTTGGTTGAATGTTGTCCACTTGGATATTGCCTGGTTGAATGTGGTCTACTTGGATATTGCTTGGTTGAATGTTGTCTACTTGGATATTGCTTGGTTGAATGTTGTCTACTTGGATATTGCTTGGTTGAATGTTGTCTACTTGAATATTGCTTGGTTGAATGTTGTCTACTTGGATATTGCTTGGTTGAATGTTGTCTACTTGGATATTGCTTGGTTGAATGTTGTCTACTTGGATATTGCTTGGTTGAGTGTTGTTTACTTGTATATTGCTTGGTTAAATGTTGTCTACTTGGATATTGCTTTGTTGAATGTTGTCTACTTGGATATTGCTTGGTTGAATGTTGTCTACTTGGATATTGCTTGGTTGAATGTTGTCTACTTGGATATTGCTTAGTTGAATGTTGTCTACTTGGATATTGCTTGGTTGAATGTTGTCTACTTGGATATTGCTTGGTTGAATGTTGTCTACTTGGATATTGCTTGGTTGAATGGTGTCTACTTGAATATTGCTTGGTTGAATGTTATCTACTGAGATATTGCCTGGTTGAATGTGGTCTACTTAGATATTGCTTGGTTGAATGTTGTCTACTTGGATATTGCTTGGTTTAATGTTGTCTACTTGGATATTGCCTGGTTGAATGTTGTCTACTTTGATATTGCCTGGTTGAATGTTGTCTACTTGGATATTGCTAGGTTGAATGTTGTCTACTTGGATATTGCTCGGTTGAATGTTGTCTACTTGGATATTGCTTGGTTGAATGTTTTCTACTTGGATATTGCTTGGTTTAATGTTGTCTACTTGGATATTGCTTGGTTGAATGTTGTCTACTTGGATATTGCCTGGTTCAATGTTGTCTACTTGGATATAGCTTGGTTGAATGTTGTCTACTTGGATATTGCTTGGTCGAATGTTGTCTACTTGGATATTGCTTGGTTTAATGTTGTCTACTTGGATATTGCCTGGTTGAATGTTGTCTACTTTGATATTGCTTGGTTGAATGTTGTCTACTTGGATATTGCTTGGTTGAATGTTGTCTACTTGGATATTGCTTGGTCGAATGTTGTCTACTTGGATATTGCTTGGTTAAATGTTGTCTACTTGGATATTGCTTGGTTGAATGTTGTCTACTTGGATATTGCTTGGTTGAATGTTGTCTACTTGGATATTGCTTGGTCGAATGTTGTCTACTTGGATATTGCTTGGGTAAATGTTGTCTACTTGGATATTGCTTGGTTGAATGTTGTCTACTTGGATATTGCTTGGTTGAATGTTGTCTACTTGGATATTGCTTGGTTGAATGTTGTCTACTTGGATATTGCTTGGTTGAGTGTTGTTTACTGGGATATTGCTTGGTTGAATGTTGTCTACTTGGATATTGCTTGGTTGAATGTTGTCTACTTGGATATTGCCTGGTTGAATGTTGTCTACTTGGATATTGCTTGGTTGAATGGTGTCTACTTGGATATTGCTTGGTTGAATGTTGTCTACTTGGATATTGCTTGGTTGAATTTTGTCTACTTGGATATTGCCTGGTTGAATGTTGTCTACTTGGATATTGCTTGGTTGAATGTTGTCTACTTGGATATTGCCTGGTTGAATGTTGTCTACTTGGATATTGCTTGGTTGAATGTTGTCTACTTGGATATTGCTTGGTCGAATGTTGTCTACTTGGATATTGCTTGGTTAAATATTGTCTACTTGGATATTGCTTGGTTGAATGTTATTTCCTGGTTGGTTAGTTATGAACCGATCAACTGAGAGAGAAATAATTGTGAAAGCAAAATGGAGAGATGTCGTGCCGAAACCCTTTTCATGACTCGGCACACCTAACAAAACCTGATGTTTAATCATTGAACATCTTAGCTCTCGTCATACCGACTCTCTTTATGACGAGACTCTCCTAATAATCCTTGAGTACCTTAACCCGTGTGACAGAAATCAACACTTTCTTTCTGCGCATATCATCACTCAATGAGTTAGTTTATTAATTTTAAGTTTGAATTCTCTTCATGTATCTTCTTTAATTAGAAAAAAGGTTAAAATTCTAAAATACGAAACTAAAAACAAAATAGTTGAAATATTTGCAGAAAATACATACTTGCGAACTGGACCCAAAAAGACAGCAACTGGCCACCTAGGTCCTAGGTCCTAGATCAATACCTTTCACAGGAACTCCAGAAGACAATGGAAATATCTGTAGGACCTAATGGGACAATGTTGGGATCAATTAGACTTGAAGCACCCCAGAATCAGCAAATACCCAAAGGATACATTTGGGTTGACACCGGTTTCTTTTACTTCCTGTTGAACTATAAAAAACAATATGCACACACTTCACAGATTTTATTCACAAAACGTGTTGCTTTCTCAACATTAGATATCTATAAAGAAAAGAAAATTTTAATAAAAAAAATTTACAACCTTTTTTTAATTAAAACTATTCTGCAAACGCAAGAGTGCATATTTTTTTGTTTTGTAAATGAAACTCTTTGTTAATTAAAAATATGCGTATAACAAAACGTGCTTGTCAATATGTTTTACAAAAATATTTAAATAGATATTGGATTGTATTAAAAAGACACACAGAAAATACCTTTCCTTAACCTTTTGGCTAGGAGAAAAGTGTAGTGTCTATTCTGATATTACACTTCATCTTTCCTGTCCTCGGTCAATGAAGGAGAAATCTTTCTAGACTGAAGCAATTTAAACTTTTGTCTCAATACAGAGTGTCCTTTTTTTTGGGTGAGATGGATTTTCTTTACATTAAAAACTGACCTTGTGTCAAACTCTGCCCTCAATTTAAATATTTGCCGATTTTACAATATTTGTGTAAACCTCTGTTAGATCAAATGCTGATGAATGCCACTTTGATATTGATTTATGTTCATTTTAGTTGAATACATACACAGACAGACACAAGGACAACTGCTTTTTATATAAAAGACTAGCATGGCTACCCGGCATTACCTGGGGCCATAAAAAATAATAAAAGAAATGAAAAAGTGTAACATATTTTTATTAAAACTTCTATCTCTCTACCTCTCTCTATCAGTCTCTCTATCTTTCTGTCTTTACCCTCCCCCGTTTCCACCCTCTCTCTCTCTCTCTCTCAAACCCCCTCTTTCTCCCCTGCCTAACCCATACCTTTCTCTTGTATTAATGTATTGAAAAAAAAAGCAAATAAATAAATAATAATAATAATAGTAGTAGTAGTAGTAGTAGTAGTAGTAGTAACAACAACAACAACAATAATAATAATAAAAATAATAATAATAATAATAATGATGAAAGTCATTTACCGGAGCTTCCAGTTTTTAAGTTATTGCTCCCGGGCAACACTGAGTTTCTGCCCCCCCCCCCACCATATAAATATGATGAGATCCATATTTGTTTTAATGTATTTACGGGCAACAACGAGTTGCTTATCTTCTCCCTTAATAATATAATTAAACCTATATTTGTTTTAGTGTATCTCCGCCCAATGCTACACACACAGACAGACACACAGACAACTGTCTTTTATATAATACTAGCAGGGCTACCCGGCGTTGCTCGGGGTCATAAAAACATAAAATAGAAGAAAAATCGTCTGTGTAACATCTTTATATTCAAACTTCTATTTCTCTCCCTCTCTCTTTATCTTTCTACTTTTCTTTTTCCTGGTCGCCCCATTTCACCGCTACTTTCTCATTTTGCCTTTTACGAAAGCTGTTTCTCCCCCACCATTGCTCTTCCGTTACCCAGGGCAAAAGTATGACATATTTCTATAAAAAGTACCACCTCTTTCTGCGCCTTCTATACAGGTACTTATCTCCGCCTTGGTTCGCATACTATATACGTACCTATCGTAGCCCCTGTATATATACAATATACATACCTATTGCCGCTCCTGTGCGCATGCTAAATACATACCTATCGCCGCCCCGGTGCGCATACTAAATGTGTACCTATCGCCGCCCCAGAGCGCATGCTAAATATGTATCTATCACCGCCCCTGTGCGCATGCTATATACGTACCTATCGCGCCCCCAGTGCGCTTACTATATTCGTACCTATTGCCGCCCTGGTGCGCATGCTAAATACGTACCTATCGCCGCCCCGGTGCGCTTGCTATATACGTACCTATCGCCACCCCAGTGCACATGCTATATACATACCTATTGCCGCCCCCGTGCACGTGCTATATACATACCTATTACCGCCCCCGTGCACATGCTATATATGTACCCATCACACCCTTTATGCACATGCTATATATGTACCTATCGCCACCCCGGTGCGCGTGCTATATACATACCTATCGCCGCCACGGTGTGCGTGCTATATACGTACATATCGCTGCCCCAGAGCGCATGCTAAATATGTATCTATCACCGCCCCGGTGTGCATGCTATATACGTACTTATCGCCGCCCCAGTGCACATGCTATATACATACCTATTGCCGCCCTTGTGCACATGCTATATATGTACCTACCGCCACCTTTATGCACGTGCTATATATGTACCTATCACCACCCCGGTGCGTGTGCTATATACGTACCTATCGCCGCCCCGGTGCGTGTGCTATATAGTACCTATCACCGCCCCAGAGCGCATGCTAAATATGTACCTATCACCGCCCCGGTGCGCATGCTATATACGTACTTATCGCCGCCCCTGTGCACATGTTCTATATGTACCTATCGCCACTCCTATGCACATACTATATATGTACCTATCGCACCCCCGGTGCGCTTACTATATTCGTCTCTATCGCCGCCCCTGTGTGCATACTATATACTTACTTATCTCTGCAAGTGTGCGCATACTATATAAGTATCTATCTCCAGCCCAGTTTGCATACCTAAGAACTCATATTAATGCGCCCCTGTCGTATCCAAGAACAAAAATCAAGTTCATTCATGTAGTGTCACTATCATAAAAAAGAACTCATATTAATGAACCCTGTATAAGTTCAAGAAAAAAAAATATATATATTTACTCCACCCCTCAAAAAAATGTTACCCTCCAATCCCCCCCCCCCAATTTTTACTCTCCCTCTACTCTAAGAAATATTTAAAGTTAAAAAAAAAAAAAAAATTGCCTCACTCTCAAAAAATTTTTTTATTCTCCACCCCCACCGCCTACCCAAAATGTTTTACTCTTCCCTACCCTGAGAAGTATTTTACGTTCAAAATTTGACCCCACCCTCGAAAAAATTATCCCCGACCCCCCAAATTTTTTACCCTCCACACCCACCACCCACAAAAAAAACTTTTTACTCTCTCCAACCCTGAAAAATATTTAAAGTTAAAAAAAAAAAAAAAAAATTTTGCCCCACCCCAGAAAAATTTTTTCCCGACCCCCCCATATTTTTTACCCTCCACCTCCGTCCCCGAAAAAAATTTTTCAAATAAAAATAAAAATAAAAAAGATTCGCCCCACCCTAAAACAATTTTTACCGACCCCCCCAAATTTTTTTTACCCTCCCCGTACCCTAAGAAATATTTTAAGTTCAAGGAAAAATAAAAATTTGGCACCCACCTCCCAAAAAAATTTTCCCTGCCCCCCCCCCCCCCAATAATTTATTACCCTTCACCCCCACTCCTCAAAAAAAAAATTTTTACCCTCCCGTAACCCTGAGAAATATTTTAAGTTAAAGAAAAAAGAAAAAAAATTTGCCCCCTACCCGTCCGAAAAATTTCCCCGACCCCCCCCCCGCCCAATAAAAATTGTTTTTACTCTCCCCTTACCCTGAGAAATATTTTAAGTTCAAAAATAAAACAAATTGAGTCCCACCCCTCAAAAAATATAAGTGAAAACAATGGCGGAGCATAATTATTTCTTCCTTTAACTTTACTGATTGAGACGTTATTTAATATGTATACAAATATTAGTGAAAACAATTGCAGAGCATAATTATTTCTTCCTTTAACTTTACTGATTGAAACGTTATTTTATATGAATACAAATATTAGTGCAAACAGTTGCGGGGCATAATTATTTTTTCCTGTAACTTAACTGATTGAGAAATTATTTTATATGGATATATATATTAGTGAAAACAATGGCAGAGCATAATTATTTATTCCTTTAATTTCACTGATTGAGTCATCCATTTAGTACTTGCCAGTATACGCATTATTAACCTCGATTTTACAGCACCTGGTAATCCTAAATCGTCACCCATTTAGTACTAGCCATGCTATGCATTGCTTAACTTCTCCCTTTGACCGATAATAATGACAACAGAATGTTCTTAACATTGTATTGTCTTATTCCTGGACAACGCCAAATACAAGGAGGCCTCCAGAGCTCTACTAAAATCACTCTGCAAAAGAACAATAATAATGTGACGATGACATGAAAATGATATCTAAACCTATCACTATAACGTCATGTACCTATCAATGTGACGTCATGTGCACAAGATAACATTAAAAATCGTGATCACATTAAACGAAAAAATGGCTATTTGACCCCTTAAAAATGAATCTTTGTTTTAATTTTTAGATATTATTTTCTCGAGGTTATGCCGGTTCAAATAATACCTAATTTGGGGGGGATGGGGGGGGGTTGAGTATTTTAAAAGCCTTAGCGTTACATACATACACACAGATTTTTGCCTTATATATATATTGAGATGAGATGAGATTGAGATAATGATAATAATAATATTGTTATATATGCATATTCTGGAGGTATGCTACTAAAAAGATGTGAACCTCTGAGTCATGACCTCTTTTAGGATACTATACAAAGGTAGGGTATCATTCCTATCAAATTTCACATTCCTTGGTCTAATAACCTAAAAGTATAGTGTATAAAAGAATTTACTATATTGTTAACCAACTCTCACTTACATATAAATGGACTTTACTAATAGTTATTTGAATGTAAAACGAGTTTTTGTATTTGTCTTGTTAATATTCTCATGTTGGTATTTCGTGTCAATATTCCCACGTAACAATAAAAAGGCGCCGATACTAACATAAGTATGATTCTGTGATACTAAATACGACGACCCAGACCATAAAGTTGATGACCAATGATCCATACGACAAGGCTTAATGACCAATGCTTTTGAGAATATGCATGTTCTCAGTAATGACAACAAGTGCACGTTCTGCCACACAGGAGTAGAGAGTGTTAGCCACCTGACTTCCAGTTGTAAGGTTCTGCTGGAAGACGGCTACTATACAATGTGACACAATGGTGTGTGTAAATATCTCCACTGGACCATCGGTAAAAAAATGAAATATCCAGTGTAGCAACAAGTCCTGGAGACATATACCAAAAAAGAAATGTTGGAAATAAGTCATAGACTATTCACTATACCTATGTAATTCCTACAGCTACATACTTAGAAAACAGAGCTGTTAAACTTGAAATAGCGACATGGGACAAGAAAGAGTATTGATTTACTCCTCTCCAGGAGTTAGGCACAAGGCCAGTTTTTATCTTACTCCCACAAGTAAGATGTGACCCAAGATCGGGTCGGGAAAGTGGGGTTTAAAAATTGCCTGGGCAGCCCCGTCGGCATTCCCTGGTAGGGGCGCCTCAGGCAGTAAGCGATAAACTTACTCCTCCCCAAAGAGGGGAGGCAAAGCCTGGGAGGGTGGACCTCCTAGAACTGCACAGGACAGACCTATAGACCGGCGTAAATCAAGCCCCGAAGGCCAAGACAATACAAGTTTATGGGGTGAAGTATCCATCGGAACAGATACTACACTTTGATCTTAGCCAAAAGGCCAAGAACAAACCAAATTTTTTTGGGACAAGAAAGAGTAGCAACTGTAGTTGAATCAGTTTCCCTAATGATGTTGGCTTAAACAGAGCTGAGAGGGAAGAGGAAAACTAAATAACAAGGTCTTATCTACGACATGAAAAAGAAAACTAAACACTGTTATACAAATGAAACAAAAACAGACAAAGCTTTTACAATGAATGCTTAAAAACACAGACAAAACTTTTACAATGAATGCTTCCAAAACAGCAAAATTTTTATAATGAATACTTAAAAACAGACAAAGCATTTACAATAAATGCTTAAAAAACAGACTAAGCTTTTAAAATGAATGCTTTTAAAAAGCAGACAAAGCTTTTACAATGAATGCTTTTTTTTAAAAGACACAGGATTTACAATAAATGCTTAAAAAACAGACTAAGCTTTTACAATGAATGCTTTTAAAAAGCAGACACAGGATTTACAATAAATGCTTAAAAAAACAGACTAAGCTTTTACAATGAATGCTTTTAAAAAGCAGACACAGCTTTTACAATGAATGCTTTTAAAAATGAATGCTTTTTTTTAAAAGACACAGGATTTACAATAAATGCTTAAAAAACAGACTAAGCTTTTACAATGAATGCTTTTAAAAAGCAGACACAGGATTTACAATAAATGCTTAAAAAAACAGACTAAGCTTTTACAATGAATGCTTTTAAAAAGCAGACACAGCTTTTACAATGAATGCTTTTAAAAAGCAGACAAAGCTTTTACAATGAATGCTTTTAAAAAGCAGACACAGGATTTACAATAAATGCTTAAAAAACAGACTAAGCTTTTACAATGAATGCTTTTAAAAAGCAAACACAGCTTTTACAATGAATGCTTTTAAAAAGCAGACAAAGCTTTTACAATGATGCTTAAAAACAGATTAAGCTTTTACAATAAATGCTTAAAAAACAGACTAAGCTTTTACAATTAATGCTTCCAAAACAGACAAAACATTTACAATGAATGCTTAAAAACAGAGTAAGCGTTTACAATGAATGCTTCCAAAACATATACATTTTTATAATGAATACTTAAAAAACAGACAAAGCTTTTACAATTAATGCTTAAAAAACAGACAAAGCTTTTACAATGAATGCTTTATAAAGCAGTCAAAACTTTTACAAGTAATCTAAAAAAAAAAGCAGACAACGCTTTTACAATTAATGCTTTAAAAATTGGAACAACTAACTAGAGTCTCCATAGTGGGGAATTTTATTTCCGAAATAAAGTTTAATTCTGACATCTGAGAATGTAGGAATATTGCTCGTCAATAAGTGTGATGATGTATGGAAGTGAAACCTGGCTAGCGAGAGTTGAGGACATGCGTTGCATGAGGAGAGAAATGATATGAGAGTGATACGATGGATGCGTAATGTGAGTTTTAAAGACAGGCTTAGATCTGATGAGCTCAGAGGAAGATTAAATTTGGACAGTATAGGGAGACGTGTGCAGAAGAGTAGACTTCAATGATATGACTATGTCAAAAGAATGCATGAGAGTTCTTGGGTGTAAAACAATTGACGTAACAGGGTCAGCTAACAGGGGAAGGCCAAGGAAAACATGGTAGGAAGTGATAAGGATTATTGTGAGAGAAAGAGGGATAAATAAAGACCTGTCCAGAGATAGGTTAGTTTAGAAGTCAATTTCTAAAAGCCGTCCATCACATGCAAGCATGTAAAACAGACGTTAAACCGATGATGATGATGATGATGATGATGATGATGATGATGATGATGATGATGATGATGATGATGAAATTCGAAATGGTAGAGACAGCTTTTAGAGAGAGGGAAAAACAACCATTTTACTTGGGCAAGTAATAAAGAATGATAAACAAATGAAAAACGGTGAATGTACAGAAAGAAGGGGGTTTATGAAAATGTGCCTTTGCGAAAAATTATCTGAGAAAGATTGGTCAGTTAACTGCATGCATGCTTGTGTCTGTCAGTTCTGGCTCTTTTCATGATGGAAGGAATGACTTTTGCGCGTGAATTGCCTTCTGAGAGCTTCTATTACAATGCAGTCAGGCCAGCATAAACCAAGGTTGGGAAAACTGGAAAAAGAGCAATGGCTGCCTACAAACTGCCATCTAAGAACTTTGTTGCGATGTAGTCAACCCTTGTTCAAGATGGTGCGTAACGAGGAAGGTGGAGAAGGAGGGGGCTGGCTTCTAGTGACTGTCTTTTGTTGCCAAGCAGTAAACTGATGTCCTGGTGGTAAGAGGAAATAGTTGAAAATAGGCCAGAGCCCAGTGCGCTTGGGTTTATGTAGATAGGCTCACGTGACCTCTAAGGGAGCAGTGATTGGGTTGCCTGTTGGCCAATCCATGCCATCCTTAAAGGAACAAGGGAGATAATCACTGACCAATCAATGAATGTGTTATAAATTTCAATACAATTACACCAGACACGGTCGCAGATTGGATCAGCAAGTTCAAATATTTCAGAAGACACAAGGAAATATTTGTACGGGATTATGTCAATTGGCTGGACAAAAAAACAAAGGTAAATATTTAACATACATATAAACAGACAGACAGACACATCTCTCATTTTAGATATAGATATTGATATATTTACGACCTAGCAATATGAGCCCATTAAAGCCAACTTACTGTGATCAATTTTCTACATTAGAGAGACCAGAAACAAAGAAGAAAGGTTTATGTAGTTGTATGTAACCATATTTTGATTCAACAAGTCACACATCTCAAGAATTAGAAGGGATTCTTAACGACATTTACAATGCTAGCCATATAGTTGACCTTAAAATGCACACTGGAAAAACCAAGGTCATGTTCAACAAACATGCCACAAAAGCCCCAGTCACAGTGAAAGGTGAAAATGTTGAGGTAGTTGACAACTACATCTACCTAGGGAAAATGGTGAGAAGCGATGCGATGCGATGCTGATATCATGCCTGAAATCAAACAGCAAATTGCACTTGGATGAACAGCCTTTTCCAAAGTAGACAACATCATGAAGAGTAGAAAGTCCACGATGAACATTAAACAGAAAGTGTTCAATAAATACATCATGCCTGTTATGACATATGGTAGTGATATAAAAGCTAAGAGTGGCACAATGCAAAATGGAACGCATTATGCAAGGCATCGGTTTAAGTGATAGAAAAAGAAACACCTGGATCAGACAGCAAACTGGAGAAAATGACAGCATCACCACCATACAAACGGCAAAACATAGATGGGCAGGTCACCGTTCGAGATTTACAGGAAACAGGTGGACATATAGAGCTGCAGAATGTGCCCCCGAGGCAATGGAAAAAAAACCTAGAGGAAGGCCAAAATCCTGGTGAAGAGACAACCTCGACAGCCAACTGGGTCCTACTTGGCCACACCTAGCCAGGGATAAACAAATTTGGAAAGACAACCAGTGAGGCGTTCATCCTCCAAGAGTGATCAAAACCCCTAATGATGCTGCTGCTGCTGCTGCTGCTGCTGCTGCTGCTGCTGCTGCTGCTGATGATGATGATGATGATGATGATCCCCTCACAAATTAAAATACTGCACAGGTTGTAATAAATAACGTCATAACTTAGGTGTAGATTATATCCCTTGAATAACAACAACATATCCATTTTATCGTCTTATTTCCCTTGGTCAGGGATCTGGCAGCCTGCAATCCCAGTCTCCAATCTTGGAATTCTTGAGGATTGATTCCATTCAAAGTCCATTGTCTAAGATCTTTGTTGATGGTTTGGATCCAAGTTTTCTTGGGTCATCCCTCTCCTCTGGCTTTTCACTTCAAGGTTTCTGTGGGGTTTTTTTTAATCTAAGAACTGCTCCTCTCAATATGGCCAAACCAAAGTAGCCGACTGACCGTGTTCGGTATCTTCAACTTTACCGACAGGGTATCAGAGCTGATATGCCGGGTCTGATCCAATCTGATCATTACTCTGTCCTTACGCTGAAGTGAGGACTGGGTGAGTACCGAACACTCACCGCCATACAGCATTAAGCTCCTAACACAGCTGCTATACTCCCTTCCCCTGATAGTGAAAGAGATAGCTTACAATGTCAGGACTGACAACAGTTTTCGGAACTTATCCCCATGCCAATCTTACGGTAATTATAGAGCTAAACTCGCAACCACTTCCAGCACTCAACATATCCTCAAGATAATAAATGGAGTCCACCACTTCGAGAGGGTCGTCATCCAACTTCACCTCAGTATAAGGTCGACAGTCAAGTGGGACACCTTCTACACTTATAGTTAGGGTCTGATGCCAACTTTTGGGACAAACCAATATGCATTTTGTGGACCCATAAGATGCATAAACTGCATTTTACATAGCAAAGAAAAAAGGTTTATGTATTTTGATTTGACTAATGATGACACCCTTACAAACAAAATTAGTATATAGATTGTAATAAGTAATGCAATGGGATCTCATGTCAACACAAGCACAGCGCCGGGTATCTCATATATAAATATATATATATATATATATATATATATATATATATATATATTTGTGTTCACAATACAAGCATGTACTAATGAAAACAAAGTAACAAATCAAAGAAAATATAATTCAATAAAACATTTATTGTATGCGGGATCGACTATGAAATAGTGTTCATTAAAACGTATACAAAGTGAGTGTAAGTGGAATGATGTATGTGTGTGCATACATATGTGTGTACGTAGAGAAGAAAGTTTATGTACTGAATGGTATGTGCGTGTGTGTAGCGCACGTTGAGACAAAATGTCCATTGGGAATGTCTATAGTAGAAAGTCTGAGCATTGTGTATACATGCGTGTGAGTGGAGAAAAGTTTTTACATACCAAGATAGTGTCCTTGTGTGTATGTGAGCACATGGTGATGGCAGCCATCAACCTGAATAGGGAGAGAGAGACGATCTGGCTTATGTTATCTGTAGCAGGTTGTGAGAGAAAAAGAGAGAGCGAGTCTGTGTATCCCTTTTTATAAAGCAGATCAGGACGCCCCCTGGCATCACGACAAGGGGATATAAATCGAGTTTGGCGACACCTGGTGGTATGTGTGTGTAATTGTGTTTGAGAAGAGAGTTAATGCTACAGATGTCATACGTTACATTAGTCCGGATTATCTCCCTTGAATAAGAACACTTTCATCCATAGAATACTCTTAATAGTTATCTATGTTTGTATAAAACTATTGTAAGCTGCTTCGTAAGCTATATTGTGTCCTTGTGTTTTTTATTACAGATATCTTCTGATCTGTGACGGCTTCGGCATAATGATCGTGCCATGGTCAGGTGGATGTTCCCTGCAAACTGGAAGAAAATTGCTTTATCAGAAAACTTAGTATTGGTGAGATTACAGTGGTTCGGCCATGTACAGCGTGCCACATCTTGCATCAACAACGTAACACGTTTGGATAACTAGACAGCATGGTAGACTGAGGAAGACGTAGTTTGAATGCGTAAGAAGCGATATAACTGTATGCAACCTGGATGATGGACCATACTGCAAGGATAGCAGGTGTGAGACGTTGCCTGGTGTTACCCACCCTGAAGCACGCCACACTTGCTGCACCAAAACTGGTTGAAGAAGGAAAGAAGAGATAATTTGTAAAATTTTGCATGTTTTACTGCAAGTTTCTTTTTTTATGGAAATCGCTCCAGACAAGACATGAAGCCACTTGACGTAAGAAGCTAAAAAATACTACTTCAAGGTAAAAAACTAGCCAACGATAAGTATTAGATTGATAGATTCTAACCCAGAAAACAGCAATTCTTACCCCTTTGTCAGAAACATCGCTCATTGAATGTGAGGACTAAAGGACAAAATAAGGGAAGCGAGAGTTACGAGGCTGCCGAAAGTAAACCCAATGTCTACTTTCTACTCTCCTAACACATACACAGTCAAAAGGAGACAATCTATAGGTCCTCTTTGTTTGTATTTGAAACTGACGGTACCGATGTTGTCTTAATCTTCTGTAATTACATATATATATATATATATATATATATATATATATATATATTACTGTACCTTTTCCATCAGAAAATGATGCTTCGCCAGTGTTTGCACTACTTATATACATATAAAATTATAGAATTATGTCAGTAATTTAATTTTTCATATATAAACTATTATTATTGTTTTTTTGTGGAAATCGCTCCAGACAAGGCATGAAGCCACTTGATGTAAGGAGCTAAAAAATACTATATCAAGGTCAAAAACTAGCCAACGATAAGTGTTAGATGGATAGATTCTGACCCAGAAAACAGTAATTCTTCCCCCTTTGTCAGAAACATCGCTGATGGAATGTGAGGACTAAAGGACAAAATAAGGGAAGCGATGTTCACTTTCTACTCTCTTACTTAATTTATTGTATCATTTGTGTAATGGACAAAAGACAAAGAATCAGATGGGCTGTACATAAAAGCATTGAACAAAAAAAAGTGAGATGCAGTGAGGCTGATTCAAACTGTCGACCTAAGGGTTATGAATGATTTGTTATTTATAGCTCCATATAAGGCTGTTCAATTGCAAAATCTCAGAACGTCTCTAGCGTCCAGCTCATTTGACTGAGAGAGAGATTTAGTGATAACAGGTGTTTTTTTTTCGAGGCAGTGTCGCTGGGAGACGTGCAGCTTTTGGCCGTTGAGTAACTAAATATATTTTGCTTGGGTACCATGAAGTGAAAATCCTCAAATCAGAATACGAACAATATTCTGTAAAAAACTTTCACATTAAAATTTATTAATTAAAGCATCTAAAAGGAAACAAAGTTCATATCAATATTCGATATAGTCTTTTTATTTTTTCATAGTGACATGTGTTTTGGCTAAGATCAAAGTGTAGTACTTGTTCTGATACTACACTTCATTTGTTCTTTCCGAGGCCAGTGAATGAGAAGTCCTTCAAGACTGAGACAATTTAATCACTGACCAAATCTAGAGTGCCCCTTTGGGGGGGGGGAGCTGGATTTCCACCACATTAAAAACCGACCTTGTGTCTAACTCTTCCTTCGTAGGGAGGCAAGTAAATAGGGACCTGCGTATAGGAAAGATATACACGCCACCAAAAAGGGGACATTTTGTCAAAAATGGATATGCTATGCAGTTGTATCTTTTTTGTGTATGTGTGTCGGGAGAAGGAAGTGGGTCACCCTGACGAAATAGTGGTGCACAGGGCTAAACAGTAACTGAAATAAACAAGACGACGATTGACAACGGAACAATAAGTTTTGTCATTTGTTTATTTGCTATTAGAGATATGGACGATGGTAAATTACAAACATTACATGACAGAGAGAGAGAGAGAGAGAGAGAGAAGGGGAGGAGGAGAGAAAGAGAGAGGAGGGGGATACCCCATCAACAGAGGCATATCTGCTAGTCTGAATTTTGGTCTATGATCTTTCCTTAAAAAAGTGATAGCCGTATCTTGTCCATTCAGATCACGGTCATCAAGCAGAGGAACTACCTGAACTAATCAGAATGCAGCAAAATTGGATGTGGGTGTGTAAAAACAATATTAAAAATGGTATTTTCCACATCTGGTTAGAATAAGCAGAGAAATGGAAAATTCCATCCAAAGGTAAAGATTAGAATTAGAGCTACATGTCAGGATATGACGTCACAGACAGGAAATCGAGTGACATGTAGCAGATAAGCTGATCAAATCTTTCACTGAATATGGTTTGGTTTGCTTTACGGCATATCAACCATAGTGTGCCATTTAATGCCGACCAAAAGTAAAAATAAAATAATCAGTCTTTGTAATGTAGTTATATTGGATGCGGGTGTGTAAAATGGTATTTTCCACATAAGGTTAGAGTAAGCAGAGAAGTGGAAAATTGCATAAGAAGGTAAAGATTAAAACTAAGGTTCTGTTTCAGGATATGAAGTCCAAAGTGAGGGTACTACTCTAGAGAATGCGCCTAATTTCCGTGACTGCTCGGCCGCAGCAAGCGGGCAGGTCGTGGAAGCACCCGAGAGCTGCCGAGTCAAAAACGAGGCTGTCGAGACGAAAACGAGGCTGTATAAACAATGTCGGACGTGTTCTCCAGCCGCTCTGGGTCTTCGGAGGATACGACCCTGCAGAGAAGGAGGGTTTCCTGGTGACAGTGCCTAACAGGAATGCCGAAACCCTAACCCTTCTAATAATCAAACAGTACGTCGTACCTGGGACCACGGTAGTATCCGATTGCTGGAGGGCGTATAACAGGTTAGGAGAGGAGGGGTATCAGCACCTTACAGTGAACCACAGCGAGAACTTTGTGGACCCGACAACGGGTGCTTGCACCAACCACGTCGAGAGGATGTGGAAGGAAGCGAAACAAAGAAACAAGAAGGAGTGCGGGCCGACGAGCAGGGCACTCGTAGACGGCTATCTGCGCGAATTTATGTGGCGTCAGAGATTTCAAAGCAACCCCTTCGACGCCATATTAACGCAGATAGCAGAAATCTACCCTGTCGATCATCCTCTTCCTCCTTCCACAGCCTCGACGACCTCTTCTGCCTGTCTTTCGCTCAGCCAAAAAAAATAAGCGCCAGCAACAGTAGCAGTAACCCCTGAACCTCTACGGAAAAAGGTACATAATTCCCCCCCCCCCCCCCAAAAAAAAAATATATAACAAAAAACTTGCCTAATTGTAAAAAAAAACTAAAAAATGGTTCATTTTGCCCACTAAAACAATAAAAAAAAAAGTTTATTTATAGTTCTTCAGCTATGGTTTGTTCATTTCTTTCAGTTTTTATAAAAATATATGCATTTTTTCTTTCTGTATTCATCGTCTTATATTGTCGTCTGCCAACCTTCCATTTTCACGATTTTCGGTTTTGTTTATACAGCCGCGTTTTCGTTTCGACAGCCTCGTTTTCAACTCGGCAGCTCTCGGGTGCTTCCGCGACCTGCCCGCTCGCTGCGGCCAAACAGTTACGGAAATTAGGCGCATTCTCTGGAGTAGTACCAAAGTGAGATATAGCAATGAAGAGAGAAAAGTCTTTCTATTTGGCAGATAAGCTGATTAAGCTCGTTAGTTTGTTAGTCTTTAAGTCTTCTGATTTGCTTACTGTTTGCTATTCCGTTAGTCTGTTAATCTTTTGACTTTCTCATTGTCCATTATTACGTTAGTTTTGAAGTCTTCTGATGTCTCATTGTGCGTTATTCCGTTATTCTGTTATTCCGTTAGTCTGTTAATCTTCTGATTTTCTCATTGTCCATTATTACGTTAGTTTTGAAGTCTTCTGATTTTCTCATTGTCCGTTATTCCGTTATTCTGTTATTCCGTTAGTCTGTTAATCTTCTGATTTTCTCCATTGTCCATTATTACATTAGTTTTGAAGTCTTCTGATTTTCTCATTGTCCGTTATTCCGTTATTCTGTTATTCCGTTAGTCTGTTAATCTTCTGATTTTCTCCATTGTCCATTATTACATTAGTTTTGAAGTCTTCTGATGTCTCATTGTGCGCTATTCCGTTATTCTGTTATTCCGTTAGTCTGTTAATCTTCTGATTTTCTCATTGTCCATTATTACGTTAGTTTTGAAGTCTTCTGATTTTCTCATTGTCCGTTATTCCGTTATTCTGTTATTCCGTTAGTCTGTTAATCTTTTGACTTTCTCATTGTCCATTATTACGTTAGTTTTGAAGTCTTCTGATTTTCTCATTGTCCGTTATTCCGTTATTCTGTTATTCCGTTAGTCTGTTAATCCGTTAGTCTGTTAATCTTCTGATTTTCTCATTGTCCGTTATTCCGTTATTCTGTTATTCCGTTAGTCTGTTAATCTTCTGACTTTCTCATTGTCCATTATTACGTTAGTTTTGAAGTCTTCTGATTTTCTCATTGTCCGTTATTCCGTTATTCTGTTATTCCGTTAGTCTGTTAATCTTCTGACTTTTTCATTGTCCATTATTACGTTAGTTTTGAAGTCTTCTAATTTTCTCATTGTTTGTTATCCTGTTATTCTGTTATTCCGTTAGTCTGTTAGTTTTCTGATTTTCTCACTTTTCATTATTCTGTTAGTTTCTAAGTCTTCTGCTTTTCTCACAATCTGTTATTCCGTTAGTTTCGAAATCTTCTGATTTTTTTCATGGTCCATTGTTCTGTTAGTCTGCTAGATTTCTGATAGTCTCATTGTCCGTTATTCTATTAGTCAGTGAGTCTGTTAGTTTTTTGATTTTCTAAAAACGGGTTCATTAGTTTTTCACAAAATTTTGCATGAAGTTATATCACCATATATCTGATTTATCTCATCCCCCCCCATTAGTGGCAATAAAATGTTCAAAATAGCTAAAAATTACAATTCTTTTGCAAATATCTAAAAATATTTCATTGTCTTTTGCTCCAAATCAACAAAACGTTGTGATATTCATTTACATAATTCAAGTAGTAGTGATCGCAGGATGGCCACCATTTTTTTACTCGTTTTATTGTCCTGGGTATGACCTCAGAGTACATTCGGTTGTGAGCCCATAATTTCTGACCTTAGGTTACTATGGTATACTTAGTTACCATTACTTTATGGTTCGCTCTGAACCAAAGCGTTTACACCTGGTAGGGTGCCATCTATGGGTTGAATAGAATTTGTCCCAGGCACAACGATAAACTGCCTCGGACACCCTTGAGCAAGATGTGCACCTTTATCCCACCGCACAATCATAGCCTATCTGAAGCTCCCCTCTCAAACCAATCTTGGTATTACACATAACTGCATGCAATCGTGCAGCCCCAATTTGGGAGCTTTGGGGAGTGCAGAGTCACCCCTTATTACCGTTACTCCCAGGTCCACTCTGATCCGGAGGGGTGGTAGTACATGTCAGGATCCCATCCTTGGATTAAAATTTAACTTCCTCGGACACCCTTGAGCACGGTGTTCGCATCTACCCAATCACATTACCCGAAAATTGGTGTTGCTTACATACAGACTAATAGCAAATTCTTAACCTTTTGGCTAGGAGCAAAGTATAGTATCTGTTCTGATACTACACTTTCTTTTCTTTTTTATGGAAGTCGCTCCAGACAACCTATAAAGCACTTGATGAAAAGAGTATTTATTTACTCCTCTCCAGGAGTTAGGCACAAGGCCAGTTTTATCTTACTCCCACAAGTAAGATGTGACCCAAGGTCGGGTCGGGAAAGTGGGGTTTGAAAAGCCAGCGCCCGAGAGGTGAGCACTCCGGCCATTAAAAATTGCCTGGGCAGCTCCGTCGGCATTCCCCAGTAAGAGCGCCTCAGGCAGTAAGCAATAAACTTACTCCTCCCCAAAGAGGGGAGGCGAAGCCTGGGATGGTGGACCTCCTAGAACTGCACAGGACAGACCCATAGACCGGCATAAATCAAGCCCCGAAGGCCAAGACAATACCAGTCTATGGGGTGCAGTATCCATCGGAACAGATACTACACTTTGATCTTAGCCAAAAGGCCAAGAACAAAAAACAAAGAGTAAAAAGAACGAAATATGATCAAGTTGCTTAATAACAAAAAGGGAGAGGAAAGTAGAATCAATTCAAAATAAGTTAGTTTAACTACCTTCATTATCTGTCAGTTATCAGGTAAACCAAACATGAAAGAGGCCCCACCACCAGCGTTCAATCTCCTGGACTAAAAACAGGCGAGCCTAAAGGTAAGCTCTTCAAGATCCCAATAGGGAAGGAAGGGGTTACAAGACTGGCTGACAAAAAGTCTACCCAATCTTTTCTGTCCTAGGTCAGTGAAGGAGGAATCCTTCTAGACCGAGGCAATTTAAATTTTTATCCTAATCCTTAAAACTAACACTCTGCCCTCATGGGGGTGGGGGGGGGGGCAGGTAAATAGGAACTAATAGTCCGATTGTAAAAATCGTGCTTTTGCAAAACTAATGAATGTTGTAATATCGTCGTGAACTTTTAAGATTTTAAACTTAAAAGTTTATTTAAATACTCAAATAAAAGAAAGCAATTTTATTTTTTTTAAATGACTAGTGATTATAAAAAGAATATGGGAAATCCAAAGAAATCCTAAAGAACCATATAATGAAATTCCTTTAATCATGGGAAATCTAGTGATTTTGAATTTCTTTGAGATAAATCTGTCATCCTCATAATTTGTAAAGACGGCTTTTGAGTCTCAGGTGGGGGAAGCGGGAGCTTTCTACACCTGGTTGCACGCAATGGGGGATCCAAAATCAGTCAAATGTGAAAGGAGAAAAATTTGAATAGCGTAAAATAGCATGAAATCCTAAAAAAATTCAATTCTGAAAAAAAAAAAAAATCACTAATTTAAAAAAGATTCCAAACAAACATACTCTTTTTAACTTAATTATCATTTCCACAATATTCAAAAGTAATTGACTCGTTTAATCATATTATCTTTCTAATATAGGACCAAGCATAGATTAGGCACCACAATTAGTCTACATCTGAAAGGAATGTGTTTAGCATGACACTGTGTCTGACGTCACTGAACGTGACATCTTCCTAAATGTAAACAAAACATGTATTTTCAAATTGACTTAAATCTTTAAAAAAAAAAACATATATAGAAAAAACATGTGAGCCGTTGGGTCACCCATTGAGCTTGGGTTAGATTGTTTGAATCAAGAAAAAGTGAGTTTGCAAAGCCAGTTAAATATGAAAAAATAAAATGACAAAATGCAAAATTTGTCTATTTTTGCTCGCTATATCTCGTTCTCTCTACAGATTAAATAGTATTACTACTTGAAATGGTATTCCCTTCTCTTTATAATGGACTATTCCAATCTATTTATTCTCTTCTTTCTCTATTACCTTCGACTGTTTATAAACAGAGAGAGAGAGAGAGAGAGAGAGAGAGAGAGAGAGAGA
>OY744520.1:197541476-197586476 GCA_963556195.1 Sepiola atlantica | reverse complement strand
CCATTAAACTTTAAACATTTTATTATCATCAAAATGTAAAGGAAGATGACGGTGTTGAATGGGCACTGGTGTTGCGGCAGTATAGTAGCGAGTTATTTCTCTTGAATCAATTTCAAGTTATCTCCCCTGGCAACAAATAAAAATGACTCTTCAATTTTAAAGTACAAAACAGACTCGCACATGTATGATAGGAGATTCAAAATCGAGACTGGGTTTCTTCCTAGTTTTGGTTGGAAGCACATATTTATAATATTCCTTTTGAATTGATAAATGTCTTTCAAGGTGATACTATTAATAGAAAGATTACTCTTTTCTTTCTTCTGCAAAAATAATTGTCATTGTCAGGTAAATATTCTTTAAAGACCTTAGAACTTGAATAAAGCAGACGTCAAACCATTCAGAATTCAAACAATATTTAAAAAAAAAGATTTTGTCTCAGAAGCTGAACGTTTCTTAGAACCAAAACACAAACAAATGCATCCGTATTATAAATTATTGAATTCTATGCTTCTGATCCATGCAACTGGGGTGTTTTACTAGAGGTCATGTTAATTTTCTTAGATAATTGATATAGCAGTTAAAAGTAGAGGTAAATTTCCTCCGTGAGATTAGTTTGATGTTTTTATGTGTTTTACATAGCAAATAATAAAAATCACAATGAGCTAATTTTTAAATTTTACAATTATTGACGAAATCCTATAAATGAAGAGACAGGTAACTTTGAATAAACAAAGGCGAATGCATATTTCAATTGGTGATTTTTATTTCAATGCAGGATTTTTTTTATAGAGTATTTGTATTTGTGTCAAAAGATTATGATTTGCATATTGTGGTTTAAAAATAATAATTAAAAAAGGATCCGTGCCAGTTGATGATATCAAGCCCAGAAACATTTTGTTCAAATGTGATAATGTGTTTTACGAACCAAAAATTGAAACTGTCCTCATTTTGATTGAAATAAAATTTTCTTGGGGCAATGACAGTGAAGTGATTGCAGCTAAAAAGATCCCTGCTGACCGACTGTAAATCTTACCTCTAGTCAAAGACTCCAAATGTTAGATCCTTGAAAATTAACATCGCATATGCATAATTGCCTGGCCTGTTATAGGGGTGCCCATGTTCTGATCTAATAGAGAAAAATACCCCCATTAAACTTTAAAATTTTTATTATTATCATAATGTTAAAGGGAGATGACAGGGTGAAGTGGACGCTGGTGTTGCGGCAGTATAGTCACAAGTTACGTCTCTTGAATCAATTTCAAGTTATCTCTTCTGAACTATACTGGCAACGAATAAAAATAACTCTTCAATCTTAAAGTATAAAAAAGACTTGCACATGCGTGCTTGGAGATTCAAAATCGAAGCTTGGTTTCTTCCCGGCTTGTGTTGGAAGCACATATGTAACTTAGGGTAGTATCGTAATATTACTAAGAAAATGGTGACTCTTTTCTTCTTCTGTAAAAATGATTGTCATTGTCAGCTAAATATTTTTTAAAGAAATGAAACGAATGTTTCTTTATGAAATGAAATGAATGTTTATTTACAATTGTAGCAATTTAATTATTTTTAAAACAATAAATATTCTTTGTCTTTTTACTGTAAAAATAATTGTCGGAAAAATATTGTGCGAATCAATAAAACGGATGTCACTTTTTGAAATGTATTTATTTAAAATTGTACTGTTTTAGCCAATGGGACAACATAATTTGATTTTGGAACAATTCATTTTTAAAATGGGTAAAGTCGGAATTGTTTACCTTAGTGGCATTAGATTAATCATCAATCACTATCTTCGATCTCATTTTTTAAAATGTGTGTGAAAGATGATAAGATATGTACGAACCTGAAATGTCTTAGCCTATTGTTATATAGATAATATTATTTTATGTGGATGACAGCGACATGCCAGTGGTTTCTTCAGAGCCAAGTAACTTGACAAAATAAACCTTAGTTTTCTTAATATGTCATCATCAGTGTCGTAATTTGTATGATGTCAATTCTTCCTTTAATTCCAATTTATTCTACTATTTTTCCGGGTTTTCGGAACTGTTCCCAGTGCCCCTATAATTATTGCTATTACCATAGTTTGTATGTTCCTTAGCCCCTTCAACTCTCGGGCAAGTTCTAAGTATTTAATTTGTTCTTCGACCTCCTTGCCCGGTGATCGACTGAAATGGTAAAGTCTGCTTTTAGTTACCTCCTTCCTAGTTCCCATACCAGTTCCTATTAACTAAGTTAGACACAAATTCAGTTTTTAATGTGGGGGAAATCCAGCTCTCCAATATGGGACACTCTGTTTGGGACAAAAATTAAAATGACCTCAGTCGAGAAGGATTTATCCTTCACTGATCAAGGACAGAAAAGATGAAGTGTAATATCAGAGCAGATAATATCTGAGGAATGATGTAACTCTTTCTCCACTTCTAGTCATTGATTAAATAGACTCTTGTAGGATAAAAAACCTGAAATAACACCAGTACTACTTCGTTTATTCCAGCATTACTTCCGGTCGGTCGTCCTAAAATAGAACAGATACTACACTTTGCCCCTAGCCAAAAGGCCAAGGACTCAGTGTTGTCTTACTGGGGGTGGTGGTGGTGGTGATGGTGGTGGTGGTGGTGGTGGTGGTGGTGATATTTTATGGCTTCTATTGTTTACTCTAAAACTTTTATTCCCGAAAATCAATTTTGTAATTTAAAAAGTATATATTATTCTAAACCCTTAGTTGTATAGTCTGAATGCTCAAGTAGCCCTCCACAGGAGCAAGTTCTAAAGTCCGCATGGAACGTTGCTTTTAAACTAGTATCTTCTTTCCAAGAACTGCAGGCTTGTGGAACTCTCTTCCTGCTGACTGCTTTCTTCCTACCTATATTCTTGGTCTTTTCAAGACTAAGCATCTCCTGCCTTTGCAATAATCATCTTTCATTCTTTTAACGCCTTACAAGAAGTGGCCCCATGCCTTGTCTAGAGCGATTTCTTAAAAAAAAAAAAAACTGAAACAAAAACTGATAATATAAATAACAGACGAATAAACTTTAGAAAAAAAGATTTTTTTCTTTCATTAAAGTAATTTGCATAAAGAAATTTCTTTACTTTTCCTTGTTTTCGTTTTTTGTTGTTGTTTGACTCTCCAATTAAGATGTTTACATCCATGATTTGGGTCAAATTGCCATATCGTCCATCCGACAAGTATCAAGCAACGTATCGTCTATCTGTTTGTCTGTCTGAAGGTGCAGGCCTTACAAAATAGAGCATGAATGTTAAAAATGTAAACTTTTTGAAAGATTAGCCATCAAGATCTTAAAGGTGTGTCCGCTGGGTTACCGTCGCTGTCCATAAGTTTTAAGAGCTAAGACATTCTTTCATTTGTCTCTCCACTTTCTTCATGACAATCACGATTGGAGGCTTTGTTCCGCTTTAGTCATATTTACATTTGTATCTGCACTCAAATATTTATGCGATAACAATTGGCGGACTTATTTTTTGCCGCTAAAATAGGCCAGTAATTTTCACTGCACTATTAACTTCCTAGATACGAAGCTCTAATGGCTTCACACATTCTGACCTTCTGGTAGACTTAACTATTTATCTATATCTATATTTATATCTATGCAAGCGTCATTAAAGACCACAGAGTTCTCTCTCTTCACGATTTTTCTTGTCAATTTCTCGACGTGGCGAGCGATTCTTCGGGTTTCGGGTGTTAACCGGTGGAGTATGGCACCTAGCGTTGTGTCGTGGGCCATTCCTCTAGCGCTTTCGGTCTCTCGACCGTCTTCAGGAGGCTGTGTCTTATTGTTACTAACAGCCGTATTTATAGTTTTATTATTAGTTATATATCTATTAATTTACATATGTATACATACATACACATATATATATATATATATATATATATATATATATATATATATCTTTATTTATTTTATTATTATTATTATTATTATTATTATTTATTAATTGTTAAAGACTGATAGGGCGTTAGTGTTATATATATATATATATATATATATATATATATATATATATATATATATATATATCTTTATTTTTACTTATTAATTTATTTATTTATTAATTTGTTTTATTTATTTTATTTTTATCTATTATTATTATTATTATTATTATTATTGTTGTTGTTGTTGTTGTTGTGTATTAATTGTTGAAGACTGATAGGGCGTTAGTACCAGTGGTGAATGCTATTTTATTAATTGTGGGTTGTAATTTTTTTATGTGTAGGGCTTCGAAGATTTTTAGTCTGTTAGTTCAATTGTTTTTATGTATGATCTTAGTGTTAGTTGTTAATATTTGTCTAGTTTGGTTGATTTTATGCTTTTTTATGTGTGTTAATGTGTTGCTGGATGGCACTAGTATCATTTAAGTGATGCGTAAGGCATCGGGAGAGGCTTGTGGTTGTATGTAACACCCGGAAACCGAAGAATCTCTTGCCGCGTCGAGAAATTGACAAGAAAAATTGTGAAGAGAGAGAACTCTGTGGTCTATAATGACGCTTGCATAAAAAATGACTTGCTGCCGAACTATACATATATCTATATCTATATCTATATCAACGTCAACGTTTGTTTGTTTGTTTGTTTGTTTGTTTGTTTGTTTGTTTGTTTGTTTGTGTGTTATAGAAATCGATATGTTAACCGTTAGAACTACTGTTGGGACGATTAATAGGAATCGGAAAGATCAGAACTTTTTGGGATATCGGAATTGGAAAAATTTTAAGCCTAATTTCCGATTCCCAAAACGATTCTTTTACTTATTTATTTTGTTTTTGTTTAAAACTTAATTTTCTATTTCTGGAACAAATGAAAAATATAGAAGAAAAATCTCACAATGAGTTTATCAAAATCTTGGATACGATACGCAAAGAAAAAACATTAAGAAGTTTGTAAAATTAAAAAGAAAATTAAATCTAGATTTAAAAGTAGATGGCAAGTCTACTTTTTTATGCGATTTTATAATTGGAATCGGAATCGGAATCGGTAATTGTATCGGAATCGGGAATATAGAACAGAATCGGTAATTGTATGAAAATCAGGAAAAATATTGGAATCGTCCCATCACTAGTTAGAAAATTCAAATAAGTTTCACTAAGGGTTAAATTTTTCAAGAAATCTAAAGATACCATTAAATTTACTTTCGATTCCATCTGGGGTCACTAGCACCAATTATCAGTTAGGTCCATAAAATAATTAAAATATATTAGAACGTAAAGAAACAAAATGAATTTTTTTTTTAACAGATTTTCTTCTTTTCATAAAACAAAAATAAAATGAATATCTCAGTGAAGAATGTATTAAAAAAAAAAGGTTTAAACTTTTAATAATTATTTTTATTGGTTTCACACATTCTGACCTTCTGGTAGATTTAACTGTTTAACTATTATATAAAGGAGTTGTCTGTTGTTTCATTTTACTTCAGTCGAAGTTCTCAGAAATCAAGGGTCCTTCCTTGGGGCTAACACTGATTTCTATATGAGATATATAGATATTCGAGCGTTCAACTAAAGTTCTCCTTTACCTCTCAAACGTTGAGTTACTAAAGAATTAATCTAGTCTGGTGGAGTATTCAGTTTAGTGCTGTTACTAGATGCAACATCACTTGGAGACGGTGCACCATTCCTCGTATAAGCCAGTATGTAGCCATACTGAGGTGATCTTATTTGGGCTTAGAACACTATGTTATTTTGAATATTTGCTCAGAGTTTACTTGTAGGGTGAAGTATCCTCATGTCAGGTTTTCCTGATAAACCTTTATACAGAGAGACCGAAGACACTCGAGGATGGTGTCTAGTAGGTAATTCAAACTGTGAGTGTGTGTGTGTGTGTGTGGGGGGGGGGGGGTCCAGCTAAAAGTTTTAAAAAAACTACACAAGACACACCCACAAAGCTGATATATTCTTTTTCGGCATTACTTCGGAAAAAATATAGGCACATTTTTTTTTATATATATTCATTCTTTTAGGGGTCACCAGAAACAGAATTAGCTAGGGGTGGGTCGACATTTAGAGCAATGTATTAATGTTATTATGTAGTAAGTCATAAACGATTTTTTCCAGTTACCAGAGAAAACGAGAGATGGGTGATAGAAAGATACAGAGAGAGGGGAGGAGATGAGAGGGAGAAAAGAGAGAGAGACGGTGATAGAGAGATGGGGAAAGGGGGATGAGAGGAGAAGGAAAGAAGAGAGAGGGAAGGGATAGGGGACCGAGAGAAATAGAATGAGGAGGGGGGATAGAGAGAACAAGAGAGAGAGAGAGAAAGGGGAGTGGCGGAGAGAGGAGGGCGGAGAGAGGGGGAGGGGTAAAAGAAAGATGTCACACACTTTTTAACTGTTTTATTTTGCCCCTGCCGAGTAACCTAGTGCATTATATGGAAGTATATTTAACAGGAGCAATTTTATCCTCAAACTCCACTAGCTCCGGCTGAGCGAACGAACCTGTGTGGTATTAGCTTTGGTCAGGTTATGCCAGATTACTCTGAAGGAGGAAGTTTACAGGGTATATCAAATTCACAAGCGGTCCCAAACCGGTCATGAGAAAATAACATACAGCACCTAGCATTCCCAAATGGTCACCCATCTGATACTGGACAAACTCCACATTGCTTAACTTTGGTGATCTAACGAGAACCGGTGTATCAACGCGATTATGCTGTACTCCGACTGACCATCACTTCAAATAGCACCCCATACCCTAACAGAATAACAACCATGTTTCACTGTCTTGATTACACAGTCTTCCCAAATGGTCACCCATCTGATACTGGCCAGACTCCACATTGCTTAACTTCGGTGATCTAATTGAATTTGTTGGCTGCAATCTTTTGATTACACAGTCTTGATTACACAGTCTTCAGACTCACACTCCATCACGGTCTGAAAAGAAAACACATCATGATTCATCAGAGAATATTGCAGAATTACAAAATGCCATAGGTATCTCAACCATTTTATGAACTCAATTTTTCCCTCGCTTGATATTGGTTGGACGAAGAAGTGGTTTCTCCCTTGTGTTGGATAATGGCCCTATGGGAATGGACGTATCTGTTGGAAGTCGTTGGTTTGACTTGCGCGAATTAGCGTGGGTGCAGTCGAGTGCAGAATAGAGCCTGTTCTCACAGTCAGAGCTAACAGGCGTGACATGGTCACCGTGTGACGAGATCCCAGATCAAGGGTCAGTGTGCACCTGCGAGAGGCTCTGTGACGTCATGGGCCCTTGCGTGGGAAACAGAGGGATCCGTGACGTCACTCGTTCTTCGTGAGAAGCGAGTTTCGTCAGTCTGGGTTTTGGAGGCGAACCTATCAGACATGATTTTGATGTAGTCAGCAATTTGATTTAAGGGAAATATTTCCCTATGAAAATACAGGCGAGAGATATCCTTCCCCCCCTCCTCCATGAATGGTTAAAGAAATAATTGTTAAGTAACTACAATAAAGTAGTGATTTGCTCTCTCTCTCTCTTTCTCGACGTAGTGAATGACTCCCAGCTGATTAAATAACTAACGCTTGTAATAAAAAGAATTAAATTTAAAGAAGAGTTTGTCTTCCGACCCGATCGTGGAGTTTTGTTGCAGACAACGGACGGCGTGGTTCACAGCAGGAAGGAAAGTAGAAAGAATTAATCCACTAGAAGACACGACTCTCTACACGGCGAGGGAGAAATCTAAGGTATGCAAACAATATATGAACTATGTGATTTATGATGTTTTAAAAAATGACGAGTATTAGATGTGAACTGCCACATCCCGTATTGGGAAGAGTATACGAAATGAGCAAAGCCACGGCTCGTAGTGGGACTAGTGTACGAAACGCATACTGCCGTGGTCCATGCAGGAGTAGACATGCAACAAACACCTTGCAGCTCTGCCACAACAACCTAGTTTGTGAAAATACCTGACAGCTGTTCTGGGACTAGCATCGACATTTTTGCTATGTCAGAGACCTTGCAACGAGGATGATTCTCAACGTTTCTCTTAACAAGATGGAAGGTTCTTTCATAGAACACTGGACGGCCGAAGCGAGATGCTGTGCACTCCTCATCCTCTATATGAAATGTTGCAATCATTCTATTAACAGTAGAAAGTGGGATGTAAAGGTTTTCTGATATTTGCCATTGAATAAATCTGTAGAATAGACAGACAAAGTCTCATTCTAACATTTAAAACAACTTTATTGAGCCATCTTTAGTGTGGTCTAAATAAAAGGGGGTGAAAAGTAAAGAATAAGCTAAACAAATGGAGAAAGAAAGAGAGTAGCTTATGCAAGCTAGTAACTTTTTACGTTAAATCTCATCTGTTCATTTGTTTTATGTTGTAAATTCAACTGCTGACCTTAGTATATACTACAAAACGTGTATCTGAAAATCTGGCTCCAAGCTAAAATAAAAATAAACAAGCCGCACGTGCGTTGTCCACCTCTGTATGTGACTCGATGTGGCGAGTGTAAAATGCAATAAATTTGGGCAATTTGGGGCATTTTTGACCCCCCTTTGACCCCCTGGGGGCGCGAACCAGAATTTTTCTGAGGTCAAGGATGCTCATTTTATATCCAGAACAATTGCCTCTACATTTTGGCCACGTTTCAGAAAAATTGAATGGATGGATCAAACGTTATGGGAGAAAAGGGTAATTTTTTGCCATTTTGGGGGCTTTTGACCCCCTGGGGGCGCAAACCAGATTTTTTCCAAGGTCAGCAATACTTATTTTCTATTAGGAACAATTGCCTCCACATTTTGGCCAAGTTTCAGAGAAATTGAATGGATGGATGAAAAGTTATGGGGCAAAAAATGTCATTTTTTGCCATTTCGGGGCCTTTTGACCCCCTGGGAGGGCAACCAGATTTTTTTTCAAAAATCGGAGAATGTCACTTTCTACCCTGACCAAAGTTACAACTTCATGCAAAATTTCAGAGAAATTTAATGGATGGTTGCAGAGAAAAATCCGGACGGACGGACATGCCTCAAAACATAAATCCCCCGATTTATAAAATCAGGGGGACAAACAAATAAAGGTGCCTACTTTCAACCACATTAGTCGTATGTATAATAGCACCATCATCAAATTTTTAATCCAGAAAATATTTTATTGTTTGCATATAAATGAATCAAATACAATCACAGGATTTTACGACTGATATTATCATGAGGAAGAGTTATATAGTTGAACGGATTAAGGATTAAAGAATGAATGATATGCTAAAATGGATTAGGTTTTAATCCTAAATCTCTAATGACATTTGATTATCAGGAAGTGAAACAGTTTTTCTGTAAAGGCATTCAGCCTGTAGAATTTCTGTGCACGTTAACTCAATAATAAAAGACGCCTAATCATAGAATTGCTCTTCTTTTCAAAATGGCGTACATTTAACAACAAAAGGAAGCACTTGAGACTAATCCATATTATTAAATTATAAGTTCTGTACGTCAAATATTGAATGACCTTTTGCTAGACAAGGCTGATCACAACGTTAAGATGTTTTACGTGAATTAAAGAATTGAGGAACGAACAGTTGATTATTTGATGAGTAACAGAAAATCAATCAGGTATCACGCTACGCCTGGGCATACCTGGTTTATAAAATAAGGAATGAAGGCACCCAAGAGAGAGACCACCAGAAAGCAGATGTGAGAGTACTGTTGTTCCCGCCCTCAAGGGGAGTTCTAATGCCTTGTATGTTATGATCAAATAAATGTCTGTTTGTTATCGAATGCAATCAACAAGTCGTAAAGCACAATTAAGTGATACCTTGTGTCTTGTATGTTATGATCAAATAAATGTCTGTTTGTTATCGAATGCAATCAACAAGTCGTAAAGCACAATTAAGTGATACCTTGTGTCTTGTATGTTATGATCAAATAAATGTCTGTTTGTTATCGACTGCAATCAACAAGTCTTAAAGCACAATTAAGTGATACCTTGTGTCTTGTATGTTATGATCAAATAAATGTCTGTTTGTTATCGAATGCAATCAACAAGTCGTAAAGCACAATTAAGTGATACCTTGTGTCTTGTATGTTATGATCAAATAAATGTCTGTTTGTTATCGAATGCAATCAACAAGTCGTAAAGCACAATTAAGTGATACCTTGTGTCTTGTATGTTATGATCAAATAAATGTCTGTTTGTTATCGACTGCAATAAACATGTCGTAAAGCACAATTAAGTGATACCTTGTGTCTTGTATGTTATGATCATATAAATGTCTGTTTGTTATCGAATGCAATCAACAAGTCGTAAAGCACAATTAAGTGATACCTTGTGTCTTGTATGTTATGATCAAATAAATGTCTGTTTGTTATCGAATGCAATCAACAAGTCGTAAAGCACAATTAAGTGATACCTTGTGTCTTGTATGTTATGATCAAATAAATGTCTGTTTGTTATCGAATGCAATCAACAAGTCGTAAAGCACAATTAAGTGATACCTTGTGTCTTGTATGTTATGATCAAATAAATGTCTGTTTGTTATCGAATGCAATCAACATGTCGTAAAGCACAATTAAGTGATACCTTGTGTCTTGTATGTTATGATCAAATAAATGTCTGTTTGTTATCGAATGCAATCAACAAGTCGTAAAGCACAATTAAGTGATACCTTGTGTCTTGTATGTTATGATCAAATAAATGTCTGTTTGTTATCGAATGCAATCAACAAGTCGTAAAGCACAATTAAGTGATACCTTGTGTCTTGTATGTTATGATCAAATAAATGTCTGTTTGTTATCGAATGCAATCAACAAGTCTTAAAGCACAATAAAGTGATACCTTGTGTCTTGTATGTTATGATCAAATAAATGTCTGTTTGTTATCGACTGCAATCAACATGTCGTAAAGCACAATTAAGTGATACCTTGTGTCTTGTATGTTATGATCAAATAAATGTCTGTTTGTTATCGACTGCAATCAACATGTCGTAAAGCACAATTAAGTGATACCTTGTGTCTTGTATGTTATGATCAAATAAATGTCTGTTTGTTATCGACTGCAATCAACATGTCGTAAAGCACAATTAAGTGATACCTTGTGTCTTGTATGTTATGATCAAATAAATGTCTGTTTGTTATCGACTGCAATCAACATGTCGTAAAGCACAATTAAGTGATACCTTGTGTCTTGTATGTTATGATCAAATAAATGTCTGTTTGTTATCGACTGCAATCAACATGTCGTAAAGCACAATTAAGTGATACCTTGTGTCTTGTATGTTATGATCAAATAAATGTCTGTTTGTTATCGACTGCAATCAACATGTCGTAAAGCACAATTAAGTGATACCTTGTGTCTTGTATGTTATGATCAAATAAATGTCTGTTTGTTATCGACTGCAATCAACATGTCGTAAAGCACAATTAAGTGATACCTTGTGTCTTGTATGTTATGATCAAATAAATGTCTGTTTGTTATCGACTGCAATCAACATGTCGTAAAGCACAATTAAGTGATACCTTGTGTCTTGTATGTTATGATCAAATAAATGTCTGTTTGTTATCGAATGCAATCAACATGTCGTAAAGCACAATTAAGTGATACCTTGTGTCTTGTATGTTATGATCAAATAAATGTCTGTTTGTTATCGACTGCAATCAACATGTCGTAAAGCACAATTAAGTGATACCTTGTGTCTTGTATGTTATGATCAAATAAATGTCTGTTTGTTATCGACTGCAATCAACATGTCGTAAAGCACAATTAAGTGATACCTTGTGTCTTGTATGTTATGATCAAATAAATGTCTGTTTGTTATCGACTGCAATCAACATGTCGTAAAGCACAATTAAGTGATACCTTGTGTCTTGTATGTTATGATCAAATAAATGTCTGTTTGTTATCGACTGCAATCAACATGTCGTAAAGCACAATTAAGTGATACCTTGTGTCTTGTATGTTATGATCAAATAAATGTCTGTTTGTTATCGACTGCAATCAACAAGTCGTAAAGCACAATTAAGTGATACCTTGTGTCTTGTATGTTATGATCAAATAAATGTCTGTTTGTTATCGACTGCAATCAACATGTCGTAAAGCACAATTAAGTGATACCTTGTGTCTTGTATGTTATGATCAAATAAATGTCTGTTTGTTATCGACTGCAATCAACATGTCGTAAAGCACAATTAAGTGATACCTTGTGTCTTGTATGTTATGATCAAATAAATGTCTGTTTGTTATCGACTGCAATCAACATGTCGTAAAGCACAATTAAGTGATACCTTGTGTCTTGTATGTTATGATCAAATAAATGTCTGTTTGTTATCGACTGCAATCAACAAGTCGTAAAGCACAATTAAGTGATACCTTGTGTCTTGTATGTTATGATCAAATAAATGTCTGTTTGTTATCGACTGCAATCAACATGTCGTAAAGCACAATTAAGTGATACCTTGTGTCTTGTATGTTATGATCAAATAAATGTCTGTTTGTTATCGACTGCAATCAACATGTCGTAAAGCACAATTAAGTGATACCTTGTGTCTTGTATGTTATGATCAAATAAATGTCTGTTTGTTATCGACTGCAATCAACATGTCGTAAAGCACAATTAAGTGATACCTTGTGTCTTGTATGTTATGATCAAATAAATGTCTGTTTGTTATCGACTGCAATCAACAAGTCGTAAAGCACAATTAAGTGATACCTTGTGTCTTGTATGTTATGATCAAATAAATGTCTGTTTGTTATCGACTGCAATCAACAAGTCGTAAAGCACAATTAAGTGATACCTTGTGTCTTGTATGTTATGATCAAATAAATGTCTGTTTGTTATCGACTGCAATCAACAAGTCGTAAAGCACAATTAAGTGATACCTTGTGTCTTGTATGTTATGATCAAATAAATGTCTGTTTGTTATCGACTGCAATCAACATGTCGTAAAGCACAATTAAGTGATACCTTGTGTCTTGTATGTTATGATCAAATAAATGTCTGTTTGTTATCGACTGCAATCAACAAGTCGTAAAGCACAATTAAGTGATACCTTGTGTCTTGTATGTTATGATCAAATAAATGTCTGTTTGTTATCGACTGCAATCAACATGTCGTAAAGCACAATTAAGTGATACCTTGTGTCTTGTATGTTATGATCAAATAAATGTCTGTTTGTTATCGACTGCAATCAACATGTCGTAAAGCACAATTAAGTGATACCTTGTGTCTTGTATGTTATGATCAAATAAATGTCGGTTTGTTATCGACTGCAATCAACATGTCGTAAAGCACAATTAAGTGATACCTTGTGTCTTGTATGTTATGATCAAATAAATGTCTGTTTGTTATCGACTGCAATCAACATGTCGTAAAGCACAATTAAGTGATACCTAGTGTCTTGTATGTTATGATCAAATAAATGTCTGTTTGTTATCGACTGCAATCAACACGTCATAAAGCACAATTAAGTGATACCTTGTGTCTTGTATGTTATGATCAAATAAATGTCTGTTTGTTATCGACTGCAATCAACATGTCGTAAAGCACAATTAAGTGATACCTAGTGTCTTGTATGTTATGATCAAATAAATGTCTGTTTGTTATCGACTGCAATCAACATGTCGTAAAGCACAATTAAGTGATACCTTGTGTCTTGTATGTTATGATCAAATAAATGTCTGTTTGTTATCGACTGCAATAAACATGTCGTAAAGCACAATTAAGTGATACCTTGTGTCTTGTATGTTATGATCAAATAAATGTCTGTTTGTTATCGACTGCAATAAACATGTCGTAAAGCACAATTAAGTGATACCTAGTGTCTTGTATGTTATGATCAAATAAATGTCTGTTTGTTATCGACTGCAATAAACATGTCGTAAAGCACAATTAAGTGATACCTTGTGTCTTGTATGTTATGATCAAATAAATGTCTGTTTGTTATCGACTGCAATCAACATGTCGTAAAGCACAATTAAGTGATACCTTGTGTCTTGTATGTTATGATCAAATAAATGTCTGTTTGTTATCTACTGCAATCAACATGTCGTAAAGCACAATTAAGTGATACCTTGTGTCTTGTATGTTATGATCAAATAAATGTCTGTTTGTTATCGACTGCAATCAACATGTCATAAAGCACAATTAAGTGATACCTTGTGTCTTGTATGTTATGATCAAATAAATGTCTGTTTGTTATCGACTGCAATCAACATGTCGTAAAGCACAATTAAGTGATACCTAGTGTCTTGTATGTTATGATCAAATAAATGTCTGTTTGTTATCGACTGCAATCAACATGTCGTAAAGCACAATTAAGTGATACCTTGTGTCTTGTATGTTATGATCAAATAAATGTCTGTTTGTTATCTACTGCAATAAACATGTCGTAAAGCACAATTAAGTGATACTTTGTGTCTTGTATGTTATGATCAAATAAATGTCTGTTTGTTATCTACTGCAATCAACATGTCGTAAAGCACAATTAAGTGATACCTTGTGTCTTGTATGTTATGATCAAATAAATGTCTGTTTGTTATCGACTGCAATCAACATGTCGTAAAGCACAATTAAGTGATACCTTGTGTCTTGTATGTTATGATCAAATAAATGTCTGTTTGTTATCGACTGCAATCAACATGTCGTAAAGCACAATTAAGTGATACCTAGTGTCTTGTATGTTATGATCAAATAAATGTCTGTTTGTTATCGACTGCAATCAACATGTCGTAAAGCACAATTAAGTGATATCTTGTGTCTTGTATGTTATGATCAAATAAATGTCTGTTTGTTATCGACTGCAATCAACAAGTCGTAAAGCACAATTAAGTGATACCTTGTGTCTTGTATGTTATGATCAAATAAATGTCTGTTTGTTATCGAATGCAATCAACATGTCGTAAAGCACAATTAAGTGATACCTTGTGTCTTGTATGTTATGATCAAATAAATGTCTGTTTGTTATCGACTGCAATCAACATGTCGTAAAGCACAATTAAGTGATACCTTGTGTCTTGTATGTTATGATCAAATAAATGTCTGTTTGTTATCGAATGCAAACAACAAGTCGTAAAGCACAATTAAGTGATACCTTGTGTCTTGTATGTTATGATCAAATAAATGTCTGTTTGTTATCGAATGCAATCAACATGTCGTAAAGCACAATTAAGTGATACCTTGTGTCTTGTATGTTATGATCAAATAAATATCTGTTTGTTATCGACTGCAATCAACATGTCGTAAAGCACAATGAAGTGATACCTTGTGTCTTGTATGTTATGATCAAATAAATGTCTGTTTGTTATCGACTGCAATCAACATGTCGTAAAGCACAATTAAGTGATACCTTGTGTCTTGTATGTTATGATCAAATAAATGTCTGTTTGTTATCGAATGCAATCAACATGTCGTAAAGCACAATTAAGTGATACCTTGTGTCTTGTATGTTATGATCAAATAAATATCTGTTTGTTATCGACTGCAATCAACATGTCGTAAAGCACAATGAAGTGATACCTTGTGTCTTGTATGTTATGATCAAATAAATGTCTGTTTGTTATCGACTGCAATCAACATGTCGTAAAGCACAATTAAGTGATACCTTGTGTCTTGTATGTTATGATCAAATAAATGTCTGTTTGTTATCTACTGCAATCAACATGTCGTAAAGCACAATTAAGTGATACCTTGTGTCTTGTATGTTATGATCAAATAAATGTCTGTTTGTTATCGAATGCAATCAACATGTCGTAAAGCACAATTAAGTGATACCTTGTGTCTTGTATGTTATGATCAAATAAATGTCTGTTTGTTATCGACTGCAATCAACATGTCGTAAAGCACAATTAAGTGATACCTCGTGTCTTGTATGTTATGATCAAATAAATGTCTGTTTGTTATCGAATGCAATCAACATGTCGTAAAGCACAATAAAGTGATACCTTGTGTCTTGTATGTTATGATCAAATAAATGTCTGTTTGTTATCGACTGCAATCAACATGTCGTAAAGCACAATTAAGTGATACCTTGTGTCTTGTATGTTATGATCAAATAAATGTCTGTTTGTTATCGACTGCAATCAACAAGTCGTAAAGCACAATTAAGTGATACCTTGTGTCTTGTATGTTATGATCAAATAAATGTCTGTTTGTTATCGACTGCAATCAACATGTCGTAAAGCACAATTAAGTGATACCTTGTGTCTTGTATGTTATGATCAAATAAATATCTGTTTGTTATCGACTGCAATCAACATGTCGTAAAGCACAATTAAGTGATACCTTGTGTCTTGTATGTTATGATCAAATAAATGTCTGTTTGTTATCGAATGCAATCAACATGTCGTAAAGCACAATTAAGTGATACCTTGTGTCTTGTATGTTATGATCAAATAAATGTCTGTTTGTTATCGACTGCAATCAACATGTCGTAAAGCACAATTAAGTGATACCTTGTGTCTTGTATGTTATGATCAAATAAATATCTGTTTGTTATCGACTGCAATCAACATGTCGTAAAGCACAATTAAGTGATACCTTGTGTCTTGTATGTTATGATCAAATAAATGTCTGTTTGTTATCGAATGCAATCAACAAGTCGTAAAGCACAATTAAGTGATACCTTGTGTCTTGTATGTTATGATCAAATAAATGTCTGTTTGTTATCGAATGCAATCAACATGTCGTAAAGCACAATTAAGTGATACCTTGTGTCTTGTATGTTATGATCAAATAAATGTCTGTTTGTTATCGACTGCAATCAACATGTCGTAAAGCACAATTAAGTGATACCTTGTGTCTTGTATGTTATGATCAAATAAATGTCTGTTTGTTATCGAATGCAATCAACAAGTCGTAAAGCACAATTAAGTGATACCTTGTGTCTTGTATGTTATGATCAAATAAATGTCTGTTTGTTATCGAATGCAATCAACATGTCGTAAAGCACAATTAAGTGATACCTTGTGTCTTGTATGTTATGATCAAATAAATGTCTGTTTGTTATCGACTGCAATCAACATGTCGTAAAGCACAATTAAGTGATACCTTGTGTCTTGTATGTTATGATCAAATAAATGTCTGTTTGTTATCGACTGCAATCAACAAGTCGTAAAGCACAATTAAGTGATACCTTGTGTCTTGTATGTTATGATCAAATAAATGTCTGTTTGTTATCGACTGCAATCAACATGTCGTAAAGCACAATTAAGTGATACCTTGTGTCTTGTATGTTATGATCAAATAAATGTCTGTTTGTTATCGACTGCAATCAACATGTCGTAAAGCACAATTAAGTGATACCTTGTGTCTTGTATGTTATGATCAAATAAATGTCTGTTTGTTATCGAATTCAATCAACAAGTCGTAAAGCACAATTAAGTGATACCTTGTGTCTTGTATGTTATGATCAAATAAATGTCTGTTTGTTATCGAATGCAATCAACATGTCGTAAAGCACAATTAAGTGATACCTTGTGTCTTGTATGTTATGATCAAATAAATGTCTGTTTTTTATCGACTGCAATCAACATGTCGTAAAGCACAATTAAGTGATACCTTGTGTCTTGTATGTTATGATCAAATAAATGTCTGTTTGTTATCGACTGCAATCAACATGTCGTAAAGCACAATTAAGTGATACCTTGTGTCTTGTATGTTATGATCAAATAAATGTCTGTTTGTTATCGACTGCAATCAACATGTCGTAAAGCACAATTAAGTGATACCTTGTGTCTTGTATGTTATGATCAAATAAATGTCTGTTTGTTATCGACTGCAATCAACAAGTCGTAAAGCACAATTAAGTGATACCTTGTGTCTTGTATGTTATGATCAAATAAATGTCTGTTTGTTATCGACTGCAATCAACATGTCGTAAAGCACAATTAAGTGATACCTTGTGTCTTGTATGTTATGATCAAATTAATGTCTGTTTGTTATCGACTGCAATCAACATGTCGTAAAGCACAATTAAGTGATACTTTGTGTCTTGTATGTTATGATCAAATAAATGTCTGTTTGTTATCGAATGCAATCAACAAGTCGTAAAGCACAATTAAGTGATACCTTGTGTCTTGTATGTTATGATCAAATAAATGTCTGTTTGTTATCGAATGCAATCAACATGTCGTAAAGCACAATTAAGTGATACCTTGTGTCTTGTATGTTATGATCAAATAAATGTCTGTTTGTTATCGACTGCAATCAACATGTCGTAAAGCACAATTAAGTGATACCTTGTGTCTTGTATGTTATGATCAAATAAATGTCTGTTTGTTATCGACTGCAATCAACATGTCGTAAAGCACAATTAAGTGATACCTTGTGTCTTGTATGTTATGATCAAATAAATGTCTGTTTGTTATCGACTGCAATCAACATGTCGTAAAGCACAATTAAGTGATACCTTGTGTCTTGTATGTTATGATCAAATAAATGTCTGTTTGTTATCGAATGCAATCAACATGTCGTAAAGCACAATTAAGTGATACCTTGTGTCTTGTATGTTATGATCAAATAAATGTCTGTTTGTTATCTACTGCAATCAACAAGTCGTAAAGCACAATTAAGTGATACCTTGTGTCTTGTATGTTATGATCAAATAAATGTCTGTTTGTTATCTACTGCAATCAACATGTCGTAAAGCACAATTAAGTGATACCTTGTGTCTTGTATGTTATGATCAAATAAATGTCTGTTTGTTATCGACTGCAATCAACATGTCGTAAAGCACAATTAAGTGATACCTTGTGTCTTGTATGTTATGATCAAATAAATGTCTGTTTGTTATCGACTGCAATCAACAAGTCGTAAAGCACAATTAAGTGATACCTTGTGTCTTGTATGTTATGATCAAATAAATGTCTGTTTGTTATCGAATGCAATCAACATGTCGTAAAGCACAATTAAGTGATACCTTGTGTCTTGTATGTTATGATCAAATAAATGTCTGTTTGTTATCGAATGCAATCAACATGTCGTAAAGCACAATTAAGTGATACCTTGTGTCTTGTATGTTATGATCAAATAAATGTCTGTTTGTTATCGAATGAAATCAACAAGTCGTAAAGCACAATTAAGTGATACCTTGTGTCTTGTATGTTATGATCAAATAAATGTCTGTTTGTTACCTACTGCAATCAACATGTCGTAAAGCACAATTAAGTGATACCTTGTGTCTTGTATGTTATGATCAAATAAATGTCTGTTTGTTATCGACTGCAATCAACATGTCGTAAAGCACAATTAAGTGATACCTTGTGTCTTGTATGTTATGATCAAATAAATGTCTGTTTGTTATAGACTGCAATCAACATGTCGTAAAGCACAATTAAGTGATACCTTGTGTCTTGTATGTTATGATCAAATAAATGTCTGTTTGTTATCGACTGCAATCAACATGTCGTAAAGCACAATTAAGTGATACCTTGTGTCTTGTATGTTATGATCAAATAAATGTCTGTTTGTTATCGACTGCAATCAACATGTCGTAAAGCACAATTAAGTGATACCTAGTGTCTTGTATGTTATGATCAAATAAATGTCTGTTTGTTATCGACTGCAATCAACATGTCGTAAAGCACAATTAAGTGATACCTTGTGTCTTGTATGTTATGATCAAATAAATGTCTGTTTGTTATCGACTGCAAACAACAAGTCTTAAAGCACAATTAAGTGATACCTTGTGTCTTGTATGTTATGATCAAATAAATGTCTGTTTGTTATCGAATGCAATCAACATGTCGTAAAGCACAATTAAGTGATACCTTGTGTCTTGTATGTTATGATCAAATAAATGTCTGTTTGTTATCGAATGCAATCAACATGTCGTAAAGCACAATTAAGTGATACCTTGTGTCTTGTATGTTATGATCAAATAAATATCTGTTTGTTATCGACTGCAATCAACATGTCGTAAAGCACAATTAAGTGATACCTTGTGTCTTGTATGTTATGATCAAATAAATGTCTGTTTGTTATCGAATGCAATCAACATGTCGTAAAGCACAATTAAGTGATACCTTGTGTCTTGTATGTTATGATCAAATAAATGTCTGTTTGTTATCGAATGCAATCAACATGTCGTAAAGCACAATTAAGTGATACCTTGTGTCTTGTATGTTATGATCAAATAAATGTCTGTTTGTTATCGACTGCAATCAACATGTCGTAAAGCACAATTAAGTGATACCTTGTGTCTTGTATGTTATGATCAAATAAATGTCTGTTTGTTATCGACTGCAATCAACATGTCGTAAAGCACAATTAAGTGATACCTTGTGTCTTGTATGTTATGATCAAATAAATGTCTGTTTGTTATCTACTGCAATCAACATGTCGTAAAGCACAATTAAGTGATACCTTGTGTCTTGTATGTTATGATCAAATAAATGTCTGTTTGTTATCGAATGCAATCAACATGTCGTAAAGCACAATTAAGTGAAACCTTGTGTCTTGTATGTTATGATCAAATAAATGTCTGTTTGTTATCGACTGCAATCAACATGTCGTAAAGCACAATTAAGTGATACCTTGTGTCTTGTATGTTATGATCAAATAAATGTCTGTTTGTTATCGAATGCAATCAACATGTCGTAAAGCACAATTAAGTGATACCTTGTGTCTTGTATGTTATGATCAAATAAATGTCTGTTTGTTATCGACTGCAATCAACATGTCGTAAAGCACAATTAAGTGATACCTTGTGTCTTGTATGTTATGATCAAATAAATGTCTGTTTGTTATCGACTGCAATCAACAAGTCGTAAAGCACAATTAAGTGATACCTTGTGTCTTGTATGTTATGATCAAATAAATGTATGTTTGTTATCGACTGCAATCAACATGTCGTAAAGCACAATTAAGTGATACCTTGTGTCTTGTATGTTATGATCAAATAAATGTCTGTTTGTTATCGACTGCAATCAACATGTCGTAAAGCACAATTAAGTGATACCTTGTGTCTTGTATGTTATGATCAAATAAATGTCTGTTTGTTATCGAATGCAATCAACAAGTCGTAAAGCACAATTAAGTGATACCTTGTGTCTTGTATGTTATGATCAAATAAATGTCTGTTTGTTATCGAATGCAATCAACATGTCGTAAAGCACAATTAAGTGATACCTTGTGTCTTGTATGTTATGATCAAATAAATGTCTGTTTGTTATCGACTGCAATCAACATGTCGTAAAGCACAATTAAGTGATACCTTGTGTCTTGTATGTTATGATCAAATAAATGTCTGTTTGTTATCGACTGCAATCAACATGTCGTAAAGCACAATTAAGTGATACCTTGTGTCTTGTATGTTATGATCAAATAAATGTCTGTTTGTTATCGACTGCAATCAACAAGTCGTAAAGCACAATTAAGTGATACCTTGTGTCTTGTATGTTATGATCAAATAAATGTCTGTTTGTTATCGACTGCAATCAACATGTCGTAAAGCACAATTAAGTGATACCTTGTGTCTTGTATGTTATGATCAAATAAATGTCTGTTTGTTATCGACTGCAATCAACATGTCGTAAAGCACAATTAAGTGATACCTTGTGTCTTGTATGTTATGATCAAATAAATGTCTGTTTGTTATCGAATGCAATCAACAAGTCGTAAAGCACAATTAAGTGATACCTTGTGTCTTGTATGTTATGATCAAATAAATGTCTGTTTGTTATCGAATGCAATCAACATGTCGTAAAGCACAATTAAGTGATACCTTGTGTCTTGTATGTTATGATCAAATAAATGTCTGTTTTTTATCGACTGCAATCAACATGTCGTAAAGCACAATTAAGTGATACCTTGTGTCTTGTATGTTATGATCAAATAAATGTCTGTTTGTTATCGACTGCAATCAACATGTCGTAAAGCACAATTAAGTGATACCTTGTGTCTTGTATGTTATGATCAAATAAATGTCTGTTTGTTATCGACTGCAATCAACATGTCGTAAAGCACAATTAAGTGATACCTTGTGTCTTGTATGTTATGATCAAATAAATGTCTGTTTGTTATCGAATGCAATCAACATGTCGTAAAGCACAATTAAGTGATACCTTGTGTCTTGTATGTTATGATCAAATAAATGTCTGTTTGTTATCTACTGCAATCAACATGTCGTAAAGCACAATTAAGTGATACCTTGTGTCTTGTATGTTATGATCAAATAAATGTCTGTTTGTTATCGACTGCAATCAACATGTCGTAAAGCACAATTAAGTGATACCTTGTGTCTTGTATGTTATGATCAAATAAATGTCTGTTTGTTATCGACTGCAATCAACAAGTCGTAAAGCACAATTAAGTGATACCTTGTGTCTTGTATGTTATGATCAAATAAATGTCTGTTTGTTATCGACTGCAATCAACATGTCGTAAAGCACAATTAAGTGATACCTTGTGTCTTGTATGTTATGATCAAATTAATGTCTGTTTGTTATCGACTGCAATCAACATGTCGTAAAGCACAATTAAGTGATACCTTGTGTCTTGTATGTTATGATCAAATAAATGTCTGTTTGTTATCGAATGCAATCAACAAGTCGTAAAGCACAATTAAGTGATACCTTGTGTCTTGTATGTTATGATCAAATAAATGTCTGTTTGTTATCGAATGCAATCAACATGTCGTAAAGCACAATTAAGTGATACCTTGTGTCTTGTATGTTATGATCAAATAAATGTCTGTTTGTTATCGACTGCAATCAACATGTCGTAAAGCACAATTAAGTGATACCTTGTGTCTTGTATGTTATGATCAAATAAATGTCTGTTTGTTATCGACTGCAATCAACATGTCGTAAAGCACAATTAAGTGATACCTTGTGTCTTGTATGTTATGATCAAATAAATGTCTGTTTGTTATCGACTGCAATCAACATGTCGTAAAGCACAATTAAGTGATACCTTGTGTCTTGTATGTTATGATCAAATAAATGTCTGTTTGTTATCGAATGCAATCAACATGTCGTAAAGCACAATTAAGTGATACCTTGTGTCTTGTATGTTATGATCAAATAAATGTCTGTTTGTTATCTACTGCAATCAACAAGTCGTAAAGCACAATTAAGTGATACCTTGTGTCTTGTATGTTATGATCAAATAAATGTCTGTTTGTTATCTACTGCAATCAACATGTCGTAAAGCACAATTAAGTGATACCTTGTGTCTTGTATGTTATGATCAAATAAATGTCTGTTTGTTATCGACTGCAATCAACATGTCGTAAAGCACAATTAAGTGATACCTTGTGTCTTGTATGTTATGATCAAATAAATGTCTGTTTGTTATCGACTGCAATCAACAAGTCGTAAAGCACAATTAAGTGATACCTTGTGTCTTGTATGTTATGATCAAATAAATGTCTGTTTGTTATCGAATGCAATCAACATGTCGTAAAGCACAATTAAGTGATACCTTGTGTCTTGTATGTTATGATCAAATAAATGTCTGTTTGTTATCGAATGCAATCAACATGTCGTAAAGCACAATTAAGTGATACCTTGTGTCTTGTATGTTATGATCAAATAAATGTCTGTTTGTTATCGAATGAAATCAACAAGTCGTAAAGCACAATTAAGTGATACCTTGTGTCTTGTATGTTATGATCAAATAAATGTCTGTTTGTTATCTACTGCAATCAACATGTCGTAAAGCACAATTAAGTGATACCTTGTGTCTTGTATGTTATGATCAAATAAATGTCTGTTTGTTATCGACTGCAATCAACATGTCGTAAAGCACAATTAAGTGATACCTTGTGTCTTGTATGTTATGATCAAATAAATGTCTGTTTGTTATAGACTGCAATCAACATGTCGTAAAGCACAATTAAGTGATACCTTGTGTCTTGTATGTTATGATCAAATAAATGTCTGTTTGTTATCGACTGCAATCAACATGTCGTAAAGCACAATTAAGTGATACCTTGTGTCTTGTATGTTATGATCAAATAAATGTCTGTTTGTTATCGACTGCAATCAACATGTCGTAAAGCACAATTAAGTGATACCTAGTGTCTTGTATGTTATGATCAAATAAATGTCTGTTTGTTATCGACTGCAATCAACATGTCGTAAAGCACAATTAAGTGATACCTTGTGTCTTGTATGTTATGATCAAATAAATGTCTGTTTGTTATCGACTGCAAACAACAAGTCTTAAAGCACAATTAAGTGATACCTTGTGTCTTGTATGTTATGATCAAATAAATGTCTGTTTGTTATCGAATGCAATCAACATGTCGTAAAGCACAATTAAGTGATACCTTGTGTCTTGTATGTTATGATCAAATAAATGTCTGTTTGTTATCGAATGCAATCAACATGTCGTAAAGCACAATTAAGTGATACCTTGTGTCTTGTATGTTATGATCAAATAAATATCTGTTTGTTATCGACTGCAATCAACATGTCGTAAAGCACAATTAAGTGATACCTTGTGTCTTGTATGTTATGATCAAATAAATGTCTGTTTGTTATCGAATGCAATCAACATGTCGTAAAGCACAATTAAGTGATACCTTGTGTCTTGTATGTTATGATCAAATAAATGTCTGTTTGTTATCGAATGCAATCAACATGTCGTAAAGCACAATTAAGTGATACCTTGTGTCTTGTATGTTATGATCAAATAAATGTCTGTTTGTTATCTACTGCAATCAACATGTCGTAAAGCACAATTAAGTGATACCTTGTGTCTTGTATGTTATGATCAAATAAATGTCTGTTTGTTATCGAATGCAATCAACATGTCGTAAAGCACAATTAAGTGAAACCTTGTGTCTTGTATGTTATGATCAAATAAATGTCTGTTTGTTATCGACTGCAATCAACATGTCGTAAAGCACAATTAAGTGATACCTTGTGTCTTGTATGTTATGATCAAATAAATGTCTGTTTGTTATCGAATGCAATCAACATGTCGTAAAGCACAATTAAGTGATACCTTGTGTCTTGTATGTTATGATCAAATAAATGTCTGTTTGTTATCGACTGCAATCAACATGTCGTAAAGCACAATTAAGTGATACCTTGTGTCTTGTATGTTATGATCAAATAAATGTCTGTTTGTTATCGACTGCAATCAACAAGTCGTAAAGCACAATTAAGTGATACCTTGTGTCTTGTATGTTATGATCAAATAAATGTCTGTTTGTTATCGACTGCAATCAACATGTCGTAAAGCACAATTAAGTGATACCTTGTGTCTTGTATGTTATGATCAAATAAATGTCTGTTTGTTATCGACTGCAATCAACATGTCGTAAAGCACAATTAAGTGATACCTTGTGTCTTGTATGTTATGATCAAATAAATGTCTGTTTGTTATCGAATGCAATCAACAAGTCGTAAAGCACAATTAAGTGATACCTTGTGTCTTGTATGTTATGATCAAATAAATGTCTGTTTGTTATCGAATGCAATCAACATGTCGTAAAGCACAATTAAGTGATACCTTGTGTCTTGTATGTTATGATCAAATAAATGTCTGTTTGTTATCGACTGCAATCAACATGTCGTAAAGCACAATTAAGTGATACCTTGTGTCTTGTATGTTATGATCAAATAAATGTCTGTTTGTTATCGAATGCAATCAACAAGTCGTAAAGCACAATTAAGTGATACCTTGTGTCTTGTATGTTATGATCAAATAAATGTCTGTTTGTTATCGAATGCAATCAACATGTCGTAAAGCACAATTAAGTGATACCTTGTGTCTTGTATGTTATGATCAAATAAATGTCTGTTTGTTATCGACTGCAATCAACATGTCGTAAAGCACAATTAAGTGATACCTTGTGTCTTGTATGTTATGATCAAATAAATGTCTGTTTGTTATCGACTGCAATCAACAAGTCGTAAAGCACAATTAAGTGATACCTTGTGTCTTGTATGTTATGATCAAATAAATGTCTGTTTGTTATCGACTGCAATCAACATGTCGTAAAGCACAATTAAGTGATACCTTGTGTCTTGTATGTTATGATAAAATAAATGTCTGTTTGTTATCGACTGCAATCAACATGTCGTAAAGCACAATTAAGTGATACCTTGTTTCTTGTATGTTATGATCAAATAAATGTCTGTTTGTTATCGAATGCAATCAACAAGTCGTAAAGCACAATTAAGTGATACCTTGTGTCTTGTATGTTATGATCAAATAAATGTCTGTTTGTTATCGAATGCAATCAACATGTCGTAAAGCACAATTAAGTGATACCTTGTGTCTTGTATGTTATGATCAAATAAATGTCTGTTTGTTATCGACTGCAATCAACATGTCGTAAAGCACAATTAAGTGATACCTTGTGTCTTGTATGTTATGATCAAATAAATGTCTGTTTGTTATCGACTGCAATCAACATGTCGTAAAGCACAATTAAGTGATACCTTGTGTCTTGTATGTTATGATCAAATAAATGTCTGTTTGTTATCGACTGCAATCAACATGTCGTAAAGCACAATAAGGTGATACCTTGTGTCTTGTATGTTATGATCAAATAAATGTCTGTTTGTTATCGAATGCAATCAACATGTCGTAAAGCACAATTAAGTGATACCTTGTGTCTTGTATGTTATGATCAAATAAATGTCTGTTTGTTATCTACTGCAATCAACATGTCGTAAAGCACAATTAAGTGATACCTTGTGTCTTGTATGTTATGATCAAATAAATGTCTGTTTGTTATCGAATGCAATCAACATGTCGTAAAGCACAATTAAGTGATACCTTGTGTCTTGTATGTTATGATCAAATAAATGTCTGTTTGTTATCGACTGCAATCAACATGTCGTAAAGCACAATTAAGTGATACCTTGTGTCTTGTATGTTATGATCAAATAAATGTCTGTTTGTTATCGACTGCAATCAACATGTCGTAAAGCACAATTAAGTGATACCTTGTGTCTTGTATGTTATGATCAAATAAATGTCTGTTTGTTATCGACTGCAATCAACATGTCGTAAAGCACAATTAAGTGATACCTTGTGTCTTGTATGTTATGATCAAATAAATGTCTGTTTGTTATCTACTGCAATCAACATGTCGTAAAGCACAATTAAGTGATACCTTGTGTCTTGTATGTTATGATCAAATAAATGTCTGTTTGTTATCGAATGCAATCAACAAGTCGTAAAGCACAATTAAGTGATACCTTGTGTCTTGTATGTTATGATCAAATAAATGTCTGTTTGTTATCGAATGCAATCAACAAGTCGTAAAGCACAATTAAGTGATACCTTGTGTCTTGTATGTTATGATCAAATAAATGTCTGTTTGTTATCTACTGCAATCAACATGTCGTAAAGCACAATTAAGTGATACCTTGTGTCTTGTATGTTATGATCAAATAAATGTCTGTTTGTTATCGACTGCAATCAACATGTCGTAAAGCACAATTAAGTGATACCTTGTGTCTTGTATGTTATGATCAAATAAATGTCTGTTTGTTATCGACTGCAATCAACAAGTCGTAAAGCACAATTAAGTGATACCTTGTGTCTTGTATGTTATGATCAAATAAATGTCTGTTTGTTATCGAATGCAATCAACATGTCGTAAAGCACAATTAAGTGATACCTTGTGTCTTGTATGTTATGATCAAATAAATGTCTGTTTGTTATCGAATGCAATCAACATGTCGTAAAGCACAATTAAGTGATACCTTGTGTCTTGTATGTTATGATCAAATAAATGTCTGTTTGTTATCGACTGCAATCAACAAGTCGTAAAGCACAATTAAGTGATACCTTGTGTCTTGTATGTTATGATCAAATAAATGTCTGTTTGTTATCGACTGCAATCAACAAGTCGTAAAGCACAATTAAGTGATACCTTGTGTCTTGTATGTTATGATCAAATAAATGTCTGTTTGTTATCGACTGCAATCAACAAGTCGTAAAGCACAATTAAGTGATACCTTGTGTCTTGTATGTTATGATCAAATAAATGTCTGTTTGTTATCGAATGCAATCAACAAGTCGTAAAGCACAATTAAGTGATACCTTGTGTTTTGTATGCTCAACCACAGCGGTCCTCCGAGACTGAGGACACCCCATCAAAAGATCGTCTCTAGTGTCTCTCGGCATTCCCTGATGGCTGACTCTCTGATGGGGTTAGATGCATTCTCGCTCTGAAATCAAAGTCGGCACAACAACGCAAAGGAAAAAAATCCTGAATTTAGAGAAGGACCATTTTATTAGGTTGTTGACGTCTTTTCTCTCTTTGCAAACGGTGGGAGTAAGGAAGATCGGGACTGCAGACATCGTTTATCATCGATTCTTAAGTCATTTCTTATCACGTCTGATCGCATCAAGCTTCCAACTAAAAATCCCCGCCCTTTGCACCTATCCTATCTTGTGTAACGTTATTTCCTCTAGCAAGTGTTCTCACAGGAGAACAATGGTCCCCAAAGGTCAATTACCTGACCCCATTTTGTTAAATATTGGGCAAGTATAATTTTTGTTAGTTGAGGATAACAAGAAATAGGGTTCAGTCGGGGTCAACCGAGTGTGTACTTTGATGTGTCCAAGGAGCAGACGTGATGTCACATGGCTAAAAGAGGGGGGGGGGTGAAAAAAGAAGTGGGCAGTAAGTTGGAAGTCTCAGAAAGAATCGGACGGGTATAGATCATGGACGGCGGCACCGAGGGGTGGGAGCAGGGGGGTCTCAAGCCCCCCCCCCCACACACACACTTTTTGACTTGCCCCCCCCCCCACTTTATAATCAATAATGAAGTTATATATGCATGTGTTTAATATGGCCCCCCCCCCATTTTTTAGGAGAGCCCCCCCTCTTTTATAACTGTCCCGCCGGTCCTGTAAATGACTTAAGATCGCCGTTAAACTAAGAGGCCAAATATATGTAGCTTAGGATGTCTTCCCCTCCACCACTGACAGAAGAGAAGGTAACACCAAAATCTCAATAAAAGTTGCTTTCTTAAAATTGATGATTTTTTTGTTTCTTCATGCTGTTTTGAAACATTAATTGCAGGTGCTCCGGTTACGGAAGAGTGAACAACTCAAGGCAAGATCGGACTGTGCAATTATGATTGTAACACATCACTCAATAAGTCCCAGGCCTTATATATAGATTGTGCTAATAATAAAAATCCATATGATTTTTATAAAGTACTAACCTTCAGATGGCACTTGTCAAAGTTTAAGCCCAATCGGATTATTAGTTTACAAATTACAGTTATTGAAGTGAAGCTACTGTTGCAAATTTTCAAAACAATGGAAAAATCTGAATTTTGTGTGTTCATAAAATATTGATTTGTGATGGGAAAAATACTGTTCAAGCAAAACAATGGCTTCATAAGTGTTATTCGGACTCTGCTTCATCAGAAATAATGGTTTAGAGGTGGTAAGCTGACTTTAAATGGGGTCGTACAGACACAAATGATGCTGAAAACTCAGGTCGCCTAAATTCGGCAGTTGTTCCAGAAAACACCAAAAAAGTTCACAAACTCATTTTGGCCAATCATAAATTGAAGTTGCATGAGATAGCATAGAAGTTTAAGATACCAGAAAGCAATGAATTCACCATTTTGCATGAAAAGTGGGTGCCGCGTTTGCTCACAGTCGATAAAAAACAACACATTGACAATTCAGAATGTTGTTTGCAACTGTTTCAACATAACAAAAAGGATGTTTTTTAACAATGGATGAAACATGGATCCACCACTTCACTCCGGTGTCAACTCGGTGATCAGCTGTATTGACAGCAGCAGATGAAAGCCATTCAAAGCGACTTAAGATGTAAAGATCAGCAGGCAAGGTTTTGGCCTCCGTATTTTAGAATGTGAAAGGGGTTTTGTTTTTTTCATTGATTACCTTGAGACAGAAAAAACCATCAATAGCAAATATTATGTAGCATTGTTGGTGCGGTTGAAGCAAGAAATCGCCACAAAAACGACCACAAATGAAGACGAAAAAAGTGCTCTCTCACAAAGACAATGCACCATGTCACAAGTCGATTGAAACAATGGCAAAATTAAGTGAATTACCCTTTGAATTGCTTCCGCACTCATTATATTCTCCAGATCTGGTTCCCAGCGACTACTGGCTGTTTGCAGACCTCAAAAGAATGCTTCAGGAAAAGAGATTTAGCTCCAATGAAGAAATGATATCAGAAACCGAAGCGTATTTGAGGGCAAAAACAAATCATTCTACAAAAAAGGCATCGAGTTGATAGAGAAGAGTGGAAACTAGTGTGTCACCCTAGAAGGAGACTATGTTGATAAATAAAGTCGAATTGTGCCTAAAAGTTGATGTTTTATTAGTTAGGCCCGGGACTTATTGAGTGGTGTGTTAGAATCTGTCATGGGTGTGGCATGAAACTGCATAAGGTAGATCATGTGTAACGTATGGTTACACCCATATGAAATATTGCTGTTAAAAAGAAAATAACAAGAAACCTTTATGTAGTACTTACTTGTGATGGAAAAAATACCGTTAACCAAAATTTACGGAAATTTATCCAGTAGTTTTGTTTTTATTTACGAAATTCTTCTTTTATCCATAGCCGGAATTTCGCCGCCATTATTGTCTTCATTATGAATTTCATCACTGCTTAACTCCCCTTAATATACCTCTTCATAAATAGGGATTTAAAATGGCGTCAAACCAGGGTAAAAAAAACATGCTGATATTAATAATCTGTTCCGATGGATACTACACTCTATAGGCCTTGATTCCACCGGCCTGTGGGTTTGTCCTGTACAGTTCTAAGAGGTCCACCCTCCCAGGCTTTGCCTTCTCACCCTTTGAGAAGAGGTTAGTTTATTGCTAATCGCCTGAGGCGCCCCTACTAGGGATTGCCGACGAGGCTGCCCAGGGAATTTTTGTGGTCAGAGCGCTCTTCATTCTCTAGGGCGCTGGCTTTTCAAATCCCACTTTCCCGACCTTGTGTCACATCTTACCGCTGTGGGAGGAAGATAAATTTTATTAATAAGTAATTCTATTTTTATTATTATTAAACATCTACTAGATAATTTTCCATAAATTTTGGTGTACGCTAATATTTTTCAATAGAAAGTAAGTATTCTGTTGCAATATTTCATATAGGTGTAACTATGGAGAAGCACTAAAGGTTGATATGCCATAAAACGATACGACCAATCAACAGTGCAAACACCATCTCGTCATAAAGCCTAACCTTTCCTCACCATGGTAAAAGCGGTGATAATATCAGAGCTACCCGGCTAACAGAGCTTAAATGGCCTTAATTCAGATATAGGAATATTACATCATTACAAATTTTTTCAACCACTTCCCTCAATCAACAAACGTCAAATCCGTTAAACAATTTAATTCATGTACAAATTTTAAACAAATGTACGTGTTTAGAACAAATATTCACGTTTGAAAGTAACGTATACGTTTCTACAGGAATTGATAATTACAAGCAAGAAAGAAATTGGAATTAGCAAAGAGCTACTTACATTGGCGCTATTTCATCATTGACTGACGAAGGGGATAGGTTCCCCCAAAATTTTCACTGCCCAATAGAATGATATATTAATACTGGCTTCTAAATGTCCAACAAAAGGTCGGCTAGAGACTAATCAACAAAATAGATGTCTGTGTTTTATTGTTTTTGATTTGATTTTCTTGTAAACCCATTCTATTCATATAAATCTCTATTTATATAAAGTTAGTATGTGTATATGTTCATATTTTTGTATGTACACGATTCACTCCTAAACTAATTAACCGATCATTATGAATCTTGGAACAACTGCTAGGCATAAATGGTTGTAATATGGGCAACATTTAGTTTAGTTTAGTTTTATACAAAGGGCGAGAGGGGATGAAAGCCCTTTGTGAAAATTCATATCCCTCCGATTTTTGTGAAATTTTAATGATAGTTATAAAATATCAATTAATAAATATTCCCCAAATTTCAGTCTCTCTCGAGTATTTTAAAGGGTTTTATGGGGCATAATATGGGCACAACCTAATGTTTGAAAATTCAAATATTTCAGATTTGCATCGAATTTGATCCACACTAATTAAGCAAGGTTCCTTGAATTTCAATTTCTTCTTAAGACCTCTTAACCGTAAGCTTTAAATTTTATACATTTTCTAGAATCAAAATCATGTAACAGATTTTGATCAAAATTGAGATAAGTATTCTAGAGATAAGGTTTAGTATCATTATATCTTGATTTTAATCTTTGTAAGGGGACATAAGAGTGGTACAAATATGTTCTGTTTGGGAGATTACTTTCCCCGTCCTGAGACGAGTATTCTTCTAGTATATATATATATATATATATATATATATATATATATATATATATATATACTCATCTCAAGATCCTAGAAACAATTTATATTAAGTCCTTGAGACCTTCTCTTTGCAAGCAAAGAGAAAATCTCCTCGGGCTTAATGTTGTTTCTATTTGATTGAACTTTTTTTTTTACCTCTTTCCCTCGCTATAATTCTCATAGCATCTTTTTTATATTTTTTATACATTACCTCGATATTTGGCTCTGTTGAGCGAGGTACGAAACCGGTCAGCTGCCCTTTCATCTTTTTAATTTCTTAATTCATTATGAGTAATAAATATTGTCTCTTCAATGCCAATATATATATATATATATATATATATATATATATATATATATATATATATATATATATATATATATATGAGGATAAAATGTACGATAAATCATAAAAATGAAATGCTGTGAAAGACAAGATGTGTGAAAAAAGATAAACTGAAAAAAAAAAAATTAAATACAGTCATCAAGAAACGAGACTTTACCGGTTTCGTTTGGATCTTTTAGTTATGCAAATTAAGCATACAAATAGCCGTGTTTGGGTATTTGCTTTTTACTGCAAAGAATTGAGGGGCCAAACACGTTAAGCAATCAAAGAAAAGAGCATTTTTATTAATGAGTCACCGCTTATCAAGGCCAAAGGCCACTCGAGGATATGGGTTAATGAGATTGTCAGTTGGCAATGAACAGCCACATGAGAGGATTTGAAACGATGGTTTAAATGGTCAGAATTTGATTATTATTTAAGTGGGCGGCTCGACAAGAATTTGTTAACATTAGACTTGAAAACGACCATGTTGTATTCAGCTGGGGACCTTGTGGACATATCGCCAAATGGATATAGGCGTTGGTTAAGAGATATTCTATAGTGAATTCTACCTAGAGGTTGTGTGTTCAATTCCTGGTGACGGAAACAATTAACTTATATGAGATATCTAAAAACCATAGAATGCGGTATGTGATCCATCCTGGTGGATTAAATAAAGAGTCCGAAATTTCCATAAAGTAACTGACCATGACAAAGGCACCTGAAGAAGGCAGGAGAGTACAACGGCCGAAACGATCAGTAGCAATAAAGGCGAGAAAAACAGTCCCAAACATATAAATTATATAAATAATGATACTTAATCTCGGAATTATTGTCGGAAAACAATCAGTTTTAATCATTTTATATATATATATATAAGCACATGATTTAGTTGATTTACGATTGTATATTAAACATATGATGAAATGCCAAATAATTAGCCGCCACTGGACAATAGGACTGCGGACTGTTCCATAGAAGAAGTTACTTGTAGTTATAATGTTTAAGATCTATGGGCCTCAATGACTCATCGCTGGATGACTCACCGATATGTAACTGTCTACTAATAAATGAAGTTCTAGCCATTTCAGTATATCTATCTATCTATCTATCTATCTATCTATCTATCTATCTATCTATCTATCTCATTATGTCTATCTATCGGTTTATCTCAGTATGTCCATCTCTCTCTCTCTCTCTCTCTCTCTCAGTATTCCCACCTATCTATCTATCTATCTATCTATCTATCTATCTATCTATCTATCTATCTATCTATCTATCTATCTATCTATCTGAGTATGTCCATTTATCTATCTATCTATCTATCTATCTATCTATCTATCTATCTATCTATCTATCTATCTGTCTGTCTGTCTGTCTGTCTGTCTGTCTGTCTGTCTGTCTGTCTGTCTGTGTCTCTCTCTCTCTCTCTCTCTCTCTCTCTCTCTCTCTCAGTATGCCCACCTATCTATCTATCTCAGTATGTTAATCTGTTTGTTTATCTCGGTACATCTATCTATCTATCTATCTATCTATCTATCTATCTATCTATCTATCTATCTATATATATATATATATATATATATATATATATATATATATATATATATATCTAACTCTCTCTCTCTCTCTCTCTCTCTCTCTCTCTATATATATATATATATATATATATATATATATATATCAGCATGTCCCTATTTACTTGCCTCCCCACGAGGACAGAGTTAGACACAAGGTCGCTTTTTAATGTGGGGAAAATATAGCTCCCCAAAAAGGGGCAGTCTGGTTGTGACAAAAATAAAATTGCCTCAGTCTATAAGGATTTCTCCTTCACTGACCCAGAACAGAAGAAGATGAAATGTAGTATCAGAACAGATACTACATTTTGCTCCTTGAGCAAACGGCAATCTATCTATCTATCTATCTATCTATCTATCTATCTATCTATCTATCTATCTATCTATCTATCTCAGTGGGGAGGTGACGGTGGCTAAGTGGCTAATGACACGGTGTGTCAAGTTCGAATCTAGTTCGTTCCATAGAAACACTTTCACTTAGGATGTTGGCAACCTTCACGCGGTCCCTCCCGTAAATACCAGATGTCTTTCTAGAAAGAATTTGAACTAGAAAGATATCGGGAAACCAATGCCCAGAATAGAATAATCTGATTAATACGAAATGAATGAATGAATAAATGAATGAATGATTGATCTATCTCAGTATGCCCATCTCTCTATCTATCTCAATATCTATCTATAGCATGCCTATCTATCTATCTATCTATCTATCTATCTATCTATCTATCTATCTATCTATCTATCTATCTATCACAGTATGTCTATCTATCTATCTAATTTTGTCATTAGAATTTTTACTGAAGTTGTATATTGTTTACAATTCTGAAAAATGAAACCAAGCACTTAAAAAGAAAATAATGAATATTAAATTAAGGGCTTTCAGGGGGAAAAAAAAACTTTAAGAAGACAAAGTTTTAATATCCTTTTTATATTTATGTTTAACTCGTAACCTACATGCGACAGGCCTTAAGAAATATTTTTGTTTTGCTATCTTAATAGATAAATGTTAATGTAAAATTATTTTAAATAATTAAAGGAAATAAAGTAGTAATTCATATAGTTTTCTTAGATCTAACCGCGGAACGAATAAATAAGTACTTAGCGATTATATTTTGGTAGCCATTTACAATTTTCGTATTTGTAACAAACAGGGCGATTTCAGTGGAGAATCGTCTCATCTCTGTGTATTATTCAATGAACATAAACGGACAATCTCACGAAGTATCTGCTAATCAAAGAATTATCAGGACGGATGGAATATGTAATTGATGAATTTTTTTTTTTAACATAGTTCACCCCAAACAAGGCAAGTTGCCACTGTAGACATAAGGGGCTACTGAGAATTAGGGTGTGGGTTTTAAGGGGTCATCCTAAATTGAGAGCTATGCAGTGAGATGCTTGCTAGTTTAAAATTTTTGCATGTCGGGGAAACAGGAAGCAGAGAGGGAGTTCCAAAGGCCGGCAGCTTGAGGAAAGAAGCTATTGGCGTAGAAGACTCTCCAGCATCTGGGGACTTCTACAGTGAATGGATGGAATTTAGCTGATTGTCGGGTTTGTCGAGTGTATTTATGTCAAGGGGGCACCAGAGCAGCAAGTTCATCGGAGCACAATCCATTGAAGTACTTGTAAAACAAGCACAAGGATGCAAAATTGCGGCAATGAGACAGGGGCTGGAGCTTGGTGGATAGTGAGGGACCTATCAGATTAGAGACTCTTTTTTTAACCTTGTCTAAGAGGGAGAGACTAGTGGATGGTGCACCAGTCCAGATGTGACAACAATACTCCATGCATGGGCGGATGGTGGCTTTGTAGAGATATAGGATACTGTCAGGTATTAGAAGTGTTTTAACACGGTAGAGGGAGCCCACTTTCTTTGTAGTAGCCTTGGCAATGTCTTCTATGTATTTGTTCCAATTCATGTTACATGTAAATGTTAGGCTGAGGAGTTTGAACGTTGGACTCTCAGGTAGAGTATTATTTGCCATGAAAATCGGTGGTTGGAGAGGTTTCTTGTAGTTGTTGAAGGAAAGGAGCTTTGTCTTAGCAGCATTAAATGTTACCATACATTTATGACCCCATTCCACTACAGTCTGGAAGTCATTTTCTAAGGATTCAGCCATTGCCTCGGATATGTGCGCGTCCGTTTTACCTACATGACGAAAGTAGAGCATGGTGTCGTCAATAAATATATCCATCTCAGACTCAATGTCATCAGAGAGGGCATATATGAAAATCAGGAACAATAAAGGTCAAAAAATCGATCCCTAGGGTACACCTGCATTTATGTCCTGTTGTTTGGATGAACGGCCATCGAGGACAATCTGGATCTATCTTTTGGATAGGAAGGATCTAATTATATTAAATATTTGTCCAGTAATACCATATGAATTAATTTTTATGCGAAGATCTTCATGCCAGACCTTGTTAAAGGCTTTGGATATATCAAGTGCTACCGCCCTAGCTTATATCTGCCTTATCTAGTGTATGTTATATGCATTCAGAGATGACCGTTAGGATATCCGCAGTAGAGCGTGCTTGCCTAAATCCATACTGATGGTTAGAAAGAAGTTTAGCATCAATGAGGTGACGGATTATCTCTAGATTGATTAAGGATTCAAAGATTTTAGCAAGAATTATGAGGCTGCCGAAAGTAAACCTATGGTCTACTTTCTACTCTCTTTACACATGACCTAACTTCCACAATCAGAGGCCATCTCTCATGCGAGCTGAGCACGTGATGAGAGATTATAAAACTGATAGCTCTCTCTTCACTTCCTCTTTTCTTTCCCACGTGCAGGGACTGACATCAACTTAACGTTGCTTGGACCAAATCCCAAACTCTTCTCTTGGAATGAAACAGAAATTACCAGGGTCTCTAGCCCTTGGTCAGACTTCAAGAAGACCTAAGAATTCAACATGGCTACTCTTACCGCTACACATGTGGACTTAATATAACACACACACACACACATACCTACATACACACATGGACATAACCTGACTTCCACACCTGTGTACTGTACTGTAAACATTCTTCATATATAAACTTTTTCCTCTTCCCTACTAACGGGACATTTATTTAACACCATGTGGACTTTCTAACCTTTCCCCTTCGTCAATACTCATGGACGTATTCATTCACTAACACCCTTCTCTTTCATTTTCTTTTTATTTACATGTTAACGAAGATGACCAATAAAGTTGTTTTAAATGTTCAAATGAGTCTTTATCATCCTATTTTACAAATTAGTTCAAGGATCGATAGGAATCAATGATATTTAGAAATTATTTTAACTTTTGTTCAATCATATAACAATCGAACCGTATATAGTAAGTGCCAAGATATTGTATTTTGCCACTAAACAACATTGAAGATTGAACACCTTGACATGTAGGAACTTGTATGTTTTTGTCAAAATTCAATCTCTTGTAGCCTATGCAGTTAAAAATAAAAGCATTAGTTTGATTATAAAATAAAAAAAGGTGTCTTAATAGTTTCAAAAGAAGCTTTCTCTCAAACCACTGAATTCGTTTTATTTATTTATTTACTCGTTGTATCTACCCGGCGTTGTCCGGGAGTACTTTTACTTTCATTTTTGTCTTGCTCATTGAACCCTTGCCCCCACCCTTTCCATTTTACCTTTTCCCTTAATTAATTTTGTTAGTGGCACAGCTTTTGAACCAGACAAAACCGACTTTTGCCGACGCAGAATTACGTAAGCAGCCTGAAAAAGCTGAAACGAGGCTGATTTTCAAAATCAAAACAAGGCAGATTTTCAAAAGGAAAAATAATGAAACAAAAACACTCCTCACCGTATTTTATGACAATTTATTTATTTTTTGACAAAGAAAATCAATGAAATAATTTTTTTTTTGATAAATTGTTTTTTTTTTCATGAATAAACTAAAGACTGTACAGAACATAATCAATAAAACAACGATTTTTACAGATTTTTTTCGTCTTTTTTTTTTGGTTTTTGGTACTGGTACAGCTTTTGAACCGGACAAAAAATGACTAGGTTAGGATTAGTTTAGGATGAGGTTAGGGTTAAGTTAGGATTTAAAAAAAAACAGTTTGGTTTCCGCTTCAAAAGTTGTACAAGCTTTTTTTTTTTGCAAGTATTTTTTTTTAATACAGGTAAAGTTGGCATTTGCTTCTCAAGCACTTCTGCATCGGTTTTGTCTGATTCAAAAGCTGTACCAGTACCTTAATTTCTTGAAATATATTTACATTTTTGGAAAGATAATTCAATGAAGGTAATTTAATTGCGAAAAAAAAAAACCGTGTCATTCCTTATCGATGTCCATGCTCTGCATTTCATATTAGTGCATCTCCATGCAAATTTGTGCATAATCGTGTTTCTTGTTGTCAACCTGCATATAATCGCATTTTCTGTATTTTGTTTTTACTAAAAAAAAATCTTTCTTGGCAAAAAGAGATGACTCCTTTGGGAGATTGGATTCGTTGAAATAGAGTGTTGAAATTCATTTTCGCATTTGACAAAGTTTTTCTTGATTTACTCAATTTCAAGATTTGTTGGAAACGTGTCATCTGCTGACAGCTGATTGGCTAATCGCGTCGTCATATTTCGGCTGCTTACGTAACCTGTGCGAAAGCTGCCGAAGCGAAGTAAATTTCGCGTACAACAAAATCGTAGGATAAATTTAAGAGGAAACATTTTTTTAATCAATGAAACGGGCGGGTGGAAAAAAAAAAGAAAATTGCTAAAATTTTCTTATGGCCTTATCGTCTGACCCTCTAAGAGAAAAAATCAGAATGATAAATTAAAAACTAAGAAAATCGAATGAGATATGAGGAGGAAATTGTTTAAGTTGGAGAAAACGATTGAGAGAAAAAAACAAAACAAAAAAACAAAAAACAAACGTAAATCTCTCAACGATATGGTGGATTTGAATCATTAAAGATCTACAATTGATGCTTTAAAATTTTTGTCTACACAGGCTAGGTCGAGAATTGTTAATAACTAACGCCTCAATAATATTGAGATGGTAGTTCGACCTGGCACTGTGTAAAACAGAAAACCACTTATCGGAATACTTGTCAGAACAACTATTTGTACCAACCAGGTGATTAACGAGGGCTGATTCCTGTGCTTGAAAGTTCTCAGATAATCTCGAACCCTTGTGTAAACGAATATCACGTGGTATGTGTTGGGATATTCTAATTTCTAATCTTTGGGAAATATATATATATATATATATATATATATATATATATATAGCATGTATCATAACTTAGTTTAAAAACCCAGTAAAGTACTGGATCATAGGTTCTACAAGAGCTAATATCAATTATGATAATTATGATGGCTTTTACAAATGCTGACGTTGCGTCCGTCAGGCGTCTTTTCTGGTAGCAGTCGCATGGACTCCCAAAATACAACAACAAAATAAGTGACATTTACTTATCTATTGCTCACGAATATTTTCTCTATCTACAACTCTGAAAACACATCTCTTTATTATTGTATTGGAACTTTTAAAAATATTATCAACTAATCTCAAAGTTAAGAAAATATATAAATAATAATACATATAACAAATACTGACCTAATGGATCACGGGTGGTCTAGTATCCAATAAAACTATAATAATATTTTCAGTTTTAATAAGGCCTTTGTTCTGTCTCGAGAGACAATGGATACCCGCTGCAAAGTAGCCTGTAGAGGGAATCTAATGTGAAGCAAGGGTTGCGCAATACCCAACCAAACCTATCCTGAATCGGCATTACTTGAGTTTAGTATCAAGGAGAAGTCCAAGACGACTAGAAACAATGTCGGGATAAACAGAGAGACCTCTCACATACAGCACCTGGTATTCCTCAATGGACGCCTATTCAGTACTTACAAAGCTTAGTGTTGCTTAACTTTAGTGATCGAACGGGAACCGATGTGTGAATGTGATTATGCCAGTAGTTTGAATGAACATATCATAAACTCCACATCCTCAAATCTCAATATAATGATCTTGTAGAGTTAGCGGAAGAATTTTCAGAATGTCATTTTTGTAGTACGGTTGCTGCATTGGTATCCATCCTACTGGCCTTGTTTGGTATGACGTAACAGGTCACCAAGTTTTGGCTAAAAGGGCAAACTCCTTCTCTGCAATTTTATTCAGTTTCATCCACACAAAGAATGGCCTGGAAAGAGTTATGAATCCTGTTTTCATAACTCATACGAAATAGGTTGAGTCTGTCGACGTACATCTACTATAGAAATGGAATTGAGTCTGTGAGTTTCATCTCGTTTAGCAAAGCCATTGCTAGAGACGAGGAGAGAAATATAATGTCTGATCACATTGACATCTAAAACAGGACTGTTTAAAAATTGCGGCAAAAAGATTTTAACCGCAAGCGGATATTTGCCTCTTACACAAACAGTGTTCTTATCAAATAACGTATATATCACTCTGCGAGTGAGAACATGCAAGTGTGTTCTTACCGAACCATGTACTAATCACTCTGCGAGTGAGAACGTGCGAGTGCAAAAGAAAATAGATCGTAACTATGTAACTGTTACAATCTCATTCCTTTTATGCATACAAAATATTTTTTGGGTTTTTTGGCGTGGGTGGAGATGTATGCTTTCAAAAAGCGTAAAAAAAAAGAAGGAACTTGTATTTGAATCTCTTTCTTCTTCGTAGGACCTTTAAAACTATTTTCCATTGCACCCTGCCCTTCTCGTCTATAATCAAACAATGGGCAAAAACACCTGCCTCTTTTAATCAGACGATGTGCTTCTCGTATGTCAATAGAGAGATTTTCCGTTGCTGCTTTAACAGACAATCATAAGCCAACATTTTCTGCTCTTTATTGAGCTCGACAGTCTCCGCGTAAAATAGACATATCTACTCATTCTGAAAATTATATAACCTGCGTTGATGTTAAATACCCTCCAAACACACAGACCAGAAGGGTCCCAATCCTGCTGTGCGAGGAGGGCATAATTGCTCTGGAGGTGTCCTAAAAATTTTTTCTTTCACCTTAAAATGTTGCCAGAAAATATTATATAGAGTAGAATTCTCAACCGGGGTCCACATGGACCCCGGGGGCCCACAGAAATGTTTCTATTTATTTTGTTTTATTTACTAAATATATGTGGGTTTATTGAAATTTTCAAGTTTTGTATTTGTATTTTATGTTATGAATATAACGAAATTGATTAAATGTTTAGCCTTTACTAACCTAGAAACAAATATTTGATAACAAAAATTTATATATGCTTATATGGAGTTCACAGATGATAAAATAGCTCTCAGGGGGGGGGGGGTCATAAGCAAAACAAGGTTGGGAACTTCTGATTTAAAGACACTTGTAATAATTAACAACATTTAAAAAAATTATTTTCGGGTCATATTTTCCGTGTATTCTCCTCCTCCTCCTCCTCCTCCTCCTCCTCCTCCTCATCATCATCATCATCATCATCATCATCATCATCATCATCATCATCATCATCATCATCATCATCATCATCATCATCATCATCATCATCGGTTTAACGTCCATTTTACATGCTGGCATGCATTTGACAGCTTTAAGAAATTGATTTCCAAAGTTATTTATCTCTGACTAGGTTTTTATTTATCCCTTTTTCCCTCAGGTCAAATTTTATCGCTTCCTCCCATGTTTTCCTGAGACTTCCCCTGTGAACTGAACCTGCTACCTCAACTCTTCTACATCTACTAACCTAAGAACTATACTCAATTATTTCAACGTGACCATACCAACGAAGTCTACTTTTCTGCACACATCTCTCTATATTGTCCAGATTCAATCTTCCTCTGAGGTCATCAGATCTAAACCTGTCTTTAAGACTCACATTGCACATCCATCATATCATTCCCATATCATTTATCTCTATGCAATGCATGTCCTAAACCCTCACTGGCCAGGTTTCACTTTCATACATAATCACACTGGATACACATGCTTGATAGACTCTTCCCTTGGTCGACAGTGGTAACGCTCTGCTGGTTAGTAATGGCATATGTTCCCTGAACTTACTTCATTCACTCTTAATTCTTGCAATCATACTAGCACGTGCTCCTCCCTGCGCTCCAATGGTACCACCAAGGTAACAAAACTTCTTGACAACCTCAATAGCTTTTCTAAAAAATGTATTTGGGGTTCAAACACAACTTCTAAAGAAAAATAAATGGATTTTTTTCGTTTTTTGTTAAGCAAGTCACTCACATGAAGGTTGTAAGTGAGCTAAACAATATCTTCAATAAAGTTTTATAATATTACTAAACGACTTATCTTTTCTGTCCACGGTCAATGAAGGAGAACTCATTCTAGACTGAGGCAATTTTTACTTTTGTCCCAATCCAGAGTGCTCCATTTAGGGGAGCTAGATTTTCCTCACATTAAAAACTTACCTTGTGTCTAACTCTGTCCTCGTGGGCAGGCAAGTAAATAGGGACTTGTTGTCTCGTCTGTCTAGACGACCCATAACCCGTTAGTTCGTTTAGACAGAAGCGTTTTCATCCAATTTAATTCTTCATATTTGCGTCTTACCACTCACAAAGACCACATTACTTCAGTTGACATCAACAATGGCGCCAACTTATAGGCAATGCAACTGTCCCAACAACAACAGGCAAGACACTTTCTCAATCAGCAACATCTCGATATCTAAATGCCATCAGCAACATCGAGCTCTGATGTACACTTAAAGTGAATGCCATCAGCAGCAAGCCATCCCTAAGATATCCTCAATAGTAGCAGAAACCAACCAACAACAAAATCTGACCACTAACTAAGATCTATTTGATATTTCCACGTTATCATTTTAGTTGGTCGAGTGTTTGGAATATTTATTTTCTGCTCATGTGGTAGTCATTTTTTGTAAATGTTATTGTTGATAACACATGCCTGTGTCAAAAGAGAAAGATGGAAGGAGAAATAATTTTTTAGCATATACATTTATTTTATTAACAGTTTGTCGTGGATGAACATAAAAGGAGTTTAGAAAGACATGTAATACATGAACAGTGCACAAGGAAATAACTCAGAAATGAGTCTTAAACATAACGTACAATTGTTCCCATTACAATAAGAAAACACGTGTTACAGAAGCGACATATAAACTTTACTTACATACGAGGCCTGTTTAAAAAGTTTCCGACCTTAGGCCAGAAAAAATATTTCAAATACCTAACGGGGTTGGAACCCTAATCCCCTTCAAAGTAGGCCCCTTGTACTTGCACACACTTAGCCCACCGCTTCATCCACTGCCCGAAACACCTCTGGAAGTCTTCTTTTGGAATGGTGTTCATCTCTGCCGTCACGTTCTGCATCATCTCTTTTCTAGTCTCAAAACGGGAACCTTTCAGTGGGTTTTCAATTTTCGAAACAACCAGAAGTCGCAAGGAGCCATGTCTGGGAGTGTAGGGAGGTTGGCGAACGACTGGAATTCCATGTTTGGCCAAGAAATGTTGGATCAGTTGGGATGAATGTGTGGGGCCGTTGTCGTGATGCAGTTGCCAGTTTTTCGCCATTAACATGTCCGGTCTTTTGCACCGAACTGCGTTACGGAGACGCCGGAAGACATCTTGATAGTACTGTTTGTCTTTCTGGTGCGTATTCGTGATGCACAATTCCACGGATATCAAAAAAGACAGTCAGCATCACCTTGATTTTGCTTTGCACCTGTCATGCTTCTTTTGGCCTTAGAGACTCAGGATGCTTCCATTGCGACGACTGTCTTTTTGTTTCTGGGTCGTACCCATACACCCATGACTCATCTCCAGTTATCACGGTGTTCAGAAACCCAGGATCAGTGTTGGCGGTTTCCAGAAGGTCCTGTGCAACTTGAAAACGGAGTTCCTTTTGTTCCTGCAATAACAACTTGGGCACAATTTTCGCAGCCACTCTGTGCATGCTCAAATCATCACGCAAAATTGCATGTGCAGAATCTTTTACTCTCTCCGACCTCTTGGGCGATCTCCCACATGGTTGAACGACGATCTTCCATCATCAAATTTCCCAACAACAGCTGCACTCCAAGCAGTTTGGGGCCTGCCAGAACTCTAACTAACCGCTGATGTGTGGCCATTTTTGAATTGGTTGAACCACTCCTTAATTTGTGTTACACACATCGCATTTTCTCCAAACACCTGCTGAATCTTACGACTTGTTTTGCTTTGAGAATCACCAAGCTTTTGACAAAATTTGATGGAGTACGTTCAGTCATCTTGAGAGAATCGGTAATCCGACGAACACGTTGTGTAGCACCTCACTCAGCGACCGACAGACAGCGACTAACGCGCTGGAAGGCAGTGATAAAATTCACACATGCGCATGAAGGTGTCTTCCTTCACTATGTAGAGTGGCACCGCCCTATCATCTCTATTTCGCACGGAAAAAATAATGGTTGGATACTTTTTAGACATGCCTCGTAAACTTTACTTACATATAATTTCAATGGCAGTACCCACCATGCGAAAAATATCTTATGCCAACATTGCCTGGTTCATTGACCATAATTTGAGAGTTGGTGACTCAATCAGATAGATAACCTAACAGGCTTTTCCTGTTAAGGTCAATTATCAGGACTGGATCGGACAATGTTTGACCAGTCTGCAGGTCATGTTAACTAAGATAGAGAGTCTCATTTTAAATTTCCCACTACATGGGTAGAACGAGATTACACATTCACGCACAAGAAGTGCCCTCTTGTGTTAAAACCGAAAATATATTTCCAAGGGAGATAAATGTGTCCCAACACAATCAACTACAATATACAAGAACCAACTGCTACTACTTTATGAGATACACTTTACACACGTTTGGACTTTTCCCACCGCCTCCCCCCTCTCTCTCTCCTATACTTACCATGTGATATCTTGATGTTATAATGTTCA
>OY744520.1:197226476-197538976 GCA_963556195.1 Sepiola atlantica | reverse complement strand
ACAATGCAAGAAATGGAAATATGTCGGTGTTGACATATTTCCATTTCATACATATTACACGCAATGCTTCAAATAAACTACATATCTCTATAAAACTCAATGTCTATGTGTGTTTGTGTGTTTCCTATAGAAAGAAAGGTTAGAGAATCTACATAAAATCTTAAAGTATATTCTTATGTAAAATTAACCAGAGAAAAGTAATGAAAGTGTTCTCGAATCTCTAAATGCACCCCTAAGAGGGCTATGTAGCAGAGTTTGTCGATGGGGGGGGGGGGGGTAGCCATAATTTTGAAAGAAAACCCTGTAATTTCAATGTATTCCTTCCGGAAATGACTCGGCCTTTTCTTTCAAAATTATATATATGTTCTTTAAGCTTCTCTTCGAACTAGGGGGTGGGGGTGGGGGTGCTTGCAAGAAACTCAGAAAGGGTGGCTTTAGTAGTGCTCTGGAGGCAATCTTTAATTTTATTTGGGTGGTTTCACTAGCGCTCTAAACGGGAGCAATAAATGTAAGATTACAGTATTACATTTGGTAAGTGGTATATAGTAATCTAAAAGTACTCAACATCCTAGATAGAGCAGGTGCGTTTAAACGCAGTGTTGCCCAGGAGAAAGAACTTCTCTGTCTTTTGTTAATTCGTGTTGCCCGGGAGCCATATATAGTAATAGTACAGTATTATATTTGGCAAGTGGTATAAGTTAATCCAAAGTGCTCAATATCCTAGATAGAGCAGGTGTGTTTCCTCAGCGTTGTCCTGGAGTCATCAATATCCTAGACAGAGCAATCCTACATAAAGCAGGTGTTTTTAAACGGCGCATTGCCTGGGAGAAAGATTTTCACTGTATTTTGTTATACTGTTGTATACAAGAAAAAGTACTCTGCGTTGCTCGGGAGTCAGTGTTCAATATCCTAGATAGAGCAGGTGTGTGCAATAATGTGGTATATGCTTGATGGAGATGGGGAAGACAAGAAACTTAGCGTTGTCCAGGAATACACTAAAATAAATATAGGTTTCATTATATTATTAAAGGGGAGGGAGAAGATAAAATACTCGGCGTTGCCCGGGAATAAATTAAAACAATCATACTTTTTAGAAAGGGGGGGACTCGGTGTTGACTGGGAGCAATAACTTTAAAACTGAAAGCTCAGGTGAATGACTTACATTATTATTATTTTCAATACATTAAAACAAGAGAGAGGAATGGGGGGAAGAGAGAAAGATAGAGAGACGGATTGAGAGAGGTAGACAGATAGGAGTTTCAATATAAAGATGCCAAACACACTTTTTAACCTATGGTCCAGGGCAACGCTGGGTAACATATATGGTAATATATATATATATATATATATATATATATATATATATATATATATACACGGCGTAATCATGTTGACACACCAGTTCCCGTTAAATCACCAAAGTTAAGTGATGTTGAGCCTGGTTAGTTCTATAATGGGTGACCATTTGGGAATACCAGGTGCTGTATGTGCTCTCTTCTTATGTCGGCATTGTTTTCTGTAGTCCTGGACTTCACCTTACCATTGGAATAAGGCAGTGCGGACTCAGAAGAGGAATGATTTGGGATTGTGCCACCGTGACCTCACTATTATACACGCAGGCACTCTTACAGAGGGTATCCATCGTCTTTCGAGAAGGAACGGAGGCCATTATATGTATATATATATATATATATATATATATATATATATATATATTTATATATATATATATATATATATATATGAAAATAAAGATAAAGATTATATCTCTAAATTATATCCTGTCTTGAAGCTCAATATACGAATAGTATGAGGAAATAAGTGATGAGAGTGAATGTCTATTAATATTAGTTTGCTTAATCTGTGTAAATTAATCGGGTTTCACATCCTAAGTTCGGATGTGTTTTACTGATGAGCCCAAAGGAAGGCGAAACTCGAGTCTAGGACTTCCGGTTTGTTTCTTTCATAGGTTGTGGGCTGCAGCGTTATCTGATTGTGGAAATAATTATATATATATATATATATATATATATATATATATATTAGGCTCTGATAAAAGATTTTCGCTCAAGTTTTGTGTGTATTTCTCTTAGCTCTTCTTCTAATTACAATATGGCTGCTTGACCAATGTGATGATTTACAAAGACGCTGTAGATAGAAGGGCATTCAATGTGAGTTTGTTTTGATTTTCGAACTTTTATTTTCCTCATGTCGCAATGTATAATTTTTCTAATTGAGAACCTTTTTGTCTTTCTGATGAAAAGATCCAATATTGACATACAAATGTTGGTTGGCCCACTGCTGAACGAAACGGAACCATAAAATTGTACCAAAAGTGATTGTCTTGAAAAAAAAAAAATGTTTTGTAAGATAAATAAAATCTTAGTCTTTGGAATGGGACAAAATCTTGTTTATATATATATATATATATATATATATATATATATATATACGTATTTGTTATTGTTTTTACTGGTGATAGTAACGATGTTTGTATTTTTCCCCATCTCCTAAGCGGTAAAGAAGCATTTTTAGTCTCCCTTAACTTAATAGGACATATTTTTTATTCATATATATATATATATATATATATATATATATATATATATAAATTAATTTTTTATGTACATATAAGTAATCTATGGACACGTGTTTCTGGCTATAAGCCGTCATCAGCATGGCTAACTTGAACAAGCCTACGATTACATTGTCTGTAGTCTGGAGTTTTACCACCGGACCATGACGCCTTGTCTGGAAATGTGTACAATTTTTTCATCGCCTAAATATTTAAGTTACGTATTTGTTATTGTTTTTACTGGCAATAGTAACAGCATTTGTATTTTTTCCCACTTCCTATGCGGTAACAAACGCTGTTACAGTAAAAACAATAAAAAATACATAACTTATAAAAAATCGTACATATTTCCAGGTAAGGCGTAATAGTTCGGTAGTAAAACTCCAGACTACAGACAATGTAATCGTAGGTTCGATCCTTGTCCAAGTTAACCATGTTGATGACGGCTGATAGTCAGAAACACGTGTCCATGGATTACTTTTGTGTACGTAAAAAAACAACATATATGTATATATATATATATATTAAAAGCAAAACATAGGCATGTTCTATTTGAAGTTTCGAAGTTTAATTCCTTACAGATAAGAATAATCAGAATAGAATGCTTCGAATTGTAACAAAAATTAATTTTGTAAATATAATAACTAGTTTGTTTGATTAGTGTCGCCGATTTTGAAAGAAAAACAAACAATGTTTTTCCAAGTGATTTCGCTCCTCTTCTCGATTGCAGCCTTGTTATTAAGGTCTTCCACCTGGAAAAAAAAGCGACAAGCATAAATAAACAGAAATATCATCGATTTCTGCATCAACAGAGGCAGGTAGAAAGGAGTCGGAAATTTTTATACGAATAAGTCGGTAGTCAGGCCTACCTTTGTTAGGTTACTTTATGGCGTAACTGCACGTAGGTTTTGTATACGAATATTTAGTCGATTAATTGGTTTTGTAAAGAAATAGTCAGCAAAGAATAAATTTTATTTAAGACATAGATACGGAGCTAACAGTGACTAATCTTCTAAATCAGAGCGAACCTGGTAGCAATGGCAACTAAAAGATGACTCCATGCTCTCCAAAGCTCTCAAATTGGGGCCTCACCACCTGTTGTGAAGGGGGTGTGGTTGACGAGACACAAATGTAAAGAAATAAATGGATGAAAACGATTCTATGGAGATCAATAATAATAAAGATGAAGAAATAAATGGATGAAAACGATTCTATATAGATCAATAATAATAAAGATGAAGAAATAAATGGATGAAAACGATTCTATATAGATCAACAATATAAAATGAATTATTTAAAAATTTTATAACTGAAGGAATTACTATGAATGCGTTGATTCCGATAGCATCTAGTAAAGGGCAGGTGAAGCGCTCTTTAGCCTTGGTAGGCAATCACCTAGAGATGGTGTCTCAATAAAAACACTGGACCCCATCACCTCATTGGATTGGCGTCAGGAAGAGCATCTTGTCTATAAAAATTTGGCTTCAGTTAAGGAAATGACTTCCAACGAAACCTGACCAGAGATGAGTTTGTAAGTCAATTTCTAAAAGCTGTCCAGCACATGCCAGCATGTAAAACGGACATTAAACCGAATATGACGATGAAAATGCAATAGTAGTCCGAATAATCCAAATAGAAATTGATGTCAGGTTTTTACATCAGATTAAAAATGAATAAGCACAGATGATTTCACTTAAAACTAAAAACCGGCATCAATTTTCAAATATATTAGGTAATCTGTCTGTTTGTGGTGTATCTAAGTTGATGACTTATAAGTCTATGGCTATAAAATGTGTATTCACTTTGATAGAAATTAACAATGTGTGAAACCGTTCCTCTAAGAAACAAGGTGTGTTAAAAAAGTATTAAGACTTGTTAAATTTTTCAAGACAGAAATAAACACTAAATCAAATTCCTTTAAAGTACAAAGGGGAGTGTTCTTTAAAGTACAAAGGGGAGTGTTCTATTACAAACTGCTCTAAATAATATCCACAACCTTTACTGTAACTCTTTTTAATACACCTCGACCTGTATATATATATATATATATATATATATATATATATATATATATATATATATATATATATATATATATAATTAAACAATTTTTTTTAAAATATTTGGATATGTTGATATTTTTTATATTTTTAATATAAAACTAAAAATACATTAATCCACCTAAAAAGTAGTGTAATGGATTTCGTCATTTTTAATATAAAACTAAAAATACATTAATCACCTAAAAAGTAGTGTAATGGATTCGTCTAAACACTTTAAAATGCAGCAACATTTTTATAAGTAACGGATAAATTTTATTAGACAGACGAACAACACAGTTTTTTTAATAACTAATATAAGTTAGCAAAACATTTATATGGAACAAAACTTAGGTTTAGTATACGGAACGTTTATGTTTTTGTCTTTTAAGGGAAGTGGGGTCTGATCAACTCTGCTGGGAAGCCATGAAATTAAATACTGTCTTGTTTTTAAATTCCCGAAACAGTTTTTCATCGTAAACAACTGATGATCCCTTAAATAATGTTAGAAGCAAACTAATATAATAACTGTAAAAGTTAAATTGACTTAAATGAGTGATTTTCCACTGAACGACTTGGGACTTAAGGTTTTTTTTTGGTTTTTTTTTTAATTTTTTATTTTTTATATAGTTTTAATGGTTGAGAAGCTTCCAAGACTATACATATATATATATATATATATATATATATATATATATATATATATATATATATATATATATATATATATATTGATTGGTTGCATTCCACTGACAAAAAAAAAACGTTAGTCCACAATCATAATTCTTTATTTATTTTTCTATTTAGGTGGATGCTTATATTTTTTTTCTGTCTTACGAACGTTTCACAATCCGTAAACAAAAATATAGTCTTTAGTTTTCACAGGCTGCTCATCAGAGACCTTTATTTAATAATAAAAAAAATAAGCACATTGGTCCAAAGGAAAAAGGAAGAAAGATGAAAAAAGAAGAAAGATTAAAAAACAGCAAGGCAAAACCATGCAAAACTCACATTAAGGAAGATAATGAGAGAAATAGCGACTTGAAAATCGTCCCACTTTATGTCTGATGTATGGGGGGGGGGGATTTTTTTCACTGATTATCTTCAAAGATAGAGTTTGAGGTGGTTATGATATTCTTGCATTATGAGGTGAGCCCTGATTTTGTGGTAGTCGATTTGTTTGGTATTAGCTTTCATCAGCCTCCATCATTACGGCGATTTTCACCCTCGCTGAGCTACCTGTGTCCTCCACCCTCATTCCATTTAGTGTGGTATCTGGGGATTCAGGCTGGTAGCTTGCAGGTCATAATTCAGCATACAGATCTGCATCAGTAGGTATGGTCCAGTCATTGGGTTATCGATGTTAGAGTCCAAACTCTGTTGGGTTGTCTGATGTATCCAGCATCAGGAGGCACCACCTCTGGTGTGAGCTAATATGGGTTGTTCACAACTGAGTTTATCTCCCAGAGGAAGAGGCAATTGTGCTGGGTCACCTGGTCACTTCCGCCAATGTCTACACATTATTTTCTATTGCCTAACACCTTCACAACTCTCCAAGGTTTTACCTATCAGCATGGGTATGAATTTACTTGGTTCTGTTTCTGAACTGATACCTCACTCTCTAACTCCTGAAGTGGACGACTGTGTGGATTTTTCATTTCTTATATGTATTTTGGTCATTTTAACCTCATTAAATGGAAATTGTCTATGGTGAGTCTACCTCATGGTGGAAGCATTGAGTTTCTGTAAGTCTACTATGCAGATCCATCCTTTTTTTTGGTGCAACTACCATCCTAGAGTACCAAGTTGTGGACGTACCCACAGGCTAAATGCCACATCCCTGTTGATGTCCGGTTTAACCCTTCTTTTCTTCGATGATATGGCCACGTTGAAAGAATGGATGAGAGTTATTTGGTTAGTAGATCTAGAACAGTTGCTGTAGCAGGTTCAGTTCACAGGGGAAGGTCAAGGAAAACATGGGAGGAAATGATAAGAATGGATTTGAGAGTGATAAATAAAGATCTGGCAGAGATAGGTTAGTTTGGAATTCAATTTCTAAAAGCCGTCAAACACATGCCAGCATGTAAAACGGATGTTAAACTAAATATGATGATGGTGATGATTTCCAGTGATGTGGAACCAGGATTGGGGTATGTATTACTGCTTGTGTGGTCCCCAGAACGAAGATGATTTTCAGGAGTTTTCCCTTTATGGTCTGCAGCAGCTGGTGTCGACATGTGTTGAATGTACTGGACCCAAAATGCTCCAACATCCATTGCAGCAGTTAGGTTCCATTGTTCTTTCATAGAGATAAATGGGACAGCCATTGTTTAAGGACATTCATCTGGAGCCGGTCAATTGTCACTGGCTGTCACGTTTTGCTGTGATGTTGGGGTTGGAAAGTTGGGAGTTAGTAGAATTAGATCGTTCAAGGCTGATTCGGATAGGTAATATCCGGATGTGTTTTCTGACACATACGGTTTAGCATGTTTGTGTCAAGCCAGCTCTGATACATGCGAATATTATGATTTTTATGTATAGTTGGTCATCATTATTACCCAGGTTCGGTGACTAGTTGGGCACAAGGTATTCATCTGAGCATCTAAGGGTCTTCTGTATCTCAAGTCAGCCGAAGCAAGTCTGTACGCCAGTGTCAGCCACAATGGCGATTTGGTAGATTCAGGTGCTAGTCATGGAGGAGTTCCCAAATTACGTTTGTGCTTCTGGAATCAGTGGAGTGGAACTGGTGTGTAAAGAGATTTTGACTAGTCGATGAGCAAATGTCAATACCAACATTGCGTCCTAAGAATGCTTTTACTTAATCCATAAAAAAGTTTCTACAATATATATATATATATATATATATATATATATATATATATATATAATTCCTGGTTTCGTTAGGCTAGATTTAGCAAGATTCAAAACCGGGACACCAGTGACTGAAGATTGGCGCCTTTACCACTGGGCTATAAAAACTTGCTAGCAGCAGAGGAGGTATATCGTATATAAATGTTGTCATTTTGTTGTTGTTTTGCGATATTGATAATTGACTGTATTCAAATATCTTTTTACATTAAGAATACTCATCTCAGAAAAAAGCCTATATTCGGAACAGGCTCAAGGCATTTCCTCGTCGTAGGATCAAGTTGATTCACGATTGTCCTCAGTGTAGTGCGTCATTAATAAATAAAGTCTGTTGAGGAAAGTCCAGCTCAACTCGTTTCGATGGCGATCAGTAGGAATGAAAGAATATAAAAATATTATCAAATTTGTTTCGGACACCCTGTAATTCTTATGTTTCATTGGTGTGGGGAGAACGGAAGTTACACTTTGATCTTTGCTAACCATTGCAGAAGCTGCATTTAGATCTAAATCAAAGGAATATGGATTCCTTTTTTTGTAAACATTCATTAATACATGATCTGGCCTAAAAGAATCTGAAACAAAGCTCAAATCTCTCTCTCTCTCTCTCTCTCTCTCTCTCTCTCTCTCTTCATTTATCATCGTTTTACTCTTGTCCAAGATGTCAAAGCTTGCCACGTTCGTCTATATCATCAATACAACACAATCTCTTTTCATCTTAGAGTTCCACTTTCTATCAGACTCAACCTAAATAGTCAAACCCGAATCAAGGGAGATAATTATTATCTCCAAAATGGTCCAAGAGACATAACTCATAATCCACACACGGGTCAGCCATTTTTTGATATTTTGCAAGCTTTCTCGCTCCAGTCCTCACATTTCAGCGTCTCCAAATTCCACTCTGTACAGTCTTGTCTAATCACTTGCTTCCAAGTTTTGCTTGACTAACCAACCTTCCTGCAAAGATGTTCGTGCTTCTGCAACAGTTTATCCAGGAAAAGGATGAGCGCTCCACAAAGCCATACCAGCATAATCGATTTGTCCTCAGGATAACTTCTATACTGGGCAAATATAGTGCTTTCAGCAAATCTACCAACTTAATGTGTTGGGTTTGGTCAAATGATGCTCTTTTTTCTATAGCAACACATTTTAGTTGGAAATAATTACTGTTGACCGATGTTTAGGAAATAGGTGATAAGCCTTTGCCAGGACCCAGATATATATAAGCTAGAGTTTCATCCATTACTATGAAAATAACCAAATGAATGCTCAAGAGGGTTTGGTGTCAAACGATAGTTCAGTGAAACTCCTCATCCTCCTCTTCGCAGTCATCATCATTATCATCATTATCGGTTTAACGTCCATTTTACATGCTGGCATGCATTGGACGACTTTTAGAAATTGACTTCTAAACTAACCTATTTCTGGTCAGGTCTTTATTTATCACTCTTTCTTTCAAGTCCATTCTTATCACTTTCTCACATGTTTTCCTACGCCTTCCCTTGTGAAACACCTGTCACCTCAATTGTTCTACATCTACTAACCCAAGAACTGCCATCCATTCTTTCAACGTGGCCATACTATATCTTGTTCTGCACACATCTCTCTATAATGTCCAGATTCGATCTTCCTCTGAGGTCATCAGATCTAAGCTTGTCTTTAACACTCACATAATACACCCATCGTATCATTCTAATATCATTTCTCTCTATGCAACCCATGTCCTCAACCCTCACTTTCCAACAGGGACTGGAGCTTAGCAGACAGTGTTGCACCTATTAAATTAGAAATTCTTTTTATTGCACCCTATTCGCGAGAGAGAGGCTAGTTGGTGGTGCACCAGCGCAGACGTGACAACAATACTCCATGCACGGGCGAATGGCAGCTTTATATAGATACTAGCTGGCTTTGCCGGCTTGCTATGTAAAATACTTGAAAAAACAAAAATTTTAAATAATAAACATTTAATTCATAAAGACGCAAAAGAAGTCTCGCATTTATTCATATAGATAGATAAACATTAACATTTTCATAATTTCGATACAAATTTCTTTCTTTTAAAAATGACTGTAAATAAAGGAAATCAAAGAAAAAAATCAATTTGCCTCAGCGACGGTGTGGGGGCGATTTGTTTTTAACTTATAAATAGATCGTAAATTACGCCCGCCTCTCTTCTTTTTTTTTAAACATAGTTCACCCCAAACAAGGTAGGCCACCACTGTAGACATAAGCGGCTACTGAGAAAAAGTTTGGGGGAGGGTCAACCTAAATTGGGAGCTGTGCAGCAAGATGTCTGTTTACATTAGTTTTAAACTTCCGTATGTCAGTACCGTCAGGAAAACAGGGAGCAGGGAGGGAGTTCTAGAGTCTAGCAGCACGAGGAAATAAGCTTTTGGAGTAGAAAGCTCTTCGGCATCTGGGGACCTCCACAGTGAATTGGTGGGATTTGGCAGATTGTCGGGTTGGTGTAGTGAATTTACGTCGTGGGGGCACCACAGCAGCAAGCTCATCAGAGCACAATCCATTGAAGTACTTGTAAAACAGGCACAAGGAAGCAACATTGCGGCGATGGGACAGGGGCTGGAGCTTTGTGGATAGTGAGGGACCTATTAAGTTGGCGACTCTTTTTTTGACCTTGTCTAAGAGGGAGAGACTAGTGGATGATGCCCAGCCCAGATGTGGCAACAATACTCCATGCATGGGCGGATGGTATCTTTGAAGAGATATAGGATAATGTCAGGTGTGAGAAATTTACTAGCACGGTAGAGGGAGCCCACCTTCTTTGCAGCAGTCCTGGCAATGTTTTCAATGTATTTATTCCAATTCATGTTATCCGTGAAAGTTAGGCCGAGGAGTTTGAACTCTCGGGTAGGGTGTTATTTGCCATGACAATCGGTGATTGAAGAGGGTTCTTGTAGTTATTGAAGGAAAGTAGCTTTGTCTTTGTGGCATTAAAAGTTACCATCCATTTTTTACCCCAATCCACTACAGACTGGAGGTCATTTTCTAAAGATTTAGCCATTGCCTCAGATATGTGCGCGTCGGTTTTGCCCACATGACGAGAGTAGAGCGTGGTGTCGTCAGCAAATATTCCTATCTCAGTCTCAATGACATCAGGGAGGTCATTTATGAAGATCAGGAACAGTAGAGGTCCAAGGATAGATTCCTAAATTAAAAGGGATGAAACAGAACAGTCAAATACGAATACTAAGCTTTTGTCCACAAAATAAAACAATATGCTTAAACAAAACTATTTATTATATTACAATCAAAATAATTATTGAATTAAAAAACAATAACAAATAATAATTAATTAATAAAATGTCTTTTTTTAGGACTAATATGCAAATTAGTTAATCTTGCAACTGACATCGCATATGCATAAGCAGGATGGTGCGTCCATGGTGTAAAGTTGAATTAATTTCAACACAAAATCCTCCGTGGCCTTTTGGCTGAGATCAGAGTGTAGTATCTGTTCCGATGGATGCTCACTCTTTAGACCGGTATTGTCTTTGCCTTCGAGCCCTTGATTCCGCGGGTCTGAGGTACTGTCCTGTGCAGTTCTAGGAGGTCCACCCTCCCAGGCTTTGCCTCCCCTCTTTGGGGAGGAGTAAGTTTATTGCTTACTGCCTGAGGCGCCCCTACCGGGGAATGCCGACGGGGCTGCCCAAGCAATTTTGAATGGCCAGAGTGCTCACCTTCTCGGGCGTTGGCTTTTCAAGTCCCACTTTCCCGACCCAACCTTGCGTCACATCTTACCTTGTGGGAGTAAGATAAACCTGGCCTTGTGCCTAACCTCCTGGGGAAGTAAATAAAAAGTTGAATTAACTTGAAATCCGGGTTTTTGACTTTCGCATTTATTCACTTAGATCGGATACTGGCATGTGTGAGATGTTTTCTAGCCCGGTAGAAGGAGACTATCTTCTTTGCGGCAGATTTGGCAGCATCTTCTATGTTGCCGGAAAATGTCAGGCCTGAGGGAAGAGTACTATCTGCAATTGGAAAGATTTCATATATGACGTCAGACAAAGTAAAAAATAACAAAATTAAACAAGTCTTCAAATTTTTAAGAATTTCTCCACTTATGTGGTTATACCGCAACTGTGGTAAACTCTGAGGTACTTTAGTGTCAAGTGTGGCTTCATGATCTCTTCCATTGATTCACAAGAGTACTGTTAGCTTTTTTTTTGTACCAATGAGTCGCTGCTTATCAAGGCCCAAATGCCATTTGAGGACAAGGGTTAATGAGTTTGTCAAGTGGACAATGAGACAACACATTGAGAGGATTCGAGATTGGTGAAAATGGGCAGAATTTGATTATTTAAGAGGACGGCTCGACAAGACTTTGCTAACAAAACTTTAATATGACCATGTTGTAGTCAATTGGGAAGCAGCCCATGGTATAGTGTTCCACATACAGCTAGTTCTTGGAAAGAAACTTTGTTCATGGAAGTTCCATTTCGTTTTAGGTACATAGAGGAATAAAGGAAAATGTTTTACAGTGGTTGTAGCTAGACGAGTTTTTGCTGTGAATGTTTTACAGGAGGAGCCAGAGATTGGAGCTCAGTCGAGCACCTACCATGAACATAATGATAAAGTAGAGAAAGATAACAACGTCTCTTCATTTAGAAAATGGTTGTAGAGAAGAGAAGAGGACATCCCCCACTAGGTAGGAAAGAGTGCTCTGAGCGGCACCTCCCCAGATGTGGCATCTTAGGAGATGTCTGACTCTTATACAGATAGAGGATTGTGTTAGCAAAGTTAGACACAAAGTCAGTTTAATGTTGGAGTTTTAAGGGGCACGAGGGGGCACTCTGGAAGGTTACAAAAAATAGCCGTGAACAAACCCGTCTGCATTCTCTGACAGGGGCGTCACAGGCGACCGTCAATAAACCAACCCCACTTCAGAAAGAGGAAGTAATGCCTGGGAAGATGGCTCCCTTGGACCGGACCGAACTGGACCATGCTTAATTTAGACAAAACGATTGGGCCCATAGTGAGCCAGACCCTAGTATCAGAATGTGCCAGATTACTGCTTGCTTCTTTTATTGAACTGCACCCCCATTGTACTCACCTTTGGTCAAACTTTTTATTTATTGTAAGCTAGAATGTGTCCTTGCATGACACAGCATACCTGCAATGACTAAGGCATATATTTATTAGCTATAAAATTTACATAACAAATTAAGCACAAGGTCAGTAAATTTCGGGGTGAAGGGTCGTGGTGGTCTATAATCTTCTCTTAAACTAGACTCTTTCACCAAAATACCGCATTCACAGCACGGGCTTGACTACTTAGGAAATCCCCAGCGTTTGATGGATTTTATTTACAAGAAGAATATGTATAGGTGTATGAATGATGCGGAGTGGGACAACTACCCTCACCCCCCAGAAAATAAAGGGTCCTTCTTCAGATTAGGACCCGAGCTAACTTTAACCCTGATCCTAACTTTAACAATGACCATAATCCTAATGATGAGGTCAAAGGTCAAAGTTAGCTCGGGTCCTAATCTAAAGAAGCATAAAAAAAAAGAAACTAAGTAAAATGACTTTAAAGGATAGGTTAGTAAGACCATAAAACCTTTGCTAATTTAAGACTTCCAACTGTTTTCCGGTTTGTCAGTGCCGAAAACAAGCAGGTAGATCTCTACGAGGGAGTGGAGTTTTAAGTGGGAAGAGAAGAAAAAGCGGGTAGGAGTTTGCGAGTGGATGGTGTCCTATCAAGATCAGGCATTTTCTTTGTTAAACCAGTTATTCTTTTAATATCTATAGTGCATGGACCCAGTCTGGTACGAATGTACTTCCTTTTACTCAGCTCCTGCTACCATATTGTTGTGTGCAGTACAGTATGTAAGTACACTTCATACTTACCTGGCACAGATCGTAAGACTTACATCAGAATGGAGTGTGGTTCTGTTTGTGTCCCAGGAGGCTATACTTTCAGGCATTACCTTCTTCAGGCAGGGGAATTGGTTTATTGCCGGTCGAAGCGTCTCCACTGGGGAATACCGACGTCCGACCTAGGCTATTTCTATAACCATCCAGAGTGTCACCCTTTCTTTTTTGGGGAGGGGGGGGGGAAGCTGAACTCCCCATTATAAACTGACCTTGTGTCTAACCTTATTTTAGTGGGAGGCAGGCGTAAACAAACAGCATATACTAGTTATAACAACTCATATTTTGTTCATTCATTGCGTTTGTCATTTCAAGTAACTCCCGTTTCATTTTCTTGTTTATCATAAAAAAAAAAATTAAACTGCAAACGTTTGTATTTATTAGTCTATTTACAAAAAAAACCCAAAGAAATTTGTTTCACTATTAAATTTGTAATACCTTTAACCTTTAACCTTTCCAACTCCAAATAGAATTTGACGGTCTCTTTTCCTGGTCTGAGTTTTTCTCTCTCCTCTCCCTCCTACTAAGTTCAAACACTTTGGACGCTACTCCCTCTCCTACCACCCCGTCAGTGTATACACTACCTCCTCCCACTCTTCCAGTGTTACACTACCTCCTTCTCCGTCAACGTTACACTGCCTCCTACTCTTGTCACTGCCGCTTCCTCCTCTTCCCCCTCCTACCCTCTCTCTAGTCAAAGTGAAGATGTCAATATGGCGACTAAGTAGCCAGCAGTGCTACTATTTGCCCATCGATGGACGGAATCTGGCTGCCCATGGCCACTGAATAAGATTCGGACCGTGGCCAGACTTGCTCCTTGGTGCACACCTTACAGTCTTCGCAAATGGTAGATACGGTAGAAAGCATCCATCCAGCCGTAGAGAACATAGACTTGCTACTGCCACCACCACCATAAACACTACATAGAGCTCCATAGTAGCGTAGTAGTAGTAGTATTACTACTACTACTACTACTACTACTATTATCTAGTATAGCCGTAGTCAGTACATACATATCATGTAGTATAGTTTCCTAGTCAGTTTTACTGGCCATCGTAGTTTTTTTTGTTCGTCATCATCCTTCTGGCTATATCTTCTTCTTACCACTTGCCTCCCCAAGAAAGAAGACCAGAAGATGTCGAGTATTATTGTGTGTAGAGTAGTCGTGATGGAGACCGGCCCTGGAGCTGGACACTCGCATAACATGTAGACAACACTAAAACACACACACACATCGCATTCCGGATATATATATATATATATATATGTATATATATATATATATATAATTTATATATATATATATATATATATCTTCACACATATAACTAAACACCACATACACATATTTATCTAGTAGATACACACACACAGATATATATATATATATATATATACATACAAATATATCTAAAATCACACACATTCATCTAGTATATATATATACACATACACCTAAAATCACACATACATATATAATATATACATACATATATCTAAAATCACAAACACATTCTAGTGTATATATATATATATATACACACACGCGCTATTAATTTTTACATTTCCATTCTTTTTTCAAAACATCTTTTTTTAGTCCCCTTCCTTTTCATAATCACACAAACACTTCCTCTTATTTTAAATTCCAAAAATCAAATTCTTCAACTATACACATAATTAGACTTATTCAATATAAACAACCATACAACTTTTTTATTATTTTTTTTATTTTTTAAACTCATTTTTTTCTACACACACGCTTACAGTATATCCCCATCTTTTTCTTTTCTATCTCCATGCATTTATGTCGAGATGGATATCCTAAAATCCATAGACATGAAGACGAATCTACACACGTAGAATTAATCAACACATTTCATCTTAATTCTACAGAACAACACATGCTATTCCCCCCGACTGCATCGATGCATACAACACGCTTTAAATATATATATATGTAGATATATATATATACATATATACACCCAGTGGGGGTATAAGTAAAAAATCAAATTTTGTACTTAGTTTGTAAGTATACATATGCCTATATAAACACGACTGGTGGATCTTTTTTTTTTTATAAATTATGGGAGCCCAACAAACTAAGGAATCCAGGTCGACAAGTTCGAGCAAAAGTAAACTTCCAAAGACAAAAGAACCGAGGATCTCGTCTGGGAATATCTTTGCGGAACACAATGGTGAGTCTCTATGGTGCCTTCCTTCCTTATATTATTTATTCCCGGTTTCTTCGTTGTTTTTATTCTAAGCCCATTTATTTCCCTATTTGTTTTATTATATACCTTCTTATCTTCTATTTGCTGTTTCTCATTTCAAGTTAAAGTTAAAAAAAATATATATAATAAAATAAAAATAAATAAAATTATTAATCAAAACAAGAGATTCCACAAGAAGCACACTAAATATTTATCATGCCTCTTTTGGCATCTCTTGTTTTGGTTATTGATTAAAACAAGGTTTATCTTGAACTTTTCAGCTTTAAGATGGTTGCCATTAAAACAACGGTAAGATTGTCGTTTCCCAATCAAAATGGCGGACAATAAATCGTATGCAGTATTCTGATTTTTTTCTGACTTCACAAGCGAGTAAGTAAACCCAAATAAATTGTTTTTAACTAATTTCCCAACTGTATTTCCTTTAAAATAATTTAAGGTAAATTTTAAATTCGTCCCAAACAATTTATTTGGGTTTACTTACTCATTTGTAAGGTCAGAAAACTACAGACTATTGTTCGTCATTTTGGTTGGGAAACGACAATTTTACCAAAACAACATTACCATAACCAAATTAATTCTAGTTTTATAACAATATGGTTCAATTAAAAATTTAATGACCAAACAATACCGTAATACTTCGGTTAAATATTTACGGTATTACTGTTCGGTCATTAAATTATTAATTGAATCAAATTGTTAGAAAACAAGAACTGATTCGGTTAAAATAATGTTGCTTTAATGGCAGCCATCTTAAAGCTGAAAAGTTCAAGATAACTCTGTTTTAATCAATAATCTAATGTCGATTTAATAAATAAATAATTATAACAGATTATTGGGTAAACGTTACTATTGGCGACATAAATTATTTGAAAGGAAATTCAGTTGGGAAATTAATCAAAAATAATTTATTTTGGTTTCAGGTTTACTTACCCATTTGTGACGTTTTTGTGTTAATTACAAAATAATGTATAGGCATTATAAGCATTTTAAGTTCCGTAATTATTGGTTGTGAGTAAAGTCATGAGAGGCCCAGTACCTTACTTCCTGTCAATAAACAAGGTGTCTTAAGCCTGATTACTTTACTAAAAACCAATAATTACGGAACTTAAAATGCTTATAACTTCTATTAAATATTAACATTTTTAATGCAAGTTTCCTTAAAAAATAATTTATTTCGTCAATAATAACGTTTATTGATTACAAAAAGAACCGTAATAAATAAATATAGACTTTGTTTATTACGTCCCTTTGGGCATCTCTTGTTTTTAATCAATCTCATATCAATTTTAATAAAAAACAACAACTCTATATTAATAATTAAATGTTGTGACTACTTCGCGTGTGTTTGTGTGTTTCTCGTCTCTACATGACTTAGAGATTAAGTTGAAATAAAAAATAATCACAAAATTAAATCCACCAAAATGCATTTCGCGTTCTTTGTAAACAAGTCAGCCATTTTAACCTTAACTTTTGTTAATAGTTGAATAAAAAGAGTGAACTACTTCGTGACCCTTCGAAATGTGAAAGAAATTTCGAAGCATTTGATCAGCCATTTAAACTGGCTTTAAAATTCTCAGCAAATTCATTTAATTGAAAAGATTGAAAGTTTTTTGCATCCAATTATTTTATAAATAGAAAAGATTAAAACACAAATAATTATAGTATTATAACAATTTGGTTCAATGACCTAACGATACCATAATTAAATTTAACTTTAAAAGATCCTATTTAAAAAGGGGGGGGGGGCGAAAAAAAATGAAAGTAAAAGAGATTCCCGGGCAACGTCAGGTAGGCACTAAAGACTTTATTTATCTATTTATTTATCATGCATCTTTGGGCATATCTTGTTTTGAGTCAATCTCATTTTCAGCTTAATAAATAAATAAAGCTCACAGAATATATAATAAATAAAAAAACCCGAATACTCCTAGCTATTTCATCCTAAAATGTCCATGTAGATATATTTTTCCCCCCATTTTCTGAATTCATCCAATTTATTTTAAAATAAATGATTTGCATTTAAACCTGTAATTTATAAACAAATTAAATGATAATAATAATAAAAAAATTTCTATAAAAAGAAAACATAATATCAACCGTAATTTGTTTATTTACGTATTTACGTATTTTCAGCTGTTTTTCTTTCTTTCTATTATTTTAAATATTTAACTTTTTTTAATATTTACTTAATTATTACATTATCCGTCTTTTCGGTTATTTTTTAAAATATGCCATTTTTTTTTTGTTGTAATTAAATTATTTAAAACATCGTTTTAGTATATTTCACTATTGCATTTTTGATTTCAGTAAATAATCAATTAATAATAATTAAAAAAAAATGTGTTAGTCACGCTGAATCGAAACACACAAACACACACATGCGTACACACGTGAAGGTGTCTCACACTTTTATTGATATAGATTTATTCAAAAATGGAAAAATCGGAGACAATTTTTAATTATTTCCCCTTTTCAAGCTTTCTCTGTTCATTCATCAGCAATTTTGAACAGTTTTCCATTTCTGATCGATTTGAACAAGAAATAAAAAGGTGTTAAATTTTTTTATTTATTTATTTTTTTAGACATTTTATTTTAATGTAATTACAAAAAATGTCCAGTTTACTTTCGTATATTTAAGTTTTTTTAGTAAAAGGTTTTCGCGAAAACAATTTTGTATCCCTCTAAAAGCCGATCCCACATCTTTTAATAATATTCAAGATTGTGAATTCACACACAAAAATTATTTAGTAGAAAAGGTCCTCTTATTTTTAACCCGTTTTTGAACACTTTGTTTATTTTTATTTTAGCAATTATCCCTACAGAAATAATCTTTTAGCTTAAAAGTATTCATTATTGCTAGAAAATATGCTAATAAATATTTAAAAACTATTACAAAAAAAACTAAACTGTTTCAGGCAACACGCTAATCGATCCTTACTTCCTTGATTTGTTGGACAACCGATGTTGAATCATGTTTGCATTTGCTTAAAAAAATATAAAAGCGAGTCTTGATTTATTAAAAAAAACAAAAAAAACAAATGTGTAAATATCTTCCTGTTTTTAAAATAAATATACATTTAGAAAAGAAATAGTTTTAATCATTGATGAAATGTCTAATTTGACACCAGAATGGTGTTTCTATTACTAATTTCTGGCTGATCTTTGACAACTATGGTGTCTGCTACGGATGGCCAGTGGTGTAATAATAATCTTATTTTTTGGTTTCTTAGCAAATCATCTTTTTTATGAATTTTAATGGATTTATATATTTTATAAATTCTATCTAATGTGCTGGGTTTTATTTTGTTTTCAAGTAAAAAAAAAATACTATTTTAAAAAATTATTTTCAGTTAAATTTGATTAAGTACTGCAGTTTTTTTTCCTATTATATTTTGTTCGTTAAAGGGTGATTTAAAAAAAAAAATCTTGTTGCTAAAACAAATATTAATATACATTAAAAAAACTAAGTTTGAAAAAAAAATCAATTGTTACGTGAATATATGGACATAAGAATTTCACTTGGAGGTTTCTTTTTGCCCCCCCCCCCCCGGAAGATATCAACTTAGTTTAGTCCATATGCCAGTACTTATATTGATTAACCACATGGCTGCCAATATTGGTGCGGTAAAATCCGGTAACCAATTATAACAGCCGAAAGGCGACCACACAAAATTAAACTCGGGTTCCGGTTCCTAAAGTGAAAAATGAAAAGACACTGATTTATTTACATTGCATTTTATTTTATTTTTTTTCTAATATATTTACATTATTGTATTTTTTTTTTTTATAGATCGTTCTTTTATTTGTTTTTTTTTTGTTTTGCAATTATCTTTTATCTCATATTAAAAAAAAAAAATTAATCACAAAAACAAACTGTTTACTTGACTGAATTAAAAAAAAAATGACACTAGAAACAAATTATAAAAACAAAATAAAAAGCAACAATTTACGAAAAAAAAAATACAATGCAACAATGTAAATATATCGCTGGTGGTCAGTTAAACAAAACATGTTTCCCGTTTCAGGAACCAGAGTTTCAGCTTGTGTGGTCGCCTTTCGACTGTTGTATCTCCTTACCGGATTTTACAGAGCCAATATTGGAAGCCATGGGGGCAGATCTATATAAGCACCCATATGTCTTGCAACGAAATTGTTCTTAGCCGTCTGCATATTTCTAGGATACTTATGGGGTTTTAGGGGTTCAACATATTTTAATTATAAGTATAATTAAAATAAATATACAATTTGAGTGGAATGAAGGTAGTTTGTCTAAAAGAAATATAGTTTGACTTTTTTTAGAGTAATTATCTCTATAATAATCCGATTGTACCTCTGTTTATATCGCTCGTCATATCCTTTAAAAAATGAGATCGTCCGATCGCGAGGTAATTGGTTATCTGATGTCGCTGTTTGTAAAAAAAAAAGAAAAGATTTTACCCATTTCAAAATGAATTGTTCTAAAATCGAATAGGATGTCATAAATAGAATTCTGTTTTCGTCGGCTTAAGTGACATTCATTTTATATATTTGAATAATATTTAGCTGAGAATTATTTTTACGGTAAGAAGAAAGAAACGGAAAACGATAGTTGCGGAATCGTGGATTTTCCACGGGGTCCCATGCTAGTTACAATTACAACATTTTTGGACTTTAAATAAATTTATATTTTTTAGTAGTACATTCTGGTTTAATTTTCAGCAAAATAATAATCCATTTTTTAAGCATATCAACAACAAAAAAATCGATCATAAAAATCGTAACTGATAATCTCTCAATGGTACCAGATATTGTGTGCGTGTGTGTTTCTCGCGACTGCGAGAATTGAATTAATATATATCGTTATTTACTATTAATCGAATATGTATTGAAATAAAAACGCAATCGTGTAAAATAAAACTTTAAACTGTATTACGAAAATAAATACACCAGAATGCATTTCTATTTCTTCATAATCTTTTGTTAATATTTGAAAAAAGAATGAATTACTTTGTGACCCTTTGAAATTTGAAAGGAATTTAGACGTATTTAATAGAAAGGCATTTTCTGGTTTTAAAATTCTTAGTAAATCCTCATGTATTAAAAGATTGAAAGTTTTATAGATTAAAACATTACCATAACAAAGTTATAGTTTTATAACAATTTGGTTAAAGTAATAATTTAATGAGCAAACGATACTGTAATTAAATTTAATAAAAAGAAAATCTATTAAAATCATTGTAAACAAAAATGAAAGTAAAGATTCCCGTGCAACGCCGGGTACGTAAGCTAGTTTAAATTTTTTTAAATTTTATTTTTTTTTAAAGAATCTTCTGTCTCAAATATTTCAAGTCATCATTGTAGCTGTAGTACTGTTGGTTGATGAGGAACAAGGCTAGGCGACAGATAGGGAAATGATGAGGGAGTGCGCTGGATGCTGGAGTCTACTACTAGGGAGGTAGGGATGCTGGCAGAGGTTGTGTGTTGATTCACTACACACTTCCGCACTTCACACACATACACACACAGTGTGCCACGCTACATCATTCGATGTATTCAAGGGCAGATCCAGTATTTATTTTAAGGGTAAGGAAGACTGGAAGAAGACACCCATCCCGCTCTCTTCATATGTCTAGTTAATATTAAACGTGCTCCCTTAGCCATAACATATCAAATTTATGTAAAGTGAATAAATTCGTCACCATTGCATAAATCTACCGAAAAATGCATTTTAAAATTTATTCATTTTAAGTAAGAGAAATTTATATATTTTTTTAAATTTTGGAATAAATCTCTCTATCTATCTATCTATCTCTCTATCTATCTCTCTCTCTATCTATCTCTCTATCTATCTCTCTCTCTATCTATCTCTCTATCTATCTCTCTCTCTATCTCTCTATCTATCTATCTCTCTATCTATCTATCTCTCTCTCTATCTATCTATCTATCTATCTATCTATCTATCCATCTTTATTATAATTACTAGGTCTTCGACCTTATATCAGAGTGGAATTTGGTTGTTTTCGGTTCTCGGAAGGCATCTTCCCAGGCATTACCTTTTTCTTCATGGGGGGGGGGGGTATTGCCGGTCGCCTGAAGCGCCTCCGACCGGGGAATGCCTCTGACGGCAAACATTGCACTCATCCAGTGCCCCCTTTTTAGGGGGTAGCTGGATCACCCCACGTTAAACCGACCTCATGTTTAACTTTATAAATCTATTTGCTAGGAGCAAAGTGTAGTATCTGTTCTGATACTAGACTTCATCTTTTTTTATCTTCGGTCACTGACCGACGGCCACTGAAGGAGAACTCCTTCTAGACTGAGACAAGTTTCATTTTTGATCTAATCTAAAGTGCCCCTTTTTGGGAGCTAGATTGTCCACACATTAAAAACCGACTTTGAGTCAAACCTTGCACTAGTGGGGAGGCAAGTAAATCAGGACACACAGTGTAATCGTAAAAATTCGGTATTTTTATACTAGAATCACTCCCGTCTTTAAGCTAACCCTAATAATTAAAGTTATCAACGTTTTTAACAGTTAAAAAAAAAAAGAAGAGCGAAATACAGTTTGGAGACTGGAGTGATTCTATGAAAATCCACAAAATTCTTTAAAAATACATTTTGTGCGGAGAAAAGCCTATTGATGAAAAGGTTATATTAAAGCCCCCAAATGACTTATTTTTCCCTCCTTATTTTCTGTCATTTATATTTATTGTCTTGATGATAGAATGGCCCAGTTGCATTTAAAATTGACCAGATGGAGCAGATCGAGCGAGGTGCATGTGTGGTGTATGGTGGCTGGCATAAAGCAGTAACATTTTACACAACATGTCTGTCCTGCCGAGAAAGGCACATGTCCTCTTAGTGACAAGTGCGCGTGCAACTGCGAAGATCAATATAAACGGGTGGAAGCGAAACAGAAAATCAAATGGTGGCAATCGTGGAAGATGAAGGCTCAATCAATGAAATGGATTATTTTTTTCTTACTCGGATCTAATTAATAATAGTGTTACATTTCATCGTGGTAGTTTATTATGTAACTAGCTTTATCCACTCGGCGTTGCCCGGGAGTCTTTACTTTCATTTTTGTTTCGTTTTAACCAAATTATTTTTTTGCAAGTTAAATTTAATTATTACAGTATAGTTATCTAATTACTTAATTTGTTTATGTTTTAATTAAGTTATTGGATGTAAATATCTTCAAAAACTTTTAATCTTTTTAATACATAAGGATTTGCTAAGGATTTTACAACTAGAAATGGCTTTCTTCGATAATTTAGATGTTTTCAAATTCCTTTTAAATTTCAAAAGGGCCACGAAGTATTTTATTCTTTTATCAGCTATTAACAAAAGATTAAAATGGCTGACTTGTTTACAAAAAAACTGAAATTCATTCTGGTTGACTTAATTTTGTAATGAAATTATTTTTTAAAAACGGGTTACTAAAAAGTTAATGTTAGTACTTTATGCCATTTCATTCGAATAATAAAAAAAATATGTAAGTCACGTAGAAGCGAGAAATACACTGACAAACGTACAAGAAGTGGTCACATAATTTTATTAATATAGATATCCTTATAAAAAATGTATACACTTTTTTCTCTTTGGAAAAAAGAAAACGTGTAAGGTTAAGACATTAGGAGACATGGACATTTTTGAATGGGGAGGGTTAATTTTATTTTATTTATTTAAAACAATTTTTAACGAAATAATTCTTCAATGTAGCAAAAAGAAATGTAGACTTGTGGAGTGTATATATGTCGCTGGCATTTGTAACAAACCGATTGGTTCTATTCGTATAAAATTATTGAAATTTAAATAATTAAAAAAAAAAAATAACTAAATTACTTGATAATTCTTGAAAAGAAAATATAACCTCTTAAATTTGCTTTCGCGTTATTAGCGAGTCCTAAAATTCTGGAATCCTAGCAGACATGCTTGACCAGTGTGTGTGTGTGTTGTTCAGGATTTAAGCCAACTATTAAATACAAAAAAAACAAAATATTATACACCAATTTCATACGATTTAGTTGGTGTATTCAGTTATTTCATAGCACTTGTATGCTACTGATCAAATCAAACGTTGTTGAAATAAATGGACGCTTCATAACGCTTGCGTTTTTCCACCAACTTTCCCAAGGATTTCTAACAATTTTTCTTTTTTCATGAGACAAAGAATGAAGGCAACATTCACAATTTACCATGGGTTGATTTATTATTATGCAAGCTTTCGACTTTCATAAGTCATCATCACCAGGGTACAGAGGATGTCTTGAGGACAGATCTGTATGATCTGGTATAATCACTCTCCCTCTCTCATGACCCCCCCCTCTCTCTTTCACTACCCCCTTTCTCTTCTCCCCCTTGTTTTTTCCTTAAATGTATTTAGCTAAACATTTTTTAGTATCCTTTATTATTGATATCGCTCTATTCTATAGAATATCGAGTCTTTTATTTGTTCTAAATATGTTGTATTAATTCGGTTCTGTTCTGATTTTGAAAGGTCGAATTTCTTGTTTGTCACCTCTCTATCTCTCTCTCTCCGTCTCTCTATCTCTCTCTCTCCGTCTCTCTATCTCTCTCTCTCTCTCTCCGTCTCTCTATCTCTCTCTCTCCGTCTCTCTATCTCTCTCTCTCCATCTCTCTCTCTCCGTCTCTCTATCTCTCTCTCTCCGTCTCTCTATCTCTCTCTCTCCGTCTCTCTATATCTCTCTCTCCGTCTCTCTATCTCTCTCTCTCCGTCTCTCTATCTCTCTCTCTCTCTCCGTCTCTCTATCTCTCTCTCTCTCTCCGTCTCTCTATCTCTCTCTCTCCGTCTCTCTATCTCTCTCTCCGTCTCTCTATCTCTCTCTCTCTCTCTCCGTCTCTCTATCTCTCTCTCCGTCTCTCTATCTATCTATCTATCTATCTATCTATATATATATATATATATATATATTATACACATACATAAACAGGATCGCACTTCTGTACCCATTCACCATATTCTTTTAATTATTATATTGAGCACTATTCCCCCCCCCCCCCCCCATCTCCGGGGAGGGACAATATTTTTATGTATTAATTTGTGATTTGAACATATATTATTTGCATGCTTTTTATTTTTCTAAGGAATTTTAATGATAGCGCATGAGTTCAAGCAGCAATCGCCCTGAAGAATCCCCCCCCCCCCTGCCTACCACTTTTTTTTGTACCTGATTATTTTGCTTGTCATTCATATAAATTCAGATACGTAAACGCGAGATTATATCACTGATGCATTGGACTCGTTGAATACAACATTTTGAATTATTTCAAAAGAATTCAAGTCTTCTAAGAGGAATCTTTATTATTTATTATTATTTAAGCCTAAACTAACACAAAGACAACGCGTGTGTCTTTGTAAATTGCTCTTGTACAAAGTGGTTGCATATTTCTGCTCGTTTCTCGTCCTATTTAGCTTAGCTTGTTAATATCTCGTTCAGTTATTCAGCTGGAAACAGAAAAAAAGACATCTTTTTTTTTTTTTTTTTTTTTAATTTAATTTCTGGAAGTAGAAATGTCAGTTAACTGTGTGCACGCGCGTATTTTTATATTAAAGCTAAGTGAATCGACGTTTGTTTTCTAAAAGCCTTTTTTCCCTGTATACTTTAATGGCACAAAAGACGGTCTAAAATATACTTTAGTTCTGGGATTGAGTTAGTTTAAAACAATTCCATTTTAATTGTTCTAATAAGCCGTAATTTGCAATTAATTCATCAAGTGACCCATCTCTTACTAAGTTTTTGGTACTATAATGTTGTTTGACCCCACCTTCTCTTTTTTATACAGTGTGTATCACTCTCGCTTCCATCTTTCTCTCTGTTAAGAATCAAAGATAATAAAACTTACTATAAAACTCAAGATAGTGATAGTCCATTATTTACACCAACAAAAGGTAATATCACCAAGTAGTAGTACTATTTAACCGAATGAGTGAATGCAAGCGAGCAAGAAGAACGCGACTAATTTTGGATTTTGTCTTTTTATTAAAAAAAAATTAACTGGCTTTGCAAACTCACTTTTTCCTGATTCAAACCATCTAAGCAAAGACCCAACGGGTCACGTTTTTTTCGTGTGTGCGTTAATGTCTGCTATGATGATGCTGTTTTAATGCTGGTGGTCTGAATAAATTATATGGCAGTGTTGGGTACCAACATGGAGCAGGTTTTAAAAAAATTTTTTGATTTTATTATTATTAATCTTGTTGAATATGAAATGTTAAAGGTTTAGGGTTGGAATGTAATGGAACTTGAGCAATAATGAAACTGATTGTGAGCAGAAAGTAAACATGACTAAAAAAGGGGGGGGGGAAATGAAGGCGAAATCGAGATGAGGCTTGTCTTATTTCTTGTCCGTAGGGAACCTGCTACTACTGTTATCATCATCATCATCATCACTTCTATCGCTACTGCTGCTAGTAAGGATGATGATGATGTTTTATCTGCTGATCTTCTTCCTTTTTCTTTTCTTTCTTTCTCCCCCTTCTTTCTCTTCTCCCCCTTCTTTCTCTTCTCCCCCTTCTTTCTCTTCTCCCCCTTCTTTCTCTTCTCCCCCTTTTCTTTCTCTTCTCCCCCTTTTCTTTCTCTTTCTTCCCCCTTTTCTTTCTCTTTCTTCCCCCTTTTCTTTCTCTTTCTTCCCCCTTTTCTTTCTCTTTCTTCCCCCTTCTTTCTCTTTCTCCACCTTCTTTCTCTTTCTCCCCCTTCTTTCTCTTTCTCCCCCTTCTTTCTCTTTCTCCCCCCTTTCTCTTTCTTTTTTCTCCCTCTCCCCTTTTCTCCCGCTTCTAATTTTGCAGTAACGATCATATTTTAAGATTTCTATCCATTCAGACAAGATGAATGAATGTGTATTTGAATTAAAACAATTATTGCACCTCAATTCATTTGATTTCTATCAAATATGTTGTTGGTGTTTGGAACATGAACTATTATTTCGGATACATTGTGTAATATCTTCCTGCTGGAAAAAATGCCTGGTATATTTTTCGGATGAGATTATAACAAAATCCTAGACTTGATTTTTTTTAAATTTATTTATTAAGAGCATTAAAATAAATTTGTTAAGATTAAAATAATTAAAAATTTTGAATAAATTTAAAAAAAATCTTATAAATCTTTAAAATATTTTTTATTGTATGAAAAAAATTTTTTTTACTGTTTATAATTTATTTCTATTTAAAATATAGTTTACTTAAGTATTAACAAATAAGAAAAAATCTTGACTTTATTTAAAAAAAAAAAATTAGAATTGTTGTTGGAAACATTTTTCGTTTGTTTTTAAATATGAGTCTCTAATTTGATGCAATTTAATATTTATCCATGCTAAGAAACACGTGAATAAAACCGTTAAACGTTTGATAATTCCAATTTGTGTTGCAAAAAAAAAAACTATTAAAAAAAAAATTGTAAACTGACTTTGAAAATTAATTTGGAAAGAAGGGAGAAATCATTATTTTATGGAATTTGATATTTTCTTGAGGTTTAATTTTTCTATCTCTTTTAACGTCCGTTCTACATGCTGGCATGTGTTGGACGACTTTTAGAAATTGATTTTGAAACTAACCGATCTCTGACCAGGTTTTTATTTATCTCTTTCTCTCAAGTCAATCCTTATCACTTCCTTCCATGCTTTCATTAACCTTCCCCTGCCAAATGACCCTCCTACCTCAACTGTTCTACATCTAACATAACTCTCATGCTTTCAACGTGACCAAACCAACAAAGTCTCCTGTTCTGCATACATCTTCCTATACTGTCCAGATTTAATCTTCCTCTGAGGTTAACAGATCTAAGTCTGTCTTTTAAGACTCACATTACATATTCATCGTATCATTCTCATATCATTTCTCTCCATGCAACACATGTCTTTAATTCTCACTGACCAGGTTTCACTTCCATACATCATCACATCGAGACACATGACTGATAGACTTTTCCTTTGGTTGGCAGTGGTAATGCTCTGTTGGTTAATAATGGCAGAAGTTCCAGAAAGTCTTTTAATTAAAAAAAAATTATTTGTAGTAAATTGTTGAATTGTATCATCATATTTTTAAAATAACATAATTTTTAAATTATTTTTTAAGAGGTGGTTGAGTTAATTTTAAATTATGCTCAGTACATGAGTAGAGTTTTATGTTTTAAAAAATATGCTGCATGGCAACATAAATATATTCCGATCATATGAAGCCATTAATTTTCTTAATCTTCTGATGAGATCAGATTGCATTTTTTGTTTTGTTTTTCAATTCAAATAATTCGGCAAAAAATAAAACAAGCATGTTTCAGTTGCCATGTAGGGAAAGGGTGGTAGAAATTTACACAGAAGAGGATACAGTCGCCCAGCACCTGTCCAAATTCACCTTGAATTGCTGCATTGGTGACGCATTTATTACATCTTTTGGGATCCTGATTAAGGTGGCCCTCCTCCGGTTCAATCGAAATCAGCATTGAAATAGTTTCTTGCGGTGTCCGCGTAGACCTCTTAATTACCTGCCTAAATAAATTGGGCTTCTTGGCCTTTTGGCTAAGATCAAAGTGTAGTATCTGTTCCGATGGATACTGCACGCCTGTCCTGTGCAGTTCTAGGAGGTCCATCCTCCCAGACTTTGCCTCCCCTCTTTGGGGAGGAGTAAGTTTATTGCTTACTGTCTGAGGCGCCCCTACCGGGGAATGCCGACGGGGCTGCCCAGGCAATTTTTAAATGGCCAGAGTGCTCACCTCTCGAGCGCTGGCTTTTCAAACCCCACTTTCTCGACCCGATCTTGGGTCACATCTTACTTGTGGGAGTAAGATAAAACTGGCCTTGTGCCTAACTCCTGGGGAGGAGTAAATAAAACCTCTTAATTATCTTCGGTGACAACTTTGTGTCGTCATTCATCATATTATATATTATTAGCAGGAAGACCAGGCGTTGTCCGGGATTAAATGAGGAACCGAGCTCATAGCATAATATTAACCTATTTTATTTTACATTTTATATTAAATTTTTGGAGTAGAACCTAAGAATGTACTCGCCATTGATTGGGTGAGATGGGGGGGGGGTAAGTAAAATGAATTTCATTGAAATAAAGTTTTTCGTAAATTTATAGGCACATCCGCTCTTTCTCGAGGATCGATGAGGATCCCTGTGCACTCCTGCTCCAAGTGCCCTGGACCTCTTAACGTTTATATTATTTTTTTTATTTCCTTTTTATGGATGTCAAGCGCGAACAGAGACACCATGATTGTATTATACTCCCTTTTGATCAAAATGAAATATACTTATCCACGTTCCTTTGGTAATGTAATTTCAGAATATATGGTTATGGGGCTCTATCTTTAAAACCCTAGGAGACGTTTGTGAAGAAACAGATAGGAACTACAACTTATATACTACCTGGTGTTGCCCGGGATGCAGTGAACAAATTTTAGAATTTAATTTTTATATTTTCACATATTTTAAACTTATACAAAAATAGAAATGAAATTTTAGATGTAAGGGAGACAATTCATTTTATATTCTTCAATTAAAAATGAGCTATCCCCCTTGCTGATTAATTTTTTTTTTGTTATCATAATTGAGAAATGTTTTCATATTACCAGTTATCCGAGCGGGATTACAGCCTTTTAAAAATAAACATTAACGAAGTACGTTATTATAATGCCATGGTGCAACAATAACAAATGAAAATGGGCTAGTCAGAATCAAAGTTTGATATGTCGGCTTAAATGCTATTTAGGTCAAACTTTTAAAATATCACAAAATAACTTTATGGGTTGTCTTAAGCATAATTGGATTTTGTAAAAAGAATGTTTTGTTATCAAACTTGACAATGCAAATTAAACTTGTTGGAATCAAATCCAATTCTCTGTTTAATAATTAAATTTAAAAAAAAAGTACTTATTGAATTTGTCTTTTAATTTTTAGTTTGAATGTATTTTTATGTCTAAATATGATTTCATGCCTTTTTAGTTTATTTTAGATTCAGAATTAAAATTGACTCATAAACTAAAGTTTTATTTGAAGATATAAATTATGCACCCCCCCCCCCCCCCCCCCAAAAAAAAATAAAAATTATCTTAATATTTCTTCCCCCTTTTTTTTCTTATGTGAATCTTATTTTATATTACAGCCCTGGTTAACCTTTAACATCTAATGGTTGATTAGTAATTGTTTTCTGGTTTCATTCTGCATTAGATAAACCGAATGCATTCGAAATTAGATAATAGAATTCATTCTGATAAACCATTAGAATGTTTAGCTTATCTTTTTTTCTTTCTCTAACTCTCATGTCGTTCAGTTGTCTAGGAATCAATATTTTAGTTTTTTTTCCTTTTTTTTTTTCCTGTTGACACATCTTCTTGAACAGCTGGATCAAATCATTAAGCAAAATATTGATTAACTTTAATTTTCCCCCCAATCAGAATCCATTGGGATGTAAAGTAAGAAAGGTGTTTGTAATTTTTTAAAATTTATTTCTCCACTGATTCAGAATATCTTGTTAAAATGTTAAATTTCTTTCTAATTCTAGCGATTTAAAAAAAATTTATTTATCAATTTAAAAAAAAAATTAAAATTTTGTTATTAAGAAATACATTTTTCAATAGTCTGAATGCAATAGTAAAAAAGTAAAAACAATATATAATAATAAAAAATCCCCCCCCCCCCACACACACACACACCATACCAAAAACTTTATCCTTATCAAGTGGTGGTTATCCTTTAAAAAATAATTAACTTAAACACATTGAATTCACCTAGCCTTGAAAAAACAAGTCGGTTTTCTTAAAATCAAAATTCTATAAATAATATCTCTTATCTCCATATTAATAAAATTATGTTATCACTTCTAGTGGGTGTGTGTGTGTTTCTCGTTTCTGTGACTTACACATTATTACTTTTGTAAAAGTTATGACTAATCAATTATTTATTAAAATCAAAAGTAGAATAGTCTAACAAACTTTTAAAAAATCCTATTAAAAAAAATACAGCAGAATGCATTTCGATTTATTTTTCAACAAGTTATTTTAATTATTTGTTAATAGCTAAAAAAAAATGAATTACTTTGTGATCCTTCGAAATTTAAAAAGGAACTTGGAAGCATTTAAACTGTCGAATAAAAAGGCATTCCTGCTTTAAAAATGTTAGCAAACCCGCATGTATTAAAAGATTGAAAGTTTTTAAAGCCATTTATATCCAATGATTTTATAGAGATTACAACAAAATTACTGGTATGGTGCCGTACCTATGACGAACATTTGGACTCTTCCATTCTCAATAAATACTGGAAGCATTACACTACTCAGGGTTTCGGCGCACCCCAGCCCGTTCAGTCTCTCATCAACTTTGGTTGATTGAGGACGTCGGGATGGGGTAATACCAGTCGAGGATTCGTTTTCGACAATCAGTCCGGCAGGAACTAGGCCATTTCGGTGGCCTTTTATCTGCCGGGCTGAGGTATACTGTCCTGGATTGTTCTAGGCGATGCACCCTTCCAGGCCTTGCCTCCCCTCTTTGAGGAGGAGTAAATTTATTGCTTGATGCCTGAGGCGCGCTTACCAGGGAATGCCGACGGGGTTGCCCAGGCTATTTTTGCTAGGCCAGAGTGCTCCTCCTTTAGGGGCGCTGGCTTGATCTTCCCCCACTTCCCGACCTTGTGTCGCATATTGCTGCGATGGGAAACAATTCAATACCGTTGAATGCAACCCCAGTCTACACTGGCAGTCAGGACTTACGGTCCACTTCTCTTATTTCTGTTGAATATACTTTTCTCCAATATATTTGTTTTACCTAAACCCTGTGTCTGTTCTCATTTCGGCCTCTAAACAGGGCTATAATAATTACCATAGCAAATAAATTATAGTTTTATAATTGGTTGAATTAATAATTTCTTGACTAAACAATATTGTTGAACTTGTTTTCCTACCACCACTGCAAAGAATTTTTCTCTCTACTTTGTACCTAACATCAACATTAACAGTTTATTTCCAAGAACTCCCCATTTGTGGAACACGTTACAATATTACTTCCCTGATGGCTACAACATGGTCATCTTCAAATCAATAAACACTTGTCATAAACCGTCCTCATACGTCAACCATATTTTATTCATTCAATTCATTATTTTCAATCCTTATAATATTCATCATCACTCCACTGTCAATCTATCCATCTCACTAACTCTCATCCTCAAATGGCTTTTAGCCTTGCTAAGTGGTGACTCATTAGTAAATAATAAAAAAAATGTTAAATGTCAAAATCCTATTTGACAAAAATATGAATAATTTGGTAAAAAAACAGAAAAAAAAATCAAAAAAATGAACGTCATAGTAAAAAAAAAAGAAAAAAAAAAGGAAAAATCACAACTAAAATGAAAGTCAAGATTCCCGGGCAACGCCTGGTAGATACAGCTAGTATATTTTATATATATATATATATATATATATATATATTATTACTAGTGAAGATTTAAGTCGGGTTCATTTCATTTTAAAATTTCAAGAGTAAGAACTGTTTGGATTACTGACTCTACATCCTTGAGTACTATTGTAGGTATAAAGGGAAAATTAATAACATTAACTTTTTTTGTCGTAGGTAATATTAGTCAGGCTGTATAGATTAATTTTTTTTAAGGACCATCTTTTCCTACATAACTATTTTTATAACCGAGTCATTCACTGATTCACAAATCAATTGACATGTAAGAGTTACCGTTCTCTGTTTTCATGGACTTTCCATATTGATGCATTTTACACATTAGTTTAGGTGTTGGAGGAATCTGCCTCAAACATATTAATACATTTCATATTCGCTACCTTTTACTTAGATTATTCATGGAAAATAGTTCCATAGGTTTATGCGATCTTTTAGGAATCTTTTTCTCTTTCTGATAATTGCTCAAAATAAAATATGAACGTTTTTACTCTTCTGAAGTTTACGTTTTTCTATATTGTAAATTATAATTTCTCTTTCAACTTTTTAAACAAATGTTTTTATAGACTTTGATTTTTTGTCATGAGTTTTCTTTTAGTTTTCTAATTAACCAGGGTTTCTTTTCTTTTTCTTTTTCTTTTTTTTTCTTTTTTTTTTTTTAAAATCAATTTTTATTACAGTTGGAACAATTCTATTGATAATTTTGTTTATTCTAGAATGTCATCAGAATATAAACATATTTAAATTATTATTATATGTAAGGAATTAAACTTGTAAGTTTCAAAATTGTGGAACAGTCCCGTGGGCCTGCTTCCCTGTCGACTACAATATGGTTGACTTCAAGTCTAATGTGAACAAGTTCTTGTTGAACCGTCCCCGTAAATAATCAATTTCTGCACTGCTACAACCATTGTGCCGGTGAACGCGATGTTGTCTCACCATCCATCAGTCATACTCTTTAACCCCTACCCTCGAGTGGACTTTGGGCCTTGATTAGCGGTGACCTTTAATGTAAAAAAAAAGTTAATGTTTTTCTTTTAATGTGACCTTTTTCTTTTTATTATTCGGACTACTATTTTTATCTTGGTTATTATCTTCATAACGCTTCGGCCATTAATCCAAATACAAATTATCATCAATTCTGATCTAAAAAAATTCCGAAATCTAATATCCTTTTCTTTGTCTATGATTTAGATGTTTAAAAAATTGTAAAGTACTCGCTGACCTTCTTTTGGTGATGTTAACTTGTAGCAGAATACTGAGCGGTTCATCTATGCTGACGACCTTTGCATAACTCCCAAGAGAGTACTTTTGAGTCGGTAGAAACAAACCTCAACTCCACCTTAGATGAGTTACTCCTCTACTACGAGATTAACCACTTTCATGCAAATCCTGCAAAAACTCGAGTGTGCTCGTTTCACCTCTGGAACCGAGAGGCCAACCGACCCCTAAACATCACGTGGTTTGGAATACAACTTGAGAATCACACTAACCCTGTCTAGCTTGGTGTAACCCTAGACCGTGCCCTCTCATTCAGGGAACATGTAAAGATGACAAAAATGAAAGTCAGCTCCCAGAACAACATCCTACGGAAACTGATCAACTCAAGTGGGGAACCACAGCACACACACTAAGATGTACTGCCTTAGCCCTGTGCTATTCCTCTGCAGAGTATGCTTGTCCCATTTGGGAATACCTGTCACTTGATCACTGGCTGCTTGAAGCCTACCAACCTGAACAACCTGCATCTTCTCACTGGCATTGCGCCTTCAGATGTGAGACGGGAAGTTGCCAGTCTAGTAGAGATCACAAAGGTTATCAGTGATGAACGCCATCTCCTTCCTGGGCGTGAACTAACAGTCCAATAACTGAAGTCAAGGAGAAGATTCCTCAGCCATGTCAAATTCCCTCCCGGTTCAGAAGCACTCTGGCTCCAGTGGAAAACACTAAACCGCCTGAGAGCGGGAATGGGGCAATCAAAAGTTGCTATGAATAGATGGGGCTGCCAACCTTACCCAACCATCTGTGAATGTTGAGAGGAAGACCATATGATGCAACATTGCCTGGTCTGCCCCCTACTGCCTAACCGGTGTAGCTTGAAAAGTCTTGAAGAGTACAATACTATTGCAAAGGACTGCATAAAAATGTGGGAAACTGTCATATGACCACATGCTTGAAAGACACGCAAAGAAGAATTTGTAGCATATGCAGTGTTAAATGTTGCTCAAAATAATGATCTGTAACATAATTTTATGCCATTTGGCATGATGGTAAAAGTGTTCGCGAATGGGCCAGGAGACCAGTGTTCAATCCTCAGTTGAGTCATACCAAAGACTTGAAAAATTGCATTTAATGACTCTTTGCTAAACACTCAGCATTACAAGGCAAGGATCAAGGGTAAATGGAGTGATCTTGGAAAAGGAGTGACGCCCTCCCTTACACCTCAGCGTAGTAGTTAATGAAAAGGAAGCCTTTAAGTTGCCTTCGACTATGGTCGACCACTTTACTATAAGTATATACTCACTAGTTCTAACACAGGTCATCACATTGTGCGTTTTTTTTTGGGGGGGGGGTTTAAAAATTTTCGTTTGATTTTATGCTGTTGCACTTTTGATTTCAATAACGATTCGATTTATAAACCGAATCGTAAGTAAAAAAAAAATGATCAAAGTAAATGACACGAGAAGAAAAAACATGTGAAGTTATTTGTTGAAATAAAAAATGCAACAGTGTAAAGTACTAAAATGAATTAAATAAAAAAGAAAGAAAAAACAATTTTATTATGAAATTAAATTTATCAGAATGCATCTTAGTGTTTTCGAAAAGTCACTTATTTAAATGTTTTGTTAGTAGTTGAAAAAAAAAAAAAAGAATGAATAATTTTGTGACTTTTTGAAATTTGAAACGAATTTGGAAGTATATAAACTGAATAGAAAGTCATTTAAACTGGCTTTAAAATTCTTAACAAATCCTCATCTAAAAAGGATTGGAAGCTTTGGAAGCTGTTTACACCCGATGATTTTTATAGAGATTAAAACATTAACATAAAAAATTAGTTATCATTTTATAACAATTTGATTCAATTAATAATTTAATGATCAAATTATACCATATTAATTAAATTTAATTTTCAAGATCCTATTAAAAAAAATATTTTATTACTAAATTAAATCCAAATGAAAGTTTAAAAAAAAAAAAAACCCCAAAAACTTTTATGTAATGCCTGGTAGATACAGAGTTTTATATAATTATATTCAAGATATCTAAAAAATATTATTTTTTAAGTATGTCTGTTTAACATTGGTACTGTTAGTAACTGTTTATGATTTTAAAGAGAGATTTACTTTATTTCAACAAAAATGACTTTTATCAAAATGGTGCATTCTTTCTTCATTTCCAACAACAATAACCAAGAACAAACGAAAAACTACCAGAAATTATGTGACTCTTTATCACACACACCTATTATTTCGCAAATGGCTGAAGGTAACAGTGACCCAAAAAATGTCTTGGTTCACTTATTTTAATTTTATTAGTATTTACTAATGGAAAAATCCCCGCACCTGAAAATCCTCTTATTTCTTGGCTACTAAATTCACATAACTCTCGAGTTATAAATAGATTGTGTGTTTTTTGTTGACAAATCACTCAAATCTAAGGCAAGATGCAGATTCAAATAACAAAAAAAAATTGCTTTTCACAAATGTTTTTTGTCAATTTTATTTTAACATTTTATTTGATTTTAGTCAGTTGCTCTTTGATGGTCATATTCTAATGCACTAATAAATTATATAATTTACTCTTTTTAAGTTTCCTTTTTGCCTATTTAAATCTTAAAATTTCTATATTAATAAAATTTTAAGACAGTTTCATGTATGTGTGCATTTTTTTTCTCTCGTCTTACAAATTGAATTAATATTAAAAAAAAAAAATTATTTACTATTAATCAAATATTTATTAGAATAAAAAAAAATTTCTTTTAAAAATCCTATTCAAAACAAAATTTAAGAATTAAATTATATTTCTCACAATACATTTCGGTTTATTCATAAACTAGTCAGCCATTTTAATATTTTACTAATAGTTAAAAAAAAAAAAAATGAATTACTTTATAAACTTTAAAAATTTGACAGTAATTTGGAAGCATTTAAAATATTGAATAGAAAGTCATTTCTGGCTTTAACATTCTTAGCAAATCTTCATGCATTGAAAGTTATTCATAGCCAATGTCATAAATAGAGATTAACATTACCATAACAAAATTAACAATTTTGTTATAGTAATAATTTAATGACCAAATTATACCATAAAAAATTAAGTTAAACTTTCAAAATCGTATTAAAAAAATATAATTTGATAAAACGAACAAAAAAAACAAACCAACATAGTTAAAAGTGTGTGTGTGTGTGGGGGTGGGGGGTGAAAGTAAAAAAAACCCAAAAAAACTTGTCCAACGCTGGTTGGAAACAGTGAGTATTGATTTACTCCTCTCCAGGAGTTAGGCACAAGGCCAGTTTTTATCTTACTCCCACAAGTAAGATGTGACCCAAGGTCGGGTCGGGAAAGTGGGGTTTAAAAATTGCCTGGGCAGCCCCGTCGGCATTCCCCGGTGGGGGTGCTTCAGGCAGTAAGCAATAAACTTACTTCTCCCCAAAGAGGGGAGGCGAAGCCTGGGAGGATGGACCTCCTAGAACTGCACAGGACAGACCCATAGACCGGCGTAAATCAAGCCCCGAAGGCCAAGACAATACCAGTCTATGGGGTGCAGTATCCATCGGAACAGATACTACACTTTGATCTTAGCCAAAAGGAAACAGTGAGTAGGTAAAGTAAATGTATCTGTTGTTAAATTAACATTGATAATTAGATAAATTTCCACAATATCAGTAGAGTAGGGAAAGATCTCAAAATGTTTTTTTACAATTGCTACATTTCTTGTAAAATATTTTGGTACTTCTCGAGAATTTGAACTGAACAAAACTAACTTTTGCCCAACTAAACCTAAAACTTGGGTTAGATTTTAAAATAATCAGTTCTGTTCAAATTCTGTAGAAGTACTAACATTTCTGTATTTGAATTTTAACATTTTCAATAATAAATCTTAGAATCCTGATAATGCAAAAATTGATACAACTTTTTTTAGAATCTTCAATTAATTGTGAAACCAGTTTGTTTACTATGTAAAATCTGTGAAATTTATATTTTTTTAGATGCATTAAAAAAGAGTCTCTAAGCTAACACGTCTCGCATTGTCTACCAAGCTCCAGCCTCTGTCCCATCGCCACAATGTGGCACCCCTGTGCTTGTTTTACAAGTACTTCCACAGAATGTGTTCTGATCAACTTACTGCACTTGTACTCCCTCAACTTTAATTGCCTCTGATCAACCCAACTAGCAGCAAAATCCCACCCCTTCACTGTAGAGCTCCCCAGATGGCGGAAAAGTTTCTACTCTAATAGCTTCTTTCCTCAGATAGCTTGCCTTTGAAATGTCCTTCCTTCGCCCTCCCCCCGACTGTACCAACATGCAGAAATTTGAATGTAATGTGAACAAATATCTTGTTGCACAACTCCTCACAGGATGCCCCCTATGTAAATCTGGCACTTAATCACAGTAGCTCCTTACATCTTAGTGGCAACTCGAGTACAAACATGCATATATGCACGTGCATAGATGCACGTACATAGATGCACGTGCATAGATGCACGTTTGAACTTGAGTTGAGAACGGGTCTGAAGAAGGGAAGAGTTCCCGAAATATTATAGAGTTTCCACCAGACCATTTTGATACAGGTATTACATAACATTGTAACATTGTGTAGATAGACAGATATGTGTGTTTGTAAAAATAAATAAATATATATGTGTATGTATACATTGTATTAAGGGTGAAACTATTTAACCTGTTCCACCATTATGTCTTATTTGCTCCAACTTGTGTCTATCCGTCACACCTCTGCATTGTATTGCCTTTTAAGTATCACATTTCTATGTACAAGTAAACAATGCTTCAAGCAAACTACATAAACCTCTAACTAATTATATATTTTTGTATTCTATTTCTGGTTATCTTATTATTTATTAAAGGTTATAACTGAATTGTATTCTCAATGTTATACGGTCATAAGTGAAATTGTATTTTGTATTCACTTACAAGATAGTCAGTTGTAAAACAAATATATATATATATATATATATATATATGTATATATAGTAATCCAGGTAAAGTAAACATCCACAGGGTAAAAATACAAAGAATTTCAACTGGGCTTATAAAGAGTGCTCAATATTAAATAGAGCTTTTATATATAATTATTTTTATTTATATAAACATGTACATAATCTGCAACACTGGCATGTCAATGCTATCAATCAACAGCTGTTAGAAACTGAGATCTCATCAGGCAGAATGAAAATCTGATCCTTCCCTTAGAGCAGTGGTTCTCAACCTTTTTGATGCCCCGCCCCCCTAAAATATTTGAATGTTCTCGCACCCCTTACAGTACATGTAATGATTTATTTAAAAATAAAGTTGAAAGAGACCAACGAAAATTTGTATAATCAATTTTTAATAATGTACTGTATAAACAAAAATGAAAAATATGGAAACGAAAAATGCAAGAAACTGCATCCAAACAATTGTATTTTACGAAAAATTAAATTTTCATCTATGCATGATTTATTTTGAAAAGCTTAAGAATTCAATTTAAAATCCACTTAAAATTTGATGACTCTTTTGTTCCTGTTTATTGCATAAGAGTTTTTCAAAACGTGGCATTTTGTTACTGATAGCAATTCGCATGTCTGCCTGTGCACTCTAGAGATTTCTAGATTTGGTCTTGATTGACAAAGAAGTACTAAATCCAGACTCGCACAAGTAAGTCGTGTCGAATAGGATGAGCATACTTAGTGCTTTTTCACAAAGTCTTGGAAACTTGTCCATTGCCAAGCACCAATATTGTGGCAGAGTTTTGCTTTCAAACTGAATTTCAAGAACACGGTTTGTGCGCAAGTCAATAAGATCGTCTTTCAACTTTTCATCGTCCGGCATATAATCCAAATTAAAGGAATATGGATTTATTATCCATTCTTCAGAAGTTTCCGATTCTCCTTCTCCAAAATATCCATCAAATGGACTTGGATAGTATTTCCAAATGATTCACAATTTTTTCACACACACTTGGAATTAGGGACTCATCTTCATCAGTCACTTCTTCGAGTGATGGAAAATTCGAAAGATTACCTCGTCTAACTCGTCGACACCAGAGATGTAACTTTTCTTTGAAAGCATTTAATTTTTCACAACTTTTTAATATGTTTATATTTTTCCCTTGTATAGAAATCACTAATTCAACTCTGAATAACATTATTTGATAACGGCACTAATTCAAGCTTGTTTGAGGCTTCTTTGCCCAGAACAATTTTTGCCATTTTTAATGAACATGGCTTTATCACCTCTTCGGCAATTGTATGGGACTTCTTGGATTTGGCTACTTTATACGCCACGTGGTATGAAGCCATTAACAGTGGGTTGTCAGCAGATATAAAACCCAATTTTGGAAAATTTCCTCGTGATTCAAAGTGGATCCTTTTTGCTTTCAATGATTCAACATCATGACCTGCAACATCTGCTCCACCATGCAGGTTGTTAAAGTGTTCTTGCAACTTAGATGGCTTCAAATTTGCGTTTGAAAAGACAACATTACAAAATATGCATTGGGGTTTTTGCAAACTTTTTGTTGTTTCAGTGCAAGTAAAACCAAACTGCACATAATTATCATTCCATTTCCTTTTCTTTGACATGATTAAGCATTAATTACCAATTTGAAAATTATAATCTGAAAAAATATAGAGAAAGTTAATTAAAACAAAAATAACAATGTAAAATACTACTAATTATTAATAATTAATACAATAACTGTTTATTGGAAACAAAAGAAAATGTAAATGATCATTGCACGAGCACAGAATGCACTGAAAAATTGGCAATGAATCAATTTAGAATGATAGTATTCTTAATACTGGACAATAAATTGAAAAGCCATCTCGCACCCCCTTAAATGCTGCCTCGCACCCCTGGTTGGGAAACCCTGCCTTAGATCATATTTGGGGTCTTTCTAAATATGATCTAAGGAAAAGATCAGAATTTCATTCTGCCTGATGAGATCTCAGTTTCTAACAGCTGTTGATCGATTACATCGACATGCCAGTGTCGCAGATTATGTACATGTCTGTATAAATAAAATATATATATATATATATAATAAAGATATACTCAATAAAGAATAAAAGGGAAATACCAGTAGAGTGCTCAATTAAATTAAATTAAGAGCGTAATATTTTTATTTTTAAATACAGATTTTAATCAGACATGGACCAGTGGTTTCTGACAAGAAACGGGTTGAATTCCCGATTCCGTCGTCTTCAGCATAGTCTGAAATAGTAAATGATGGAATTTCTTCAATGTGTTTTTTTAAGAAATTCCATCATTTACTATTTCAGACTATGCTGAAGACGACGGAATCGGGAATTCAACCCGTTTCTTGTCAGAAACCACTGGTCCATGTCTGATTAAAATCTGTATTTAAAAATAAATATATATATATATATATATTTTAAAAATAATTACTTACTGGGATTGTTTGGATTGTTCAGATTACTATTCTTATCTTGTTTTTTTTTTATATACACGTTTCGGACGATGTAACCACAGATCTTCTTCAGGTGCCTCTTTTCAAACATTATCTGTGGAATTAATGACATGAACTCTTTCGGTTATTGCCTTGTTTCGCGCTTTATTAATTTCACTGATAATGTTGGAAAAGATCTACCTGAACAAGGTCAGAGGTTACATCGGGCGAAACGTTATGAACATAACAACCAAGATGAGCATAGTAGTAGTCCGAATAATCCCAATGAAGATTGTCATTCGCCAGCTGAAAAAATTCCAAAACATAATTAGTTTCTTTCCAGAAACTTTGACGCCATTAAGCTGTGAGAATTCTCTGATAGCTTGAAGGAAAGTCAACATACTTTCATATGCCTCAGCTTTTTATTCAGTTTTGTGTCAATGGACAGATGTTTGAATGTCAAGCTAAAATAACTACTACACCATATTAGAATCTCATAAATCATTCTGAAACAAGGAGTAATATCAAGTTTATAATCTAATTTATTTTTGAATATTAATGAATTTTAGACATTTTATATGAATAATTTATGTTGCTGAAAATGTATATTTGCAATTCAACCTAATTGATGGTCCAACATAACAGTTGTTGTAATGTATTGGTGTCCATAATCACCAGGGGTGAAGCTGCTTTCTTGATCCTTTTCTTCATGAAGTAGATAATGACAATGATTTCAACTAGCTTTTCATATTAAATATTGAATTTCCATGTTCTTAGAGTTGGTGCTGGACTATTTCAGAAAGGGGCTAAGCTCCCCTGGATCTTACATCATGTGTATCTTCACTAAAATCTCGGCAGCAACTGAAATTCAGCTTCAAATCTTTCCTATATCACATGATCAAAACTACCCAACCAACTATCGCTCATGCAGGGCTTAAGCTAACCCATTAGTCATCTCCTGTCATACTTATTAACCCATTGCACTCGGCAAATCATATATACACTTAATATAACTTAATATTGGGTTGATATAACATTGACCAAACTATAATGATTTAGACTTCTATTGTATGAAAGGCTAAATCATTCACCCACTGATGCTTTTTACTGAACTTGTCTTCGATCGAAGATGAATTAACTGGTAATCTATGTAAAATCTTTTTCTTCTGTTAAATGTTTTGAGCTGATTCTTGATCTATTTTTTGTATGGAGAATCTATTGGCAATTGATATTCAAGGAGAACTGAATAGTCTATGGTATTTGCCAATAAGGCATCTGAGCCAAAACATTAATAAGATAAAGTGAATATCCTTTGTGTGAGCTGTCATGGAAATTCAGATATATATACTAGAGGAATACCCATCCAAGGATGGGTAAAATTAATTTTCCGAACAGAGTAGTTTTGCACCACTTTTATGTCCCCTTACGAAGATTAAAATGAAGGCATAATGCTACTAAACCTTAGGCTAGAATCCTTATTCCAATTTTGATCAATAACCATTACATGATTTTGATTCTCTAAAATGGCTAAAATTTAAGGTCTTAAAAAGAAATTGAAATTCAGGAAATCTTGCTTAATTGGTATCTAATGACTATGAATTAATGTAAATCTGAAATATTTAAATTTTCAAGTGTGAGGTTGTGCCCATATTATAACCCCTAAACCCTTTAAAATACTCCAAAGAAACTGAAATTTGGGGAATATTTATTGATTAATGTCTATACCTATTGTTAAAATTTCACAAAAATCGGAGGCATTTGAATTTTCACAAAGGTCTTCCACCTTGTTTTTACCCACTTTGCATAAAACTAAATAAAAACTAATCATAGTCCATATTCCCATATTTGACCCCTGTTAGGTCTGTAGTTCTAAAATTAATAATGAATGGTTAATTAGTTTAGGAGTGAATCCTGTGCATAGAAATATATACCTAACTTTATCTTAAATAGATATAATTGTAAAATTCATCTTGTAAATGTCCCAAGCGTCTATGCCACATATAGTCTGTTTTTCTGTTAGACCATTTGGTTTGCAATGTTTATGCAGTACATTCGATGAGGAAGTATTTTTGCTTTGTGAAATGCTTGGGTTGCTGGTGGAGCGGGTCTGATGATTTAAAATCCGAAATCTGCAGTGAAACCATTTCGTCGCTGATGACTGACCTTTGAGCGTATATAAAATGTATTTTATAATAGATTATTGTTGCAACAGCGTTCACCCAAGAAGTTGTGTTAAACCGGCTTCTTCCCTGGCCTGCACCACATCTCGAACGATGGTAGTCCTGAGCAAGGTTGCACAATATTCCACGGTCAATGGCTGACTACCTGTGGACCGGAGAGCTTAGTCAAGTCCTATTTTATATCTATGTATCTATTTACGATACAAACTATTGTTCCTAGCAACACCTGGAATATCATCTGGATCCAAAAGATCCTGTTATATTTAATTTTTTATTTAAAACATTTTTTTATTACTATTTGATCATCACTTATTCTCGAGTGGCTCTTGGCCTTGATAAGTGTTAAAGTGACAATGATTGTCAGCTGAACGATGAGGAACATTATGGGAGTACTAACATTGATCAATGGTATGAACAGCATTTGATTACTTAGGGGGCGGGTTTATTACAAGAATTTGTTTACATTGGATTTGAAGACTATCAGGGAGGAAGCAGGAAAGTCTTTTTCCATTGTGGTAGAAGACGAGTTCTTGCTGTGAATGTCTTACAAGGACGAACCAGATGTTGAACCTCTGTCAAGAACCTTATTTTACGTCTTTAAAAGAAGAATTAATTTTACTTTAGTCCACTTCTCATTTTTTCCGTTTTTTTTTTTTTTTTAACATTTCATATTTAGCACGAAATAAACATGTAAGTGTGTGGTTTCTAACGTAGTCCATTACTCTCGCGCGTTAGTACCCATGCGGTTTTCCAGTCTTTATTAACGTTGATTTCTTTTGGATTGATAATAATTCAGGTTAGAACTAGCTGATGAAGTTTTGCTTATTTCTTCATTGTGATTACTTGCGGATCCAGAGTTTACCATGGATGTGTACACGGTGTAATGAGGTATGGAAGTGAAGCCTGGCTAATGCATAGCATGGAGAGAAATGATATGAGAATGATACGAAGATAGGCTTAGATCTGATGAGCTCTGAGGAAGATGAAATCTACACAATATAGGGTGATGTGTGCAGAAGAGAAGACTTTGTTGGTATGGTCACATTGAGAGAATGGATGAGAATTCTTGGGTTAGTAGATGTAGAACAGTTGAGGTAGCAGGTTCAGCTCTTAGGGGAAGGCAAATGAAAACCTGGGGGGGGGGAAGTAATAAGAATGGACTTAAGAGAAATAAAGACTTGGGCTGAGATAGTTTAGTTTAGAAGTCAATTTCTAAAAGTTATCGAACATTAGCATGTAAAATGGACGCTAAACTGAATATGATGATGAAGATTAATGAAGATAATAGGTATTTTACTTTTAATCTTTTACTTATTTTTGTAACTATATATTTCAAACTCGTTTTTAGTTTTAGTTTCTTTGCTAGAGATTTGTAGTCAAAGAAATTTGTACACTTAAGCAGATATGGAAAATTGGTTTAAAAAAAAACTCTAAAAACTCAACCCCAGGCAAAAATTGATGATTCCCTCCTTAAATGAAGACTCCTATATACGATTCTCATTGAATTATTGTCTTAAAATAAAATTAAAAAGAAAAATACTTTCAGTTTTGACAATATTTCTGAGATGAGGTATTGCTATTTACATGTACGGCATAATCACGTTGACACACCGGTTCTCAGTAGATCACCGAAGTTAAGCGATATCGAGCCAGATGAGTGACCGTTTGAGAATACCAGATGCTGTATGCTGGAGGATGGCAACACCTTGCAAGAATTGCAAAAACAAATGTTGTCATCTCCCTGACTGAGATATACATGCGACTGAGAACCGCTTGTGAATTTAATATTCCTTAGAAACTTCCTCCTTTGCTCAACCCACCGAGGGTGAATTTTGTTTCGTTTTTAAAAATTTTTTTTATTATTTACATGTTTTGGTAGCACATGCAATATAAGTATAGGTAAAGAAATAAATCCTACCATCAGTGTGTTTTTTACGCAGTTAACATATCGACATAGAGGCTTGAATCCCAAATCAGTACTTATCCAGATTAGGACCCAAGGTAAAATTGACTTGACGTCGGTTAGGGTTAGCTTGGGTCCTAATCTGGATAAGTACCCCCAAATCTTTAGTCAACACTAATTGTGAGAGTCCAACATCCTAACTATCTTGGCCAACTTGCTAGCAGTTAGAATGCAGGAGAAATATTCCGCATTTATCTAAGATTCTCGGTTTTCTTAGAGGATTCAATTCTTTTCAGGGAAGAATCTTGCGTATTAGCTAAGTGAAAGCTGTAATTTCCTACATCAGAATACTCTTTCTTAGTTAATTTACATATACATATGTAATTATTGGAAATGGAAAACAGTTGTTGATTACAGAAGTATTGGCTTAGATGTATGGGCCATTACTCCATCTTGTTGGCATGTCCATTACTTGGTTTATGCTGTGGAAGATTTGGGTGCAAATCTCATCTCTATAAATGAGTGGATTCACTGTTTATCTAAATTCTTCGCCTTTTTTTGGGGGGACACCCTGTGTGCATATATATAATAAATATAGTTGCTATATTTATAGGGGACAGTGCTCAGCATCAATGATAGAGCTTGCGTTGATGTAAGTTTGGAATCATGGGGTAAACAATGCATGAAGATTAGGAGTATCTCGCTTTGCGTTCTTCGGAAATATACATCGATGACTCCAATATTATTTAAAGTTTTTTTTCTTAAATTTAGATTAGTTTTGACTCTTGTTAAATTAGTCTACTGTAAATTGAATTATTGACATCACACTCATTGTTGTATATTATTGGAAATAAGTTATACACCATCCACTATGACTATGCAATCCCTACAACTACATATCTAGAAAACGGAGTTGTTAAACCTGACATAGTGATATTGTACAAAGAGAAAGTAGCAACCCTAGTTGAAGTCAGTGTCCCTAATGATGTAGGATTGAACAGAGCTGAAAGGGAAAAGATTACGAAATAAGGTCTTATGTACGACGTGAAAAGAAACTGGAATAATTAAGAAAATCTCCATCATACCAGTAATTATAGGAGCAACATGATTAATGAAAAAGAATTTCAAAAACTATCTGGTGAATATACCCGGTGAACCGAGTGCAAGAGAGATACAAACAATTGCACTTAAAGGAACGGTTAGAATCTTAAAAAGATCTCTTGGCTGGAGTGTCTGAACTAGCCGGTGAATGTCTGGCATCCGGTAGGATGCCCCATCCTCAGCAAAAACAAAAAGATAAGAAAATTTTAAAAAAGAGAGAGAGTGCTTTGAATTACCTACTAGGCACCATCGTCGAGTGTCTTCGGTCTCTCTGTACAAGGGTTTGTCAGGATAGCCTGACATGAGGATACTTCCCCAACAAGTAAACCCTCTTTATCTCAAGTCCATTCTTATCACTTCCTCCCATGTTTTACTTGGCCTTCCTCCCTGAACTGAACCTGCTACCTCAACTGTTCTACATTATCTAACCTAAGAACTCTCATCAATTCTTTCAAAATGACCATACCATCAAAGTCTCCTGTCCTGCATACATCTCCCTATACTGTCCAGATTTCATCTTCCCCTGAGCTCGTCAGATCTAAGTCTGTGTTTAAGACTCATTACACATCCACATATCATTCTCATATCATTTCTCTCCATGCAATGCATGCCCTCAACTCTCACAAGCCAAGTTTCACTTCCAAACATCTTCGCACTGCATACAAATGCCTGATAGATTCTTCCCTTGCTTGACAGTGGTAATGCTCTGCTGGTTAGTAATGACAAAAGTTCCCTTATAATTATGAAATTATATAAATTTATTTTATTTTTTTTTTATTTTTTATTTTTTTTTTAATGGAAATCACTCCAGACAAGGCATGAAGCCACTTGATGTAAGAAGCTAACAAGAACAATATGGTTATCGCAAAGACAGAAGATGCCTATTGGCCTTAGTCTTGAAAATACCAAGGTTATAGGTAGGAGGAAAACAGTTAGCAGGAAGAGTTCCACAAGCCTGCGGTTCTTGGAAAGAAACTACTGGAATAGGAATATTTTTACTGGAATATAATTGTACATCAGAGGAAATATAAAGATATGATGGTTTAATACCTATAACAGGACGAACAACTATGCAAGTAGGGTTCCTAATTGGGGTGGGCTTCATTATCATAATAGATAATAAAGGAAAGTTGTTATTGTTTCCATGTATGTCCGGCTAAAAGTCAAAAGCAACACAAGATACATTTACAAACCTAACATTATCATGATTATTGTAAAAAAAAATACTATGATATTCATTTGCGATCACTAGGGACCAAATTAATGTATGGAGAGTAAAAAAAAAATACAACTTTTACTTGTTTCAAAAACAACACTGAAACTAGGTCAAACGGTATCAGTCAGCTTTCTTTTTCTTTCTTGCTTTCTTTCTATTATATTGAACCAGTTGCCAAAGGGGGGAAGTCGGAGGGAGTGATAAAATGTGAGATAAGTTTTAAAAGAAAAAGATTACACACTTTGTAAAAATTGTTTTTATTAACTCTTTTACTTTGGACAATGTCGGGTAGCCCTTCTCGTGATATCGTATAGTATCTATTTTCTTCATCTTTTGTGAAGCAAAGGCCGACACGTGTACATGAGAGAAATGTCAGAATAAAATTTGAAGAGATTATAAGAATTATTGCTTCTCTGAGATTCAATGTTTTTCTTCAAGTATTTTCACACTTTGTTGATACATAATTTTGTAAGACATTGAACTGGCTTTTTAATTATACGATACAATTCTATTTCCTCAGCCTTTTAATCAATTAGTAAGTATAAACGGATTGGCTCCTTATTTCTCGAATATCATCTACAAATTTGGTGAATAAAGTGATTTTTATGAATCTAGTTATTTTAGACACTATTTTTGTTCTATTCTTTGTATACTTGCATTTCTGGAAATAAGTCGATTGTCACATGTGTAAGGTGTTTACTAATAATAGTTTTTTTTTTTTTTAATACTATTTGGTCAAGGTCAAAGGCCACTCGAAGATAAGGGTTAATGAGATGTAATGATTGTCAGTTGAGAGATGAAGCACCTTATGAAAGAACCGAGAATGATTGATGGAATTGATCAAGTTCGAATACAGGAATCTGTTGACAATCATATAATCTGCAGGGAAGCAGCTCTGTAGTAATGTGTTTCACAGATAAAAGCCCTTGTGAATACCTAACCCCTGTTCATGCAAATTCTGTCTGATGCTATGCACATGAAGAAAGAAAGGAATTTCTTTTTTTTTTCGTTGGTAGAAAAACGATTTTTTTTGCTGTGAAGGAATAAGGAAAAGTTTCTCATTGACTAATTTTTGCATTTTACTAACATGCCCCTTGCTTAGAAAACACTTCACAGTATTATTTTAGTCGTAATTTAGCCCCCCCCCCCCCCCTATTCGTTGTGAACCCTAGCTGCATGGTTGCCAGACCTGTTAAAGGTATCTCCTTGGTTAAAAGTAATAAAGTTGAAGAGGATAGGTAAAAAACTTATAGAATAATGAGATACTTCATCTAAAAATATTTGAGGAAAAAAATGATACCGATGAAATACTTTTATATCTTAAAAAATAAAATGAAAACAAACCCTACAGATGCGTATACTGCTGAATGTCAATTTATTTTTGATTTTTTTTTTTACTGGTAGGAAGACCTGTTGTTGCCTGGGCTTGAAAAAGAAGCCCTATGTCATTTTGCACCCAGCTCATAATCACATTTTATTTTTATTATTTTTAGAATTTCATAATATTCAATTTTTTGGGTGGGGCCAAAGGTTGTACTTCACATTGAATGCAAGGGAGAGAGAATGTAAGTACAGTGACATTAATTGAAATAAATTTTGGTAAATTTATTGTCTTCCTACAAACCCAGCGTTTCCCTTAAATCAACAAGAACTCCTGTGCACTTTTGCTTCCATCTCTGAACCCCTTATTAAGATTTCTAATAGTTTTTAAAATTTCTGTAATTTTTAAGTTATAAAATTTTACTTTATTTTATTTCTTTCTATTTTTATGGATGTCAAGCACAAACGCAGACCCTGCGATGATGTTGAACTCCCTTTTGATCAAAATGAAATATACTTATCTAAGTACCATTGGTAATATAGTTTAAAGAATATATATGATTACTTGGTGGTGGTCTATCTTCAAAACTGTAGGAGGAGTCCATGAACAAACAGACAAAAATGACAACTTTATTATATAGAAGATAAGTTCCTTATTCAGCAATCATTTCAAAGTTGTTTTATTTTGCCGTCTAAATGTGTTGAAATCTTTTTTTTTTTTTTTTTAACGGAAAATTATGCGATGCGCAATTCTGATAAGTAATGTTTATAGTATTTTGTTAGCAATGAGAATATGTACGTGACATACTTAACCGAGTTTTATCAGTCTAATTATTTCTTATGAGTCTGCTCTTATTTTGGAAGAATATCACCTGTCACTATTTCTTCATTTATGAAAAGGAATTAGGAAACACGATAATACAGAATAGTTTCTTTTAAATTATAGTGGAGATATTTAGTTTTTTTTTTGTTGTACAAACCATATTTTTTATCAAGTGATAAATGTAGTTTGCTTATAAATTGATGTTATATTTCAATATTATCTATTATTTGGATTATCTGGACTACTATTCTCATCTTGGTTGTTATATATATTTACTTATTTTATTATTTCACTTTATATAATGCTATTAATGCTCTATCCAGTATATTGAGCTTCAGTTTTATCCGGATGTTCACTAATTAAAGATATTAGTTGCCTCTTATATCTTTTGTTGGATTAACTTTATATATATATATATATATATATATATATATATTAGTTAGCTATGAAAATATATTTATGGCAATTAAGCTACGCAGAGGCTCCCACATTTTATCCCCGGGGATGAAATGCTGGAGCCTCTGTGTAGCTTAATTGCTATAAATATGTATTCATAGCTTACTACCTAGCTCTACTTATGTATCGAGCACTGTTGAAGTAAATACTGAAAATTGATACATAAAAAATTATATCTCCTTATAAAATTTTATGTGAATACATGAAATAGTAATAATTATATATATATATATATATATAACTTTTGTAAGGTGGTGGAGAAAATCCCAGCAGAGTGCTCGATTAATTGAGAATCAAAATTAAGAGCGTAATATTTCTTTCTTTTTTGGTACAGAAAATTAGTACAACATCAGTACCATTGGTTTCAAGCTCAGAAGGCGTTAACCATTCAGCTCTCTTCAGTTTATGTTGTCACCTGGTAAAGAAATGGGAACTCATAAATTTTAACTGTTATATTTAACCCCCCCCCCCCCCACTTTTTTTTTTGAACTTAATTAAACTTTTTAATCTCACATTTTTTTCCCTAACACAAAATTTAAACAACTCTAATTTAACACTTCAAAGTAACGTATCCAAACGAGAGTGATAAGTGAGTTTCCATTTCTTTACCAGGTGACAACATAAGCTGAAGAGAGCCGGATGGTTAATCCCTTCTGAGCTTGAAACCAATGGTACTGATGTTGTACTAATTTTTCTGTACCAAAAAATAAATAAATATATATATATATATATATATATATATATTTATACACACACAGACACTAGACATAATGCGATGTTCCAGCTTCTGTTGTTGAACACTGTCCGACTTAGATTACTGTATATGTCCGCTGATTTGACATTAATAGAGTTTAACTTCTTTTCATGTTAATTGGTGTTGACCTAGGGATTGAATATCTGACTGCGGGTCAGAGATAACTGCAACTGGGTTTGAATCCTTCGACCGACAGGAATTAACATCTCCTAAACTGAAGACTGTATAAGCATGAAACACCGGTGTCTGTGGGTAATAATAAATATTTATTTAAAATGTATACATATATAATTATAGAATTTTGAAAAAAACAAACCAGAAAGGTTATTTTATTTTATTTTTTTTATATATATTTATTAAATGAATAAAATCATTTTTTTCATAAATACTAGCAGGGCTACTTGGCATTGCCCGGGACCATACAAAACGAAATAGAAGGGGTTAAAAAGTATGTGTAACATCTTTATATTAAAACTCCTATCTTTCTACCTCTCTCAATCCGTCTATCTTTCTCTTTCCCCCCTTCCCCGTTTTTTTTTACACCCCTCTCTTCACCCCATTTTCACCTCCGTCCAGCCCATTCTACTCTCTTGTTTAATGTATTGAAAATAATAATGTAAGTCATTCAACTGAGCTTTCAGTTTTAAAGTTATTGCTCTCAGCCAACACCGAGATCCCCCCCCCCCCCTCCTCCTAAAAAGTATCATGAAATCTATTTGTTTTAATTTATTCCCGGGCAACACCGAGTTTCTTTCCCCTCTCCCTTAATGATATAATGAAACCTATATTTATTTTAGTGTATTCCCAGTTATTGTCTTCGCCTTCATCATCAAGCATATACATCATAGTAAATGTACTACTGTATTATTGCACACACCTGCTCTATCTAGGATATTGAGCACTTACTCCTGAGCAACGCAGAGTACTTTTTCTGGTATACAATAGTATAACAATATCCAGTGAAAATCTTCCTCCTAAGCAATGCAGTGTTTAAAAACATCTGTTCTATGTAGGATTGCTCTATCTATGATATTGAGCACTTTGGATTACCTTATATCACTTACCAAATATAATACTATATTATTACTATTATGGCTCCCGGGCAACACAATTAACAAAAAACAGGAGTTCTTTCTTTTGGGCAATGCTGCATTTAAACACACCTGCTTTATATAGGATGTTGAGCACTTTTGGATTGCTATATGCCACTTATCAAATGTAATAATGTAAGCTTACATTTATTGCTTCCGTTTAGAGCGCTACTGAAACCATCCAAATAAAATTAAGAATGCCTCCAGAGCACTATTAAAACCACACTTTCCGAGTTTCTTGCACCCCTCCCTAGTCCAAAGAGAAGCTTAAGAAACGTTAAATAATTTTGAAAGAAAATCCCGAACAGAAGGAATACATTGTTTAGTGTTTTTTGTTCTTTTAAATATATATATATATATAACAATATTAATTTTGAATAAATAAAATAAAATTATTTTTACCTATATATGCTAGCATTTCGAGCTTTCGCTCTCATCAGTGCACGGATGATAATCTCGGACGGTCGCATAGTTCGAACCCCTGCTACAGAATCAATCTAGACTCCGTAAGTAAGCGCTGTAACCATTAGGCCACGGGACATTACCACATTCAAGAAGGGAATTTAAGTTCTATTTATGCGAAAGGCAGCATATATATATATATAGTCTCGGAAGTTTCTCAACCATTAAAACTATATAAAAAAAAACTTTTAAAAAACCCCCCAAAAAACAAACTTATAGTCCCAAGTCTTCCAGTGGAAAATCACTCATGTAAGTCAATTTATTTTTTACAGTTATTATATTAGTTTGTTTTTAACACTATTTTAAGGGATCATCAGTTGTTTACCATGAAAAACTGTTTCGGGAATTTAAAAACAAGACAGTATTTAATTTCATGGCTTCCCAGCAGAGTTGATCAGACCCCACTTCCCTTAAAAGACAAAAACATAAACGTTCCTTATACTAAATCTACGTTTTGTTCCATATAAATGTTTTGCTAACTTATATTAGTTAGACACAAAAAAAAAAAAAAAAAAAAAAAAATTTTTTTCTTTACCTGTGCTGTTCGTCTGTCTAATAAAATTTATCCGTTACTTACAAAAATGTTGCTGCATTTTAAAGTGTTTGGACGAATCCATGACACTATTATTTAAGTGATTAATGTATTATTTTTAGTTTTATATTATAAATATAAAAAACATCAACACATCAAAAAATAAAAAATAAATAAATAAATAAATATGTATATATATATATATGTATATATATATATATAACTAGATGAATACCCATCTCAGAACGGGTAAAATTAATTCCCGAACATTTTTATGTCCTTTACTAAAACTAAAATAAAGATATAATGCTACTAAACCTTATGTCTAGAATATTTATTCCAATTTTGATCAAAATCCATTACATGATTTTGATTATAGAAAATGTCTAAAATTAAGGAAATCTTGCTTATTTGGTGTCTAATGACTATAGACCCAATTCAATGCAAATTTAAAATATTTGAATTTTCAAACGAATTTTGCTCTCCATATTATGCCTCTAAATTCCTTTTAAAATGCGCAAAAATCTGAAATTTGGGGAATATTTATTAATTGATGTTTAATATCTATTAAAATTTCACAAAAATCTGAATAGTCAGAAAAGGCTTCAACCCCCTCTTTGCTCTGTTTTCGTAAAACTAAAACTAAATATTACCCACCCTTGCGACTAGCAGTTATGTTCTAAAATTCATAATGATCGGTTAATTAGTTAGATTTCTATGCTACATGTAATGCATTCATGAAGGGCTCCAATAACACGAAGGGATTATTTTCGAAATTACAGGGGTAGGGTATTAATAACTTTTAACATTTATTTTAAATGTGCATTTTCAAGGCTTTCATATATAATTTCTATGCCACACAATGTTTCAAGTGAACTTTAACACTTTCTTATATATTATTTACCTCCTTGCCAGGAGGTTAGACACAAGGTCGGTTGTGGTTTTGAGAAGTCAGCGCACTTTGGCCTACAAAAAATGCCTGAGCAGCCCTGTCGGCATTCCTCAGGCGATTGGCAATTAACCAACCCTTTCTCAGAGAAAAGGTAAAGCCTGGGAGGGTAAACCTCCTAGGACTGAACAGAATTGCAGTTCAACAGCAACAAAATCACTGTCGGACTGATTTGAATCATAATTCTGTGACACAACGGCCTTCCATAAGTAAAACGTGTGATTTTCATAGATAAGTGCTTGTATGGATGGGTTGTTTTGTATTATGTAATGGTTTCTTTGTTTACTTTTCTCTGTTGAATGACTGCAGATAAAACAACTGAAATGTGTACCTCATGTATAACCATGCTTCTGAACATTGTGACGCTGTCATTATAAACTCTAACCACTGAACAACATTAGACAAAAACAGTTCCAATGTGCGGCTATATAATTTGCTTTCAAGATAAGTGCTATTTACACTCACCTATATTGCTGTATTTGTTGACCAATTGTGGGCTGATCAATTACTTGATTTCACAGTTTTCAGCTTTTCAATTTGACCTAAATGTTGACTTCAATTGGGCTGTAGTTTTTTTTTGTTTGTTTTGCTCACTGGCCCGATCTTAGTCATTCAACAGCAACTGTCTATGAGACCGAGAAACGTTTTGTTGACAACCAACAGTTAACATACTGACGTGTAATTGAGTGTAAAAGCTACACACATTTTATACTCCATATGTTTTTGCATCGGAAAAAAGTGAAGCTCTCTATAATAATCTCTATTTATATAAAGTTAGGTATGTGTATATGTTTATATATTTGTACGTACAGAATCCACTTCTAAACTAATTAACCGATCATGAGGAATTTTGAAACACCACCGCAATGCGTAAGGGGGTTGGTGGATAATATGAGCTACATTGAGTTTACGTTTCATGCAAAGGGGACAAAGAGGAGTTTTTGTGAAAATTCAGGTACCTCCCGATTTTTGTGAAATTTTAATAACAAGTATGCGACATAAATTATTAAATATTCACCAAATTTCAGTTTCCTTGGAATATTTCAAAGGGCCGTAATATGGGCACAACCTCTTAATTGAAAATTCAAATATTTCAGATTTGCATTATCCATAGTCATTAGACACCAATTAAGCAAGATTGTCTAAATTTCAATTTCTTCTTAAAGCTTAAGATTAAGCCTTAAATTTTAGACATTTTCTATAATCAAAGTCAGATAATGGTTTTGATCAAAATTAGAATAAGAATTCTAGACATAAGGTTTAGTATTATTATATCTTGATTTTAATATTTTTAATTTGTAATATTCAGCCAATTGTGTTGTAAAATCATCAATTAAACAGATAGTAATAGCAAGAATTAGGTAAAATTGTGGGCATTTAACATAATTTTGTTATTCCAAGGTAGAATCCAGGAAATAATTCTTGTGAATCATCTCACAATGGTGGCAACTATATAAGAGTGTGGACCTATTTACGACTGCAGTAAATATAACAACTTCATTCTCTCACACGAAGTTAAATATTAACATAATAATTAAAGTTCAATCTAAAGTTTTATACAGCGTGAGAAGAATACCCATCCCAGGACGGGTAAAATTAATTCACAGAACAGTTTGGTCACCATTTTTATGTCCATTTACGAAGATTAAACTCAACATATGCAACTAAACCTTATGTCAAGAATCCTTATTCCAATTTTGACCAAAATCTATTACATGATTTTGATTCCAGAAAGTGTCTTACATATAAGGTGTCTTAAGAAATTGAAATTAGTGAATCTTGCATAATTAATGTCTGATAACTATTGATCAAATTTAATTAAAATCTGAATTATTAGAATTTTCAAATGGAAGATTGTGCCCATATTATACCCCCTGAAATACCTTTAAAATACCCCAAATAAACTTAAATTTAGGGAATATTTTATTAATTGATGTCCAATACTTATTGTTAAAATTTCAATAAAATTGGAGATATCTGAATTTTCACAAAAAGCTTCCAGTCCTTCTTTTCCCTTTTTGCATAAAACTAAATTAAACAAAATATTAACATTACTAATTTTACCCACCCTTACACTTAACAGCTATGGTCTAAATTTCGCAACAATCTGTTATTTAGTTTAGGAGTGAATCCTGTACATACATATATATTTGGCATGAAACACATGTGTATATGGGTTTATTTTGACAGTAATATTTATTTATAAATCTTTAAGTTAAGTTGACAACAAGCCGTCATTCTGCGTAATCTATAACTCTGGGCCCCACGTATTTGAGTACTCTCGACTGCTTGCTGGATAGCCACCGTGTTTGCTGTTTAGATGTTTATTTACTTCCCATTTCTAGACAATGCGTGTTGGAGCAGTGGCTTGCGCCTCGGCTACTGAGTCAAACATGACTTTCATATAGGGGTTCGAACCGTGTGACCGGCAGGGATTATCTCCTCCGATACTGACGATTGCAGGTTTGGCATGAAACACATGTGTATATGGGTTTATTTTGAAAATAATTTTTATAAATAATTATATATATATATATATATATATCCCGAAACAGTTTTCATGGTAAACAACTGACGATCCCTTATATATAAAAACATATATAAAAATATATTTATATTAGAGTATATTCTTGGAAGTAAACTAAAATAGTGATTGCAGTAAATTGATTGACTTACTAGACTAAAATCTTTCAACAAAATTTTTTTTTTTTTTTTTTTTTTTTTTTTTTTCTTCCCAGTTTTGAAGGTTAAAAGAACTTCCGAGACTATATATATATATATATATGTCTTGGAAGTTTCTCAACCATTAAAACTGTATTAAAAAAAAAAAAAAAAAAAAAAAAAAAAACTTAAGTCCCATGTCGTTCAGTGGAAAATCACTCATGTAAGTAAATTTAACTTTTTCAGTTATTATATTAGTTTGCTTCTAACATTATTTAAGGGATCATCAGTTGTTTACTATGAAAAACTGTTTATATATATATATATATATATATATATATATATATATATATATATATATATACACACACATACCTAACTTTATATAAATAGAGATAGAGCAGCAAGTATTTTTCATTCTTTTGAATATTATTTTACTTTGCATTTATAATATTGGATATAATTTAGATTGTTTTTCTTTTTTATTAGAAAAACAAAAGAAATTTGTATAAAAGTGCAATATTTATATATGCAGACAACAGCTGTTCATGGCTGCACTTAAAAAAAAGCATTTGTTTATTAAAACAAAAGTTGAATTTACATAGTCTTGTAAAACACTTCCATCCGCTTTAGAATTAAAACTCTATAAATAATATATAGATATATAAATTATTACTATTTGAAGATTTCTTCAGCGGGAATCGAATCTTTTAAAATTTCGGAAGTCCGAGTTGAGCATTTTGTAAACAAACTACACAAGTTCAGATACTAATTCAATATGGAAAAGCTAAAAATAAAAAATGGTTACCCACTCTTAGTGCTATCAAATATAAACCATCAAACAAACCTGCAGTCAATACGTATTTTGTTTCGGAATTTTTCAGACGAGGCTGATAATTTTTATTATTTGTATTATTCAGACTACTATTCTCATCTTGGTTGTTATATTCACAACGTTTCGGCCGATGTAACCTCCGATCTTCAGGTGCATCTTTTAGAACTTGCAACCTTCTAGTCGAACTCTTGAACCTGTACAGTCATGGCTGACGGAATGAGAACAATCTACCTTAGTGGATTAAATAAAAATTCAGTTCAAAACTGTAAAAGTTCCCAAGTTCGAAAAGATGCACCTGAAGGTCAAAAGTTACATTAGCCATAACGTTGTGAATATAACAACCAAGATGTGGATAGTAGTCCAAATAATCAAGGGAGGCGCGATAGCGCTTTATCCCTTAATAGACTTCAAAAACGGCCTATGCTAGAAATCTCATTTATTTGATCAATCATAACTCAAAAACCAATAAACCAAATTAGTTAAAACTTTGCACAAAATTTTCTTTTTGATAGGTTCTATAAGTGTGTAGAATTTCAGCATCATTAGTCAAGGCAACCCAGAGATCCAGAAAGGTCAGGCATGATTTTGTGTTATCCGTGTGTACGTATGTGCCACCCTGTATCTCATCAACTATTTGATGGATTCAGCTGATTTTTGGCAGAGATAGAGGTTCTAGGGTCTAGTTGATGGCATTTTAATTTCAGTTTACCATATACCTTAGTTTTCCAGAAAATTCCAAAAAACCTTTAAAATGACCATTGTATTGAGGCATAGCCTTTACAAAAGTATTGACATTCCATGATAAATGCCAGTATACTGAAATCATATGCCCTTAATAGGGTTAAGATGAAAATTCATATACACTAAATGTACAAAAGCAAGGAAATTCCCAAATTTTTACACTTTTATTGTCATTAAGGGTATGCGAGCACAACAGGGCTATGTATTTTACTGGTAGGAATTTTTCTTCAGCGCACCTCACACACTTCATCCACTGTGATAATGGAATGGTTTGGTTGATATGTAGTCATACCCTTAATTAATGACAATAAAAGTGTAAAAATTTGTGAATTTCCTAGCTTTTGTACATTTAGTGTATATGAATTTTCATCTTAACCCTATTAAGGGCATATGATTTCAGTATACTGGCATTTATCATGGAATTCAATATATACTTTCACCTTTAAGATAAGCATGGCTACCCGGCATTACCCGGGGGACATGGACAACAAAATGAGTTAAAAAGTGTGTGTAACATCTCTCTACCTCTTTGTATCCTCCTCTCCTCTTCTATTCTCTCCTATCCCTCTCCCTTTATCCCCACTCCCTAATTAAGAAGCATTTCCTCTTTCTCCAACACACGGAGAAAATACTACACTTTGATCCTAGCCCGAAGTGTATTTTAGTTGGCGTTTCAGACTATAAGTCGATGGAAAAAAAATGACTCTGAAAATATCGCCTCTCCGCCTGGTGAGCTTGAATGGACATTATAGAAAAATGTGTCGATATTTTGTCCGAGGCAATGCTGAAAAAGAATACGTCAGCTTTGTGGGCCTGTCTTGTGTAGTTTCTGACTTTTAGCTGGATACACATGCGAACGCACACGACTGTTCTTTATATAATAGATGTATGTCAACATTAATATTTCAAGAGTTTAAACTGGAATAGAGCGTTTAAGTAACTGCGCTAATTAAAATTGACTTATGATTTTTGTTAGTTTTATTTCTAAAAGTCTTACTAATGAACCAAAATATTCAACCATGTTTAAACGCTGAAGGATTCGTTTATGACTTGGCATTTATATGTACGTTTTTTTTTTTTGCTCGACCAAAATACATTTTCTTGTAACTTCCATCTGTAACAAATCAAAGTTTTAATTGCTATCCTTATGTTATATTCTAAAAATAGTTCATATGACTTTTCACATCAAAAATGCTATCTAGTTGTAAAGGAAGATTATGAAGAATAACTCTTCGATAAAGAGCTTGACAAATGTTTAATTTAAATCACGGATATACCAACCACCCTCAATATTTATAACATTGTTTAAATTTTTTTTAGATGTCTGTTGGTTTGAAATAGCAATTTCAATGTTAAAATTGCAGATAAAATAGACACATTTTATTTTAGTATAAGAGGTTTGAAATAGCATTTTTTTTGTCTGTCATGCTTAAGTTTGGGATGGCACAGTGGCTTAGTTGGTATCGACGCGAACTGAGAACCTGGGTGTGCCAGGTTCAAATCCAAGTCATTCCACTGAAAACGCTTCCATCAAACCTACATGACACTTGTGTCTAATCTCCTGGAGGGGGGGGGGATAAATAGAAATCACATTAACACTTGTCCACGGGTGGCCTCGGCCTTGATAAAGTGGTGGTTTCTGTTTAATTAAAAAAAAAAAAAAAAAATAGCATTTTCTTTTGTCTGTCATGCTTAAGTTTGAAATAGCATTTTTAAAGCACAGATTGAATGACTTCAGTTTAAGAATATCTGTTCTTATTTTTTGTATTTTTTAAATCCTGCGTTATAAATGTTGAAAAGCAAAAAGATGTAGGAATTACTTTATTCAATTGAATATTGACGAGCAGGACCTGGTGGAAATTCCACGTTTGCCATTTTTATCTGTATGCTTTACTTCTAATAACAATATTTTTCTTGAAATAATAAACGTATGTAAAAAAAAAAATGTCTTGTGTAAAAAAAAAATAAAAAAATATTGTTAGCTTTGAATAAATAAAACGAATATGTCTCTTATTTATTGAAAAGTATAACAATTAAAATCTTTTTAAAACAAATATTTTCGGAGGTTTCTTTTTAGGGTTCCAGTTTTGGAGGGAAGATTTGGGGAGAGTCGAGTTTTATAGAAACATTTTAAGGAAAAACAGTTTTAAGTAACATTCAAATGTGTGAGAGAGCGAGAGAAATGTTATATGATCAACAAACAAAATAATGAATTCAAAAGCATAAATTCACAAGAGATATTTTATGTTTAAAATGGAAGTCTACAAAGATAGGAAAGCATAGAATAATTAAGTATTTGAGTGTCCTTGCTGAACAAGGGGGATTCGTTAGTTAAGATATCGAGGAAGCCCGAGTCGATAATTTAAGGGCTGTGAATTATCCACGGGTCTGAAAAATTGTAATCAAAACTTCCTCACTCAATTACATAAATTATATTTCATTGAAAGTTATTAAACAGTCAATCATCATTTGTTTTCATAGAAAGTTCAGTGAGAAATGTATGAAGTATTAAAATGGTTAAGTTTATAAGTTTGTTTTAAATATGGAGACGACATTGAAAGGGGATTCAAACAGTGTGTGTATGCATAAGACAGTGAAAGAGTTAATGCATTGTGTTTGTGTGTGCATTGATGTCAGTGTGGCTGTGTGTGCATGAGTTAAGAAAAGGCATTTTTCAGCATTCCCAAGGCCCTACAGATGGGCGATTGGGGCTGTAGAAACGTTGATGTTAGCTCTCTCGTGGATTAGGGCTAAACATTTAGTTAAAGGAAAATCTGGCCTTATATGGGGTCGAGGTGGCTCCCAAAGAACAATTTCTATAAATTCAGAAAAATTCGCTGATTGGTTCAAAATATTTGTTTTTATTAATTCTGGCGGATTTGTGCGCAAAGCGGTGTGCGCAGAAACGAGTTTAAGCACTTTTATTTTGTGCACCAAAGTGTAAACTTCACTTCTACATATTCTCTTCTTACCATGAAAATAAATGTCTGCTAAAAATTCTTTAAATAAGTAAAACCTGTAAAAATTAGATATGCATTAAAATTCCATAAAAATAATGCAACGGGTAGGTTTTTAAAACTGGTTGTCGATGGTGCAAGAAAATTCGATTTTGGAATAATTCATTTTAAAATGGATAAAGTTGGAATTATTTATCTTAGTAATACCAGTTACTGTGGGCATCTCATATTTTAAAATGGGTGTGGAAGGTGATAACGTACATACATATGTGATTAAACATTATAGAGATTCTAAATTATTTGAAAACCAGAAAATACAAATGTGGTTGTCAGCATTTGTTGGAATGATGGATATAAATGATGAAAACTTTGTAAGACTTGAAACAAAATGACTGAATTTTGGAAATGTGGAATTACAATTCACATTTATGTTTCAACTGGTTTTTTCCTCTTTTTTTATTGATGGTCACAACTTTTCATTCACTGTATTCTCAGTTATTATCAACATAACTAGAGTACCTGTTCTGTGAAAAGTGAGAGAGATGTTACATTTTTGGAACAAATAAATGAACATCGAAAAAAATAAGCAGACTTTTTACCTATCTATATACTACTAAACTTTTTGCTGGTTATCTTGTATGCTTGTTTGTTTGTTTCTAGGCACACTGAATGATGTCATTCACTGAACCATGTTGAAGAGATCGTTTATGATGTCTTAAATGCTGAACTAGCAAAAGGATGACATCATTCTTTAAGACAACCTGTGACAGCCTGTAATGAGAGAGAGAGAGAGAGAGACAAACTGTTTACTTATAAAACTTGTTCTTACTTGTTTGTATTCTTGCACACTGGATGACGTCACAAAAGGCGTTTTGGAGAGAGAGAGAGAGAGATCCTTTATGGTGTCATGACATAAATAAAAGGCGGGTTATAATATAAGTGGGGAGAGAGCGGAGTGGAAAGACAGAGGGAGAAGAGTTTTAAAAAAAAAACGAATGATTATTATCAAGAAAGAAGTACATATCATTATTTGACAAATTCATAAATTAGCTGACCCGTGACTCATTGGGTTGTTTAGACTAAATGAATCACAGGCGAGAAAGAGAGGGCGGAGGCTAGATTAGATGACGAGTTGTTTAGTAGATATATAAAGTTGTATAGGGATTTTGAGATAAACTCCCATAACCATAATATATTCTGAAACTACATTACCTAGGGTACTTGGATAAGTATATTTCATTTTGATCAAAAGAGGTACATCATTATCGTGGGGTCTGCGTTCGCGCTTACTATCCATAAAAAGGAAATACAAAGTTTTTATTTTATTTATAACTTGAAAATTATAAAAATTAAAAATAAGAATATAAATATTAATAAGGGGGTTGGGCGTGATTGAATATTATAAAATATATAAAAAATGGTAAGACGATAATATTGATTGGACATAAAAGAAAAGATGGCAATGTTGGGTCTTCCCACTAGTATCAGAATAAAATGTATTTCTCCTTAAACTATTTAAATCATACTCTTCAAAATTCGATTCATCCCAATGGTCATTTATGTTTTTTTATGTCACGTGATCGCAAACAATTTTCACTTTTTATATAATACCTTAAATCAGCTGCTCCTGGTGTTATACTCATTTACCTACATTAATGTTACACACATGCACTAATATATTTATTTTATTTTTTTTTGTACAGAAAAATTTGTACAACATTAGTACCATCGGTTTCAAGCTCAGAAGAGCTTAACCCTCCGGCTCTCTTCAGCTTATGTTGTCATCACCTGTTTTAGAAATTTTTTAGACATTTCTAAAACAGGTGACAACATAAGCTGAAGAGAGCCGGAGGGTTAAGCCCTTCTGAGCTCGAAACCGACGGTACTAATGTTGTACTAATTTTTCTGTCTAAAAAAAAAAAAAAAATATTACGCTCTTAATTCTCTATTAATCGAGCACTCTGCTGGGATTTTTCCCACCATATTAAATAAGAAATATATATATATATATATATATATAACGGACACACAACACGTATGAATCATTTTTATCTCTTTTATCTTATTGCCATTAATCTCTAGTCTACAGCAACCAAGATATTGTGATTGTAACAACCGAGATAAATTTCATACACAATAACATAGTTTTATGATTTCTCAGTGTTAAACTATTAGAAAAGCAATAAAGTCTACATTTCTTCATATTGCTGAATGGGTTCAATTGCTGCTGATTCACTAATGAGGAATTTTTGAATTTTAAAACCAAAGCTTTGGGGGCCGTAAAACTAAGAAAATCATGCAACAATGTCCGAATATCATGAGCATGTCTCATGATACACTCTTATCCTGCTATAAGAAATGCTCTGTAGAATATAAGAAGAGGTCTAATTATCTTTAATCACAAATTCGTTTAATATTCAGTGAATTTAATACAATAGTTTTAAAAAAAAAATGTTATTGGCTTGAATTGTCTGTTTTACAGTATATAGGCCTCTTTCGGATTATTTAATGTCGAAACACAATATCCGAAACGATTCATTGTAAACAAGTTGAAGTAATCCTCCCTACCTCTCTGCCTTGGTGGCACAAGCGTATCAGTGGGGAGCTGAGGATGTGATCGACGATTATCAATGAGGACTTGGCTGAGCTCTTAGATCCACTCAACTGTGGAATCACAATTGGTTAATCACCTTGTGCAACCTTGCTCGATACTGCCAATGTTCAAGATGTGTTGCAGGTCAAGGAAGAAGCCAACCATGATGGATGCCGTTGTCACAACAACAAACAAGTTGCTATTAGTAGGGGTGGGACGTAATGGGTGAAAATTTCAGATTCATGCGAGTAGTATTTTTTTGTGTTCATTTATACATAAATAACACTAAACAATCAAATATTTTGAACATTTTGCAAAATTCAGAAGGTGCAGGCTATTATAATTTTGGCTATTTTTCATTAGTTTTTGGCTATCCTACATTCATGAAAACCCTTTTACAGCCTGAAAATGGTCCTAAATTACAGTACTATATCAGATTTAACCATCTATATCCATTCATAGCTTTTGAGGATGTTTTAGGACCTGCAATGTCGCATGACACCACTTTTTCACCGAAAAATGATGGATTTTGAGTCCCGTGGAGACGTAACGGTTATTTTTGGCCTGCACCGTCTGAATTTTGCAAAATTTTCAAAATGTTTGATTGTTTAATGTTATTTATGTATAAATGAACACAAAAAAATACTACTCGCATGAATCTGAAATTTTCACCCATTACGTCCCACCCCTACTTTTAGCAGAGTTGCGGAGTCTGAGTGAGAGGTTTGGGAAAGAGTCGGTCAGACTCGTAAGAATGCTAGAAGTCAGTCAGATTTTTTAATCTCTGAAGAATCAACAGACAATATGAATATTGGAAGACTTCTTTAAAATAAGGAGTCAGATTTTTTGGAATTCTAGGAGTTGGAGTTAAAATTTTTTAAATCCTCGCAATCAGAGCTGGACCTTACACCTTCCGACTCCACAACCCTGGCTATTAATATACTCATAGATTGAGAAGAGTGTTCATACCTTTCTCAATAATATTACAATATAAGTGAATGTGATAGATTCAATTGGATTTGAACTTAGCTTAGCTGATTTCATAGACTGGCGATATCCATTATTGCGCTTCTTGTGCCGCCACCCCTCCCCCTCAAACATTGTTTCTAAACCTTTATAGTGTCAGTATTAAGATCATTAGGTTTTGTTTTTATAGTGAGGAGGAAAAGACGAGGAGGATTGTCCTCAATTCTCTTTGAAAAAGATATTCATCTCGAATATCATTGGAAAATATATTAATAACTCGTATCATCCGAGTTATTTTAAAATGTGCATTGATAAGGCTTTCAAGACTATATTACCTAGGGATTCAATACTTTTAACAAACCATAACATTTTATTTTTAACTAGATGTACCTACCCGGTATTGCCTCTGATGCAGTGAAGTCATTTTTGGTTTTAATTTTTATTTGTGTACATTTTTAAATTTGAGGTAAACAACTCATTATATTCTTCAATTTAAAATGCTGATTTTTCTTTTTAAGTTATTTAAAAAAAATTTAAAATGCTGATTTTTCTTTTTAAGTTATTTAAAAAAAATTTATTTTAGTAGTTGTCTAGGTCGAACTAAGTAATTTAAAAAACAAAACAAATTGTAGCTAAGTATGTTATTATATTGCCAATAACACAGTATAACAATAACAAATGAAAATTGGTTAATCAAAAGCAAAGTTTGATTTGTCGACTTAAATGCTATTTGGGTCCGACTTTAAAGAAATTGACAAGACAACTTTATATTTTAGATATTAGTTTGAATTTGTTCTTTTTGTATGAATGTTTTTTTTTTTGCCATACCAAGGAAACATTTTGCATAATTTTCATTATAATGGGCCATTCTAATTCCTGTGATATAAATTCTTATTTTTTCTCTCATAAATTTAGGAATGTAAAAATAAAACCCCAATAAACAGAATGGACTTTTAAAAATATAAATATGAACCAATCGTGCCATTTGAGCCTGATAATACCCCCCCCCCCCCTTTTTGTTTTCTTTTATTCTAACGATAACAATTTGAAGAATATTAGACATTTTACGTGGGTGGAAAAATGGACTATCCCCATGCATCTCTTCATAATGTAAATGATATAATCTAAGTGAAATTGTTGCTATTTCGGAAGCATTAGGGAAATCCTTGGCTCATAAGTTCTGTTTTTCTGTAAGTTTATAGACTTTATATTTGGTAAATTCATGAAAATGAATATGGCAAACTTTCAAAAATATTAAACAAGTTGGACCCGTGACCTAGGAAAGTTGAGGAAACCAAGAATCACAACCCCCAGAAGTAAATCGCCCAGAAAGGATCGGAAATACTCTTTCCACCCAAAATGCTAAGCCTTTATCCACAATCTAAAAAATATTTGTAAATAGAACCATGTGCTACATTAAAACGAAAACAATAATTGACTTATGAAACAATAAAAACAAATAGTTAATTAATAAGATGTCCTTTTGCAAAACAATATGCAAATTAGATGCTCTTTATGTTTAGTCCTATAAATTATCCAACATTATAAACATAAAAATATCTGTATGCAGTAACATATAACATTAAATAAGGATATGGTTTAAAGAATATTTACAATCAACTTTACATATGAAGAAATTTATGTTTTTCAATGTTTGAAAGTAAAAATTTATATCTGAAAAAAAAAAAAAAAACCAGACCTAAATATCTGAGGTGCATGATTGACCTAATGGATATTGTTGCTGATTATGGAATCAGCTACTCCGAGTTTAAATCCTATGGGATCTGACACCTTCAATTACATACTAAATACCGTTGAGAAAGATTTGAATCCACAATTTTACCTCATCTATAGTTAAAATAGTGACTTGTGTTCATCGAATACAGATATTCTCAACCGGGGTCCACAGAAGCTTTAAGGGGCCCATGAAAAATTTTATGTTATGAATATAACAAAATTAATTGAGTGTTAGTTTTTACTAACCGAGAAATAAATATTTGATTGAAAAGAAAATATTATATATGCATATATGAGGTCCACAGATAAAACAGCTCTCAAGAGGTACACAAGCAAAACAAGGTTGACGACCCCTGGTCTAATAGTAATCATTGGTGTTTTTAGCATTAAATAACTCAAGGGGTCGATATACCGTGAAACAGATAGACCAACAAAATATCTCAACTTATGTCATCTCAGAAAAAAATATATCTGCCACTTCAAGTTCTTTGAAACTGTATTAAATAAACTGGAGATAAGTTGGTTTGTTTGTTTTTTTTTATGAAAAATAGTCACCTAATTTGAAGTAACCTGGGAAAAATTTATTAATGACTCCTTTTCACCAGCAAGGATTGCGGAATCCGCTGTGAAGCCCGGCACGGCGGCTCTGCTCGCCGAAATAAGGAAGCGCGGAAAATACAGCTCGCTTACTGACCGTTTCGTCTTCCAACCAATTTCAGTGGAAACGTCGAGTGTGCTTGGCCCCGAGACTGTTAAATTTTTTCAGGACATTGAACGGAGAATTTCAACGTCTAGGTACGAGCCCCGTGAGTCAGCCTGGTTGTTCCAATGCATCTCCCTGGCTATCGTTCGTGGCAACGCTATGTCAGTAACGGCGGCGTCACTTCCGTTCTAATTGTCATCTGTTGACTCTCTTTCTTTCTCTCCCCCTCTCTATCTACCTATGACTGTATCTGTCTCTTTGCTTCTCTTTCTCTCACTAACTTGCCAGAGATTATGTTGAGTTGATAATAAAATGTTGCATTTAAAAACTCAAAAAAAAAACCTAAAAAAAAAATAAAAAATAAAAAAATAAATAAATAAATACTGTCCTTGTTAATATGTTAGAGAAAGAATTGTTCATTCATTAAGAGAAAAGGTTAAATTTTGCTTACATCCAAATTTTATCAAAATAACCCCCAAAATAAATGAATTATCACAAGTTGAAATTAAAGAAAATGTCACCATATTTCCCAATTTTTGCGCATTAAACTTTTATGATGCCTACTCATAGTATACGATTATTCATTCGTTATGATTGTTTGCCATTAAGTGCCCCAGGAGATTGATATGCCGTAAAACAAACAGACCAAACAAAATACCTCAACTTATGTTGTCTCACAAAAAATATATCTGCCACTTCATGTAAACCTCTGTAGCTGTATTGGATGACCTGAAGATTAGTTGGTTGGTGTTGTTTTTTTTTAATGTGTACATTTTTATAGTTCACTTCATATCAATTTTCAAGTTATCTAAATTAAAAAAAGCTGTCCACATCTGTTGAGTGTCATAAATCCGTTTCTTTTTTTCATCTGACTCTCCAGTTTCTCCATGTGTGTCTCCTCTCGATATAAAAGCTATATAATTGGTATCGATGACTACCTACATAGATAACTTTTGTTCTTCTTTTTTTAATAGTTTTTTCATTGTTCGTTGGGGACTGATAAATGATTCTCTTTGTCTTCTTTTGTTTTCTTCTCTGTGTAAACGGTGGAATTGTAAAATGGTCTCTTGTGAGGTTTACGATTCAATCAATACTCAATGTTTAATGAAGTTAGTTTATTAGATGCTATCTTGTGGAAAACGCTCTAACAGCCGTAATTTACTGTGTTGATATCTGGCACAATGTTTAAGCATTACAAATTAGTTATCTACAGATAACACGTACAGGTGAAACATGTTTGTCCAAGCAAAGCTTCTTCTTTCGTTTGCTTTACAGCATCTCTCTGTTAGATCACCAGCTCGGTTGAGAAAAGTCATGTTAATGTTTTGTTGTCTAGCACAATTATGCTGGCTTCGCTGTTGGGTGGTCGATGTTTGAGGCATGACTCGATGATATGGTCTACTGTCTGTTCAGAGTGACCGCAGACAGCCGAGTCCCTGAGTCCCCATCCTTTCATGGTCGCATCGAAACGGCCGACACCTGTCCTGAGGCGGTTGAGCATTGTCCACTGCCGGCGAGGGAGGTCCATACCTGGTAGGTTATCCAGGTCCTCCACAAATCTGTGCAACCTTTATTTATCTGCAACCAAAGCTGATGAAAGTGAATAAAAAGATGGTAGTTAAAAGATGACCATTTTTTTTTCTTCTTTTAAAAGTGGGAATCATCTGGTTTTGGTATTTAGGGTTCTGCGAGTTTCTCTGACTCTGGGGTTGGAAACAACAGGTTATGTTTCACACTTGCTCTCCATGCGGTCCGATTCAAAGGGTTGACATCAGTAAGGTTGCATGCACTTATATCATTTCTTACGCACTCAAGCAAGGTCTTTTTCGATCTACCACGCTCCTTAATGCCTGGGATATCCCGGCGTGTTATGGAGTTGACACACATATGACCGAAGCGCTGAGCGTATAAGTCATCCATAACCCCACCAATACCAATTTTTTGATGAAGCACGGTTAAAGGGATCCTTTTCCTCTTGTTTGCAGCTATGCATCCACCTGATCATGGCACGTGAAAGTCGTTGATTTAGAATGCTTCCTGTGGTGGCACATTTTGGACTAGCACTTTTTTTCAGATCCATGTTTAGACCGGGAGTATGTCGCACTAGGTGCAAAGATTTAAAAACAAAAAAAAACAACTTTTCTTGCGGACTTATTTTTTATTCCAGCTGTAGCGAAGAAGGTACTGACAAAAAAAAACCTTGATTGCTGTCCGCCAAACAAATTAGTGTATCACCATGCATTGTGTGTAGGTGTAGGCAAGCCCGACTTTGGTGTGATTCGATCTTGAACTTTGAATTAATGGCTGGTGGTTTCGACGAATAAGCTATAAACCTTTACTTGTTTGGTTTGTATGTTTTATGGCATATCAACCCTTTTCGGGTTATTTAACATTATTTATCTGTAAGCAATTCATTCTATTAGGTTGTTTAGAAAATAATGACCAATCACAGAAACAAATATTTTTATCAAGCTTTTTTACTTTACCAATTTGCTTCGGATGGTCAGACATTGTTGAAATACTAACATCAAGTTTCTGAGACATTTCTCTGACACTTTGATGTGGGTTTTGTTTAACAATTGCTTTCAGAACTTTCATTGTCATGAGTGCATAACCGTCCTCTACCTTCATTTCAAGGCTCTAATTACCACTAGAGAACTTCTGTAATCACCTTTGTATTGTCTGATCACTTGCTGATCCTTTTCACAGTACTTGGTGGCTGTTTGGAAAGCATTTAAGTGTAGTATTCAACGTCCGTGTGACGCCCGACTTAACTTGTCATCAACACGCCGAGAGACAGGCTTTCCTGAACCAAACTTTGACAGAGGAATCTGCGTGGAACCCTGTGGTCGATAGCACCTTTGCTGACCTTATTCTTGACCATTTTGTCGAGGGCTGTCATAGACCGAGGAGCGAATCGCAGTTCTTTGGAGAGTGCCGAGCCGCGCTCAAAAAGCTTCCTCGGTCCAGTGACCTTTCTCTGTCTTCTAGAAAGGAATTCCACAGGGAAATAGTAAGGGGGACTGCTGACGATCCATTCGTCTGGCAGTTGGAGGAGGAGAGGATCCGCTCTGAATGGAGTTGGGCGTCAGGTACGAGTTGTCTCAACAACTCTGAGTTGTTTCTAACCTGGCGATTGGCATGGAACGCATTGCCCCTCAGTGCCATAAAACACAGTTCGGAGGGTATGTCAATGAGGTGATGGATCGTATCGATCCCGAGCAGCCTCTCCCGCTAAACGTATCCTATGTAATCGACAACGTCAGGCCGGCGTGGGACAGAAAGAGACGAATGGTGTTTCTTGTGATCCTGGCTGTAGCGTAAATGGTGGATGTCTCAGCTGACAGATGGAACAAGGGGTGAATCTTTCGCTGATCAGGATCTGATCGCTTTCTTCAAGCACCAGCTGAAGGTCAAGATCAGATGTCATAGAAAAAGATTACACTCCTCGGTTTTTGAAAAAAGGTGGATACAAGTAGCGAACTTGTGTGTACGAAAAGGAGCCAAGTATGAGTACGTGGCACACACAGTTCCTGGTCCTGTCAGACCCCAGCCCTTAGGGTAACTTTAGCCTTTTAGCTAGTCGAGTGAATGAGTTATCTCCCCCCCCCCCCCCCCCCCCAAATTAAAGAAATCCCTCAAGATGGCCATTCTCCATTCCAATTTTTTGTCTTCGGCCTACCCCAAATTGTATTTATCTTTGTAGGACACCACCCATTCTTCAACTCTATCCCCCGTTTTTCTTTTATCTTCCACTTAGATCCCACTGACATTTAAAGAACGACTGCTTGTTTTTGGTTCTGAACAAACCGGAAAATAGCGGGCGGTCTACTATTTAGGAAGGGTTGGGAGGTTCTTTCTAACCGGTTTTTGTTTTTCTTTCTCCCACTTAGTGCACTTCCTATTATACTCCAAGGAATTTCTGTATACATAACCATATTTAAGAAAAATAACAAAAATTTAAACCAATTTGAGGATATCTTAAGTAGGATGGCCCCTAGAGTAAATGTGGTATTGTGGTAACTGAAATGATTCTAGTTAAGAGTAAAATAGACATTTTTTGATCACTTTAGACCAAGGATGCCCAACGGCAACCAATTACCCCACACTTTTAATGGCCTTGTGCCTAATTTGTTTTGAATGTAAATTTAAAAAATATTTTCTGCAAATAAATAATTACAGTGTAGTATCTGTTCCGGTCGGAAGAGGAGGAATCCTTCTTGACTGGGTAGGGGAAGTGGGATAGAGAAAGGTAGAGAGGTTTTAAAAGAAAGATGTTACACCTTTTAACTCTTCTATTTTGTTGTTCATGCCCCACTCCCGGGCAACGCTGGGTAGCTATGCTAGTATAACATATTACAATCAGTCCTCCACATTCCACCTACCTCGTAAGTAGGAAATTGCTTACTATTTGCTATTCACTAATGATAATAATTGTTTGTGTGTGCGGATGGTTTATATTGTTTTCTTTTATTTTAACAAGTTATTTTGTCAGCTATTGTTTTAACAAAGATGATGTTTCTATTTTGTTTTGCCAGACTCTTTTTTCCCATGCTTAGAGCTTCAAGAGTAGACAAGGCTTTGTTTGTTATTATTTACTTGTAAAGCTATCACTGATAAATACCAATGATTAAACAATGCTGTTATCAATATATACTCAGCTAGATGTACCTATCTGGTGGTGCCCGGGAATCTATTTACTTTCATTAAAAAAAACTTTAAAAACATTTTTTATACAATTTTTTTTTTTTTAAATAGAATTTTGAAAATTAAATTATGTTATTGTTTGGTCATTGAAACTGCAGTCATGTTAAATGAATTTAGTTTTCTCATCAATATGCAATGTTTCTTTTATATTTTACTAACAGGGCTACCCGGCATTGCCCGGGACAAATGTGTAAAATATTTTTATTAAAACTTCTATCTTTTTACCTCTCTTCATCCGTCTCTCTATCTTTCTCTCTTTTCCTCACTCCCGTTTTCTCTCTCCCTCTCCCTTCGCCGCTTAGCCCATTCCTCTTTCTCGGCACACATACACACAAGTAACTCTCTTTTATATAGATTCTTCGAGGAATGACTCTGCAAAAGGGAAGTCAAAAAATCAGTTACTTCCTTTTGGTACATAAAATGTTTATGACCGCTACAAGTATTTATATCTCTCTATTACAAATCTAGATTTGATATATGTCTGAAGCCGAAACTATGCTATTATTTCTATTAATATAGTATTGTACTAGTTTACTATTTCAGACTAATGTACTATCTTTCAATACTCAATTCAATAAGTCAATTTTATATAATATCCACGTATAAGAAAGATCGAGATGTGTGCATATTTCTATGCATTACTTGTAGACGTAAATAAATCCTGTTATATTTTTATCAATAAAGGTTTTAGTTCGTTTTTGTTTATCTCTTTTGTTTATGTGTAAAAACAAGAAACCGATAATTCTTATATAGATTTAAAGCTTCAGCGTTAAATGAGACACAAAGGGTTTATATGCAAACAAACAAATTGAAATCTTAGTTGTAATGGATATTAACATTTTGAAATGTTTATTATTTTCTTATTTTTATCTGAAAGGTTGTAAGAGTCTTTGATAACGCTCTAACCTTAGGTTTTTTATGTATGCTATGATTCTATGTTGAGATGAAAAAAAGGATTATTATTCAAAGTTTTGTAATATGTAGTGGTAATTATAAAGTAACAATGGTTCCAAAATGGATGTCATTGTCGCCTGTGTTGTGGGCTCAGTAGCTCAAATGCTCAACTCTGACTTGTAAAATTAAATAAAAGGTTTGACTCCAACTCAATAAAATCTTCCTCCATTTACGATCTATTAGTTTTGATTTTCAAAGTGGACGGGTATGTGTTTCAAGTCTCCGAATTCAAGCTTTTTAAAATTTTTATTTTTAATGAACAAAATTTAAAGCATTCAATTAAAAAAAGAATTGGAAGAAGACATGCCCCCCCCCCCCTCCAATCAATGTCTTTACCAATCGTGGTCATCTATTTTTTCTTTTTTTTCTTTTTTTTTTTTTTTTTTTTTTTAAATTTTTTTTTTTATTTGTCTGACAATTTTCACCGACTCATAAATTAAAAAAAATTTCATCTGATTGACTCCTCAGCCTGATCGTAGCTCAACAATAAGCATACTGCTCTTGCAAACCATTGACACAAACTTAACCGTTAAATGCTTTATTTTTTATATTGGTTTGACATCGAAGATACTATTTTTTACCTATTTAGCGGGTGTGCTGATGCAACATCATACTAAATACTAATACCTACTCACACTTGCCAATAGGTTGTGAAACAAGTTGCAGTTTGATACATTTTCGTTGAATATTATATTAAATAGGCATTTTGTTGGAATGTCATATTTGAAACAAAAAGAATTTAAGGGTTAATTATCAGTAAACGCTTTGTTAATACATTTTCTGCTCAACAAACATATGAAAATGTATCACATCAGTAATAACGATTGAAGAAATGAAAGATAACTTTTAACCAAAAACAATGAATATAATTACAGCATTCACCGATTACCGAAGACAAAAATCGTTCTCTATTTTTTAGCTTATGAACTTTGATTTCATTTCAAACGGTTGTCTAAAGGTCTTATAATTGGACTTTTTCCCCCATCGTCTGCCGTTCTGCAGAAAATGAATAAAAATACTACTCCTCAAGTACAGGAGTATTCACGACTTGCATTTAACATTTTCCTTGCTATAAGTGACCAATTTCCTATGTAGAGTTTTACTTTATATTACGGTGACCTTTTCTTGAGTTGCTGTGGTATTTATGTATTTATTCTACGAATTAAAATTTTTAACATGTAATTGTTTATGGATTGAGTCTTTCTTGCTGTCTTAATTGATTTTTTAATTAAAATAATTTTAGATTTAACTGAAGAATTATAAGCCTGTATATTTTAGAATTATATTTGACAAACTACTTGAGTTTGGTCATCAACCGAATTCTAAATCTTTTAGTAAAGCCTAATGGTTTAAGATTTTAAGACAAATTCAATTCATTATGATAATGAGTTAAAATGTAAAACTTAATTATTGAGTAGTGCATTCAATTATTAATGAAGTGAGTAAGGTTTTAAATTTTCATCGCAAAGAATTTTTAGAAATCTTAGAGAATTACATTCTGTTATGAGATTATGTTGAGTTTTAAGCATCATTATCAAATTCGGTTTAACATTCGTTTTACTTGCTGGCATGTTTTGGACGGCTTCAAAAAATTGACTTCTAAACTTACCTATCACTAACCAGGTCTTTATTTATCCCTCTTTCCCACAGGTCCATTTTTATCACTTCCCCTGTGAACTGAACCTGCTACCCCAACTGTTCTACACCTACTAACCCAAGAACTCTTATCCATTCTTTCAATGTGGCCATACCAACGAAGTCTCCTGTTCTGCATACATCTCCCTATACTGTCCAGATTTAATCTTTCTCTGAGGTCATCAGACCTAAGCTTGTCTTTAAGATTCACATTACACATTCTTTGTATCATTCTCATATAATCTCTCTCCATGCAACGCATGTCCTCAACCCTTATTGGCCAGGTTTCATTTCTATTTTAAAATCACAATTTTATTTTTTGTTAGTACGCAAAACATTGAGTCTGAGATTGGTCTATTTGCTGACGACACCACGCTTTACTCTCGTCATGTGGGCAAAACGGATGCGATCATATACGAGCCAATGGCTGAATCCTTAGAAAATGACCTCCAGGCTGTAGTGGATTGGGGTCATAGATGGTTGGTAACTTATAATGCCGCAAAGACAAAGCTCCTTTCCTTCAATAACTACAAGAAACCTCTCCAACCACCGATTTTCATGGCAAATAACACCCTACCTGAGAGTTCATCATTCAAACTGCTCGGCCTAACCTTCACAGGTAACATGAATTGGAGCAAATACATTGAAGACATTGCCAAGGCTGCAGAAAAGAAGGTGGGCTCCCTCTACCATGCTAGTAAACTCTTCACACCTGACGTCATCCTGTATCTCTACAAAGCCACCATCCACCCATACATGGAGTATTGTTGCCACATTTGGGCTGAGGCATCATCCACTAGTCTCTCCCTCTTAGACAAGGTCCAAAAAAGAGTCGTCAACTTGATAGGTCCCTCACTATCCACCAAGCTCCAGCCCCTGTCACATCGCCACAATGTTGCTTCCTTGTGCCTGTTTTACAAGTAGTTCAATCGATTGTGCTCTGATGAGCTTGCTGCTCTAGTACCCCCACGATGTAAATTTACTAGACCAACCCGACAATCTGCCAAATCCCATCCATTCACTGTGGTGGTCCCCAGATGCCAAAGAGCGTTCTACTCCAAAAGCTTCTTTCCTCGTACTGCTGGACTCTGGAACTCCCTCCCTGTTTTCCTGACGGTACTGACATGCAGAAATTTAAAACTGGAAAGACATTGAGTACTTACGGGAAGGACCACAAGAAGGTTACCAACATCCCTAAGTGAAAGTGGTACTGTGGAACCAACTGGATTCGAACTTAGAACACCCAGGTCTTCAGTCCGTGTCGTTATCCACTTAACCACTGTCACCTCCCTATGACTGAATGATACAGTCGTAATAATTAAATTTAATTTTCAGAATCCTAGTTTAGAAAAAAAAAAATTTTGTCAAAAAAACCTCTACAAACGTCATAGTAAAAAAGTGAAACAAAAATGAAAGTAAAAGAATCCCGGGTAACGCTGGATAGGTACATTGAGACTAGCATGCTAACCACTTCAGTATCGTTTTCTATATATTCTGAATTGTTGTAAAATTTGCACAGGGGAATTTTGAGTACATTTTGCTTCAACACCAAATCTGATCTACTTAAAGAATGAAGTTTTATATACATTTCTTTAATGTTTATGATACTGATTTGTCAGAACATTATCTTATTCTAAGAATACTTATTGAGTTTGTTTCGGATGCACCTGAAGCTGATCAGAGGTTACATCAGCCGAAACGTTGTGAGAATAACATCCAAGATGAGAATAGTAGTCTGAATAATACAAGTATTTATTGAATTCTGCTTTTTAAAATATTCGCATAAGCCATTGTTTTAGAAAATATTTTCAAAGTTTTGTTGATTAAAAATACATTTTTTCCGGGGTTACTTATTTTAACTTGTGTATTTTCCAATTTTTATTTTCTCACAAATGAAATTGTTTGTGTAAAATTTCAATTTATAAATGGATCTTTTGGGATTATTTTTATCTGTTTCCCTTTTAACATTTTGTCTTTGATACCCTTCACTGATATCCGGGAATAATTTGAATGCCTTTTGGCTTAAACTTTTTTCATTTTGTTTAGATAATTCTGTCATCACTGACACATGAAACTTTATCGTAAAACATAAACCTAAGATATCTGTGTCAAAGGAAATGATTCGTTGGGTTAGTCAATGTTAATATGTGAAACAAAGTAAATGTTTTCATTACTTATGTTTAGTTTGTATAAAAACACTATCAAGTTTCTTTCTTTTTATTAATTGTCTTTATATTTAAGTTTAAATGGAAGAAGGGTCATATTCTTTTTATTGCACTGAATGGAGATGGTTTTTGCCTGTTTCTTTTTTTCTTTCTATTTTCTATCTTTCAATTTGTTTTCAATGTTTTCTTTAAAATACGAGATGGCTTCGCCAGCTCGCTATCGCTTCACGAGGTTTTCTACTCGTTCATTCATTTTGTGGGAATCAGATGATTTTAGTGTTGGCATTGGTTTCCCTGATATCTTTCTAGTTAGAATTCTTTATAGAAAGACATCGGGTACTTACGGGAAGGACCACGTGATGGTTGTCAATGAAATGAATATGGAACCCACTCAAAGCTTTCCATATTCATTTCATTCTTCGCCACTACTGAATTCTTGCAGTCTGGACTCTCCTCCAGCACTCAGTAGCACGGCTACTACTTTTCCTTGTCAACCCAATATTTCGATGTACTTGCATGACATTTTTCTTCAAATTATCATCCTGAGGAAGTCTTACAATAAAGACGAAACTTTGATGAATATATAAAGAATATCTCTTGGTTTTTTCCTCTGTGTGTGTGTGTATATATATATATATATATATATATTAGTGCTAGAGTGAAATAAATTCCAGAAGCAAATCCGTGTATGAGAGCACAATGTAATAAACAGAGCAAGAATAATAAAGTAAAGTAACACGGAATCACATAATCACTGGTGCAATAATTTATTTGAACCCTACGTTCTTATTCAACCAAGCATCCAAGCGAGGCGATTACATTTTTGAAAAATGATTATGGGATTCCGTGTTACTTTACTTTATTTTATATATATATATTTATATATATAAGTTATAGTTTCTATTTATTTGTTAACAAACTCTTACGGTTTTGGAAATAGACTTCAAAAGCCATATTTATTTTGATTCATTAGTGTACTTGGATAAGTATATTTCATTTTGATCAAAATGGATGCAATAATATCGTGTGGGAGGGGGGTAAGTATCTTCCGAAAATCCATAAAAAGAACATAAAGCATTTTACTTTATTTCTTAAATTATTTTTTTTACATATTTTTATTCGTAACTTGCAGATTCTAGAGAGAAAAAAGAGTAGACGGTAATATAGCATTCAAGGGTTGGAGCAAAAATAGTACCAGAGATCGCCGGGTGTGTCTTTAGGGGATTAAAGTCTATAAATTTACTGAAAATGATTTCAATTACTATCCCATTACTTAAACCCTCTCCCACTCAGTACATCTGTGAGTCCCACCCCAAAAATTGAATATTATAAAATGTAAAATATAAGAAAAGGTAATATAGTGTTATGAGCTGGATGCAAAAGGGATCCCCATTCAATACTGGGTAAAGCTGGGTTTTCTTGTTTGTGTGTATATATATATATATATATCTATATATATATATATCTATATATATATGTATATATAACTATATATATATATATATAACAAGTAAAAGATGAGAATAAAGATTGTATAAAATAAAATAACTATTAAGTCATCAGTTGTTAAAAACAAGGGGGTTCAAATAAAATGAATTTTATTATTCCTTCCTTAAACCATGGCTTTTCAAAGAATTAAATCTTATCGTCGGAGGAGTACAAACATAAGTTGGTAAAGGGAAATTACCAAAAGTCATCATATAGAAAAGATATAAAGACAATATAAAATTTAAAAAAAAAATGTCCAATGCAAAAAGAAAAATGGTGAAAATATCGCAAAAAGTTCTCTCTTGAAGGCGTCATGAAAATTTGTAGCAGCAGGTTTGAAGAACGGTAAAATCCAGGAAAAAATTGGCATCATAAATTGTAAATTTGGTAATTTTCCTTTACCAACTAATCCGATAAGATTTCATTCGTTGAAAAGCCATGGCTTAAGGAAGGAATAATAATTTTTTTATTTATTTGAAACCTCTTGTTTTGAACAATAGTTATTGTATATTATACAATCTTTATTCTCATCTTTTACTTGTTTATATAATTGCTCTATCTCGTATATCGAGCATCAATTTTTAATGATAGGTTCTATTTTAAAGGTATACATCATATCTTTATTTTCCTGTTCTTGATATATATATATATATATAATTTTTTTATTTTGGTACAGATAAATTAGTACAACATTCGTACTGTCGGTTTCAAACACGGAAGGACTTAGCCATCCGGCTCTCTTCAGCTTCTGTTGTCATCTGTTTCGGAAATGTGAAGTCACGTGTCACTCTCGTTTGGACGCGTTATTTGCTTAGAGCGTTGTGTATGTTTATTTAAATTTAGTGTAAGGAAGGTTTGAAAAAAAAGGGGTGGTGGTGAAAAGTAACAGTTGAGATTTAAAGAGAGGAGGTTTAAAGAGATATTAAAATAAAAATTAAAATTAAAAAAAAAAAAAATTTCTATATAATTCCCGTGAGTCAATATTATAAGATTCGTATATTTGGCCGTTACTGTTTTGGGGTATGATGATGTGTGTTCTAAAGGAATTAGGGGGAGAGAGAGGGTTTAAGGATTAAAGGCGTTTAAAAGGAACAACATTACTTAATATCGTGTTTAAATCCGGGATTAAAGGACTTTAAATCAATCCCGAAGGAATTTAAATAAAGGTATCATCCGGGCGGTCTAAGGGCAGTAACTCTGTAGGGGTTTTAAATGGTTTGAAACCGTTTGGGGACTTATGGGAGTAATAATAATGTTGTGATATGGAGGTGTTAGCCTCTCAATGACTGGAGAAATATTTTTGGGAAAGTTGAAATAATTGCTCTTGAAAATTAGTGTGGATATGTGTTGATTAAGGTGTTTATATATAAATGGAGTATGTTTTTAAAATATAACTACTTTTGTTTGTAACATTTATTTTTATGCACTTCCATTTGTTTTGCAGTGAGCATAATTTTACATGGTTAGAAATATTGGGTTAAATACCCCCTCCCCCCAGCATTTACACTAGAGTGTCACAGATTTGACATACGCATGCATTGCCTGTCGTGGCCACAGAAAGTTCGAGATAATTTCTCTTAAACTTGAACTGATGCCAACTCTTCAGAAATATGGCTGCTTGAATCAATATTATATTTACAAGACGAGTCCTGCTACTCCTATCAAAAATTAGTTATGAAAAAAATAATTCATTCTTAAATTCAATAGTAAAATAAATTAAATATGCGATGTATAGCAATCATTTAAGGGGTTATTTAAATTTAGCATTGCTCGTTTTTTTAAATCTTTTAACATTTATTAGAAGTTTTTCAAAATACTTTTATTCTATTAAAGAAATTTTGTGATCAGGCTTATTCCGCTTATTGAATATTATGGGCTCATTCTGGGATGGGTAATCCAGCTGGTATTTTCTAACATATTAGATTATCTTGATTGATTTTTTAAGTCAGTCCCAAATAGTAATCCGGCTGACATATCGATACTTGATTTGAACTAGCCTATTTTTCGCTTGTTCTGTCCACTATGTTATTAACACGAATATATTTTATTGTGCATCAATTTCTTTCTGAAAATACTTATTCCGAAAAAGAAAAATTTTACAGTGGAGATTTTTCACTTATCGATTATTCTTAAACATTAAAGGTAAGTACTCATGTTCTGAGTTATTTCCCTTGACTTCTGTAGAAATGAATATGTGAAAACGTTATATTTTTAAAAAACATTTTTTCCTTACTTTCTGAATATTCTTATGACATGATTACTTCCCTCTAATGTATGAGTTATTTCCCCTTCTGAAAAAATCTTTCTAAACAGGTCAGTCATTTTTTCTTTTACTTCGGGGCAATGCCAGATAGGTACAGTTAATATATCTAAATGAATAAATGCAAAAAACCTTTTTCATTTATCACACATATATTATCAAAACAGATCACTCTTATTTAAATCAATATAGTCTTTAAAATATATATAGTAAAGAACAAAGATCCAAACACAGCTATTTGTATGCCTAATTTACATAACTATTTTTTTTAAAAACAATTTATAATAAATTAATGTTTGTTATTCATTTGTAATTTTATTGTCATATTTTATATATATATATATATATATATATATATATATATATATATGCAATAGTTTTGTCGATATTAACAGTAATTAACTAAGTGATTTAATAAAAAAATAAATAAATTACCAAAACATTACTTAAAACATGTTCATAGTTTTCAAGGGAGGTAATTTAAATAAACACTATTAGTTTTTAAAATTAAAATGAGCTAGATTAATAGCCGCTGAATGGTGGGTAGTTGTTTGCTTGTATGTGTGTGTGTGTGTATATATATATATATATATATATATATATATATATATATATATATTGCTGAGTAAAAGGTTATTTCTTTTCTATTGTATCTAGTTCAAATAAGTCAATTGTGCACTAAAATGTGCAGTAAAAGTCCCCCCCCCTCCCCCCATTTGAAGAATTCCTTTTGAAGCCCAATAAATACTGACAAAAATTTTCATTCCACGAGTAGTTGCCGCTGTTGCCTTCATATTACGTCTTTACCATAATCTTTGAGAATAATTCATAGCCTCATTTCTATTACACATTTCTTTATATGAAGTAATAAGAAATAATGTGTAGTTACTTTATTTAGACATGGGTTTCATCCAAATGAAATCATCATATTCGGTTTAACATCAGTTTTATATGCTGGCATGTGTTGGACGGCTTTTAAAAATTGACTTCCAAACTAACCTACCTTTGGTCAGGTCTTTACTTATCCCCCTTTCTCTCAAGTCCATTCTTATCACTTCCTTCCATGTTTTCCTTGGTCCCCCCCCCCCCTCTGCCAATTGACCCTGCTATCTCAACTGTTCTACATCTACTAACCTAAGAACCCTCATCCATTCTTTCAACATGGCCATACCAACAGTCTCCTGTTCTGCACACGTCTCACTATACTGTCCAGATTTAATTTTCCTCTGAAGTCATCAGATCTAAGCCCATCTTTAAGAGTCACATTGTACACCCATCACATCATTTTCCTAACATTTCTTTCGATGCAACACATGCCCTCAATCCTCACTGGTCAGATTTCACTTCCATATATCATCACACTGCATACACATGCCTGATAGACTCTTTCCTTGGTCGACAGTAGTAACACTCTGCTGGTTAGTAATGATACAAGTTCCCTGAACTTAGTCCATCAATCAAATGAAAACTATTCTTAAATTACAAAAACGATAAAAGCTGAGAAAAATTGTTTTGTGTGATTATTTCTCTTATTTTTGTTAGTTACAGTATTTTGTGAATTTAATCCTTTATGAAAAAGTTAACAAAAATGAATATTTTTTAAGTTCATTCTATCTGCACGTTTAGGGTTGGCAATGCTATTTCACATTTATGCATAATGATGATGAAACTGACTGGCAGACAAAGCGTCTTATTGGGATGCATGGACCCATCTAATAAACAACTTGCTTTCACACCCTCCACATTGATTTTATTGTTACGGTGAAAATTACATTGAGACATCGGTTCCAGTTAGATCACCAAAGTTAAGCAACATTGAGCCGGGTCAGTACTTAGATGGGTGACTATTTGCAAATGTCCATTGCCGTAACCAAACCTTCTACCTGAGTATATAAATGATTTCCACAAGTCTGGCTGGGAAGTATAATCGGCGACAGACTAGCATCCTGTCACAAATTCCGCTTTACACTATAAGACCGGGAATAAGCATTGAATGTAAGAGGCTTCCTGACGAAGAAAGGAACTACTACTACTACAATGGTTTTATTCAATCTGCATAAAATGCTATTTCAAACTTAAGCGTGACGTACCAACAGACAAAACCTCGTCTAGAGATGCATGAACCATATCTAAAAGTTTTAAATGTAATCAGCATCAAACGTTTCTCCGCAGACTACAGAATACAATCTATGTATTACCTGTCTCAAGACCTGCTGTCTCTCACTATTTTGTTTAACTGACTGATTGATCTGGAAATCTGGGTCATACATTATCCCGCCATCTTCCCTTATTTACTTTCTGCATCCTTCCACCATTCCTTCTCGACAAGAACACCAAATGCAGAGAGACTTTCTAAATATTATGTATTCTCTCCTTCAGCTTGTGATTAATCTGTTTAAATTTGTAGAATTGTTAAAAAAATGGTCTATTGCTTTGATTAGAGGGTCATCACCCATTCTCAAATTTTAAAAATAGATATTATTAATACATGGGCTTTTAGCCATTTTAAAGTTCCTTACTGTGTTTAACTTGTTAATATTTGTCTATCACATGATCATCTATATATTAATATGATAGCGTGTGTGACGCTTACATCAAAAGCTCTGCGCATGCGTGCCACACCTAGATTCGGTAAAGCTTCAAGTCACCTAATTTTCGTAATATTTTCAAGTATTTTCCTTTGGTGCAATGGTTAGCGACGTAGGATTTATTGTTCGATCCCAACCAACCTCTAATATTTTTTTTTCTACATCGAATGGGGGGGGGGGTAGGGATGGGACGACCGGGAAGACACATATTAATACGATAGTGTGTGTGTTATTGTTTGTCACGCTTACATCAAAAGCAACGACCTTCCAAATCTTTGTATGCTACTCATGAATTGGAGCCAAATTTAATTTAATCTAAAGCATTTACTAAGTAAGGTTTAGTCGTCGAAATATTACCTTCATTAGAAATATTGTATATAAAGAAGTTTTGTAAATTGTTTCATGTATTGTTCATTTTTTAAAATAGATACACAAGTCAAATTTTATCATTTTATTCAAACATGTATAGGTTAGGAACAAGATAAATAGTATTGAAAACATCATTTCATGTAATTTACACGGGTCCCGCTAGTTTCTATTATCCTCATAACAATCTTACATAAAAAAAAATAGTTTACTGTTGGAGAATGTAATAGGATTAGTAAGTAGAAGTCAAGTGGTCGACCATAGTCGAGGGCAACCCAAAGGCTCTCTTTTCATTGGCTACTGCACAGATGTAGGGGAGGGCGCCAATACTTTCCAAGGATTACTCCATTTATCCTTGATCCTCACCTTATAATACTGAGTGTTTAGCAAGAGAGCATAAAGTACCATTCAACTTTTTATTTTTTTAAAGTCTTTGGTATGACTTGACCGAGGATTGAACCCTGGTCTCCCGGCCCATTAGTGACCATTCTTTACCATGATGTGAAATCTGCCGGTTAGGTTATTGGTAAAAATTCTAAATAATTATTTAGAATTTTGTGTTTTTTATATATGTAGAATGTTATAAAAAAGAACATTTGACACAAAAAAAACATTCTTTTTCATTTGAGAACATCTTATGGTTCATCTACTCTCATATTTTCTTGAAGGCCCGTACCTAAAACTAAGAAGACCGTCTCATCTTGTTTTTTAAAAAAATTTGTTTTTAGCAACAGTTCCCAGAGAGTTCGTATATATCCATTTCTGTGAATGGTCCCTACATTCTCGTCACTCAAGAGTCACATTACATTCTCTTCCTTACTTTCCAGCAATGAAAGATGACAACTTCATCTCGCTTCTTTTATTACTTATCTACTTTGCATCTTCCAACTCTCTCGTCATTGCTCTCATTCTGGCCCGACTCACTATTTGACAATCACCTTGAAGTTTTAAGCCGTAATTACAGGACATCACCTATTTACTACATCCTGTTAGACCTAATGTCTGGGAAAGGTTACGTCTGAGCCAGCGATAAACACAACTGTCACACTGTTGTTCACCATTTTAGTGTTTGTTAGGCAATAGCTGTCAATTAGTTGTTGGTCACGTGACTTCAAGCCATTCCGATGTTGTTATAAATTTGGAAATTCAGTTACAAGATTTTCATTCCTGAGAGCAGACTGGATTTGTATTTTTTTTTTCATCTGCTTATGCGATGGACATGATGATGAGTTTGAACCTGGATCGAGCAGTGGAAGGAGTGGCCCTGACTTGCCTTATTCTGATAGAAAAGAGTCTGCTTTTGCGTGGCGTGTAGTTTGAAAATGCCGAAATCCTAGGTTACTAGTTAGGATCGAACCCACAATTCTTTTTAACCAAGGAGAAACTGAACGACTGCAATAAGCAAATCCACCTCAATAAAAAAAAAAAAAAATGGTTAACCCACAAATTATCTATTCTCATTGGTTAAAAAGAATTAACTGAGATTAATGTCTGAAATTTGCTGACTTGAGACAGGAGGCAAAGAAAGAAACAGAAAGGGGAGAAGTCAGAAAAAACATCCAGTGATTGTGAGCCGCATTATTTTATTAACCATGACAACAAGTCCATTATTATTTTTATATTTATCTGGTAAAATTATGCTTTCTGAATTCTGTTGAAGTCAGAATGTAAGTGGTGCCCTGATAGTTTCAACCCTATTTCAGCTTGTTCTATAAATGAATTTAATGTAGGTAATAGAAACCCCAAAACATTAGTTAGTGCATTCAGGATACTAATGGAACAATAATCTATTATATAAAAAAAATTTTGTGTGTGTCCACCTAAAAGTCAAAACTAGAAGACACATTCACAAAGCTGATATATACATTTTTCATTATTGCCTCGGACATAAAAACTGACCTTGTGTCTAACTTTGCTCTTGTGAGGAGGCAAGTAAATAGGGACCTTTTGGTGTGAAGAGGGTTTTCATATTTGTTTTAGCTATTTCACCACCAGAAACTGTCATTTCTCGATAGTTATGATCATGTTTGGTAATTTCATAGTTTAGTTATCTGAATTTCTTATTGACGTTAGGAAAATCATGATTCATCAATTTATTATGTTTGAATTGTTGACTGTTGTTCTCACATAAAAACTTTTATTGCTCAATAATTAGATGTTAACTCCGAGCATCAGGCAGAATTTCCATCGGCAGAGCTTTTTTGCAAAGGTTTTTCGTCTGTGGAACCTATTGCAGCAGGACATCTTCCCTGCTGATGACAACATGGTTGTCTTCAAATCCAGTCTTAACACATTCTTGTCATAAACCGTCCCCATAAGTAATCAAACTCAGTTCATTCCATTAATCGTTTTTAATACTCCCATAATATTCTTCACAAGCGTTCAATCTCATAGTCTTGGGTGGCTTTTGGCCTTGATAAATGGTGACCCAGTCGATAGATCTAGAAATTAATGTACCTTTTCCTTGGCAAAGAAGTCAACCTAGAATTCTGGTGATGGCCATTTGCTTGAACTATTGCTACAAATGCAATATCGCAAGGAACCAAGAAATTGATAGGAAATTTTTCTGCATACATGCATGATGATGAACTTCAATCTCTGACCCCCCTCACCCTCCCTGTAAAACATTCACAACAAAAACTTGTCTAGCTACAACCACTGCAAATAATCTTTTCTTCCTCTGTGTACCTAAAAACTAAACGGAAGTTTCTTTCTACAAACTACCTGTCTGTGGAACACAATACCACAGGGTTGCTTTCCAGCTGACTACAACATGGTCGTTTCCAATACAATGTCAGCAAATTCTTGTTTAGCCGCTATCTTAAATAATTAAATTCTGCCCAGTTGCAACCATCATCACTAATCCTCAAGGTGTTGTCTCACTGTCGTCCACCTGACCAACTCATTAACCCTTATCCTCGAGTGGCCTTTGGGCCTTAATAAGCGGTGACTCATTAGTGCATAAAAGTGTTCTTTAGATTGATGATCGCCTTTAGATTTTCTCTCTGTTTACTCTATTCAACAAGTTAAAGATATTGAATCAAAAACTGGTACAGTGTTTTCATGATTGATTAAACAGTTTAACTGAATGATGTGTTAAGGTCATAACCAGGGGAAACTTTTAATAACTAATCCTGCGATAGATGAAAAATGAAACAAATAAAAAATGCTGGAAACTTTTACAATTTTACCATAACTTAGTTATGCCCACATAATTGAAATTATGTTGCAATACGTGAATGAATAAATCGGCAACAAAGTAGTGTAAAAGGGTAAAGACGAGTAGGACCCCATCAGAATTCCTTCTCTTTCTTATAAAGATACTTGTCAGCTAAATATTTTTTAATAAAACTAACCTTTTTAATTTATTTATTTATTTATTGTAACAATTTAAACATTTTGAAAATAGTTTCTTCTTATTGTAAATATAATTGTTAGCTAAATGTTTTTTTGAATAAAGCGAATGTCACTTTTAAGTCTAGGAGAGTGGCAGATTTCTATTTATGGTGTCTTATTCGATTTTGGAACACTTCATTTTGGAATTGGTAAAATGTAAGTTTTTGGCAAAAAGCGATATCAGATAACAAGCAATTAAATCTGAACTCGATTTTGAAATCCATTGACTTTGTAAAAATATCACTACCAACCACTGCCAAATTTAAGAAATATATATATATTTATATATATATATAACAAAAAAATACTGACCCAACTAATCATGGGTTTAGTTTTAATTAAATATTACATTTACTTTTGGCCTAGTTAAAAGATGGGGAGTCAGAAATTTTGTGTCTGGAGTGGTTTTTTTATTTTTAATTTTAAAAGTTTTTTTGTGTAGCCGATTCCTTGCCTCTGATGTTAACTCGGCATATTACTTACATTTGCGGTTAAGTATTATCATTTAGATCAGGCCTGGGTAACCTTTTTCGAAAAGCAGGCCGCATGAGACATGGCTCATCATCAAATCGACTGCCCACTTAAAAAAAAAAAGGTCAGGGTAATATTTCTGTTGAAAGTACTTTAACAATTTTCACTATTTATAACTTGAAAATAATACAAATAGAAAGGGTAATATCAAGTTCAGGGTTTGGAGCAGAATTACATAGAGGTCCTCATTTATTCCTAGGAAATACTGTATGTGTTCCGAGAGTGTTCTGGTGATACCAGATCAGGCTGCCCTGTGGCTCCCTGAGACGAAATTCACCTACATTGACGTTTTTTGTCTTTCTTCTTTTTTTTTTTTTTTTGTAAAACTTAATTATGTTCTACAAAACCAAAAATAAAAACAACAGCCCCTCTCCCTTTCTCCCTCCCCTTTTTTATTTTATTTTTAGAACTTGAAGCATAAATCTTTTACTATAATGACCAGATTCGGCATTAAATAACCCAAAAAGGGTTGATATGCCGTAAAACAAAACTACCATACCACCGAGAGTGTTAAAGATTATAACTTTACTGAAAATTATTTCAATAAATGTCCCTCTATTTACACCCGCTTTCAGCCAATCAATGCTGAGTTTATCGTTGGATCTCACCCCCAAAATTGAAAATTATAAAATGGAACAAATAAGAATAAAAACGATAACATGGTGTAGGTTCCTCGTTCAATCCATGGGTGTTTCTTTCTAGTGTATGCATATATATATATATTTTTTTTTTTTTTTTTTTGTGTCTTAAATAACTAATATAAGTTAGCAAAACATTTATATGGAACAAAACGTAGATTTAGTATAAGGAACGTTTATGTTTTTGTCTTTTAAGGGAAGTGGGGTCTGATCAACTCTGCTGGGAAGCCATGAAATTAAATACTGTCTTGTTTTTAAATTCCCGAAACATTTTTTCATGGTAAACAACTGATGATCCCTTAAAATAGTGTTAGAAACTAACTAATATAATAACTGTAAAAAATAAATTGACTTACATGAGTGATTTTCCACTGGAAGACTTGAGACTATAAGTTTGTTTTTTTTAAATATTTTTTTTAATTTTTTTATTTTTATATTTTTTTATATAGTTTTAATGGTTGAGAAACTTCCGAGACTATATATATATATATAATATATACATTTTATTTCAAATATAGACTCATCAGCGTGGCTATATGCAGCGGGTGCACCAATCTCAAGATTAGAATCCCGAAAATTTATCACTATGATGAGAGCCCGACGGTTTACTCTCTGACGTAACTTGCCTGCTAATAATGGAAGAAATATACATCGCTTATAAACAAATGTTTGTATTAATTTGTTTATTTTATTTACGATGTTGATACAATAGAGGATTCAATTCCTTTTATGGAAGAATCTTTCTTTACACTTGAGTGGAAACCATTTCCTCCATCCAAATGCTCCACCCATAGGGAGAGGATGCTATATAGGTCTAACCACATGGATGAATCGTAATCGTTCCTTTCATTAAGTTGAACGCTCTTATGACGTCGAGCCGCCAAAATAAGTGTTAAAATTATCACTGTTTATTTAGCTATCCAGCGGTGGCCGAATGGTTCAAGGTGTTGGGATTTGAGTTGTAAAATACTTGTAGCCCGGGATTTCGAATCACGCGACCAGTAGTGAATAGTTATATCTCTATGCTGATGAGTCCCCATTAAAAAGGACGAAACGTATACATACATAGATAATAAACAAAAACCAAATATTTATTAATGAATATATATATATATATATATATATATATATATATATATATATATATATGAAGGGAGATGAATTTAATGCGAGTTGCTTGTTTTTTGGATTTTTGTTTATTGCATCGTTATGTATTTTTCTGGTTTTCTGATGAGTCCGTGGAAGAAAGATCTGGGATTAACATACAAACATTGGTTGTTTTTCTCTAACGAAACTAATTAATAATTGTACCAAAGTTTTTTTGCTTTGAAAAAATGATCGGTAAGGTGAATAAAATCTTGGTCATTGGAATGTAGCAACATGTTTTTTATTTATATATGCTCTGTTGCTATGTTAGCAATCATTGAGCTTTCACTTTGAAAAGGTTGGTATATAGAAAGTATATGTATGTAGATAGAGATAATTATTTACACCGGTCACAGGATTCAAAACCCTGGAACATGAGTCATGTTTTAACTCAAATTCCGACGTCTTAACCCACTCAGCCACTATAAACAACTAGATAAGTCAGCAAAAGTTTAAACCTATTATAGGCAGCTGTCGTCAACAGTGTTCAACTAATGAAGGAACATGCATTAAAGCTATGACGACGGCTGTGTTAATACTACTCACTACAGTGCCCAGCCTAGATTGGGAGCGACAAATAATATATGTATATATATATATATATATATATATATATATATATATAGCCCCCACCCCCTCTATAGATGGAGCACTTTGATGAAGGAAATAAATATTTCCACTTAGCATTGAGGCAATGCTCTTCCATAAAAATAATTGAATACTTTAAATTATGAGTATCGTAAAAAATAATATAAATAAATAACATCATTTATAATGCAATACAATTTCTCCCACTACAACTAGAAGGTTCATAGCTCTGTTGATAAAGCGCCCAACGTCAGAGGGTCTGTTTCAAATCTCACTTAGTCTAGCCACACTGACGAGTAGTAGAGACGACGAAATATGTTTGTGGATAACTTATATATATAAGATCCCATTCTCTCCCTTTTTTTTAAAAATTTATTTTAGCAAACTTCCCAATGCACTGGAATACTTAGTTCTATGTCCCCTGTCTCTATGTGTACTGTGGTAAGGAATTAAGAAGAGTCCCGATAATGGTTGACTCGAGACAAAGATAGGAAGCAGCAGGAGTATTAGCTGCTGCAGTTTATACCAAGTGTAAAATGATGATGTGCAGCTGCCAGCCGTGAGTGTAAGTGAGAGTAGGAAGTTATGAGTGAGCCTCTTCCTCCTCCTCCTTCCTTTCCTTCATCTAGACATGTGTGGTCTGTGAATTCACTTCTGAATGGCAAGTAAAAGATGAAGGCTAAACTGCTAACCATGATGCTTATCTCTCCAAGTGGTTTATCTCGTTTCTAATTTCTAATCATTGCTACATCATCAAATAAATAAATGTTTCTGTCTTGCCACAATACACACTCGTTTTCGGTTCAGGAAAATCTACTGATTCCGTTGCACTTATAAACAATAATCTCTATGCTATGTGAATAAAATTATGAAACCGTTTCTCATGTGTCTGTGTGTGTTTTATTTACTATTGATTATTTATTGAAATAGAAATGCAATAGTGTTAAATGAAACGAACTTTAAAAAAAATCCTATTTAAAAATAAAAAATAATTAAATTACAAAATTATGCACTACTATGCATTTTCAGCTTCCTTGTAAACAAGTCAGCCATTTTAATTTTTTGTTAATAGTTGAAATTTTTGTTCGGGTGAGAATAGCTATTCCTGGATATATTTAAATTTAAAAAAAAATAAATATTTTTTTTAACTGTTATTAGACATTTTTTTTTTTTTATTTATTTTTTTTTAAATTTTTACTAATGAGTCACCTAATTTATATTAGGAAAACATTTTTATATTATCAATACTACAATAAGATATTCTTAAAATGATTCAGAAAAGACATTGAAATACATAAAAAATTTTTTTTATGTATTTTCCGTAAGAAAATGTGTTGCATTTGTTTGCAAAAATGTTTAAATTATTTAAATAAGATTTAAAAAAAAACAAACAAAAAAAACGAAAATGATTAAAATTGTTCTTATTTTTTAAATAAAATAAAACGAAAAAAATTATTTGCATTATTCAAACTACTATTCTCATCTTAGTTATTGTATTCACAACGTTTCTGCCGATGTAACATCCGATCTTCTTTAGGTGCATCTTTTCGAACATGGGAATCTGTTAATCGAATTTGGGAACCAGTACGGAATTTTCAACTAATAATAAAGGCTTCGTTTCAGCTTCCTGCGTTTGACATAAAGATTCCCCAGTTTGACTCTAGAAGATCCTAGAAGTTTGAAAAGATGCACCCGAAGAAGGTTGGAGATTGCATCGGCCGAAACATTGTAAATATAGCGACCAAGATGAGAATAGTAGTCTGAGTAACAGGAATGATCAATCCTCATCTCCCCCCCCCCCCCCAAAAAAAATTCCGAAACCTAAAATCAAAATTTTAATTTAAATTGGTACTTGTATACGAATACAATTATACTGTTATACATGATTTTATTCCGTTCACCCAGGCAACACCGGGTCGTCCTAGTCATGACTAAAAAATGAGACTCCGGAAAGCTATGAAATTTCCTGGCGTTGTATGTAGTATTTCACCGGAGATGTCTTTGCTGCTGCTGCTGTTGTTTCCTCGGTGTGTGGATTGGATAACTATAGCAGCAGCAGCAGCAGCAACAGTGGGGGTGGACATGTACTGCACACTCAAGCTGGAGGCTGCTATGTATTGCAGACTATTTATAGATTGCTGAGCCATCATCATCATGATCATCATCACTGTTGCTCTCCTGATTGGCTGTGGCATTTAATGTTAGCACCCTTTAAATTCTCATATTTTGGAGAGCCTGGTTCTGAGCTCTTTAGGAAGATCTTCTCCAGAATGTAGTCTGAAAAACATTTCGCTCCATTCCTATTTATTTGTTATGCTTTTTTGAGCATTACTTGTTTTAATCAATACATTCATTTTCAAATTTTAATCAAATAAATAATTACTTACAATCTCTCAGAAAATATAATAGGAATATACATGTCCAATTCTCTTAAATATTTAATTGGATAGACACGAAAAATGTCTTTATAATTTTCTTTTTTTTTTAACCATTATTTCTGAATTATTCTTAAAATTTTCTACACTAGTGCTATTTTTAAGTTGATTAGGCCATGTTTTTTTTCCTAAATATATTATTTAATTAGATGTATTTACCCGGAGTTGCCCGGTTGAAGACACAAAAAAAAAAAAATTCAAAATATATCATTTAAAAAAAAAATAGAAATTGAAAAAATTCGTTTTACGTTCTACTTATTTTATTTTTGATTTCAATAAAAATAGGAAAAAACAATTAATATGCATTTATCAAAGTTAGATATAGGCGAGAAACACACAGGATCTTGTCTGAAAGTTTTAATACATAGATTAGAAAAAAAAGAATCTCATTGTCTGATAGAAAGATTTCAAAAACTAATTCTTTCTCCAATCTTTGTCGGATTCTCTTAATCTTCACATATCCTTTTCCATACTTGTGCCACATTTCTTTGACATGATTCACCTATATAATTCAGCCGCTCTAATTTATACATTCAATAACTTTTTTCTTTTTTTAATTATTAAATCAGAATTCTCTTTAGACATTTTTTTTCCTCTCAGGATTTCAGTTTATTTTCTCTGAGATATTTAAAGATAAACAGCTGTGACGATAAATCTGTTCTGAGAATTAATAAATCTTTCATTGGTTTTGTTGCGTGCGAGAACAGAATTCAGATCAAGGAATAAGGAAAATGACTCCCGCCTATTTGGTCAATGCAATGTCTTTTGAGAGATCTTTTAGTTTTTATTTTCTCTTTTCTAAATCTACAAAAAAAAAAATAACACGAATGTATATCCGTAACGTGGGTTCATTCAATCTGCGTTTACTGATGAAAATGCTATTTCAAACTGAACCATAAGAGACAACTGACAGACAGAGCTTCTTTATGAAATACATGGATGCATGTATGTGTGCATTCAATCAGTTGTTCCAAACTTAAATGTGACAGATTAACAAAAAATGCATTTTTTTTTATCCGTCAGGCATAAGTTGAATGGGGTCATAAATGAATGGTAATACTTAATGCCGCTAAGACAAAGCTCCTTTCATTCAACAACTACAAGAAACCTCTTCAACTACCGATTACCATGGCAAATAACACCCATACCTGAGAGTCCAACGTTCAAACTCCTCGGCCTAACATTCAGATAACATTAATTGGAACAAATACACAGAAGACATTGGCAAGGCTGTTGCAAAGAAGGTGGGCTCCCTCTACCGTGTTAGAAAACTTCTCACATCTGACAGTATCCTATATCTTTATAAAGCCACCATCCGACTATGCATGGAGTATTGTTGTCACATCTGAACCGGTTCCCCATCCACTAGTCTCTCCCTCTTAAAAAAGGTCCAAAAGAGTCTCTAATCTAATAGGTCCCTCATTATCCACCAGGCTCCAGCCTCTGTCCCATCACCGCAATGTTGCATCCTTGTGTTTGTTTTACAAGTACTTCAATGGAATGTGTTCAAATGAACTTGCTGCTCTGTTGACACCTCAACCTAAATACACTCGACCAACCCGACAATCAGCTAAATCCCATCCATTCACTGTGGAGGTCCTCAGATGCCAGAGAGCGTTCTACTCCAATAGCTTCTTTCCTCGACCTGCCAGCCTTTGGAACTCCCTCCCTGCTCCCCGTTTCCCTGACTGTACCGACATGCAAAAATTTAAAACGAATGTGAACAAGCATCTTGCTGCATAGCTCCCAATTTAGAATGACCCCCTAAACTTTAACCCTAATTCTCCATAGCCCCTTACGTCTATAGTGGCAACTTGCCTTTTTTGAGATGAACTACGTTAAAATAAATTCTTTTTAAATAACAGATTGAATGCATGTATACATGCCAAGAGACCGTGTTCCACAGGCAAGAATTTTTTTTTTTTTTTTCATTGTGGTAGAAATGAGTTTTTTTTTCGTTTTTTTTTCTGTGAAATTCTTAAAAGGAAGAACTCGAGATTGGAACTAGAGAGAGACTAGTAATGTCTCTTCTGTGAGAAAGGGGCTGTAAGGAACAGTTGATTTTGAACTCTGTTTAGGCAACAAAAGGGGGTTGGATACACCTTAAAAAAGAATGGAAGAATTATTTCCTTCCTTATGTTCAGTTACTTGTTACAATCGTTGATAGTTGCGTGTGCTTTATTGGCCTAATTTATACCTTTACAGACTAGGTAATGGACGAACTTGCTGCATTTATGCCCCCTCAACGTAAATACATCCGAAAATCAGCAAAATCCCACCCCTTCACTGTAGAGCTACTCAAATAGCTTCTTTTCTTGAACTGCTCACCTTTCCCTGACTGTACCAACATGCAGAAATTTAAATGTAATGTGACCAAACACCTTGTTGCACCACTCCCCACTTAGGATCCCTTATTAATCTGGCCCCTAATTTACAGTATCAATGGTGATGTGCCTTGTTTGGGGTGACATATATATATATATATATATATATATTATTGATATTTCACTGAGAATAATGTATATTCGATAAAGTCTGGAACAGGGCCAATAAAAACAAGCTCGATGAGCCCCGATTATAGGGTACAGAGCATTTATATGTATATTTGGAGAGTTTACCGAGATATTTTTTTTCCAGAAAGGATTCATCACAACAAAAAAAAATCTTTTATCTTATTATTTATTTTGTTCCCTACATGTGTTTCGCTACCTAGCAGGTGAGATACAAAACCTAAGATATTGACTTCAATAACTGACAATGCCTCACAGGGGATTGACCTAGTTGAAATCACTTAAGAAAAAAAAAGAAAATAAGTTCAAAAGACAGCTCAAACAACTCGGTAATATGTGGTAGCTGTGATGCGTCAACATCTAATTGGCTTTGTTTTGGTCATTTATGCATTAATACTGTTAAGAGCATTAACTTGTACCCACTTAACTCTGTGTAAAATAGCAACTTGTATCCAATTAATTGTATACACTAATTGTTTATAATAGATATTGTGCTTAAACATTAGATAATCTCGAAAAGTGGTGATTTGTTGTCAAACTGATATAACTTGGTAAGTAGTTATAAAAAACAAAATAACCAAGAGCGTAAAGCTTTTCAAATAGTACAATTTATTCCAATGAACATATCTTGTACAAACAATAGTAACTACAGGTAATCCAATAGGATTTAACAGAATACAATCGAATGTCCCATACTACTGTTCGTAGTCGTATTTATTTTCTAGACTAGTTCACTTATTTAGTGACTGAGGGGAGTCCGGTATCCCATCACAAACCAAACCAACCTTGGTGGTGGTACTTGGCGTGGCATTCATCCTGGTCTGGCTGAGCTGACTTACTCCGAAGGAGGAAATTTTGAGAGAATTAAATCCACAAGCAGTTTTCAGTCACATATATATCCTGGTTAGGGGATATAATGACGTTTTTTTGTTTTGCAGGTATTGTCGTTGTCCTCCCATGTACAGCTCTTGATATTCCCAAATGATCACCCATCTGGTACTGACCGGGCTAAACGTCACTTAATTTTGGTGATATAACAAGAACAGGCTGTATCAGACAAACCAAACCATTTAATTACTACGTTTTTATGATTTCATTACCCAATTTATTTTCTATTTTCTGACAACTTGATTTTCTGTCTAAGCTTTAGATTGCAAATGATTCTTGGGTACATAATCTTTATCTGTTTCCCCACATTCCTTTATTCAACGAATATTAAATACCTTATATTTAAACTGCTTTTTAAGTATTCGTTTCTATCATTTGATACCGACTCGAGGAGGATGCGCTTTGACTCTGGCACCAAAGAGTGGGTGAGAAGCAATCCTTTATGCTCGAGGTAACTCAAATAGCCCCCCCCCCCAAGAAAAAAAAAATGAGATTTCCAATTTTTATCTCTACATGGAAATATGTATACATGTGATCAGTTGTGTTCAATTGTAATCGTCGTTATGACAGGCGACAAGACATGCGACCACAATTCGTATGTCTCTGTAACTGAGAAGCAGAAAATGGCTGTGCACAGAAGCATATATATATATATATATATATATATATCTCTTGAACCATCTGAGCAACACCTATGCAAATAATTTGTGTCTCTGGTCAACATTTTCTTAGGCTTTTCTGTGTTCTAACACTTGATACAAGGAAAGGTTTTGATCTGAGAAATTTTTTTTTTTAATTTTTTTTTTTTATACTAATGTCACCATTTATCAAGGCTAAAAGCCACTTGAGGATAAGGATTAGTGAGATGAATAGATTGTCAGTTGAATGATCAAGAATATTATGAAAGGATTTAAACTGATGAATGCAATGAACAAAATTAAACAAATCTGTATTCATTGGCATGCTACACGGAAAGTGTCTTGCGTTTGGTTCTAGTGTCCGGTACAGTTAAAATTCTGTTTGTCTTTGAAAACACAAGAGACAGACAAGAGACCAGTGTCTTGTCCCGTCACGGTAGCTAAGTGATTAACGATGCAGACTGAGGACCTGAGTGTGCCGGGTTTGAATCCAATTTGTTCCACAGAAACACTTTCATCAAAACCTACATCCGACCTTGTGTCTAACCTCTTGCAGAGAAGGTAAATAAAATACAAAGAGGGACGTATATTTATTTATATATATATATATATATATATATATATATATATACAGGGTGGCCCAAAAGTAGGTTTACAGTTATCATTTAATATTTGAAGTTTTTTAACTAGGTTATTCGAAAAACTTTAAATAGGTTAAATAATAGTTTAATAACTGTAAACCTACTTTTGGGCCACCCTGTGTATATATATATATATATATATATATATATATATATATATATCTGTGTGTGGAGATTGCTAATAAACACTCATATTTTTCACAAGGGCTTTACACTTCGGTTAGTCAAAAAAAAATGGTAAGGAAATAAAAACTTTGTTATTATATAGTGAAAAGATGATTATGCCTATTCTTTGTAATCAATTTTGAATCAATGTTCCAGTACCTGGAAGACGTTGTATGAACTGCAGCCACGACTCGCCTCACGTACGAGATTCATGGTCATACTTATAGCTCCTAGCTTTGCAGTGCAATGCTAGATGCAAGTGAAACCTGGCCTTTGGCCATATCAGACCTGCAACAATTGCAATGCAACGACAGAGCAATGATTACACAGATTTGCAGTGTGAAGTTAGGTGTAGCAACTGTACGGTCACAAGATCTGCTGGAACAGGTTGGCCTCATCGACATTGGATGTCATTAATAAAGAAAAAGGCTTTGTTTGTATGAACACGTGGGACGCTCGAGTGGTGCCATCAAGATAGCTTGAAATTTTGATTTGAAGGCCGACCTAAGTTGCCTTAGAAAGAACTGCTGCTGAGAGATCGCATAGCAGGGAAGAACTGCTGCAGTCAGTCTTCATGATAGTTTCTTGAAGGTGCGAAGTGAGCTATGCCATGCGTGCAGCTAGCCAGTTACTTGAACGAGGGTCCCACCTGTGTGGATGATGCCCCTCAACCTGCACGTTAATATAAAAGAACCGATGATGATGATGATGATGAGCAATTGTTTTTGCAACTGTTTAGTTTTTCCATAATAAAATAACAACAGTTGAATCGGAGGACTTGAAACTACTATCTTTAGAGTCCGAATCGGATGTACACGTCTAACACTTGCATAACTACTTAAAGTGAAAGCAATATCTCATGTGATCACCTGCTCATAGTTGAGCATATTCTAATTGACTGTAAAAAAAATATATAGTAGCATTTTTTGTTGGTATTCCTATGTACCAAACGTCACCATGTTGTTAGGAAATGTATCTACCTCTCAAATAGACGACTGGAAAAATCAACCACTTCCAAATACTATAGAAGAAACCAACAGTTAAATAACATCTGACATATCCGAAAGAAGCTCTCTCAAAACCACAACATATTTTTGTAACCGCAAACTAAAATCATCATCATATACATATCCGGTTTAACATCCATTTTACATGCTGGAATGCGTTGGATGGCTTCAAGAAATTGACTTCCAAACTAACCTATCTTTGGTCAGATCTTTATTTATCCCTCTTTCTTTCGAGTTCATTCGTATCACTTTCTCCCAGGCGTTCCTTGACCTTCCCCTGTGAACTAAACCTGCTACTTTAACTGTTGTACATTTACTCACCCAAGATCTCTCATCCATTTTTTTAACGTGGCCATATCATCAAAGTCTGTTGTTCTGCAGAATGTCCAAATTTAATCTTCCTCTCAGGAATATTAACCACAAAGTTGAAAATTATCAAATGACTATTCTATGAATATCCTGTATGACACAAAATGATCTATAAGGATGATGTGCCGTAAAGAAACAAAAACAACAATTCAATCCATAGAAGCAGGTTAAAACATTGTCAATTTTGTTGCAACAGCATTTTTGATGGTTTAGGTATGCAGCTCATCGCCCAGGGGGGAGAATTAATTTGTGATGTAATCCTCCCTACCTCTCTGCCGAGATGGCACAAGCATATCGGTGGGCAGCTGAGGATTTTGGATTTGGGGCTTTGCTGAGTTCTCGACTCCACAAGTGGTCGGTCTTCACTGGTTGAATCACACGATTGGTTAACCATTAATGTGACCTTGCTCAGGACCATCGTGTGTGGGCTGTCATGGTTTGGTACGTGGTGCATGCCAAGAAAGAAGAACCCGACCAGGGTGAACGTCATTGCAACAAAAACAACAACGATAACAAACAAAAATGATATATCTGAACTGTCATGAGTATTTTTCTAATAATCTATAAGATTAGTGAATATTTTCTTCATATATTGTCACACGTTTTTATTAAAGTGGATTATTTAAAAAAATCTAATTTGACATTTTACTAGTATATATATATATAATTCCCGAAACAGTTTTTCATGGTAAACAACTGATGATCCCTTAAAATAGTGTTAGAAACTAACTAATATAATAACTGTAAAAAATAAATTGACTTACATGAGTGATTTTCCACTGGAAGACTTGAGACTATAAGTTTTTTAAAAAAAAAATTTTTTTTTTTTTATATAGTTTTAATGGTTGAGAAACTTCCGAGACTATATATATATATATATATAAGATAGGTATATTTATAGTTTTGTATGCACAGGGTGCAATCCTAAACTAATTAGCCGATTATGAATTCAAAAACACAGCTGCTAAGCGTAAAGGTGGGTAATGTGGGCGATATTTAGTTTAATTTAGCTTTATGCAAAGGGAGTGGAAACCCTTCTGGAAAATTCAGATACCTCAGATTTTTGTGAAAATTTAACAATAGGTATTAGACCAATTAATAAATATGCTCCAAATTTCAGTTTCTTTGGAGTATTTTACAGGTTTTTAAATGGCATAATATGTGCACAACCTTCCATTTGAAAATTCAGATATTTTAGATTTGCACTAAATTTGATCCATAGTCATTGAACACCAATTCCTTGAATTTCAATTTCTCTTCAGACATTTTCTAGAATCAAAATCATGTAATGAATTTTGTTTAAAATAAGAATAAGTATTCTAGACATAAAGTTTAGTATCATTATATCTTGATTTTAATATTTTTAATTTTAGATTTTAGTCTTCCTATGGGTACATAAAAGTGGTGCAAAACTCTTCTGTTTGGGGAGTTAATTCTACCCTTTCAAGGCAAATATTCATTGAGTTATATATTCTAACAGGGGTATCAGCAAATTTGACAAAAATGAAGTATTCTAAACATATAGTTATTATTTTACTGACAATGTTGAAACAAAAGGTTTCAATATTAAACAAAAGTTAATTTTCTTAAAGTCTTTTGACAGATACAAACAAGTTTGTATGGTTTTGGAAAGAAAAAGTATTGTTGTCGTGTGGGACATTCTTTAAATCATTAAATATTGACAAGTGCTTGTGTTTTGATCAATGAATTAATTAACTACCCCAAAGATCACATTCATTTAGCTGTTTGCATAAACTACTATACAGAGACTCTGTTTATTACCTCCTTGGTGAATGTTATCTCTTCGGTCGAATCTGTCACTGTTTTGTGTATAGCCTAGCGTCAACATCACTTGACCAATCATCACCAAACTTGGTCAAAAATAACGGTCATGGTCTGACTTAAAACTAATTTAATTTAGGAATATCTAGATCACGGAAAAGATAAGTCACACTTTTGGCGATAATTTCGGTTCTACTAATTGTAGAGATTCACTACTTGGTCTATATTGTAGCCAATGAAGTCCCACGTTTTATATGACCTTGATCTTGAAAAGTTTGATAAAGTTTTATATTTTGATGTCTGACCTTGGAGCATCTACAAAATATATTTTACGATTGGAACACACACACACATACTTATAATCTTTTTTTTTTTTAGGTTTTGAAAACTTAAAATGGCCTGATCTTTTAAAGATTCATACATATTGTTGTACCCTAACATTCTTTTTGTGCAGGTCTAATAGATTCACATTTATCTAATAGAATATGCCTATATATTTTGTTATAGTTTGTCTACAACACAAAGAAGGGAAAATAGTGTGTATGTGTGTGCGTATATATATATATATATATATATATATATGCACATGTATATTATGGACACACACACCAGCTGTATTTATTCTGCATTGTCCAGGTGAAGACATATTGAAAATGTAAACAAAAGAATTAATCTCTGGTATCAGGATTTTAGAAAATCCTTTTAGTTTAAAAACCTTATTTTATTTATGAATATATTAATAATAAATAAAATAATTCAGTTCCGTCTAAATGACAAACACGACACAAAACCTTGTCTGATAGATTTAATACAAACATACATCAAATGTAAATAAACAAGAAATCTTGTGGTAGTCATGATAAAGAGAAGTGCATAGAGACGGTGGTGGTAGTAGTAGCTTGAGTTTTTTCCTTCCTCTCTATCTTTATCGAATTTAAAAATGATCCATAGGAGTACTGTGTTGTTGAATAGTACTTCCTACTGTCTCTTTGTATCAGTATGAAAAACGGATTACTCGCAAAAAGGGCCGGATTAAATATTTTTCGACTGATAATATATTCGAAATAGATTAAGATAAGAACAATCTCAATAGTATGACAAGTTTTAATAATGAAACAAATGTTAATTGAGCCTTGATAAATGTGTTTTATCTACAGATCCGCAAAGAAAACGCCATTGGTTTTATATAATCGTTTATTTTAAATATTATTTTGATTTGTTAGTATTTCAAACACTTTAAATATTAGTTTGTGGAAGCTTTTTTTTTGTCATAAAGACTATATATATATATAATACATTTATTTATTTTCTTAAATGCTTAATTAAACTCCAGAGAAAAAACAAACTTAGTGAATTTAAACGCAATGTTTCTGTAAACAAAAACAGATTGCTTTTACCGAAATGGCCATTATCGCCATAGAAAATTAAGCATGATGTATTGAATTAGTACTTACCATTCTTTTGCAATTCTTAATGACTGTAATTTTCTACTTACTTGTACATTTAGGAGTTTTTTAAAGTCCAACCTGAAATTAATCCGACAAGTGTTTCAATCTACCTAACAAATTCCTGAATCACAAAAAGGTTTAATAAAAAAAAAATAGAATTCTCTGTTTTCACATTAAAAATCAAATATTCAACATTTTCATTTTTCCAAGTTTCTCTCCCTTGGTTTGTCTGTTACGTGTAAGTTTGAAATAGCATTTCCTCGATTGTGAAAATTGGATGTCAAATCAAAGTCATAGGATTTTAGAATACATTGTGATGTCATAATAAACCGCCCTCCTCTTCCTCTATCCCCCCCTCCCCCATTCTCCTCATGCTGCTCTCTCCTCCTCATCCTGCTGCTCTCTCCTCCTCATCCTGCTGCTCTCTCCTCCTCATCCTGCTGCTCTCTCCTCCTCATCCTGCTGCTCTCTCCTCCTCATCCTGCTGCTCTCTCCTCATCCTGCTGCTCTCTCCTCATCCTCCTCATCCTGCTGCTCTCTCCTCATCCTCCTCCTCCTGGTGCTCTTTCCTCCTCCTCCTCCTGCTGCTCTCTCCTCCTCCTCCTGCTGCTCTCTCCTCCTCCTCCTGCTGCTCTCTCTCTCCTCCTCCTCCTGCTGCTCTCTCTCTCCTCCTCAGCCTGCTGCTCTCTCTCTCCTCCTCAGCCTGCTGCTCTCTCTCTCCTCCTCAGCCTGCTGCTCTCTCTCCTCCTCAGCCTGCTGCTCTCTCTCCTCCTCAGCCTGCTGCTCTCTCTCTCTCTCCTCCTCAGCCTGCTGCTCTCTCTCTCTCTCCTCCTCAGCCTGCTGCTCTCTCTCTCTCTCCTCCTCAGCCTGCTGCTCTCTCTCTCTCTCCTCCTCAGCCTGCTGCTCTCTCTCTCTCTCCTCCTCAGCCTGCTGCTCTCTCTCTCTCTCTCCTCCTCAGCCTGCTGCTCTCTCTCTCTCCTCCTCAGCCTGCTGCTCTCTCTCTCTCTCCTCCTCAGCCTGCTGCTCTCTCTCTCTCTCCTCCTCAGCCTGCTGCTCTCTCTCTCTCTCCTCCTCAGCCTGCTGCTGCTCTCTCCTCCTCCTCTCCCCTCCTCCTCTCCCCATCTTGCTGCTCTCTTCCCCCTTTTCCCATCCTGCTGCTCTCTTCTCCCTACTCCTGCTGTGCTCTCCTCTAACTTTCCACCTCTTCCTATCTCTTTTTCTCCTTTTTTTTATACACATTGGTCTTCATTATAGTGTCGAATTCTGAATTTTCTTTTATTTAAAAAACAACATAGTAATGCAGGTTTAATTATGTTCTCATCAGAATATATTTCTATTGTGTAAACCACAAACTTGACCCTCTTAAAAACGGATGTGCCCCCAAAGCACATTAGAGCCTGATGTTTTTTGAGTTTAGAAAAAGGAATTAATGTTTGGAGAAAAAAAGAAAAACTATTTGTTATTTTCAAAAGAAACTAACAAAATTGATTTAAAATAAAATCTAAAAAAAAAAGTTGACTTGAATTTTCAAGATGTTCTGGAAAACATATTTGATCTGTTGCGTAAAGACTGTATTTTGTCTGAACGATGCCATTCTAAGATTAAAAAGCTTATTCGAAGACTGAACTCAGTCATATGACATTTCTCTATCATTTACATTAATTAAAAATTTGTACTGAAACTTAAAAACAAAAAAAAAAAAGAAAAGAACCTTGTTGATATTACTGTAGGCCACAGAGCCATGAGCACCCTTTGTGGTGTTCAGTAATAGTCATACCCCACATTAAACTAAACCTTGTGTCACATCAAACCTTTGTGAGGAGGCAAGTAAATAATATTCAGAAAAAAGGAGAGAAAATATATAACAGATTATTACCCAATGGGTCATGAGTGGTCTAGTATATTGTAGAGTTGGTGAAGGTGCTTATTGAAGATGGGAGATAGCGATTTTGTAGTAATGTCTGTATCCATCTGACTCGCTTTGCTTGAGATGAAGGGTGTACATGTCTGTGTGAGCCAACCGAACTATAACTAATCATTACGCAAGAGATTGCGAGTGTGTACAAAAGTAATAGGTCTTAGTCATGTAAATGCTACAATGCTTTTGAAAATCTTTAACGTAAGCGCATTCATGCCCGTAAATTGATTAATAATAAAATCCTTTACATAATGCATTTCGGACTAATCTTGGTTGCTGCCATTTTCACGTTTCGGCGCGTGTACTTCTTCCTTTTTAATATTTGATTATTTTAATTAAATTTATATAAAAAAAAAACCCTGCAAGTTTAAAATATTTTTTTTGTTTTGAATTGGTGCTTATCCAAATCTTTGCTTAAAACTGATTCTAGCGTGATGTTTTAGAGGTCATTACTGCATTTGATCACTTGTAAGGTGCGTCACCGTTTACGTTTCATACTAGGGTGTTATGCTATGACATCTGAATAAACATTTACCTACCAGATATTTCGACTTTGCCTATAAAACTCTGGAGATTTTTTCAGCGCTGTTTCGTGATCGCTTATATGCTATCAAATATGATAAAATAATTCCACCTTGTTTGTTACATATTCAGAGAACATTTCCATATTGAGATCAGATTGACGTCTGTATGAAGAGAAGAATTTGCAAAACAAATAAAAATGTTTACATAAAACTACTTTTTCTGACTTGGTCAATCTTGAAGGTCAAATCGACGAGAAAAATACTGTATTTTTGTTTAATAGATTGGAATCAAGTATTTTGTTAAGTATGAAGATCATGTATGAAGAGAAAAGGGGGGTTACCGACCCCTGGAGAATAAGGTTGAAATAATATACAGTAGAACTCCCCAATAGTAGACTTCTATAGTAAAACCTCCTCTATAGTGAACTTTAAAAAAAAATTTTTTTTTATATAAATCTGAACGACTACGTTCATTCAAAAAAAAAAACATTCCTTTCTAAAAAAAAACAAGAATAGGTTTAAGACTCCCCAAATCATACTAGAATTGTCTGCAAGGACCCGTGGCATAATGGATAAAGTATTTAGTAAAAATTCAGTTCTAAGTGACACTCTTCTACAATTGCGAATTACTTAGGACTTCTGCCCGGTCATGGCTGACAGAACGAGAGCATGTTAGCCCTATGGATTCAATGAATTCCGTTCGAAGTTTCTTGCCGGTTCCCGGGTTCGACAGAGGGATTCCCAAGTTCTACAAGATGCACCTGAGGAGGGTCAGGTGTTACATCGGCCGGGGCGTTGTGAAAATAACACTCAAGATGAGAACTGTAGTCCGAATAATCCAAAACATTCTAGGAGTAAATTGTTTATAGTAAACTGTGGTCCTCTATAATGACCAAAATATTGGTCACTATAGAAGAGTTCTACTGTATATAAAGCAACACTGGGAGATCAGAAAACTCAAAGAATCAGCACATATGCAAAACTACAGTGACCTCTTAAGTAAACCGAGTATACAGATGAACACAATATTGGAACCAATAATTAAGAAACAAGGGCAGATAATCCCAAAATTAAAAATAATCATGGTAATTTATTATACTAAAGCTGGGTGAATCAACGTTTTTTACTTCAATATAATATTTTACTTTCTATATACGTTAATGACACAAAATACATACTAAAATGTTCTTTAGTTCTGGGATTGAGTTATGTTTGAAAAATATTTAATTTTAATTTTTTTTAATTAGCCATAATTGGTAATTAACTTATCTCCTATCTATCGGTTTCTCGCTCTCTCTTGATTCAACCACATTCTCTTATATTTTTTATGTATCTGTGACAAGGCTATACTTATAACGGGCCAAGAGATCTAACATTTGGAAGCGTCTTTTATTGGAGGCAATATTTCCAGTCGGTCAGCATATCTTTTTCGCTGCTAACACTTCACTCTTATTGCTCTGAGAAAAGTTAATTCTGAAAAGGATACCTCTATATGATCCGTAAGGATAAAATATGCGTAGAAGTAAAGGGTTTATTGTTTTTAATTATGCAAGAAGAATATCTTAACAGATTTTTCAGTTTATGAATTTTCGAATCGAATCAAAATGGAAAAAAAATAGTAATGATGGCTGTGACCCCCACCCCCCCACACACAAAAAAAATACAGCATAAATAACTAAGACTAACAATCTTTACGCAAATTAAGTATGACTGTTGTAAAGAGTGTATATTATTAAGAGGTTGTTGATAAGAATGAAAGCACCGTCATCATCATCATCATCATCATCATCATTATCATCATCGGTTTAACGTCCATTTTATGTTGGCATGTATTGGACAGCTTCAAAGTAACTGTGGTGGAAGTGATGGTCCTGAGCCAGAATCGAGCGGTGGAAGTGGCCCCGACTTGCTCTGTTCCCGCCATAAAAGGATCCGCCTTTGCCTGGCTTGTAGTTGGAAAAGTAAATAAATTTCGAATTCATAGGTGAGGATTGAACTCACGACATCGGAGTAAACAAAACGACTGGTTATTACACTGCAATAAGTAAATTCACTTTAATAACAAAAATAGTGAAACAACGAATTCTTTATTTTCATTGGTTAAACAGAATTAATTGAGATTGAAAATCTGCTGATAAAAAGGAAGGAAGGAAGAAAGAAAAGGAGGCGACATAAGGGAAAAGTGAGTCGGAGTCGGATTATTTTGTGAGCCGGATTATTTTTTCTTATTGGAGCTCGAAGAGAGATTGTTGGTTTTATAAAGTTTTTTTTTTTTTATTTAAATGTTTGGAGTCCGAGTGATAGACTTCCAAATCCCCTCTTTCAGTAACCTATCTCTGGTCAGGTCTTTATTTATCCCTTTTTTACTCGAGTCTATTTTTATCACTTCTTACCATGTATTCCTTGGCCTTCCTCTGTGAACAGAACCCGCTACCTCAACTGTTCTACATCTACTAACACAAGAACTCTCATCCATTTTTTTCAATTAAGTCTCCTGTTCTGCACACATCTCCCTATACTGTCACGAGGTAATCTTCCTCTGAGGTCATAAAACTAAACCCATCTTTAAGACTCAAATTAGACATCCATTCTCATATTATTTTTCTTTATGGTCAGGTTTCACTTCTAAACATCATTACACTGTGTACCTATGTCTGATAGACTCTTCCGTTGGTCAACGATGGAGAATAATTAAAAATGAATTAACATAAGGATTTAAAAAAAAATAGCTGTTTCAAATGCAATTGTATATCAAGTTAATTAAACTAAATAATCATTTAAAAATAAAAAAAAAAGTCAATTCTGAATCTAGCAGATCCTAAAGGGGTTGCCGGCACCTTTTATCTCTGGAGTGAAAACTCTACTTTTGTTGGATGTTATACATACGTACGAAAACTTGCTTTTAATTTCCGATCTGAGTTTTTGTTTTATGCTTGTGATTATCGGTAAACAGGATATGACCTACATTACTTAGTACAAATTTATGGGTCTTCATAAATCACTAATGATATTCAATCGGCATATTTTTTTAGGAAATAATAATTTAAAATATAGTCACGTTTACAATTTTTGCCTTGAAAGAAAAGTTTAAAATAACATTTATAATAAGAAACCAAGTAATTAAAAAAAACAAAAAAAAAACTGTTAGCGCGGTGGTGTTTAAAAACAAAACCAAAAGACTATTTGCAAAAAAAAAAATAACGTTTGTAATATGAGGTCAAGTAATAAAAAAAAAAAAAACTATTAGCGTGCGTTGTTAGTAAAAAAAAAAACTGTTGCTTACAGATATCTGTAAAACGGCAAATAAATTTAACGAGTCGAAACGAATTTGAATAATTTCTTTTAAAAGCAAACTATTTTAAATCTTAAAAATACTAATAAAAATAATTATTTAAATTTTTATTTTTTGCTTGAATTAAAGTTTAACGTTAATTGTTCATTTGTAATTGTAAACCAAAGTAAAATATTTATTTTCGACCGCGCCCCTGTCATATAAAAGAACTTAAAACTTATATATTGTTGTTGTATTTGGATTCGTCATGCTACTATTCTCATCTTAGATGTTATTTTCACAACGTTTTGGCTGATATAAATTCCGACCTTTTTAAGTGCATCTTTTCAAACTTGAGAATCTATATGGAATTTCGAGCGGAACCTTCTATCATGATTCCAGAGTTTGAAAAGATGCGTCTGAAGGTCGGAAGTTACATCAGCTGAAACGTTGTGAAAATAGTAGTTTTAATAAAACTTTAATACAAATTGTTAATCTTCATCTAAAAAATTCCAAAACATACTTTCTTTATAGACACTTTGAACATTTGCTTCAGCAACCTTTTGAACATTGAGAACATTTTTAAAAACATTATTTCCTTATTCTCTCAATGTTTTACGGACATTATAAGAATGACGTTGTAAAATTTTATTGTCGTGTTCAATTGCACTTAAATTCTAACGATGTTCCCCTGATGAATGTTAATTGAAAGAAATTCTGAACATTTTACTAAAATTAAACTACATTTATTTGCTATTTTGAAGATTATTGTCAACTTTAATTTGATACCTTATTAATATTTAAAATTAAAATAAAAATATTTTCACTTGCAAAGTATTGATTAAGCAATTGATATTGTTAATCTAACGTTCACATTTTCTGAAAATGACTGACTTGTTTACAAAGACATGTAGTATTTGTCATCTGTAGATATTTAGGACGTGTGTATCTGGGTTTTATGAGTGTGATACTAACTGCTAGTTTTTTTTTTTTTTTTTGTACAGTTTGTTTAGCTGACTTTCACACTTCCAAAGTAAGGCACACGGCCGGTTTATCATAGGAATCCAGTCCTTATCCCCAATGAGAGCATTCTAGATGGATGCAAAGTTAGTCATGATTTGCCCTGTCGGAATTTCCTTTTTAAATGTGCCTCAGGCAATTGGTCATATTCTTCCACACCCAAGGAGGAGATAAAGCCTAGGAGGATGATCCTTTGAGAATGACTGGAACAAATACTACACTGATCCTGGCTCAAAGGCTAAGTAGTGATTTACTTGGTCACCACCAAAGCAAGATGTGAAACAATGTCTGGAAGGCATCAATAGCCAGCTGCCCCTGGGGGTGGACTCTGGCTAGATTCAAAAATAGCCAAGAATGGACCCGTCTTCGGTAGGGCCACTTCAGGTGATCAGAAATAAATCAACCTCTACTCAAAGCGAGGAAGTACTACTGCCTGTAAGGGTGCATCTCCTAGGACTGAGCTGGACCATACCTCATCCCGACAAAGATGAGTCTTGTCCTGCTAAGGCAGTCCTGACCCTGTCAGACTGAGTGCGCAGAACATATCCTTGACGAGTATGAAAAAGCCACGGCCATGTAGTACGGGATCACATTTAAATGCCTATCTCCTAAATATCTGCATATCACAAATATACAACATGCTTTTGCATTGTTAATAGCTAATCAATTTTCTTGATCGAACTTGCATCGAAAACAATCAACCCAATCCGGCCAGATTTAAAGATCAATCCTAATCCTTTATTTAATATTCAGATCTGCTTAACCAAGCATCTTCGTGGTTTCGACAATTGAGCCTGCTTTCACTTGATTAGCATCATCATTCTCCATTCTTGTTTCATAAAACAAAAGAGATTATTCTTTAAAACATTCCAGCCATGTGTGAAAGATTATATTTGACGGTGCAGATATTTCCTCTCTTCCTCCGGTTCATCTGCAAGAGAGTCCGGAGTTGATGATTTGCATATTTTCCCAATGTTCTCACTTCGTTGTTTCTAGACCCTAACACACATTTCTGTTTGCTTTTTTGTTGATATCTGTTTATAAATGAATCATAGTTATTAGTTGCTCACATTGGGGCTGCCCAGGCAATTTTTAAAGGTAATAGGTGCTCTTCCTCTAGTATGCTGACTTATCAAATCCCACTTTCCGACCTTGTGTCACATTTTACTCTGTGGGGAGTAGATAAATACCTTATTGTATTCAAATAAATGTCTACTTTTTTAAAAAGTAGATTCTACATTATCTTATATAGCATTAATTAAATAATATAGATACAACAAATATACTAAAGAATTTGAACTTGCTTTAACTGTGTTGCCCAGGTATTTTTTATTTTATTTCTGTTAACTATGCCATTTTTAAAAAAAAAAAAAAATATTTATCAAATTTAAAAAAAAAAAAATTTTTTTTATCAAATTTAAAATTTTTTAATTTTTTTTTATTGAAAGTTAAATTGAATTATTATGGTATTGTTTAGTCATTAAATTATTAATTGTACCAAATTGTTATACAAATAGAACTCATTTTGTTTTGTAATGTTTTAATCTCTAAACCTATTGGATGTAAATAGCTTCAAAACTTTTTTCAATCTTTTAATACATGAGGATTTGCTAAGAATTTTAAAGCCAGAAATTACTTTCTATTTGACAGTTTAAATGCTTTCAGGTTTCGAAGATTTTGACTTGTTTACAAAGAAACCAAAATTCTTTCTTTCTAGTTGATTTAATTTCGTAATTAAATTATGTTTTAAAATTTGTTTTACGCTATTGCATTTTTGATTTAAAAGTAGAAAAAACAATTGAAAAAAAATTCAATTTGTCAATTTTATTGATATAAAGATATAAATTATTTTGTGGAGGAGGATTTTTAGGCTAGAGTCAGGCTTTTTAAAATTTCAGGAAATGAAGTCTAGTTTTTGGGCTACCCATTGAATGCCCCCCCCCCTTCTCTGATCAGAACTCTGGTTTATTCTACAGCTGTAAGTAAATAAGAAACTATAAAAGAATAACCTTCGAGTAAGACAAAACCTTGTTTCCCTTGTGAAACCTGTCTTGATGTAGCAGCTGGTTCAATTGGACCATGGTGCCTTTGTCAGTTGCCATCATTCAGATCTAACCACAGAACCATTCCTAATCTTCCCAAGAAAAAAGCAAACGAATGAGTATGATTCTTAAGCCAACAGCTGATGATCCTTCCTCATTTTGTGTTGCTTATTAACACACGTAGGTTAAAATGTTGTATCATAAAATTATGATACAAATCAGTCCATTCAGTTCATCCTCCTAGGCTTTACCTTTTCTATGAGGAGGGAGTTAGGTTATTGCTAATGGCCTGGGGCGCCCCTACCGGTGAATGCTGACAGGGCTGCTCGGGCATTTTCTGTAGTGCGCTGACTTCTCAAAACCACACCTGACCTTGTGTCGAAAGTCCCGACAAGGAGATAAATGTGTAGATTAAAAGGCGGATTTAAAAATAAAAATATTTTTATTATGCGTATTTTCTTTTGATCAATAATCTCGTTTCAATTAAATTTCGGAATTTTTGAGATGAGGAATAAAAATTTGTATTATTTGAATTATTCAGACTACTGTTTTCATCTTGGATGTTATTCACACAACGTTTCGGCTGATGTAACCTCTGACTTTCTTCAGGTGTGTCTCGTCGAACTCTGAAATCTGTACTGAATTTCGAACTGGGCCCATTATTTAATCTAAGAGGGGTAGCTTGCTGTCGTTCTGTCAGCCATGACCACGTAGAAGTCTTGTAGTAGTGTCCTACTGAGGATTGAACCTTCAACCTCCAGAAGACTGTTAATTAGCGCTTATATCCGTTGCGCCACATGTCCTTGCAAGGAGCTGTAGCGCAACAGATATAATTGACGATTTGTTAGAAAATAAAATATAGAATTTATGATGATACATTTATTTATGAGATAAAATAATTAACCTTATTCATGCTATGAATATTGTATTTGTAATTTATTTTATAGTTTAATTCTCATCTTAAGAATCGAATTATGCAGACTCATTTGTTTTTGTTTTCTATTTTAATCATCAGTTGATTCTATTAACCAGTGATTTCCTTTAAAATATTTCATTGAAATACTCAGATGTGTTAGTTTTAGATTAAAACTATTTCTCTTTTACTTAAGCTATAACTGCATTGATTTTTAAAGAATTATATAAACATACTAGACGACCCGTAAACAGTTTGTATATTATGCAGTTTTTCTTTTTTTTTCATTTTTATTCCTCCTTGCTTCTTTTTACTCCCCTTTTCCATTTCTTTATTTACGTAATTTATTTATCTATACTCTTCTTTTCTTTCTCTTACTGCTGCTACTACTACTTCCTCTACTCCCCTTCTATCACTTCTCGTCTGATTCGCCCCTCTCCCAACCTCTAAAACATTCAATGTGCAAGCAAGATTATCAGTTTAGTATTATATAGATTTGCAATTTTTATTTTCCAATTATAATTTTTCCAAACTACTTTTGTAATTATTATTATTATTATTATTATTATTATTATTATTTGTACTAAGAGTTCTCACACAGGTCATCATCAGTGATTGCTCACCGATAATAACCGGTGGTGTTCCCTGGAGTCTGAGTGGCAACAAGCCTCCCCAGATTTCCAGTACTCTTCACCTCTTTTCGATAACCACCGCAAATGATCTTGTGGTATCGCAACAGCCGCTTACCATTGAGTTCTCGCTGATTATTATTATTGTTGTGTGGATTACTTTCTAAGTACAGTTAACATTTTGTTTATTGTTCAACTTATTTTCAAAACTGGATGTTTTTAATATTTTAAACTGTTATTTTTCATTAAAATGAAGTAGTATGCATGTTACCATTAAAAATAAAAATCTGTTACTGATGTATTTTTTTTTCTTTTCTTTTTTTAGGTAAGTTTCGGTACTTGTAGTACTCGGTGTGCTACAAGCCATTCATTGTTGGATAATAAGTTGTACATTGGCACCTGCTGCTTTGATTACCTACAGAAGTAAAAGAAATGGACATTCTATGTGTAAGCAGTTTATGTGTTTTCTTAAAAAAAGGTAGAAACAATCGTCTTGAAATTTGGATAATTTTGAACTCATCTCTGGTTGATTTTATTTTTGAGCGTTGGTTTGAGTTAACCGTTCAGTCGTTAGTTACCAGTGTGGATTGTGGACAGTGCATTTGTATTCTGTTAGGGCTATTGGGTGACTTTCACTAATACTCTCGGAAAAGAAGGTATGAATCCTTCTGTGCCCCCTCTAGTTATGGGTTAAATAGAGTAGACTATCAAGCCTTGGCTAACATATAAAAATGAAGATTCTTCAATTTGAATTTTTTCTTGACGAGGAGGAAATTTGGCGGGAGCCAAATCTGCTGATTTCGCATTAAAAGTAAAATTTTGCATTTCCACACAAATCGACACATTTGTTTGAAGAAGGAATTTTTACGTCCATTGTATTGCATATTCTGATTGCTGAGAATAATATTGCAGAAATTGGCGTTCTGATAATGCACCTCTTGCAAAACCCTATGAATAAGTATCGATTAAGTGTTAACCACTTGTCTATATCAACTTTTAGTGTCTGAGTGCCACTCACAACACTTCAGTTATTTAATTGCTTTAAGTGTTAGTGATTTTTTAATGAAATTTGATGTTCAAACATCTATTACTAATGGAGATTTGGTATCTGTCTGTCTGAAGCTGAAACTATACTATTACTCCTATTAATATACTATAGTACTATCTTTCAATGCTCCATTCAGGGGGGAGGGTAGTGTAGTATATGTTCATTTGTTATGATACCATCCTTCCAGACATTACCTCCTCCCTGGGGAGGGGGTGCATATGTCAACAAGAAATTGTCATAATCGGTTGTTCATTAGCAAACTCAACACTTACATTATTATGTGACCGGAGAAGGAGCATATTGTTGCTAGTTTATTTAACAGATTTTTTTCTCAGATATAGGTTAGGGTTAGATAGAGTTTAATTTTGGTAAAAGATTTTAAATTTTCCGTTTTAATTTTTTTCTTCTGAATTCTGTAATTTTCTCAATGTTTTTTTGATAATTTTACAACATTTCTTAATTATTCTGTGTCAGGAGAAAGAAACTTATTCAAATAAGTATAACCATATAAAAAGGGGAGAAAAACGTATAAATTAGCCTAATCTTGTGGACAAAATTAGATCATGTTATTGTAAAATTAAAAAAATTTTTTTTTAATGGAAATCGCTCCAGACAAGCATGAAGCCACTTGATGTAACGAGCTATAAAAAAAAAAAAACTAGTTCAAGGTAAAAAAAATTAACTAACGATAAGTGTTAGGTGGATAGATTCCGACCTAGAAAACAGTAATTCTTCCCCCTTTGTCAGAAACATCGCTCATTGAATGTGAGGACTAAAGGACAAAATAAGGGGAGCAAGAGTTACGAGGCTGACGAAAATAAACCCAAGGTTCACTTTCTACTCTTTGAATTATTGTGTTAAATTTCCTGCCTCATTGTTATGCATTTAAATTCCATTAAGATTTCACGCTCAACCGTATAGTTGTTTTTTTGATTTAGTCTGATACTTCCTGACAAATAAATTTGATACTGACTTTAATATTTTACTAACGGGACCCGTGGAAATTCCGTGGTACTTTCTATATCAATCTGTATAATTTACTGTTAATAATATTCCTTTTGAAATATTGTTGTCATATTTGGGCTGGTGAATCTCTGTCCCGTTTGAGGGTTCTTAATCAGGTGCACAAACGTATCTGTAATTCTTCTTCTCTACACCCTCTTTCTCACAGACGTGATATTGCTAGTCTCAGTCTTTTCTATAAATACTATTATGGCAAGTGTTCTTCAGAATTGTCTGATCTATTCCCCACTTCTTTTGTTCCAGCTCATTTGACTCGTTGGTCTAGTGGTCTCCATCAATTTGCTGTTTTGATACCTGATTGTAATACAACTTCTTATTCCAGTAGCTTCTTTCCAAGAAACGCAGGCTTGTTGAACTCTCTTCTTGCTGACTGTTTTCCTCCTACCTATAACCTTGGTCTTTTCAAGACTAAAATCAATAGACATCTCCTGTCTTTTCGATAACCGTATTTGTTCTTGTTAGCTCCTTACATCAAGTGGCTTCATACCTTGTCTGGGGCGATTTCCATTAAAAAAAAATGTTTGTCAGGGTCACTACTATAAAAAAAAAAAAATGACTCTTCCGTAAAAATGATTGTCATTGTCAGGCAAATATTCTTTAAATAAATAAACGAATATGTCTCTATTTTTTTAAAATTTATTCAAAATTGTAACAATTTAATTCTTTTTTAAACAAATATTCTGTCTTATTACCAGAAAAATAATAGTCATCGAAATATTCTTCAAATCAATAACACGAATGTCAGTTTTATAAATGTATTTATTTAAAATTGTACTGTTTTAGTCGACTGGACGACAATTTGATTTTGGAACAATTTATTTTAAAATGGTTAAGTCTGAATTTTTTTACTTTAGTGACATCAATCACCATCTTTGCTGTCCGGACGATCTCATTTTTTTTTTTTTTTTTTTTTTTTTTTTTACATGTGTGTGAAAGGTGATAACGAACATAAAATTTCTTAGCATATTATTATATAGCTATTTCTTAATGATAAAAACTTTTATTAATTATTGCTGTGTAGTTTTATGACCAAATTTCCTTCACCTTTTCTTGCTAACATATTTATTGTTGCCATAACACATCAAAGGTTTCCGTTGTATTCTTTCATATCAAACCACCTCTCTAATAAAACCCAAATCCAGTAGATAAACCTGCTTATATGATTTTTGAATAAGTTACAGCCGTTTTTCTTCTCTTTCTACCCCCCCCCCCCGCACACACACTTTGCACCAAGTAGTAACGCAACTTTAGGTCAATATGAAAGATTTGTTGTTTTATAAAAATCATATTAAACTAAGTTTTATAATTTATAAATGATGGATGATATGAGAAATAACTATTTATCTATAATATAAAAAAAGTTGCTGTGTGTGTGTGTGTTTTACTTCAGTCGAAGTTCTCAGAAATCAAGGGCCCCCTTCCTGGGGCTAACACTTGATCTCTGTATGAGATACATAGATATCGGATTATTCTATTAAAGTTCTTCTTTACCTGTCAAACGTTGAGTTAGTAAAAAAGTTAAGAACATAATATTTCCTCTCCTCAATTGACCAGTTTACTATGTTATAGTATACCTTTCTTATGGTTTCTTTGTCTTACCGGATTCAAGGACAATAATTCATCTGGTCTGGTGGAGTATCCAGCTAAGTGCTGTTACTAGAATCAACATCACTTGGAGAAGATGCACCATTCCCTGTATAAGCCAGTATGTAGCCATACCGACGTGATCTTATTTGGGCTTCGAATACTATGTTATTTTAAATATTTGGTCAGGGTTTACTTGTAGGGAGAAGTATATTCATGTCAGGTTGTCCTGACAAACCCTTGTACCTTAGACACTCGAGGATTGTGTCTAGTAAGAAATTCAAACTGGGTGGTTAAATGTCAGAAACCACATAAGAAACTTAAATTTTACAGCTTTGGTTTTAGTGTGACCTCGACCTGATTTTGGTAAAAAAAAAAAATAAAAAAAAAAATATCTATAATCCCCGCCCCGTTCATTCTTACTAGTAGTTGTTTAAAAAAATTATACTGAAATTAAGTCAAACATTTAGTCAGCTTTTTTTTCTTTCTATTATATTGAACTGTGATAGAGGGTGGGAGGGATGGATGGATGTTTAAACCCTTCTATTTTGCTATCTACCCCCCCCCCCCCCGATAATTTAATATATATTATTTTTCTATCTTTATTGAGTATTTTAGAATGCATAATTCCTTGTTATCACTTCTAAATAATTTGATACATTATTTTAGCACGAGGTCAATTGCCAAGCTATTAAGTATCTACTATAATTGTATTACCATTGTCACGGTCTACATTAGTTCCTTAGTGATGTGTATGTTTAAGTCCTCGTATGGAAAGAGGATAAAAAAGTTAAAGAGGAAAGTAAGAAAAAGAGGTGAAGAAAGGCGGGTCTTCATAAAAATTCTAATTTTCACTGAAAAAAAAACAAAAAAAATTTAAAAAAAAACGAGCTCAAATTTAAAAGCGGAAAATATTTCTGCATGTTGAAATGAAAAAAAGTCACAAATGGTCTGAATAATCACACACACACATACATTTAATAATTAAATATTTATATCCACAGGCAAGCGCTTGTTTAATCTTATAAAGTCTCATCAGTGTGGCTATATATATATATATATATATATATATATATATATATATATATATATTATATATACTGTAAATATTTAAAAAATATAAAACTGTCTATATCCGGAAGATCTAGTAGTATACTATTAAAACTGGATCTTATTAGCTTGCTTGTCATGGTTTTATGACCGCATCCATTAAGAGAGAAAACAGCCAGCAGTTATGGCTGCTGCTGCTTTCAAACAAACAGTTTTTGGCAACTATCATTCATTTTTTATTTTTATTTATTTATTTTTTTTTTTACATACCACTACTTTTAGAAACTACCATTCATCCTTTATGATATTTAGATGACGTCATCTGATGATGCCATTTTGACAACCTTGTTACGGGTCATCTACTGGCCAATATTTAAAAAAAAAAAAAAGATATCCTAGACTTATTCGCCCAAGCACAGTTCATTTATCTCTTTCACGTCAGCAGTCACCACAATACCACATTTACACTATGGGTTATCCTACTTAAAATATCCCAAATCGTTTGAATTTTATTTTGTTATATATACAATACTACACTTTGATCTTAGCTCAAAGTGTGTGTGGAATCGGCCTCTGAGAAAATAAGAACAAAAATAATAAAGTAAAGAAATCTGCAACTTTGTCTTACAGTGTGATATTTAGAAGCACATATTATATTATTTTTCCCATTGGAGAGTGATAATTTTTGGAGAAGCTTTCTCCTTCCTCAGTCAAGGATGAAATATATGTTATTTATGATACATTTTGCGTGACCATTTGATTTATAGATATTAAAAAATACATAGATATCCAATTCAAATACATTAATCAACTGTAATTTTTTTTTTAACTTCCAAATCATCATTTATTAATGCTTGATTTTATTTTTCTCTCGACACAAACTTTTAAGGAAAAGAAAGCGGCCTGTTACTTTATTTTTAAGTTAAAGCTCATTTTTGTTTAAGATGGGATCATTTTTAAATTATTAAGTAGACTTAGCCATACTTCGTGGCCAAAGTCTAAACTGAAATGTCTACAGTTCGTTAATCTATTCATGAGCTACCATCCTACAAAAACAAAAACACAAAACAAAAAAAACTATAGTAACCGAATTTTGAACAAGTGAGCAGGCAAGGTCAACCGTTTTGAAGATGTCACATGCTGTCTGCATATTTCACATGTGTCCTTTAAATTTTTTTTTTCCCCCCCCTCTCCTGGCCTTGATATATTCTATAACCAGTACTACTGACACTAGCCAACAATTTGATAGAACTTACTGATGTTATCCCTCCCCCCTTCTCTTCATCAGTGCAGTTTGCTCAATAAAAGTCTAGCTACATTTTCTGTTGTTGCTGATGAGAGAAAGACCCCTTGCTTGAAATGAGGGCAGGTTGTTTATATACGAGTTATAAAGTATGACCAGCAACCAGCACGGACAGTTGTTAACACAGATTGTGGTCACAGGTGATCAGTACACAACTCTATTAGTCACCCACTTTTCCCACTACACTTTCAGTTTGAAATATGCACGTTTCCTAAGTGTCTTTGTTTGACTTTTTAAATGCATCCTCCAGATAGATTTTCTTTTTTCTCCATTAGTCTGTCATGCTTAAGATTTTTTTTTCACCAATAACTCTTAACAAAAAAACAAAAAAAAACACATGTCAAGCTTTTTGAAAATTTGGGTGTTGATTGTGACAATAGCAAATAGCAGTTTGAAATAGCATTTTCTTTGGTCTGTCATGCTTCAGTTTGAAATAGCATTTTCTTTGGTCTGTCAAGCTCCAGTTTGAAATAGCATTTTCTTTGGTCTGTCATGCTTAAGTTTGAAATAGCATTTTTTTTTGTCTGTTCTGCTCGTCAGAATAAAGCATTTTATTTGGTCTGTCATGCTCATGTTTGAAGTAGCATTTTCCTTGGTCTGTCATGCTTAAGTTTGATATAACATTTTCTTTGGTCTGTCATGCTTTTGGGAAAAAATCTTTGTTACCTTTCCATTTATCATAATGAACGAAGGAAAAAAGTATCCACTCCAAATATTGTCTCACTCAGAATAAGTATTTTCAGAAAGAAACTGACAAAAAGGAAAATATATTCTTGCCAATTACACTGGAAGAGAAGAATGAATAAATAGGATAGTTCAAATCGGGTATTGATATGTTAGACAGATTGCTATTTGGGTCTGACTTTGAAAAATCAACAAGAGACCTTGGTAGATTGTTGGGTTATTTTGGTGTGATAACTGAACTAAAATATAATCTATAAACATAAAAAAAAAAATTATTTCAAAATTTTCTATATAAAAGAATTTAAAAATAATGGAAATGTTTAAGGAATTTAATACTTTTCATTTAATAGAATTTAATGCTTTTCATTTAATAGAATTTAATGCTTTTCATTTAATAGAATTTAATGCTTTTCATTTAATAGAATTTAATGCTTTTCATTTAATAGAATTTAATGCTTTTCATTTAATAGAATTTAATGCTTTTCATTTAATAGAATTTAATGCTTTTCATTTAATAGAATTTAATGCTTTTCATTTAATAGAATTTAATGCTTTTCATTTAATAGAATTTAATACTTTTCATTTAATAGAATTTAATGCTTTTCATTTAATAGAATTTAATGCTTTTCATTTAATAGAATTTAATGCTTTTCATTTAATAGAATTTAATGCTTTTCATTTAATAGAATTTAATGCTTTTCATTTAATAGAATTTAATACTTTTCATTTAATAGAATTTAATGCTTTTCATTTAATAGAATTGAATGCTTTTCATTTAATAGAATTGAATGCTTTTCATTTAATAGAATTTAATGCTTTTCATTTAATAGAATTGAATGCTTTTCTGGGTTTATTATTGGAATAGCATATATATTTTTTAACCGTATATTGAAAGAAATCTGGTTTTATATGCATTTTAGATGACGATTTTTTTAATTACATTTCCTCAAATGTAAAATGTAAGATTTGGTGTCAGTTTTTACATCCCAAATATCTTGATTTGGGGGTGGGGAAAGGATGCAAAATTGATCTACCTACCCTAACATATTCTTAACTTTCTCTTATATAACTTCTCGTAGCAACCTACACAATCTTGTCTTATTTGGATTATTCGAACTACTGTTGTCATCTTGGATGTTATTCTCACAACGTTTTGGCCGATATAGCCTCCAACCTTTTTCAGGTGCATTCTGTCAAATTGGTGGAATCTGTATGGAATTTCGAACTTAACCCATTATTAAATCTACGAGGATAGACGGCTCTCATTCCGTCAGCCATGACCGGGTAGAAGTCTTATATAATTTTTATTATATTCTTAGAGTGAGAATTGAACCTTCAACCCCAGAAGACTGTCATTTAGAACTGATTATTACTTAGCACTTTATCTGTTGTGCCATGGGTCCATGTCGAACAACATTCAAGATGAGAACACTAGTCCGAATAATACAAATTATCAATCCTCATCTAAAAAAATAAATTCTGAAACTACATAATCTTTTTATCGTGGCAACCATAGACAATGAATGTGAACACTTTAGCCTGAGAGTTTGTGTAAATAGACTTCCACTCAATTTAAACCATTTTTTTTTTTTTTTTTTTTTGTCAAAATTGCATTAATATTTTTTATGGGTCCTTTAACTATGTAGTCCAAGTAGTCCCCCCCCCCCAAAAAAAAAACGTTGACATCTATCACTTATTCGTTTTATGTTTTGCAATTGTAACATATGCATTTCTAAAGTCGTAAGAAATTAATAAGATTTACAAATTTTAAGGCTTTATCAAGTGTTGTAGCATTTCATATATTCGACCCCTCGGGGTTGATACCATCAAAATGAGGAAGAAAAAGAAAAAAAAACTATAAGACAGTCTCGCCTGACAAAGTTGTTCTACAACGAAAGCTTGCAAAAAAAAAAAAAAAAAAAAAAAAAAAAATTAAATTAATGATTTTTTTCATTTAAATTGAATGATGTGTTGATTTTCAAAAATACTTCACTTAAATACATTTTCATGCGTGCCTCAAAGATGTTGTCAATTTCTTTATATAATACTATATTAACTCATTCTTCTTTTTAATCAAGTAATCTAAAAAAATGTTCGAGTTAACATTTTTATCTCTATTAATAACATTTGGTGACCATTTTGCATTTGTCTGTTTTTCGCCTCTGTGACTTACACATTTTATTTTTCAATTTTTTTACGATTAATCTATTATTTATTGAAATAAAAAATACTATAGTGTAAAATAAAATATTTTAATCCAATTTAAAAAAAAAAAAAATTAATTACGAAATTAAATCCATAACAATGCATTTCTGTTTCTTTGTAAACGAATTATAAATTTTAATCTTTTGTTAATAATAAAGGGTAAAAATGATAACCATCGCAAATTGAAAAGAATTTACAAGTATTTAAATCGTCGAACAGAAAGTCATTTCTGACTTTAGCCTTTTTACCCAATCCCCACGTGTTAAATTGAAAATTTTAGAAGCTATTTACATTCAATAAGTTTAGAAGCTATTTACAGTCAATAAGTTTAGAAGCTATTTACAGTCAATAAGTTTAGAAGCTATTTACAGTCAATAAGTTTAGAAGCTATTTACAGTCAATAAGTTTAGAAGCTATTTACAGTCAATAAGTTTAGAAGCTATTTACAGTCAATAAGTTTAGAAGCTATTTACAGTCAATAAGTTTAGAAGCTATTTACAGTCAATAAGTTTAGAAGCTATTTACAGTCAATAAGTTTAGAAGCTATTTACAGTCAATAAGTTTAGAAGCTATTTACAGTCAATAAGTTTAGAAGCTATTTACAGTCAATAAGTTTAGAAGCTATTTACAGTCAATAAGTTTAGAAGCTATTTACAGTCAATAAGTTTAGAAGCTATTTACAGTCAATAAGTTTAGAAGCTATTTACAGTCAATAAGTTTAGAAGCTATTTACAGTCAATAAGTTTAGAAGCTATTTACAGTCAATAAGTTTAGAAGCTATTTACAGTCAATAAGTTTAGAAGCTATTTACAGTCAATAAGTTTAGAAGCTATTTACAGTCAATAAGTTTAGAAGCTATTTACAGTCAATAAGTTTAGAAGCTATTTACAGTCAATAAGTTTAGAAGCTATTTACAGTCAATAAGTTTAGAAGCTATTTACAGTCAATAAGTTTAGAGGCTAAAACGTTACTTTATCAGAATTATTAGTTTTATAAATAATTTAATAATTTAATGACGATACTGTACTAATTAAAGTTAACTTTTAAAATCCTATTTAAAAATAATTTAGTAAAAAAAACCCAGCATAGTTGAAAAAACAAACAGGAATTTGAATCATAGAGTTAAAAAAAAAAATATATACATAAAAAATCTTTTGACAAATTACCTGAAGTATCAGAGTATTCTACTTGCTCGATTATAAAAATAAAAAAAAATAAAAAAAAGAAGGTGGACAACTTAAATAATCGGTAAATCGTATGTTAGACGCATATGAACATATTGCTTCATGCTAAACAGTAGAGTTGGGCGGTTTTTAAATTTTGGTTTCGGTATCGGTTTCGGTTTTTTCCCCTTAAAACCTCGGTTTACGGTTCGGTTTTTCGGTTTTTTTGAAAAAAAAGTTTTTACTATGGAAGCTATTCATTCTCTTGTGTGATGATTAGTTATTATTCAACGCTTAGTTGAATTATGCCACTGTTTCGATAATTTTGTGACTGAATCATTCTCCATGATATGAATCCTATAAGTTTTAGGAAACGATTCCTGCGTTATTTTGCCGGTTCATGTATATTTAACTAAATTGTTAAACATACAGTGACGCCCGGCACAATAATTATTTACTAATGTAAAGGGATCGTTATTATGCCGGTTCATTTTTTTAAAAAACCTAATTGTTATGGCCTTGCGAAAGAAAAGGTAATGAAATAAATAAGGGCAAATATTTAAAAACAATTTGTTTTCATCATCAGTTGTGTCGCTTAAAGAAATAAAAAAAAAAATCGACCTGCCCTATTGTGTTGGTTAAAGAAATATCTGCTTTTAATACAAAAAACATTAAAAGTAAAATAATTAAATGAACGGAAATATTAGAGACAATTAGATTATTTAGTCAGATTTCATTTGCTGTAAAGCGTATCTGATGTAATTTCTTTACGAATTGCTGTTTGCAGACGGAAATATTGGGACCCCATTCGTACACAACCATCTGAAATCCGGCTAAAGAATCTAATTGTCTCTAATATTTTCGTTCATTCAATTAATTTTTATTTTCAACTGCTACACATTTTAATCAAAGGTTGAATTGTTTTACAAACAAACATTGTGAAGCGGCAGCACTTTTTATACCACGGGAGCCGGAGATACCACGGGCACCAGTAGGCGTGGCTCAAATGAACCAAACAATCGCGATCATTTTAAAATAGATATTTTACCTTTATTATTAAAAAAATACTATTTTTTTTTTCGGTTTATTTTTATTTAGTTACTTTTCATAATATAATTAATGTTGATGAATTTTCCCAACATTACTAAGTCTGCTCTCGATTTAAGTAATTGAAATTAAGGAAAGTTATATATAAAGAAAAAAATAAGCAACAAATAAATGTTACAAAAGGCAACATAAATTATTCTTCTACCTACCTGTATAAGTTTATTTGTTTATTTTATTATTTATTTTGATGAATGATTTTTTTAAATAAAAATAAATAATAAAATAAACAAATAAACTTATACAGGTAGGTAGAAGAATAATTTATGTTGCCTTTGGTAACATTTACTTGTTGAATTAACTTGTTAAACATGTGCTTTAATAGGTGTTGCTTCGTAATCCTTGAACCAAGGCCAAACTTTTTAAAATAATGAAGTTATTAAGTTGTTGAATTAACTTGTTAAAAATGTGCTTTACAAAAGAAAAGATTTTAATGTAAAATTCTGATTCTCTTTATGAAGAAAAACTTCGATAATGTTAAAATATACAGAAAATCACTGGATTTAAACAGTTTCTATTTTAAAATGTTCTTTCAATGAAATCATAAAATAAGTCGTAATTTTGAAGAGTTCACTCCTAATCGAATCGACCGGAAGTAAAAATGAATTTTATCGTTATTTTAAAATATATTGTCGCTTAATAAAGTTTTAAATTATACAAAAAATCAACCAGGCTAAGTTTAATTAAAAACAAACAAAAAAAAACAATCAGGCAAAGTTTTAAATTATAAATAAAATTTCGTTTGATAAAGTTTTAAATAATACAAAAAAATTAATTTAAATAATAAAAAAAAAGTAATTCATAAGTTAAATAAAAACGAGCCGGCAAAATAACGTAAGACTCATTATTGTGCCAAGCGTCACTGTATGTTTAACAATTTAGTTAAATATACATGAACCGGCAAAATAACGCAGGAATCGTTATTTTGCCGGGACCGGCAATATAGCCTATTCGTAAGTTTTAAGGTGTTGACTGTTGTAATCAAAGTTCTGATATCTTTTCAACAGTTAACTCGTTAAAACAGTGACCAAAGATTCATGAAAGATTTCTGAAGAATAAAACTGAGTTTGAATATACATTCTATCTAATTCTTTAACCCATCAGAAGCTAAAATATAACTCAGAAATGCAAGAAATTAAAAAACGAAAATTTATTTAAACAAACAAAATAATTTTACAAATAAAATTAAGCAAAAATGATGATGAAAATGAAATATTGTGAATCAAATAGATTTTCGACATCATACGGAACGCGTTTGATTTTTTCTTTTTCATTTGAAAATGCTAAAAATACGATGTCATGTTGTCTGTCGTATTTCTCTTTTTTTCATTTGAAAATTCAAAATGTTAATGATAAACAAACAGTAAACAAAGATTTCTTCCTACAAGTAAATTAAATGATTTTATTATATATTTGTTCAATCTGTCCTCTTACTAATATAACATTTTTTGGTAATATTCAATTTTATTCAAATCGGAAAATCTTTTCAACCGTGTTTCCTTGTATATGGTGGCTTACTGTAGTAAAAACACAATACCGAACGGTTACGGTTTAAAAAAAACAAAACCGATTCGGTATTCAGTATGGAGACGAAACCGAAAAACCGCGGTTTTTCGGTAAAACCGCCCATCTCTACTAAACAGCTTTTATTAATAATCAGTTTTAAGTGACAGTCTTCTGGAGGTTGAAGGTTCAATAACTATGAATAATTAACACTTCGACCTGGTCATGGCTAATGAAATGAGAACAATCTATTCCCATGGATTTTAAATAAAGAGTTCAGTGTGAAATTCCGTATGGGTTGCTGAGTTCGACAAAGATTCCCAAGTTCAACTAAAAGGTTCCCAAGTTCCAAAAGATGCACGATTTTCTAATTAAAATTTTTTTTTTTTATCTTAGATAATTTAGTTATAACTATTCCTACATTGTAGCATCTTTACTTAACATTGGATACAATTAAAAATCAACAAATAATATGAGTGACATCTTGTGATTTTCTTTTTTTTGTTGTTGCTATTCACAAGTACTTTTACTATGGGTTTTCTTCAATGAACATTCTGTGTGCATATTTTATCAATGAAAACTGTATTTTTGGTTGGCCCACCTCCATGCTTGTTAACCATTCAGATAAAGTTAAAGAAGAAGAAGAAGAAAATGGTTTGTGTAGTAATTCTAAGATTACAAACCTGAGAATGATGGGTGTGGTGTAATGTTCATTGCAGAAGAAAAAGAGAAAGAATTCTTTGTAGTTTTTCTTGATTCTTTAATTACTATTACTACTACTGTTCTCTCTTTCTCTCTCTCTCTCTATCTCTTTCTCTCTCTCTATCTCTTTCTCTCTCTCTATCTCTTTCTCTCTCTCTCTCTATCTCTCTCTCTCTATCTCTCTCTATCTCTTTCTCTATCTCTTTCTTTCTCTCTATCTCTTTCTTTCTCTCTATCTCTTTCTTTCTCTCTATCTCTTTCTTTCTCTCTATCTCTTTCTTTCTCTCTATCTCTTTCTTTCTCTCTATCTCTTTCTTTCTCTCTATCTCTTTCTTTCTCTCTATCTCTTTCTCTTAATCTCTTTCTTTCTCTTAATCTCTTTCTCTCTCTTAATCTCTTTCTCTCTCTATCTCTTTCTCTCTCTATCTCTCTATCTCTTTCTCTCTCTATCTCTTTCTCTCTCTATCTCTTTCTCTCTCTATCTCTTTCTCTCTCTATCTCTTTCTCTCTCTATCTCTTTCTCTATCTATCTCTTTCTCTATCTATCTCTTTCTCTATCTATCTCTTTCTCTATCTCTTTCTCTATCTCTTTCTCTATCTATCTCTTTCTCTCTATCTCTTTCTCTATCTATCTCTTTCTCTCTATCTCTTTCTCTATCTCTTTCTCTCTCTATCTCTTTCTCTCTCTATCTCTTTCTTTCTCTATCTCTTTCTTTCTCTATCTCTTTCTTTCTCTATCTCTTTCTTTCTCTCTCTTTTTCTTTCTCTCTCTCTTTCTTTCTCTCTCTTTTTCTTTCTCTCTCTCTATCTTTCTCTCTCTCTATCTTTCTCTCTCTCTATCTTTCTCTCTCTCTATCTTTCTCTCTCTCTATCTTTCTCTCTCTCTATCTTTCTCTCTCTCTATCTTTCTCTCTCTCTATCTTTCTCTCTCTCTATCTTTCTCTCTCTCTATCTTTCTCTCTCTCTATCTTTCTCTCTCTCTATCTTTCTCTCTATCTCTCTCTATCTTTCTCTCTCTCTATCTTTCTCTCTATCTCTCTTTCTCCTCTCTCTCTCTCCTTTTCTCTCTCCCTCCCTCTCATTGACTGAAAAGTGCACTCTATAGCACTTATAAGCATATGCTTCCCTGATACTGATAGTGCTTTAGTTTGTTTTATTTTTCTCCACTTACTATTATTATTGCTGCCATTAATCTTGAGTCTTGAGAAAGAACCCATTGTTTTTAAAGCAATGTTATTATTTTTTTATCGTCTCCAGTTTCACTCTTTAAATGCTTGATGTGCCCTTTTAATAGGGGTAATTTATTATGAATAGGCTTACTAGTGTCCCGTCAATAGCAGTTATGAAAAAGAAAAATCTTTTGGGACGGACCATTTTTGAAGAGTTCAAAATTCTCTCTCTTTCTCTAAGATAATTCTTGCCAATTATTTCCATGCTGATAACTTCAGTGGTAATCTATTTAAATCTATAAAAAAGTAAATCGTGCAGCTTTTTTTTTTTTTTTAATTTAAAATTAAAAAAAATCTTTTTGACCATGTTGATTCTGTTGTTGGCATTGGTATCTCCGATCTTTTCTAGAACCGAGTACTTGCAGGAGGAACTGCTTGAAAGTTGCCAACATCCGTAAGTGAAAGTGATGGAACTGGCTGGATTCGGACTTGGCACACGCAGGTCATCAGTCTACATCATTATCCACTTCACCACTGTCACCCCCTTTTTTTAAATCATGAAGTTTCTGAATTTATCTATTATAACATTTAAAAAAAAAAAAAAAAAAAAAAAAAAAAAAATTTAATTAAGAATAAAGGTAAGAAAATTATGTTGATTCCGCTGAAGCAGCGTTTGTACTGAATTTACTAGCAAGATTAGTTTAATTGCGACATTTATACTCTGAGTGATAAATTGAACCATCTATCACCAGAGCTCTGAAGAAATAAAACAAAAAGTGTGATAAAAATACTATTTTAAGCGAAGTGATTTGAGTAATGTGTCTAAATACTTACTATAGAGAAATCTCTGTGCCATCTTGTTGCAAAATGTGTGAATCCAGCTTCTTTCTGCCTTTGATATTCTGGTACGAAATGAAACATATTTGAATCCCATTCCAGATATTATGAAAACTTTCTGCATAATGTTGTTTTAACTGACAAGTGTCAATCCACCATTGATGAATGAAGTACAGGCTTGGTTGACAGGGAAAGAAAAGCTCCTGAAAAATTAAAGGCTCAACAAGACTTGTTTTGAGCCTGGAATTGTCATGTACCGGATGCAGTGAAACTGATTCTCCCAGGTATATATTATATTTTTGAAGAAGTTTTTAGCCTTGATTTAGTTACCAATCTCTAAGCCAACAATGGAACCATATATAAGAGTTCTTTCGTACAAGTTTCGTGTCTAAAATTGTTTTTAGGAATGGTAAGTTAATGTACACTGGCCGTTATTTTCTCTAGTTCTCAACTCCCTCAAACATCCGTGACATTCCCAAGAGAAAAATTTATGACGATATGTATCGATTGTAAAATAAGAAAATTTAAAAGCTATTATGTGAAAAACTTCAACATTTAACAATGTCAACGAATTATCAAATATGATTTATGAGCTCGGACCTTACAATAAATATTTATCAGTTTTTTCTTTCAGCATTCTATATAATTAATTTATAATTTTTTCTCAACATCCTGCAGAATACAATCTATCATATATTAACCGTCACCAAGACCTCTTGGATCTTATTACTTTGTTCACCTGATTGATATGGAAGTCCAGGAAGATATGATATCACGCCATCTTCTCAATGATTTACCTCTTTTTCTGCACTCTTCCACCATTCCTTGTAGACAGGAACACCAAATTCACATAGACTGTCAAAATACTTTGATTTCTAAATATGGTGTATTATATATTTTAATTTATGAAGAATCCGTTAAATTTTTAGAATTGCATTGAAAGGATGTTGTATTTCCTTGATTAGAGGTTCCCCACCCATTCTCAAATGTTCAAAATACATATTATCAATTCTGGGCTTTTACTCATTGTAAAATTTCTTATTGCGTTAATATTGGATGAACTTCTTCAGATGCAGAGTTGTCTATCACGCAATCATTTTTATTCCTCGACTCATATAATCATTCATGAAAGTTTGCCCATTGTTGAATGTCTTCTTTAGTGAAATTAATCTATAGGTTTCCGTATGTAGATGTATAATTTTAACTAATAAAAGCTTAATTTTCTTTGCTGTTTTATATATCATTGACCGATTTAATAAAGTGATAATATTGTATTGAGTTTTAAGTTTAATAATACAATAACAAATGTTAAAATTGCAAAAAACACCACAGATTGCATTTTATTAACTACACATTTCAGATAGTTTCTCTCATCTTGGTTGCTGCCATTTTCATGTTTTGTCTGTTTTGATCTCTGGCCTTTTTCAGGTGTCTTTCATCAGAATCGGTGAGCTTCTCTGAATGTCGAATGTGACCCATTTTTTAATCCAACCGGGGTCAACTGCCCTCATGTTTTTTTTTTTTTTTTTTTTTTAAATCAATTTCAGTACTCTCATAGTGTTCCTTATCTCTCGGCTAACAATCATTCCATCTTATTAACCCATATCCTTGAGTGGCTCGTGGCCTTGGTAAATGGTGACCTAATAGTATTAAAAAAAAATAAAAAAATTAGCAGACTATATATTTAAAAGGCAAAATGCAGAATGAATAGATTAAATAAAAGGTCCAGTTCGACTATGACAAAGGGCTTTTGAAGAAAGCGGAAAACTACAACAACCGAAACCTTGTGAATATGATAACAATCAAGTTGAGAAAAAATCCGAAGCATGCTGAGCTTTTTCTCAATGACTTCCCGTCTGTGGAACACATTACCACGGGACTGCTTCCCTACAGATTACAACATGCCCCTCTTCAAATCCAATGACAACAGATTCAACAAGTATTCGAACTTGGTCTATTCCATCAAATCATTTTTAGTCCCCTCATAAAGTTCTACATCTCTCAATTGACAATCATTCCATCTGATTAACCCTTATCCTCAAGTGACTTTTGGCCTTGATAAGTAGGGACCCATTTAGTAAACAAAAAATAAATAGCAATATCTCATCTCAGAAATATTGTCAAATACTGTGCATTTCAGTTCAATATTTGCATACAATGGGTAAAAATATGGATAGGAATATTAATATTTTTTTTTTTCTTTATGGCAAAAGATTATTTAAATTTGTTCCCTGAAGCAGTATTAAGGAGAACACCATATTTGCCTAAATTTTTTTTGCATTCTTTATCTAGAAATCGTTTCTATTTTTATTTGCCTTGGATACACTCTAAATTTCACCTCCATCTTTTTTTCTTCTCTTCATCTCTACCCCAGTAACATTTCATGCATTTCAGAGTATCTATTTTTACCATCCTTTTCTTTGAAATCTTCTCTGCCTATGATTGATCTATTGCTGATTGAATAGCTTTTTGTGCATTTCTCATGATTTGCTGCCATCTGACCTATTTTCTCATCTTCTATGAACAATTCTCTTATAGTTTGTATACTTTATGGTAGCAATATTTTCTTAAGCATTCTATATTTCCCTCATGGTCTTCCTAAATATTAATTACTGGGCTAAATATGCTTCTTTATCATAATGAATCTTTGTTTTTGTTTTTCTCACTTAGAAATTAGATAAATTTGCAGATGCTTCCTCACATCTGTGAAAGATTTTGATCATTGGTCGGTCTGTCATGTTTCGGTTTGAGTACATGGCTGAATGCACAGATTGAAAGAAACCATCTTATTTTAAGTTGGTTCATTTGTAACAGTTAAGTTTGAAATGTCAATTTCGTTGTTCTGTCAGGCTCCAGTTTGAAATGTCAATTTCGTTGTTCTGTCAGGCTCCAGTTTGAAATGTCAATTTCGTTGTTCTGCCAGGCTCCAGTTTGAAATGTCAATTTCGTTGTTCTGCCAGGCTCCAGTTTGAAATGTCAATTTCGTTGTTCTGCCAGGCTCCAGTTTGAAATGTCAATTTCGTTGTTCTGTCAGGCTCCAGTTTGAAATGTCAATTTCGTTGTTCTGCCAGGCTCCAGTTTGAAATGTCAATTTCGTTGTTCTGCCAGGCTCCAGTTTGAAATGTCAATTTCGTTGTTCTGCCAGGCTCCAGTTTGAAATGTAAATTTTATTGTTTTTACTTATTCGACACACTGTCAAGAGGGCAGACATGCAGTATTTGCAGAAGACAGTAATTTACTTACTAGGGTTAGGGGCGATATGCCAGTATAAGTGGAGCTCTTGTAATGACCACCAATATATTATTTCTATTATTGATGTGAGATGTGAACCTTGAAAGAAGGACCCACTCCAAAAGTAAAAATAAAAAAAATAAAAAAAATAGAACTGGGCTAAAATAAAAGGGGCATGATTTTTACCCTAACATCAGTCAAAATGTGTGATATAACATTTAGACGCCATAACTGAGTACACATCTACAAGATAACCTGCCTATCGACGTAATGGTGCAAATATAATTTTGATGTTTTTTTTTTACCGCATGGTGCCATGTTCCACCGGTTTTTTTTTTCTGCCTGCTATGAGAACCAACATTCAAAAGTCAGCTGCATTACAGGTATTCACTTACATGAAGCAATTAATTTACATTATCAACTGAGTAGACTCATTACTCTTTACTAATTTGCAAATTTACTTGTGTAAATGCTCAACGTTTCTTTTCCTGTATTGAACATTATGTTAAACTACTAGAGATTCTTGGCCTTTTGGCTAAGATCAAAGTGTAGTATCTGTTCCGATGGATACTGCACCCCATAGATCGGTATTGTCTTTACCTTCGGGGCTTGATTTACGCCGGTCTATGGGCCTGTCCTGTGCAGTTCTAGGAGGTCCACCCTCCCAGGCTTTGCCTCCCCTCTTTGGGGAGGAGTAAGTTTATTGCTTACTGCCTGAGGCGCCCCTACCGAGGAATGCCGACGGGGCTGCCCAGGCAATTTTTAAACCCCACTTTCCCGACCCGACCTTGGGTCACATCTTACTTGTGGGAGTAAGATAAAAACTGGCCTTGTGCCTAACTCCTGGAGAGGAGTAAATCAATACTAGAGAGAAGGATGATTACTGATTTGAGATCTTCAAAATAATTAGAATAAAACCTTATTACATTTGTATTATTCGGACTACTGTTCTCATCTTGGATGTTATTCTCACAACCTTTTGGCCGATGTAACCTCTGACCTTCAAGTGTGTCTTGTCGAACTTGGGAGTCTATACGGAATTCTGAATGGCACCCTGGATAAGGTGCTAAGTAATAATCAGTTCTAAGTGAGTCTTCTGGCGATTGAAGGTTCGATCCTCAATACGGGCGATACTCGTAACATAATTACGAATTACGTAAGACTTCTACCCAGTCATGACTGATGGACCAAGACCCAGCTACCCCCGTGGATTAAATGAAGGGTTCTGTTCAGAAATTCTATACAGATTCCCAAGTTCGACAAAATGAACCAGAAAAAGGTTGGAGATTACATCTGCCAAAAGTTTGTGAGAATAACATCCAAGATTAGAACCGTAGTCCCCCAAATAATACAAATTATAATTCTTCATCTGAAAATTTCCGAAACATAAGCTTATTGCATATTTGTGTTTTCTATTTGCTAACTGTATCTGAATCCACTGCATTTGATGGCCTAGTTTTATGCAAACTAGATTGTTACTGATGTAATTGATTGATCACATTTATCTAGATATGATAAAATCAATTTGCATTAGTTGATCTGTATATTTTTTCAATAGCACTGCAACACAACATAATTATGTTTTAAGTTAGCTTTTCTAGATGCGTCCTTGTATCTCAGTTTGAAATGTCATTTTGTTTGGTCTGTCATGCTCGAGTTTAAAATGTCGTTTTGTTTGTTTGGTCTGTCACGCTCGAGTTTGAAATGTCGTTTTGTTTGGTCTGTCATGCTCGAGTTTGAAATGTCATTTTGTTTGGTCTGTCATGCTCGAGTTTGAAATGTCATTTTGTTTGGTCTGTCATGCTCGAGTTTGAAATGTCATTTTGTTTGGTCTGTCATGCTCGAGTTTGAAATGTCATTTTGTTTGGTCTGTCATGCTCGAGTTTGAAATGTCATTTTGTTTGGTCTGTCATGCTCGAGTTTGAAATGTCATTTTGTTTGGTCTGTCATGCTCGAGTTTGAAATGTCATTTTGTTTGTTTGGTCTGTCACGCTCGAGTTTAGAAATGTCATCTCTGTTGCTGTGTACGCAGATTGAATATTTTAAATAACCCTTCTTAAACTGTTAACTGCCTGTTTTTCTACAATGAACCACTTGACCAACTCTAATATTCTTATTCTCTTCTGTTTAAGATTCGTTTGTAAATTCTAGTAAAATAGTTTGATCCATCATCTTATTTAACTGTTTATTCACAAATTCAGCTGTAATGTTGGTACTTTATGACTGTTCAAGATATTCATTTGATTGGCTGATATTGTCTGTCCTGGCTGACGAAAATGACGTTTTTATTGTACTGGCAATTTGATACTTCCTGTTGTATCTGACCTATTTTCTATTTTCTCATGGGTTTCTTTTCAAAGCTAATCAACAATTTACAAAGGGGAAATCTTGGAACAATAAATCAGTTTGTATCGGGTATCTGCGTAAAATCGATAGTGAAAATGAATGTTAACAAATAATACTGTTTTAAGATGTAAAATTGAAACCAGCTGTGAGCTCGTGTTAACTGTATGATTAGAATTGTAAATAGATATTATACATTGGTCGTATTTACAGTTAAAAAAACACAAATCATTTATACGTTGATCTGCCCATTCTTTGTGGGTCTTGCGTTGCTCTCCCTTTTCTATCGTAATCTAATGGTAGTCATGTGAGTTAAACAATCTCTTTACAAACGGAGTGAATCGATGAATTCTTGTATAACCATTTGATAAAGTATAACCAGTTTTAGACATCATTAATTTAGCCAAAACATGGGATGCCTAGAATAAACTATTCAAGAGTGAAGAATTGAAGGTGCAGCTTTTAAAGAATGCATTGACACCGAATGTGTTTCCTATTGAAGTCTGATGTCAAGAATTTGTCACCAACTTCAATATGACGTATCTGATTTAAATCAGATTTACTTCAAAAAAAAAAAATAATAAGACGGGTGCTTCATTGGCCTAATGAATACCACCACAAACTATGAAATTGGATATGTAGAATTCAACTTCAGTCTTATCCATCGTAGTCATTTATGCACTGATACGTTTGTAGAAGATATGAACCTGCTGTTTCACCCCAGCTATGTGTAAAATAGCAACTTGTCTTCAATTAATCATGCACAGTGAATCGTTTATAATAGATATTGTGTAACATGTAAGAATCCGAAAGAAAATTCTTCGTCATGTAAGGTCTCCACAATGGTCTAACATTCGGGAGAGACTCTTGTTCAGACAACACCGGAGCAATACTAACACTACATTCAAAGGCTCTCTCTCCCCCTACTGCGGCACAAATCTCTTTCTTGTCTGCTCACATCCACCTTGTTTTTCTGTCTGCCTCGCTGTCGCCGCATCTCGTCTTTTAAAACTAGTCAGTGTCCACACATAACAATCAATCAACACCTACAAAAAGCCACGACTCTTAGCATGCACCTTTTCCCTATTGCAAATAGCCTCTTGCCACGCCAAACATCACAGTTGCTTTGAACTCTGTAAGTTCTCATCTATCACAAGAACCCAAAAGAGTAGATTTGCTGTTAAACAACTGTTATGGTGCCGTATATTACGTCCATCACTTCTACCTGGTGAGAGCTGTCAGTGTCATCTGACAGTCTTTTCCTCGGTAGAAGAAGTGATGGACGTAATATACGGCACCATAGCAACAACCAAACCAATCAAAATACAGGGTGGGCAAAAATAAGGGTCCTATTTTTCAAAATTCATAACTTTTTTATTTATTGATTTTTTTAATTTTTTTTTTTATTTATTTATTATTTTTTTATTTTTAGAATAAGTAAAGGACCCCTTCCGAAGCAAGCATGAGCCGTATTAGCCCTAAGGAACGTACCCTCATTTAGAAAACATTATTTTTGCTTAAAAAACTCAAAACAGTGTAAAAAACAATACTTTAGTTTTTGTAAGTTTTAAGAAGTGTTTTTCGGCTAAAATTTGTTTTGTTTATTTCAAAAAATCTCGGAAGGGTCAGTCTACACACACATAAAGTTTTGTGAGTTTAACTTTTATTTTGTGGAAGTTATTCAAATTCAAGTTATTCAAATTTAAAGATAGGACCCTTATTTTGGCCCACCCTGTATAAGAGGAAACCAACAAAGATTTGACAATCTGTTTCCTCGTGAATTTCCCCATACTCTTTATGAGACAACAACAAACCAATAAATATAGTAAGATGCTTCTGGTACACCATGACTTAGTCATAATGATGTTTTGAATTTTCCAACTCATGCTTGACCCCAGGGCCAACATTTTTGGGGGTGAACTAGTTTGTATAAATTTGTTAATTTAGCGTTTCTTTACATGCAATAAATCTCGATGAGACAAACATTGAATGCATATTCATGATCAACTGATCATCTCAGGATTTCAGTGCTCATAGTTTAAAATATAGTATCAGCTAACATTTTTTACATTTAATATTATCTGCACATTTCAAAGCAACTGATTAAAAGGAAATAACCATAGAATGTTCCCGGCTCTCGCTTGAAGTATAGAGCAATAGTCGTTAACACTAACTCAATAGCTGCATTATTACATAGTTTCCATTAGAAATTTGTCCGTAACACGCGTTAGTAATTTTTATTATTCCTTCACTTTTTTTCTAATATAATTTCAGATAAAAATAATAATAATACTACCAAAGAGACAGACACAGACATAGGTAGATAGAGGAGGAGAGAAAGAAAGAGAGTCAACAGATGACGATTAGAACGGAAGTGACGCCGCCGTTACTGACATGAATTTGTTAATTATTTGTAATAATTCCTTATGTATTCATCTTATCTTTATTTGTCATTGTCCATGAAGTAACAGTTTTGCTGTTTGCACTTTCTGTATTAATGAAAATATCGTGTGTGCATGTTTCTTACCTAGATGTAACTTTGGTAAATACACTTTGAATTATTTTTTAAATTTACTATCAATCGAATATTTATTGAAATCAACAATAAATAAAATAACGGAACACTAAAATGCATTTTAAAAATTCTATAAAAAAATCAAAAAAAATCGTTAAACCTGACTATATTTTGATTTATTTTTCTCAAAGCCATCCACCCAGCAATATGTCTCCGGGTAAATGCAACTAGTTACACATAATTGTTTTCAACTCATTTATTATACCCCCCCCTCCCCCCTCCCTCCTCCTCCTCCTCCTCCTCCTGAAATAACAACTGATTATATAATACAAAAGTATGATATACATATATATTTGTAATATGTATTGAAAAGTATATTTCCATCATTATGCTGAAAATCATTTAAATAAAGATTTCACTCAACAAGTTGTATTTTGTCAATTCCTTTTTTTTAACATAGTTCACCCCAAACAAGGCAGGCCCACACTGTAGACGTAAGCGGCTACTGATAATCATTGTGGAAGTTTTGGGTGACATCCTAAATTGGGAGCTGCACAGCGAGATGTCTGTTTACATTAGTTTTAAATTTTGGCATGTCAGTACCATCAGGGGAGTTCCAGAGTCCAGCAGCACGAGGAAAGAAGCTTTTGGAGTAGAAAGTTCTTCGGCATCTGGAGATCTCCAGTGTATAGATGGGATTTGGCAGATTTTCGGGTTGGTCTAGTGAATTTACGCCGTGGGGGTACCAGAGCAGCAAGCTCATCAGAGCACAATCCATTGAAGTACTTGTAAAACAGGCACAAGGATGCAACATTGTGGCGATGGAACAGGGACTGGAGCTTGGTAGATAGTGAGGGACCTATCAAGTTGGCAACTCTTTTTTGGACCGTGTGTGTGTGTGAGATATATATATATATATATATATATATATAGATATATATATATAGAGAGAGATATATAGATAGAGAGAGAGAGATATATAGATAGAGAGAGAGAGATATATAGATAGAGAGAGAGAGATATATAGATAGAGAGAGAGATATATATAGATAGAGAGAGAGAGATATATAGATAGAGAGAGAGAGATATATAGATAGAGAGAGATATATAGATATAGATGTGGCAACAATACTCCATGCATGGGCGGATGGTGGCTTTGTAGAGATACAGGATAATGTCAGGTGAGAAGTTTACTGGCACGGTAGAGGGAGCCCACCTTCTTTGCAGCAGCCCTGGCAATGTCTTCAATGTATTTATTCCAATTCATGTTATCTGTGAAAGTTAGGCCGATGATGAACTCTCAGGTAGGGTGTTATTTGCCATGACAATCGGTGGTTGAAGAGGTTTCTTGTAATTATTGAAGGAAAAGAGCTTTGTCTTTGCGGCATTAAAAGTAGTAATCTTTCTTCTGGCCCTCTTTTTCAAATGTCTTTCATTTTTGTGACATTTGAAAATAACATTTGATTACTCACTTCTGATGAAGTCTTTTGATAATAGGACAAAATATCTCACCTTATGAGTTGGTTTGCTTGTATTGTTTGTTCGATTCACTTTTTCTATTTATTCCTATATTTTGTTGGATTTTATCCCAAACTTTTTTTCATATAAATAAATTTTAATTAATATTTAAAAAAAAAAAAAAAAAAAAATTTTTTATAATGTATAAACCTCAAAGTCAATCATTGATTAAAAAAATCAAATGTATAAAATGTTTTGTCTACATTTAATGACATTTTCTATACAAGGAAAAGTGTTGAAATGTGGTTATTTCAGAAAGTTGAACGGTTCAGTTTATTTTGTTGCATTGTGTAGACCCCCCCCCCTCCCGCCTTCATATTAAATTATAAAAGCAGAGGATAATAAAATTTAAAAAAAAGAGGGTAAAAATAAAAACCCTTTTTTGTTCAAATGTCTGAGTATTTTTTTTTTTTTTTCTTTTGAGAAATGAAATCTGTTATATGAATAAGTCATAACACTTCTCTACTTTCATGTTGATTGATAAAAAAATCGTTTTTCACGCATATTTAATATTTAGACTTTAATGTTGAAGGAATTAAATTCTAATATATCAGAAAGAAATCATTATTCATCAACTTTTTAAAAGCATTAACACAATTTTTTTATGTTAGAATTATAAATTATTTCATACAAACGAGTCTTTCATTCTTAATCAAGTTTCGAATATGATTAATATACTTGCATTAAAAATACATTTAATTATAAAAATGAATTATAGAAACAATTTTTTTTTGGTTTTACGATGTTAATTTGCATTTCGAATGTGGGATTTTTTAATTAGTCCCCCCATTCTGTAGGAGAACCAAGTAATATAAAGTTCATTAACTTTGGATGCAGTGTTGAGCAATGTCATTTCTAATTAATTAATACGCACAAATACTTTTATCCATGTAAAGAATAATTTAATATTTATAATTTAGTTTCCTCTCTTTTTATTAAATATATATATATATATGCAACTGCCACTCATACACTGATGAGGGTAAGAGAGCCTGAAACGATGTCATCTGTAGGTGAAAAAAAACTTATATATATAATGGTGAATATGAAGCCATTTTGTATTGTTTAAAAAGGAAAAAAAGAATGAAGTTTTTTTTTCAAAAACAATGTCCGAAGTTTTTTTTTTTTTTTTTTTTTTAAATCTGAAGATTCATTTGTTGATAAAACTCAGGCTTTGTTTTTATAAATGTCTCGTCTGTATTAACAATGATGAAACGATCGTAAATGAAAATTATTTTTATGAGATTTTGTTTATTTGTCGAAAAATATCTCAATTTATATAGTAAATACTGTGTTTTTGAAGAAAAAATGGATGACGATGCTGAACTATTTATGTAAGAGCAAAATATATATTTTTTATTAAATGATTATTATACAATATATATATATATATATATATATATATATATATATATATATATATATATAATGCTCCTCTATGAATAGAGCACTCTGGTAGTGTTCGTTGTTGGAAGTGACCTAGCGTCCAGGTTTTGAATCTCTGGGTTGATGCGTCCTCTACGTCTAGCCACAATGATTTATGGTGAAACTATGAAACAGCTGTCTGTGTATGACTATTTGTGCTGCCTGGGAATCTTTTTAATTGAATTTTTATTTATTTTTTTTAATTATGCCGTTTTTTTTTTTACCAATTTTTTTTTCTTTTTTAAATAAGATTTTGAAAGTTAAATTTCATTATTACGGTATTGTTAGGTCATTAAATTATTAATTGAACCAAGTTGTTATAAAACTATAACTAATTTTGTTATGGTAATGTTGTTTAAATCTGTCTTTAAAATAATTGGATAGCTTCGAAAACTTTCAATCTTTGATAACATAAGGATTTGCTAAAAATTTTAAAACCAGAAATGACTTTCTATTCGACAGCTGAAATGCTTCCAAATTCCTCTAGAATTTTGAAGGGTCATAAAGTAAGTCATTTTTTTTTTTTTTAAACAAAAAAAACAAACTATTAACAAAAGATTAAAATGACTTCCTTGTTCCAAAGAAACTGAAATGCATTCTGATGCATTTAATTTCGTAATTTTTAAAAAAATTTGATTTAAAAATTTACTTTATAGCATTTTTCATTCAAATAAATATTCAATTAATAAATAAACAAAATAATAATTCAATTGTTTAATTATCAAAGTACATTGATGCCAGAAATCGGCACACATATTGAAAGCTGTCTCCTAAGTTTATCAATGTAGAATCAAATTGACATTTACTCAAATAAAGGTCTCCGAAAGCTGATAAGAAAATTCTTGCTTGAATGTCGCAATATTTATATATTTGATTATCCACTCATGGACTAGCAGCCAATTATAACCCAGGGAATGACTTTGCCCATCTGAGCATAATGGAACACTCTAGCCTTCTTATGAACCAACTTTCTAGGCTTCTTTTTCAGTTTATTTGGTTTTAGCTCAACTGGCCAGAAAGTTGAGCATTGACTACTAAATTCAATAACCAAGATAACATTTTTGTGCGCAAGCGATTGTAACACATTCAACAAGGAGAAATCGAGGAAACACCGTTCCTAGTGCTGTTAGACATTTAAGAATTCCTGCACTTGCTTTGTTCACGAGTCATTATCAAATTATCAAATACTAAACAATTAACAAAGAAAATGTTAAAAGTTGCAGCAGTGCAGAAGTTAAATCAGGCCATACATTTTGTGTAATTCTAACCTGAGGATATTTTCCATGCTATTTGTAAAATCTGTTTTAAGTAAAAAAAAAAAAAAAAAAAAAAAGAAAAGAAAAGAAAAGTACTGTTATGCTAATCCATGATTACTTGTTTTCCATTATTATTATTATTATTATTATTATTATTATTATTATTATTATTATTATTATTATTATTATTATTATTATTCCATCAGCTGTTGTTACTAAATCAAAAGATAATTTTTCATTGTTGATGATGAGATTCTTTCAAATGAAATCTAATGATACAGTTTTACTCATGAGTGTACACCCATCAAATAGGATGGAAAAAGATTATGCTTCGCTCGTGTTCGCATTTAATATTCATATTCATATAAAATAATGTCTCAGTGAGAGAAGTTTAAAAAAAGAAAAGAAAGAAAACGTTTTAAAGTTAACAAAACAAAGAAAAACGTAGCAATTGGTATAAAAAAAGAAAAAAAAAGTTGCATTATGGAAAAAGAATGGATTTCGTTCTGAATCTATTTTAAACGGGGTGGGGTGTGTCTGACTTGCTACTCCCTAAAAAACACAGAAAAACACTTGAAATGGATTCGTCTGGCAGTTGTTTTTTATTTATTTTTAAAAAATTTTTATTTTACTAACTAACGTTTGTGATGGAATTGATATATACAAATAGACATATCCGCATCAGTCATAATTATAGAGTGGAGGATGTTTTTTTTAGTTTTAAATCTAATTCATTTTGTACTTTAGTGCCAACCTCCAACTCTAAAATGAATCTTGCGATTTTTTGAAATAGCATGATTAAGCTGTCAGATCAGAGTAAAACGTTAACTTGTTTGTTAAGATTTCACGGATGAATGAGTTTTTGTGGTGTGATATTATAATGGACCTATTGGATTATTTGGATTATTCCAATGACTATTCTCATCTTGGTTGTTATTATTCACAACGTTACAGCCAATGCAACCTTTTAGTGTCTTCATGTGCGTCTTTTTTGAACTTGGGAATCCTTATGTCGCACTCTGGAATCTGTACAGTTTTTTTTTAAACTGAACCCTTTTAATTAATTCACTAGTATAGATTATTCTCGTTCTCTCACCCGTGATCGGGTAGAAACATTAATTTTATGTTAGTCTTAGTTATCATCTGTAGTAAGGATTGAACTTTCAACTTCTAGAAGACTGTTAATCAGAACGGATTGTTAGCCAATGCTTTTAACCGTTAGGCCATGGGTGGACAATTCTAGTATTAATTTTTAATTTTTAAAAATTTAGTTCACCCCAAACAAGTCAAGTTACCACTGTAGACGTAAGGGGCTACTGAGAATTAGGATGAAAGTTTAGGGGGTCATCCTAAATTAGGAGCTGTGCAGAGAGATGCTTGTTCACATTAGTTTTTAATTTTTGCATTTCGGTATAGTCGGAGGAGCAGGAAGGGAGTTCTAAAGGTCGGCAGCTTGAGGAAAGAAACTATTGGAGTAGAAGGCTCTCCGGCATTTGGGGACCTTCAGTGAATGGATGGGATTTAGCTGATTGTCGGATTCGGCTAATGTATTTACGTTGAGGGAGCACCAGAGCAGCAAGTTCATCGGAGCACATTCCATTGAAGTACTTGTAAAACAAACATAAGGATGCAACATTGCGGTGATGGGACAGGGGCTAGAGCCTGGTGGATAATGAAGGACCTATTAGATTAGAGACTCTTTTTGGACCTTATCTAAGAGGAACAGACGGTGCACCAGTCCAGATGTGACAACAATACTCTATGCATGGGCTAATGGTGGCTTTGTAGAGATATAGGATATTGTCAGGTATGAGAAGTTTTCTAGCACGGTAGAGGGAGCCCATTTTCTTGGCAGCAACCATAAATTTTGAAAGCAACCTTAATGCCTGGATGTGTAGTATTGCTACTTATTATTATCGAATTTAAACCTACATTGACTAACTTGTAGAAGGAAGACTCACCCGGCCTTCAGGCTCGGATTAAAGTGTAGTATCCATTCTGTCCTCGGTTATTAGGAGAAATCCTTTTCGACTGAGCAAATTTTATTTTTGTCTCATCCAGAATAGGCTGCTGGATATACCTCACATTAAAAACCAACTTCGTGTCTCATTTGCCCCGTGTGGGGAGCCAAGTATATAGGGACTCTAGTTACCATCTGGAGGACTTAGCAACAGCAACAGATGGTTGAGGGTAACGAGTCAGGAGAATCACAAAAGAATTCTCAACCTGATTGACTTTCGAATTATTATGATCAGAGTGTATTTACCTCCTCTCTAGGGGGGAGGGGTTAGACACATGGTCAGGTGTGATTTTGAAAAGCCACTGCACTCTGACCTACAAAAAATACCTGAGCAACCCTGTCGGCATTTCCACAAGAGAGGGGCCTCAGGCGATTAGCAATAAACTAACCCCTTTTCAGAAAGAATACAAAGCCTGGGAGGGTGAACTGAACAGAACTATACCTCAGCCCGACAGCAACAAAGTCACTGTCGGACTGATTGTCAAGGACGTATCCTCGACTGGTACGATCACCTGAAGATCAGAGGTTACATCTGCCAAAACGAATAGAACAACCAAGATAAGAATAATAGTCTTTTTCAAACTTCAGAGACAAACTGATGGACGGAGCCTCTTAGAGCGAAGCTTGAATACATCTAAAATAAGTTCCACACATTTATTCTGTATGTTTAGTGATGCAAACGTTCAATCTAATTGAAGCGTGTCAACTGATGGACGGAGCCTCTCATCGAGATGTGAAAATGCATCTAAAAAACAAATATCCGTGTTTCTTTAAAATTGCATAAGAAACCAAAGAAATTTAACCATTTTATCCTATTCTGACTTCATCCTCATTACAATAAATTGTATTTTAGTTATTCATTAATCATTTATGGCTTTCAAGCTTTTTGTGACTTACAAAAAAAAAAAAGAACTAGTTTTCTGGAATTTTCTTTTGTTAACATATCTACTACCCCCCCCCCCCCTCCATTCTGCAGCACTGTTTATCAAATGTTTGGGCTTACTATTGGTGCCATTTTATAAATGGTATTGATTTTAGCTTGGCAGAGTGACAGAATTTCTTCCAACAAATGTTGTAAAATATTCATTGCATGAACAAAAAGTAAAAGAAATGAGTTTAACCTAATTTTTTTTTTTTTTACTTAAAGTAAAACATGCATATAGAAAGCAATTCAGCAAACATGCATCGATGCAAAATAATTGTCTTTTTGTTTCTTCTTCTTAGCAGTAGCTGCACAACTAGTGTTTCTAGATGCACAAATGAATCCAGCAAAACTAAGCCTCTTATTTTGCTGCATAAAATCAGATTCTGATCCATGTTTTTCAAATTCTTTGTTTGTTTCTCAAAACATTTTTTGAAGGAAATAGTATACAGTTCTGTTGTTGCTTGACAATAAATAACCCTTGTCCTCGAGTGGCCTTTGGGCCTTGATGAGTGGTACCTCATTAGTAGAAAAAAAAAATTATATGTTTATTCAATAAAGATATAGGACTGGAAAAATGGTTGGATCAATCTACTGCTCCAGAAAGTACCTGATTCCAGATACAATCTTCTACCTACATGAGTGCGATACGTCTTAAGATGGAGTAGGACTGTTGCCACGTCTGGGTAGATGCAGATCAGAGCACTCTTCCCTCCCTTGACAGAGTACAAAATCAACCTTGAAATCTAGTGGGAGATGATCTTTTCTACTCCTTATAGCCCCTCCCTTTTGGCTAAGATCAAAGTGTAGTATCTGTTCCGATGGATACTGCACCCCATAGACTGATATCGTCTTGGCCTTCGGGGCTTGATTTACGTCTGTCTGGGTTTGTCCTGTGCAGTTCTAGGAGGTCCACCCTCCCAGGCTTTGCCTCCCCTCTTTGGGGAGGAGTAAGTTTATTGTTTACTGCTTGAGGCACCCCTACCGGGGAATGCCGACGGGGCTGCCCAGGCAATTTTTAATGGCCAGAGTGCTCACCTTCTCGGGTGCTGGCTTTTCAAGTCCCACTTTCCCGACCCGACCTTGTGGGAGTAAGATAAAACTGGCCTTGTGCCTAACCTCCTGAAGAGGAGGTAAATCAATACTCCTTACAGCCCCTCTCTCACATAAGAGACGTTGCTAGTCTTCCTCTGCTCTATTGTTATTTCCATGGGAAGTGCTCGACTAAGTCCCAATCTTTGGTTCCTCCTTGTAAAACATTCACAGCAACAACTCGTATAGCTACCACAACGAAAAAAAAAACTTTCCTTTCTTTCTCTATGTGCCTAGCATCGGGTGGAATTTCCATGGACAGATCTTCTTTGCAAGTTTTTTTTAACTGTGGAACACATTACTGCGTACTGCTTCCCTGCTGATTACAACTTGCTCATCTTCAAATCCAATATCAACAAATTCTTGTCATAAACTGCCTCATAAGTAATCAAGTACAGTTCATACACTTGATCAATGGTAGTACTCACATAGTGTTCCTCATCTTTTGGCTGGTAATCATTTATGTAGTAATTAACCCTTATCCTCGAGTGGCTCTTGGCCTTGGTGACCCAATAGTAAAAACAAAAATGTTCAATCCATTACTTGACGAATGAACTAGAAATGATCGCTGGATGGTCAATCTACTGAACTTACATGTCTAAATGATCATATAAGATCAACTTATTTTATTTGTTAGTGATCTTAACTAAATAATGCTGAGATTAAAATGTATTTTTAAACAGAGATGATGCTAAGTACACGTCCTGTGGCAGAAACATTTTAAGATGCAGTAAACTCCCTCTTTGTTAATCGTCTCGAAGACGTGCCTCAATTTCCCCATGAAAAATATTCCATTGCACTAAGACTGTTATTTTCAAAAGATGCACATTTTTAATGTTTAATGTTTCACATTGTCCGGGCACGACACTAGACTGCCTAGAACACGCTTGGGCAAGGTGTTCATTACTATCCTACCCCATCACTATCTTTACAGCCCTTTCTAACCTTTTTTAACTGCCTACCTTATTTACCATCCCTAATAACTACTTCCGGTCCTAGTGGTTTTGTAACTAGAACAAATAGTCCTGGCCCATTTGTTGTGATCTGTGCCGACCAGACACAGGTCAGCAATGATTGATTGCTTGATTTTAGGTTTCAGACTGTTTGACTATCTTTGATAATAGGAGTTTGTTCCTTCCCATTTTCTTCTTTCTGAGTTTCATCATCAAATCAGGTCAAATGTTTTCTAACCGGAAAAAAAATGACGTTCAAGATGCACTCTTTGCTACAACCTTCTAAAAATGGAAAATTAACTATAAACTGATTCTCTTTTAAAAGCTCAAAATATTGTTTGAATCTACATTCTTGAACTTTCTCGAAATTAATGATCCCAAGCATTAAATTAATCAAATTTTATTTTCATTGAATTTATCGTTTTTATTTACAAATCTATCAACTTCTGCCCTTTCACCTATCCCATAGGCTGGCTGATTGTGACTGACCCCACACGTCGCCTGACTACGTGTTCTTTTCCTTTCTATCCTCCAACTTTCTCAAAGTGTTGCTCAGCGTGAGGCATTTAATTCATGTAGAGATGTTGTTCTTCTATCTCTTTTAATGTCTACCTCTCCTTCTCCCTCCCAACACTGCCTTATAGGATTGCCTTAGTCAAAGAATGTACGAAGGGCCCAATTGCTTGCTGTATCCTGTTCTGTACTTCCTCGTTAGTGACATGATCGCTGTAGGAAGTGCTGAAGAGTTTTTACTAGCAACTTTTCTCTGTAGCTAATATCTCTGTTTCTGTGTGACTCATAGGCATACCAAAATATGAAGACGACCAGGAACTTCACACTTGGTTTGAATGTGATTACCAATTGGATTAAAATTTCACTCATCTAAATGTAACAACTTTTTCTTGGACAGCCATAGTATTTATCGTTGACCAATCAAAATATTGTGATCTCGTGCATTCAAAAATTTTACTTCTCATTAAAACCAAGGTTCTTGTGTCGAAACACAAAACCTAGGACTTCGACGTTTTTGACACTTCTGACATTGACTCTTCTTTATGTAATTAAGTCATTATCGTCTACAAATCTTATGAAGCCTATGCATCCGTTCCTAAAGAAGGTCGATATCATTAAAACATGTTTGTCGTCATCATCAGTGTAGTGTCTGTTTTACATGCTGGCATGCATTGGACGGCTTTTAAGAAATTTTCTTCCAAAGTAACCTATCTCTGGTCAGGTCTTTATTAATCCCTTTTTCCTTCAGGCCCATTTTTATCACTCCCCCTCCTGTTTTCCTTGGTCTTCCCTTGTGAACTGAACCTGCTACCTCAACTCTTCTACATCTACTAACCAAATCATCCATTCTTTCAATGTGGCCATGCCATCGAAGTCTACTCTTCTGCACATATCTCCCTATACTGTCTAGATGTAATCTTCCTCTGAGGTCATCAGAACTAAACCTGTCTTTAAGACTTGCGTTACACATCCATCGTATCATTCTCATATCATTTCTCTCTATGCAACACATGTCCTCTTATATCAAAGAATAAATAGACCAGGGCCCATTATAAAGTCTTCTAAGTTCAACTAGTGTCTGAGTCTGTATAATTTTACCGACCTCTATAGGTTAAACAGAAACTTTTTTCGTAATAAAATATCTGCCTACAAAACAAATTAATCTCTAAACCAATTGTATACAAAACGTATGTATGGTTTCGGCATAAAATGACCCAACGACGGTTGACATGCCATAAAACCCAACAACAAACCAAATCTTAAAAATATAGTCTACCCTACTATTTCACCTAGAGGGCGAGGGGGAGATGGGTTTATACCTTGTCCAAGAGTATTAAAGAAAGTGACCATACAGCCGCTTCCAACATGCATCACCTGGTATTCCAACATTGTCACCCATAAATACTGATCAGACTCAACGTTGCTTAACTCCAGTGATTCTATAAGAGCTGGTATTTCAACATAACGTAGTTGTAATTTGTCATGAATTCTTCCTAATTCACAAGTTATTTTGGGCCATGCTTTCAACCCTGTCTCTGTATTTAAAGAGATACAAATTGGTTACCATGGATTCTGTGCTGTGTTCTCTCTTTTTAAAAATTCCAAAAAATCAATTGATCTATTCTAGCATTGCTTTTTTTTTTTTTCATATACAGGATGTAAACTTGAAGGCAAAATATTATTTTTCTAACTATATTCTTTTTATGGAATAAGAAACAAGATGAAAAACAATAGATAGAAATACTTTCATTCTTTTTTTAAAATCTACTAAAAAAAGAAAGTTTAAAAAAATCTTATATTATATCCAAGATAAGAAAATTTTTTTTTGTATTTTAACCTTGTATCTTTTTAGCTAATTGATTGTAAAAGCCTACAAGATGTTTACATTGTTGTCCATAGTTATATCATTCACAAAGTAATAGTAGTCATAGTGTCATTATTTAGCTTGAGTTAGGTTTTTGATAATCTAATATATAAATTTAAGTCAGTCGGATTCTCAAAGTTAAACAGCGATTGTCTTTACTGACAAATCGCTGTTTGATTCTGACTAGTCAATTTTACTTTATCCTTCCATCATGTTCTTTAAAATTAAAAATGTTTTTGGATTTATTTCTTTTTGAAAAATATTTTATCCAACAAGGGATATTTTACAGATGACCGTCATTTTCATAATCAGCAGAAAATTCAGCTACTAATAATAAATATATAAACATCTACATTTTTTTTAATTTAAAATTTTTTTTTTTATTAGTGATTAAATATTATTAGACATTTTTATTCATATACAAAAAAAAGTCTGAATAATTAGCAAATCTTTGGAATCTTTGAAATTTTGATGTCACATCACGTGAGGTAACAAATCTTCATTAGCCGGTTCATCAATACAAATTACCGTTTCTTCCATATCATACTATCTTCAGCAGTTGTTTTTTCTGATCGTTAAATAATATTAATTTTTTTTTATTCAATTAATTTTTCGTTTTATTTAGATTTTAATGATTTTGTTGGAAATTGATAGACATTTCACATTACAATATTAAGCGAACTTTCTCACATTTGCTTCAGTTTTTTTTTTACTGTATTATACATAATTTATGGACATAAGAACTCAAAACGACTGATATTTTTTTCTAATAACTTAGATAATGTAAGGGAGATAACTTGAAGGTTAAAGACGTGTTCGCCTTACATGACCATTTCTTTCACCTTGGTATTACTAAAAATGTGACCATTTCCAATTTTTTATTAATAAATAAAAAATGCAGTAAAATAATTTGGTTAAAAAAATAACATAGTTTTAAAGATTAACAAACAAAATTTTTTTAAAATCCCGGACAATGTCTGGTTTGTACAGCTATTGAATAATGAAATATTTTTTAAAGATTTTTATTTGTCTAGTCATAATAAAATATAAATAAATAGAAACGTTTCACATCTTGAAAGGTTAATGTAAATATATTGCTCCAAGGGTGAGGAGTGAAATGAAATAATTCCAACTCTTACTGAGGACTCTTGCAAAAATGGCTAATTCCTGATTCTCAACTCTTGTTTATCAGCATAGCTAAGTGAAATATGAAAGTTTTATTTATCTTTGGTGCAAAATCCATGTGTCATCACAATGGCTTCTAAGTTTTATTCCCTAATTGAATCTGGCTATTATTACAATGTCAGCTTTTAAAAATAATTGCATCTTGCTATTATTTCAATGTCAGCTTCTAAATACAGTTTAATCTGGCTATTATTTCAATGTCGGCTTCTAAATACAGTTTTATCTGGCTATTATTTCAATGTCGGCTTCTAAAAATAATTGAATCTGGCTATTATTTCAATGTCAGCTTCTAAAAATAGTTGAATCTGGTTATTATTTCAATGTCAGCTTCTAAAAATAATTGAATCTGGTTATTATTTCAATGTCAGCTTCTAAAAATAATTGAATCTGGCTATTATTTCAATGTCGGCTTCTAAAAATAATTGAATCTGGCTATTATTTCAATGTCAGATTCTAAAAATAATTGAATCTGGCTATTATTTCAATGTCGGATTCTAAAAATAATTGCATCTTATTATTTCAATGTCGGCTTCTAAAAATAATTGAATCTGGCTATTATTTCAATGTCAGCTTCTAAAAATAATTGAATCTGGCTATTATTTCAATGTCGGCTTCTAAAAATAATTGAATCTGGCTATTATTTCAATGTCGGCTTCTAAAAATAATTGAATCTGGCTATTATTTCAATGTCTACTTCTAAAAATAATTGAATCTGGCTATTATTTCAATGTCGGCTTCTAAAAATAATTGCATCTTGCTATTATTTCAATGTCGGCTTCTAAAAATAATTGCATCTTGCTATTATTTCAATGTCGGCTTCTAAAAATAATTGCATCTTGCTATTATTTCAACGCAGGCTTCTAAAAATAATTGAATCAGGCTATTATTTCAATGTCGGATTCTAAAAATAATTGAATCTGGCTATTATTTCAACGCAGGCTTCTAAAAATAATTGCATCTTGCTATTATTTCAACGCTGACTTCTAAAAATAATTTAATCTGGCTATTATTTCAATGTCGGCTTCTAAAAAAAATGTAATCTGGCTATTATTTCAACGCTGACTTCTAAAAATAATTGAATCTGGCTATTATTTCAATGTCGGCTTCTAAAAATAATTGAATCTGGCTATTATTTCAATGTCAGCTTCTAAAAATAATTGAATCTGGCTATTATTTCAATGTCTACTTCTAAAAATAATTGAATCTGGCTATTATTTCAATGTCGGCTTCTAAAAATAATTGCATCTTGCTATTATTTCAATGTCGGCTTCTAAAAATAATTGCATCTTGCTATTATTTCAATGTCGGCTTCTAAAAATAATTGCATCTTGCTATTATTTCAACGCAGGCTTCTAAAAATAATTGAATCAGGCTATTATTTCAATGTCGGATTCTAAAAATAATTGAATCTGGCTATTATTTCAACGCAGGCTTCTAAAAATAATTGCATCTTGCTATTATTTCAACGCTGACTTCTAAAAATAATTTAATCTGGCTATTATTTCAATGTCGGCTTCTAAAAAAAATGTAATCTGGCTATTATTTCAACGCTGACTTCTAAAAATAATTGAATCTGGCTATTATTTCAATGTCGGCTTCTAAAAATAATTGAATCTGGCTATTATTTCAATGTCGGCTTCTAAAAATAATTGAATCTGGCTATTATTTCAATGTCTACTTCTAAAAATAATTGAATCTGGCTATTATTTCAATGTCGGCTTCTAAAAATAATTGCATCTTGCTATTATTTCAATGTCGGCTTCTAAAAATAATTGCATCTTGCTATTATTTCAACGCAGGCTTCTAAAAATAATTGAATCTGGCTATTATTTCAACGTCGGCTTCTAAAAATAATTGCATCTTGCTATTATTTCAACGTCGGCTTCTAAAAATAATTGAATCTGGCTATTATTTCAACGTCGGCTTCTAAAAATAATTGAATCTAGTTATTAGTATTACTTTTAAAAGTGTATGTAAGAAATTATATTAGAATGCAAATGGTTGCAATTTGAAATGTTAAAATTACTTAATCATATATTATCAATTGTGGCTTTTCTAAAAAATGTTAAAAGATTAAGGAAAAAACAAAACAAAAACAGTTGCTTCAAACGGTCAAGTTCAAAGCTATTACTCCAAGGCAATCTCTTATTTCTTCACTATTTATCAATAATATATTGATAGTCCTCATATAGAACCTCTGCTGTTGTTGTAAATGGAACTGGAAATAGTTTTATTTTCAAAGCTGGAGTATTGAAGGTGCAATAAAATGATAACATCTCTTAATCTATCTGGTCTTTTTTTTAGGATCTGGGACACAGGCAAGTGGGTAGAATTTATCACACACATACATGCACGCACATGCCAATAATATGAAAAATCAACCTCTTAGAGTCTGAACAGATTTGATTTAAGACAACAGATTTTGAACACACAGAGCTCAATAGCTTTTCAGGTAGAGCTTTATAACAATAACAAATATTTAAAAAGAACAACACAATATAAGTCCCTTTTAAATATTTATTATTGTTATGTATAACACTAGATAGCATCAAATGCATTTTGGTACTCTTATAGATGACGCACCATGTTTACGTGACTTTGCGTCGTCAACATTCGGGCAGGTTACGGAAGCGCCCGAGAGTTAACGAGGTGAAAACTGCCAAACGCTAAATTGAAGACTGGCAGCCGATAAATTATGATGAAGAAAACCAAACTAAAATACATATATAAAAATAAAGAAAAAACAAACCATAGCTAAACAAGTGTTAGTAATTAGATGTTTATTTTTATTTGTTTGTTTTTTTTGTCAAAGGAACTATTGTTAATACAAATGTTTTTTAAATAAAATGTTTTTTTGTTTGTGCACAGGAAAGTTTCAAAAGATTTTGTTTGATTTGTTAAGCAAATGTTTTTGTTTAAAAAAAAAAAAAAAAAAAAAAAAAAAAAAATTAAAAAAAAAATTTTTTTTTTTTTTACAACTCAATTAGTTGTTCGGGAGATTCAACGAACTGACAGAGATTATGGAAATTCATTTTTTTTTTATTGAATGCGATTAATTTCTTCCAAAAGTTATCGGCTGCTTAGTTAATAGTTTTGTCTACTCTCGGGCGATTCTGAGACCTGCCCGAACGTTGACGACACGAGGTCACGGAAACATGATGTGTCAGCTATAAGAGTACCTGCATTTTAATAGACACCAAATTCCCATCCACATATGTATGCGAAGATAAAGAAAGAAAATGGATCTAATAACTAAAAACACACAGATCAGGTCTGAATCCAGTGTTGGGTGTTTTTAATATAATGTTTAAGTTTTTTTTACAGACTGATAAAATTCTCGTTTTGACATAAATATTTGTTAATTGAAAAAATTATTTGTACTTAACAGTAATACATACATTGATATTAACAAGAAAAAGAAACTCTTGCCATTCAAAAGAAGTGTTACCTAAGAATATTTGAAATGAGCGGTGTACAAAGTTGAAAATATTTCGTTTTTCAAAATAAAAGCTTTATTAAATAATTTTAATAAAAAAAAAAATACATTTTTTGATAAAGGGCAAAGGACCATTCAGAATATTAACATAAACAACAAAAAAGCCCCTTAATAACATATCCATAGACAAACTATTTTGCTTTATAACAATAATAAATATCAAAACTAAACGTTTAACAAAACGTTTAGTTTCGATATTTATTATTGTAAGCAATTTTAATCATTCAGCTGTTAGCCACGAGCAAGCGAAATCTCAATGTTTATATAAACACTGTCAGTCATCGAAGAGTTCTTTACTGAGTATCAGTATTGAACATCAACAATTTAAGAGCTTCAAATTATATTATTTCTATTTGTTATATGTCGACATGATAGCTAGTTTTTTTTTTTTTTTTTTTGAATAATGCCAATTACGGATTTCGTCCTTCAATGGATATTGCACGCACATGCGTGGATCAAATCTAAAGATAGCTGAATATCATCCGATATCGTAATTTTTCAGTGACATGAAAGCGTCACTGTATATTGTCTTCCATTTATTGGCCATTATAGGTGGGAAGCTACAACTGTAGGAATTGTCTCTCTGGCCTGATGCATATTCTCTCCATAAAAATGGCTCCAACATACTTGACGCTTTCTAGTTGTTAAGACTCTTTTGCTTCTGGGATAGCTGGCTGGCTGGCTGTCCGTTCAACATTTCTGTTGACATTTCGAGGCAAAAATCAATTTCCTCTTTCTCCCTTTGTTGTCAGGATAGAAACGAAAGCGAAAAAGAAGAATTAGACAAAAGAAATATAGCAGAAAATCTATTTATTTACCCATGAGTATATTGAACTGTTTTTTTTTGTGTGCGTGTCTTTTCTAAATCATTGACCAATTTTTTTTTTTTCTTTTTTTTTTTTTAAGTCATTGACCAATTTTATTTTGTTTAATCATTTTTTTAATCATTTTTTTTGTGTTTTTTTATCTTTCTGCAGACATTTTATTTTTATTTTTCGTTCCATCTTGATCTACAGTTATACACAAAAAAAAAAGTATGTAGATGCATGTGTGTATGTATGTATGTATGTTCTGCTGCTTTTGCTATCAGCAGTTCCACTACCGTCTCATACAAATACTGCTGATGCTACTGTTGCCGCTAATACTGTTGTGGTTTGCAACAACCGTAGCCGGCTGTAGATCCAGCATCCATCCATCCAACTCTGGAGAAAAGCTTTATTTGTAAGGACCATCAGCAGCAGCTGTAGACCTGCGTTTCATGTTTGCTCTCCCTACTTACAACTCCTTAATTAAAGAAAAAAAAAAACTATTGCTCTCCACGCTTGCTCTCCTTTCCGTGATATTATGATTCCTTAATTTTTCCTAACTCAAAGTAGCCAATGCATCATTCATCGTCATTTCCTCTTCCTTCTGTCAGTATGAAAAAGGGTAAGTGCCATTTATTTATGTCTACTCTTAATTATATTGATTCCATTGTGTAGACTTATAACTAGTTGTAAATTGAAATTTACCTGTCTCTACAATCAGCTATTCAATTCCTGCATTTTGGATGCGGCTTAAAAAAAAAAAGCATTGAGAAACGTGTATTTGGTATGATTGTCAAGTGTAAATAGTCTACCCTGTACTTTTAACCTTTATGTACTTATATAGTCAATGCTTTTTATCTATCGCCGGGGTGGTCACTTGTCTTTCATCTTAAAATTGTATACTTTAACGCGCAAGTTTAAGTGTGTTTTTTTTTTTTTTTTTTTTAAGTTATACAGCTCACTTTCTGTAGGCAATTAAAAAATTTGGAAAATTAAAAATAAAAAAATTTAATTAAAAAATTAAAAAAAATTTTTTAATTAAATTTTATAAGAATTATGGTCTATAAACCAAGATATTCCTTAAGTATTTTTTTAGCCAATCATTAAATCTTTTTAGTAAATATATGTAAAAATTCAAATGTTTGATATGTCACAAAAAAAAAAAAATCAAGTGTTTACAAATATATTTTTATAAATCTTATGTCGTTTTATTCTATTTTTATTTATTTTATTACTTTTTACTTTAATTCACCCCAAATAAGGCGCACTGCCACTGAAGCGTAAGGGGCTACTGTGAATTAGGGGCCATCCTAAGTGGGGAGTTGGGCAGCAAGATGCGTGTTCACATTACATTTGAATTTCTGTGTGTTGGTACAATCGGGAGAGCAGGGAAGGAATTCCAAAGGCAAGTCGTTTTTGGAAAGCTATTAGAGTAGAAGGGCTTCCGGCATCGGAGGACTTCTACTGTGAAGGGGTGTGATTTTGTTGCTTGTTGGGTTGGTCGGGTATTTACGTAGGGCAGCAAGTTCGTCAGAGCACATTCCGTTGAAGTATTTGTAAAACAAGTCAGCTCATTATTATTCATTTTATTTTTCATAAAAAGAAATATCTGCATCCCAAAGTAATAAATCTCCCACTTCGTAGCTTTCATAAAAATAATCAGTATTTTGTTTCTTGGAATTTTTTAAATTAGAAATAAATAAAAACTTAAATATTTACTTTTCATTTTATTTGTTTACAATTAATTTTTTTTTTTATGTAAGTTTTACACAAACACAAACAGATCAGAGCATCAACAAGATATAAATCTGATTTGGTATTTTGTTTATTCAGACTTTTTTTGTTCCGTTGATGATTCGGACCCTCTCCCCAAACTTATGCACCCTTCGTCGACAGCTGTTATGCTCACATGTTATTAAATAACTTATGAATTGAACTGTTATGTAGAATATCATATCTATTAACTATGCCATATAAAGTTAACTTCAGTTTTTTTTAATCATTATTTGTCTAGTCATAAAAAGTTAAAATGTCCTTTTGAAAACAATATATATATATATATATATATATATATATATATATATATGTATATATATATATATATATATATTTATATTTATATTTATATAGTGTGTTAAAGTGAATAATTTTGGTAAGAAATCCGAGTAAGAGAGCCCAATGTAGAAAACAGAGCAAGAATAAAATATAGAAAGAAAAAATTAACATACACATTGTAACTGTCGGCATTATAATTTATTTCAACCTCCTGGCCTCTTCAGAATGCTAACGGGACAGGAAGTTGAAGTAAATTATAATGCCGACAGTTACAATGTGTATGTGAATTTTTTCTTTATATATATGATTTGCATATGATCATGTAAAAAAGAATGTTAGTGGAAATATGAAATATCAATTTTGCAGATAGTTTTTCATACTTTACTTATTTATAAAGAAAAATGGAACAAGAAACCCATGGAACTTACACCAATTTGACCGAAATACTAAATGGACTATTTGAAAAACTGAAAAAATTTAAAAAGGCCTCATCAAACAAAAACACTGTTATTTAATAACGTTTGCCTAAATTAAAATATGTTTCCTAAATACACAATATTTTACTTGCATACTACTTGTAAAAAAAAATGTTTGGATTATTTATTATTATTCTCCAAGGTTCAGAAGATCTGTACTATTTGCCTAAGATCAAAGTGTCTCTCCGAAATCTCTGTTTAGGATCAGTGTATCGCAGAACACAGGAATAATGCATATGTCAGTTATCTGTTTACCTTCAGATTTTAGAACCAGGATTGGGGTCTTAATTGTATATTTGTATCACAATAGCAAAACGGAAGTCATGAACAGATTAACAAAGAAATAAAACAGAAAATGTCACCTTGTCCATTAAATAAGTCGGTTATTTTTAGAACTGTAGGAATTGATTTGTATTATTTGGATTAGATTATTTTCACAACGTTTCAAATGATGTTACCTCCGACCTTTTCAGGTGTATTTTTTTTCAACATGGGAATCTTTGTTGAACTTGGACCTATGCGGAATTTTGAACCAAAACCTTTATTTAATCCATGGGGTAGATTGTTCTTATTTCGTGCTTGGATCCATGGCACAACACAATCAGTTTTAAGTGACATTCTTCTGGAGGTTGAAGGTTCAATCCTAACTCCAGGTGATAATAACTAAAGATAAAAATTAAAAAAATTACTTAACATTTCTACCTGGTCATGACTGACAACAGAATGTGAACATTCTACCCAATCATGGATTAAATAAAAAGTTCAGTTCGAAATTCCATACAGGTTCCTGAGTTCGACATAAAGATTCTCAAGTTTGATAGGTTGCACCTGAAGAAGGTTGAAGGTTACAACGGCCAAAACGTTATGAAAATAACAACCAAAATGAGATTACTAGTCTGTATAATCCAAATCCAAATTATCAATCCCCATCTCAAAAATTTTGAAACATATTATTAGGAATTAATTTTGTTACGAATAAAAACCAAAATAACTTTATATTAAACGAAACTCCAAATATATGATGCCATCCTCTTAGAACTCGTTTTGCTGAAAAATTATATCATGAACTTCTGAACCGGAAAACACTAATCTCTAATAATGACGAGAATCAAATTTGAACTATTTTTTTTTACTTTAATGAAGATGGAAATTTTCTAGTCATTGTAAAAGAAATATACTTCTCCACTTACTCCATGGGATCGAGGTTGTATAAATGCACACTGTAACTGTACATGTTTTTGAAACATTTTTTTTGCTATTGGAAAGCAAATTAGAACATTATGGATGCTTCCATCTGTGTATTTTGAAAGACTTATTGGCCCAGTTGGGTATATAATGTTTTTTATGTAGAAGATATATAATTTTTTTGTGTAGAACATATATAATTTTTTTTTGTGTAGAAGATATATAATTTTTTTTGTGTAGAACATATATAATTTTAAATCTAATGGATGTGTTTTTCAAATTAAAATAAAATTAAGTAAAATAAGTTTTCCTGATTCCTATTGTACATGTCCTTATATATGGATAGGGAGAAAATATCCAATGGTGTCATGTCGTAACTTGAAAATCTCATGTGAGATATAATGTTTTGGTACAGTTTATATAAAAAAAAGATATAAGAAAGATGTTTTTATATTTAAGACATTGTTGTTTCCAATGCAAAATAGTCTTGGCTTCTACATCGCTGAAGAAGATATTTACTGGTATCCGAAGAAAAACTAAAATAGCACTGCACTTTCTCCGTTTATCTCAACATTACTTTTAGGCTTCTTGGATTTCTCCTTGCCACTGCGATTATGAAAATGAGGTAGATGTGCGGTTGAAGATTGCACAACTTTTATTCATTTATGAACTCCTCCTCGTGCAGGTACCATTTAAAAAGGTATCCATTTGTTTCAGCATATATATCAAGACCCATCTTCAGTCAGAAACGACAATGCATACCCTCTGTAAGGGTACCTGCGTGGAGTATCTATATTTAGGCAAGGGTTGCACAATCTCTAACAGCACCTCTTCTGAACCAGCATATCGATGAAAGTGGGTTGCGATGGTCAGAGATGCTGTACTTGCTTGGGAGGAAGCTGACTCAACCTGACTAGCATGATGGCCATTACAAATAAGAACCAGCATTGCCGGAGTCCAGTGGCAAGAAGTTCAGGATGATTGGAAACAATGCAGCAGAGAAAGACGTGATATTTCAGTGTTTTCCTTCTTTTAGACTAGTTGCACAATCAAGACTTGAGAGTCCCTAGTTGGAGGGAGGATATATGGATTCCTAGCTTTCGCAAATGTAATATATATATTTTATGCATTTAGCCGGACGAATTCCTTCTGAAATGAAACCCAAAAGTTTTGTGTAGCTCACTTGCCATTTTGTATACTACTACTACTACTACTAAACTCTACTCATGTATTAAAATACTACTTGGTCAAAGACTAGCCAACGATAAGTGTTAAATGGATAGATTCCTAGCCAGAAAACAGCAATTCTTCCCCCTTTGTCAGAAACATTACTAATGTGATGTGAGGACTAAAGGACAAAATAATGCTCAGTTCAGGGGGCAGAGGTATTGTATCTGTTGTCATGATACCATCCATCCCAGGCATTATATTCTCCTTGGGGGGTAATGTAGTATATTATATGGTTATAATACCATTCTCCCAAGCATTACCGTCTCCTTTTTTTTTGGGGGGGGGGGGCTAGTGTAGTATCTGTTCTGTAGTCATGGAACCGCTCTCCCAGGCATTATCTCCTATTTTGGTGGGGGTAGTATAGTATATGACCGGTCGTCATATATACTAGCAACTAATCAAATTAAACTAATTACAAAAACAAGTTTTCATAAATGCAAAACTGTCTAAAAATATCAGAATCAAATCCGCATCTTATTTCGGAGTATTTCATTCTATTAGTTTTGCAATCAGCAATGAAAATAAAGTGATATAAACAAAAATAGATAAAACCTTTAATTGAACACAGCCAGCATCAAAAGATGTTAACCAACATTTTCACTATTTAATCCATTTACCTGTTCACATCTTTTGTTGTTAAATATACTTAACGAATATGAATACATATAACCATAACATTTTCTCTTATCTCAGATTTTGGGTGCAGTTGTATTTTCTTTTAGAATATAAATACTATTATTACAACCTGAAAATGCTAATGTTTATAATCAGAGCCTACAATCTCAAAATTAATAAAATTATGAGACAACTTCTCGTCTGTCTGTATATCTTTTTCGCCTCTACGTGACTTACACATGATTATTTTTAAAAAATTATTTACTAATTATTGAAATAAAAAAATACAATAGCATAAAATATTCAAACAATTTTTTAAAAAATCCTATTAAAAAAAAAAAGATTAAGTCACGAAATTAAATCCAACATAATGCATTTCTATTTCTTTGTAAACAAGTCGTTCATTTTAATCTTTTGTTAATAGTTGGGGAGGGGGGATAATAGAATTGCTTCATGATCCTTCAAAATTTGAAAGTATTCTGAATTTTTGAGATGAGGATTGATAATTTGTATTATTCGGACTACTGGTCTCTTCTCTTCGGACGATGTTGTGGACCCCAAGGACCCGAGGTGTGATGGATAAAGTACTAAGTAAAGTTCAGTTCTAAGTGACACTCTTCTAGAGGTTGAAAGTTCAATCCTCAGTGCGGGCGATACTAGGAATTGCGAATTACTTAAGACTTCTACTCGGTCATAGCTGACGGAATGAGAGCATGCTACCCCTGTGGATTAAATAAAGGGTTATGTTCAAAATTCTGTGCAGGTTCCTGAGTTCGATAGAAAGATTCTCGAGTTCGAAAAGATACACCTGAAGAAGGTCGGAGGTTACATTGGCTGAAACGTTGTGAGAATAACACTTAGGATGAGAACAGTAGTCCTAATAATCCAAATTATACATATTTTGAAACCGTCTAATAGAAAGTTATTTATGGCTTTAACATTCTTAACAAATCCTTTTAATAAAATGATTGGACGATTTGGAAGCTATCCGATAATTTAATAGATATATTAAAACAACATTACCATAACAAAATTAGTTATAGTTTTATAACAATTTGGGTCAATTAATAATTTAATCATTAAATGATATGGTAATAATTAAATTTAACTTTGAAAAATCCTATTAAAAATAATAATTTGGTTTTTAAAAAAAATGGCATGATGGAGGGGGGGGTAAAGATTTCAGGGCAACGTTGGGTAAGTGTAGAAGCTAGTTTTTAGATCATTTTGTATGAAGTTTGTCAATATTTATTGAAACCATATATTCCTTTCCAATGTTGAAATTTCTGTTAAGTTAAAATTACAATTTAGTTTTTTATCTTTAAATATTTTTTTTATTATCTATTACTGAATTGGGAACCTCCACAGTGAATGGATGCGACTTAGTTGATTGTCGGGTTCGTCTAGTGTATTTACGTCGAGGGAGCATTATGGCAGCAAGTTCATCGGAGCACACTCCATTGAAGTATTTGTAAAACAAGCATTGCGGCGATAGGACAGGGGCTGGAGCTTGGTGGATAGTGAGGGATCTATTGGCGACTCTTTTTTTTTTTTTTTTTGGACCTTGTCTAAGAGGGAGAGACTAGTGGATGATACACCAGTCCAGATGTGGCAACAATACTCCATGCATGGGCGGGTGGTGACTTTGTAGAGATATATGATAATGTCAAGTGCGAGAAGTTTATGAGCTTGGTAGAGGGAGCCCACCTTCTTTGCAGCAGACTTGGCAATGTCTTCAATGTATCTATTACTGAATTGGACAAGGATTGAATCAATAATTGTTTGTAAGCGTTTGAGCTACACAGGAATGAACAAGTTATAATTACAATCGAAACAAAACCAATTGATTTTTTTTTATTTATTCTTTTGATATCGCGCTGTACATTTGATTGTAATTAAGAATGATTGCTTGTAATTTTCCATTTTATTCGTGCTTTTTATGATAGGATCTTCCCATCATTTTAATTTCCACCTCCTTCTTTTGAACATATATTTGCTCTTGATGTTTATTTGAAATGTCTGACGATATTTGCATGGCTGGAAACTGCAGTTCTGTCTTCAATGGTCAGTTTTTAGCTTCAGCTCTATTTATAGAATTATTTGATCAAATATCGTGTTTATTTACTTAAGTATTTATGTGATTTAAATTTAAACATTTAGAAGTCAGATTAATTTTATTGAAAAACCGATTTTAAAAAAAAAAGGTAACATTGTTTCATCAAATTATCTTTCCAAAAATGTAAATAATTTCTTACAAAAAATTAAGAGAAAAGACATGGAGGATATTACCAATGAGCGAAATGAAAGTAAAAAGACCCCCCCCCCCCCCCAAAAAAAAAAATTCCTGAATAACATCGGGTAGGTACATCTAATTGCATTCATATGAAGAAAATAATGTTGATCAAATCCAACAAAATGTTGAAAAATAAGTGTAAAAATTGAATAACTGCACAATACCATGGCTATCAATACACTCAAATTCAAACAAACTAATTTGAAATGCAAAAAAAAAAAAGTAATAATTGAGAAATATCTGGTGTCGCTGTGTTAAAAATGAATACTTTACCCATTTCAAAATGAATTGTTCCAAAATCGAAAAAGATGTCATAAATAGAATTGTCATTGTCAGCTAAAAAGTGACATTCGTTTTAAAGACTTGCTTTTGTGATAAGACGATAGGTAAGCAACTGTGGAATTTCCATTGTTCCCTGTTAGTTTTTATATATTTTACTTATACTAAAATGAAAATCTTGACAAGCAAAATCTAATTCAGTTTCCTGTTATCTCAGTGAATACCTTTTATTACTTGTTTTCTATCTCTTTTCTTTCATTTGTTATCGACAAATGCTATTGTTATCAATAAACATTCATAGATTTCTTTTGTTGAAAACTATGAAGCCATATGTCTCCTGTTTCTGTGTCATACTTTTTTTTAGAAAAGGTCTGTTCGCTGACGTTATTGTTTTATTCAGGTATGAAAATTATATAAGATTTGCCGTAATGTACTATTTTGATCACTGGGTTGCCACATGGTGCATGACCGCAATCATGGCTCTCGAAGTAGGGCATGAGTGTTTATTAGATATTTTGATTTCTTTTTAATCTCTATATTAATAAAATTGTGTGACTAGTTTATGTGTATGTGTTTTTCACCTATGTGATTTTTTAAAAATTTACTATTATTTATTGTAATCAAAAATGCAATGGTGTTAAGTACAAAAAAGATAAACCATTTAAAAAGTCGTATTTAAAAAAAAAAAAATAACTACAAAATTAAATCCGTCAGAATATATTTGTTTCTTTGTAAACAAGTTGGCCATTTTAATCTTTTGTTAATAGTTTGAAGGGAGGGGGGGTTACTTTGCGACCCTTCGAAATTTGAAAGGAATTTAGAAGCATTTATACTGTCGAATTGGCAGTCATTTCTGACTTTAAAATTCTTAGCAAATCTTCATATATTAAAAGTTTTGGAAGCTATTTACATAAACTATTTTTTTATTTTAAATACAGATTAAAACAACATTATCTCAATAAAATTAGTTATCGTTTTATAATGATTTGGTCCAATTACTAATTTAAGGACCAAACGATACTGTAATAATTAAATTTAACTTTCAAAATCCTATTAAAATAAAAATAAAAATAATTTGATAGAATAGCTATTTATCTTCCTCCCACAAGGTAAGATGTGGCACAAGGTCGGGAAAGTGGGATTTGAAAAGCCAGTGCCCGAGAAGGTGAGCACTCTGGCCTACAAAAAATGCCTGGGCAGCCCCGTCGGCATTCCCCGGTAGGGGCGCCTCAGGCAGTAAGGGATAAACTTACTCCACCCCAAAGAGGGATGGCAAAGCCTGGGAAGGTGGACCTCCTAGAACTGCATAGGACAAACCCACAGACCGGCGTCATCAAGCTCCGAAGGTGAAGACGACACTAGTTTATAGGGTGGAGTATCCATCGGAACAGATACTACACTGTGATCTTAGTAAAAAAAAATGTAAGTAAAATGCCTCCTTGGCAACACCGGATAGATACTAGTAGTAGTAGTAGTAGTAAATATTACCTCAATACTGAACAACCTTCACTGGTGTCATTTTTGCTATTCAAAACTTTATACTTTTGATTTGCTCCCTTAGAAGGGGAGCATATTGGAGAGTGTCAGCAGCTTTGATTTTTTTTTTTTTTTTTAAATATTTTGTTTGGCTGAGAGTAACAAATATTAATATCGTTATTAAGTATAGATAAGTACAAAAATATATTCTCTTTCGCTGTCCGTTTGTTCCCCCCCCCACCACCACCTTTACCTGTTTCTCACACTCACTGTTCACTAACCTGATTTTTAACATGGGACCGGCTTTCTTTTATATCTCTATTTCCCCCCCCCCCTTCACTTAAAATGTTGCTCTTTAATCCATCCTAGTTATTTCGAATTAAACTATGTAATTTCCATGTGTTCTTTAATTCTTTAAAGTCAAAAGTGAATTCATGTTTTCCAGCTTAGTAAAGAAACAAAAGTTTCTAATGCTCATTTAAAAAAATTATTTTAATTTAAAATAAGTGTAAAACATATTTACATTTTTCCCTATCATTCCTAATTCTTGGTTTATTCACTTGATACATCAGTGGCAATATCGAAGTAGGTATTGGACGTAGTTATTCACTAGTAGGGCTATCTAGCGTTGTCTGAGATTGAACGAGTATGCTTATGTCATTTTGCGCTCAGCCTGTAACACAATATTACTTTTCTTTTTTTTTTTAATTCTTATGTTTACATTCTATAATATGCAATGTTTGTAGATTATTACTTGTCCATCTTTGCAAATAATTCATTAGTAAACTTGAATAATTATCTAGAAAACCAAGAGTCTGCGTGAAGTTCTTTGGATGCAACTAAATAATAGTTTATCTTCATTTCACTTTTTGTTTCTGTTGTAATTGAGTTTATCAGAAACATTAAAACATTAAAATTTTAGCTGTAAAACGACTGTTTTAGCAAGGCTTGGTGTAGTCAGTATTCTTGTGCCTTTGTTCATCAGACGAGTCAAACTATATTCTCTCTCACAACAGTTTCTGTATTTCCATCATTTCTGTATTGCTACAAATATTTAGACTATAAATTGTTTTTTTTTGTTTTTTGTAATAATCATCTCTTCATCAACATCTATAACTCTTCAATATATTTTATATTGAAATAGTACGAGGCCTGTCTAAAAAGTATCCGACCGTTATTTTTTTCCGTGTGATAGGGTGGCACCACTTTGCACATGCGAATCTGTGAATTTTATCACCACCTTCCTGCGCCTTAGTCGCTGCCTGTCGGTCACTGAGTGAGGTGCTACAAAACGTGTTCGTCGGATTACCGATTCTCTCAAGATGACTGAACGTATTGAGCAAAGGTACTGCATCAGATCTTGGTGATTCTCAAAGCAAAACAATTCATAAGATTCAGCAGGTCTTTGGAGAAGATGCGATGAGTGTAACACAAATTAAGGAGTGGTTCAACCGATGCAAAAATCGCCGCACATCAACGGAGAGTGACCAGCGTTCTGGCAGCCCCTAAACTGCTCAGAGTGCAGCTGTTGTCGAGACGGTGCGAAATTTGGTGATGGAAGATCGTCGTTCAACCGTGCGGGAGATTGCCCAAGAGGTCGGAGTGAGTAAAGATTCTGCACATTCAATTTTGTGTGATGATTTCAACATGCACAGAGTGGCTGCGAAATTTGTGCCCAAGTTGTTGTCGCAGGAAGAAAAGGATCTCCGTTTTCAAGTTGCACTGAACCTTCTGGAAACTGCCACCACTGATCCTGAGTTTCTGAAGACCGTGATAACTGGAGATGAGTCATATAAAGTTCTTTCAAAATTGTTTTTTAATATTAAAACAACAACCTTTAAATTCCCAGGAATTAAGGTTTGTAAGTATTTTTGAAGTCACAACACTTCAGTTTCTGTAGCACAAGTAATCCTCGATGAAGTTTATTTGTTGGACACATGTTAAAGGATTGGAGTTATTTCAAAGTGTTCCTTTTCCTACCAAGATTCAAGACGCTATTGTTTCACCCATAGCCAAGGAGAGGAGATATAGATTCAGACCCAATGGAAGTTAAAAAAATTTATTTTTAAAACATAGTTCACCCCAAACAAGGCAGGCCACCACTGTAGACGTAAGGGGCTACTGAGAATTAGGGTGAAAGTTTTGGGGGATCATCCTAAGTTGGGAGCTGTGCAGCGAAATGTCTGTTTACATTAGTTTTAAACTTCTGCATGTCGGTACATTCGGGGAAACAGGGAGCAGGGAGGGAGTACCAAAGGCCGGCAGCTCGAGGAAAGAAGCTATTGAAGTAGAAGGCTCTGCGGACCTCCACAGTGAATGGATGGGACTTAGCTGATTGTCGGGTTGGTCTAGTGTATTTACGTCGAGGGGAGGAGGAGGCACTAGAGCAGCAAGTTCATCAGAGCACAATCTATTGAAGTATTTGTAAAACAAGAGAATACATGTGGAGTCCACCGTCCATACCGGCAATCCAATCAATGCACGTTATCTGAATTGAATGAAGCAATATTGCAAAGCATATCTTACAGGTAAAGTGGGGTTGAATTGAACCTACGTTTAGGAAACCAACATTGAGTAACAATAAGCATCCAAGTACATGACACAAACAAACAGTTAAACAGATGAGGAAGCAACTGGATGAAAATGGAGAGAAGAGTTCAGAATCGTTTTAGATGGAATATTGATATCAATGACCTTTGCTTCCCAAGGAGCAAAGGGCTTAGATGAATGGATATTCTATGGTTGATAAAATTCAAATGTCAAACTATTTTAATATTTAATTTCACACCATCAAGATATTTCAGCTCTGAAAACTTGTATCTGAATTTGTCAATGATTCCTTGTATAAAAACATATCTTGTTTAAAAGATGGTGTATAAAGTGTATCCTTCTAGATAAAACTGGGTATTTTTTTTTTATCTAGAAAAGAATAACAATAACTTCCTCTCTTTAAAAACAGTATTTATTGTTTCTATCTGTCAAGTGAATATGTATAAGTTCACACGTAATAATTTCCTCTTCCAATGCAGACTGGAAACTCATCATCATATTCTGGACAGCTTTTAGAAATTGACTTCCCAACTAACCAGATCTTTATTTATCCCTCTTTCTCTAACCTCCATTCTTATCACTTCCTCACATGTTTTCCTTGACCTTCCTCTGTGAACTGAACCTGCTACCTCAACTGTTCTACATCTACTAATCCAAGAACTCATCCATTCTTTAAATGTGACCAAACCAACAAAGTCTCCTATTCTGCACACATCTCCCTATACTGTCTAGATTTAATCTTCCTCTGAGGTCATCAGATCTAAGCCTGTCTTTAAGACTCACATTACATATCGTATCATTCTTATATCATTTCTCACTATGCAATGCATGATCTCAACCCTCATACCAATTATAAATCACTGTACCCTGAGGATTGTTTATAGCAAAAAGAAAGCTGGGACTAACATGCTGCTTGTGATGGCAGTGATCGGTTACCAATCTAAACACAGGTCTCTGGCATTAGGACCAATAGAAAGTAAGGGAGATAATTCTCTTTTTAAACTATACACAAGAAATAAATTTTTTTTTTTTTTTTTTTAACAAATACTTGAGTTTTCATATTACATTTTATAAATTTAGTTATTGTTTCAATTTGATTATGAAAAACCGCCAAGTAAAGAAACTAAAGTTAACAAATATTACACACTCTTACCTATTGCTGATACACAAAAGTCATTTATTTGGAGATTTTCGATACCTGCCACGAATAAATGGAGGACTGTCATAAGCTGACTTTAAAGTTTTGTAAAAATCCAACTAGTTAAAGTTGAAAATGGTATTTCGACCAACTGAAAATGGTATTTCGACCAACTGAAAGTAAAATAAATCTTAATCATTAGAACATTTTTTTTTTGTTGTTGGTGTCCCCCCCCCCCCCCCCCCCCAATCCCCATCCCTGGGAACTTCTGTGCCCCAGTTGATCATGCGTATGGTAAATATAAATGTTTCATAATCGTAAATGATGAAGTGTAGATAAGTGACCTACATTTGTTTAAAAGATACGACTTGTTTGTATAAATGTTTAAAAAGAAAATCCTGTTGATTAAGTTGTGCAAGTGTTGTAAGTACTTGAGAACAACCGTTCGAAAACAATGGCTGGAAAGATTTTAACACAGAGTGAGGATGGCTGATATAAGAAAAAAAAAAAAAAAAATTTAAATGAGATTAAACTGGTTTTGACATGTAATCAGAAGAGGGGATCACAATCCTGTCTACAGGTATTATAAATATTCCTTTGCTGAGAAAGGACCCCCTATAAGACAACCTAAATTAGGGGCCGGCCAACCTTTTGTACCCTGTGTCCCAATTTTGTAACTTTTAATTAAGATGCACCACAAACTAGGGGATGGCAGTGGTGAAGTGGATACCAACGTGGACCGACAACCTGGATATGCCAAGTTCGAATCCTGTCTGTTCCATGGCACCATTTTCGCTATGGATGTTGGCTACCTTCATGTGGTCCCTCTCGTGAGTATCTGATTCTAAAAAGAACTGAGAAACCAATGCCAACAACAGAATCACGCGGGTCAAAAGATGTACCATGCTGATTCATAGATTTACGTTTTTGTACCACATAAACTTGTACCTCTTTTTAATTCCTTTAAAGTATAGTATTGATTTACTCCTCTCCAGGAGTTAGGCACAAGGCCAGTTTTTATCTTACTCCCACAAGTAAGATGTGACCCATGGTCGGGTCGGGAAAGTGGAGTTCAAAAATTGCCTGAACAGCCCCGTCGGCATTCCCTGGTAAGGGCGCCTCAGGCAGTAAGCAATAAACTTACTCCTCCCCAAAAAGGGGAGGTGAAGCCTGGGTGGGTGGACCTCCTAGAACTGCACAGGACAGACCCATAGACCGGCGTAAATCAAGCCCCGAAGGCCAAGACAATACCAGTCCATGGGGTGCAGCATCCATCGGAACAGATACTACACTTTGATCTTGACCAAAAGGCCAAGATAGTAATATGGACATATTCAGCAACTATACATACAATCATTAGGTATATATTATATATGTATGGTATTGTGAATAGGAGTGTAGAGGAAAGGATTTCAAATGGATGAACTTGAATTACTTTAATGATGTGTGTGTGAGTCTTAAAGACAGGCTTAGATCTGATGACCTCAAAGGAAGATTAAATCTAGACAGTATAGGGAGATGTGTGCAGAAAAGGAGACTTCATTTGTTTGGTCACGTTGAAAGAATGTACGAGTTCTTGGGTTAGTAGATGTAGAGCAGGGGAAACCAAGTAAAACATGGACTTGAGTGAAAGAGGGATAAATATCTGGCCAGAGATAGGTTACTTTGGAAAAGTCAATTAAAAATTTTTTTTAATGGAAATTGCTCAAGACAAGGCATGAAGCCACTTTATGTAAGGAGCTAACAAAAACGAAATATGATTATCGCAAAGACAGATGTCTATTGGCCTTAGTTTTAAAAAGACCAGGGCTATAGGTAGGAGGAAAACAGTCAGCAGGAAGAGAGGTCAACAAGCCTGCAGTTCTGTGAAAGAAACAACTGAAATAGGAAGCTGTATTACAAAGAGGTATCACAGCAGAAAACTTGATGGAGACCACTAGACCAACGAGTCAAATGAGCTGAAACAAAAGAAGCAGGAAATAGATCACATAATTCTGAAGAACACATGCCATAATAGTATTTATAGAAAAGACTGAGACTAGCAACATCACGTCTGTGAGAGTGAAGAGAAGAAAGGATGTGGCCAATCAAATTACAGACACGTTTCTGCACCTTATCAAGAACCCTCAAATGTGATAGATTTACCAGCCCAAACAGTACTCCATACATGGTCTGATAGTAGATTTGTAGAGATAGAGAATAGTCTCAGGTGTGAGAAAGTGTTTGGAACGATAGAGAGAACCGACTTTACGAGAAGCAGAAAGAACAATGAACTTAATGGATGAACTCCAAGAAAGATTTGATGAGAGAGAAAGAACAAGGAGTTTAAGAGTCGATTTCTCCTCAAGAGCAGAGCTATCCATGAGAATCTCAGGAAGAAAAAGGACACACCTATGATGTTAAGACATGAGCTGAGTCTTAACAGAATTAAACGAAACAAGCCATTTTTTACCCCGATCCACAACTGAACCCAGGTCAACTTCTAGATCAACATTTGAATAGGAAGTCAAGCAAGGTTATTATGAATATTTTCCTGGGATCAAAAAATGTTTCTGTTCTGAACATTGTACTTCTTTTATCAATTTCTAAAAGCCGTCCAACACATGCCAGCATGTAAAACAGACGTTAAACCAATGATGATGAATGAAAATTTTGAATTTGCATCGATAACGTTATGATGTATACTGATCTACCTATTTCAAAAATAAATGGACTTACCCAGACAATAAATACACTGGCAGCAATTGGTGGCAGTTATTGCCCAGAACCATGACGCATACTTCTGTTAATACACTTTTGTTAATTATACCACTGTTTGTCGTGATTATTATCGGCCCTTCAATGTCACAACAGATAAGTTCCTGAATACGTAGATTGAATGTACAAATCTTCAAAATATTCATCGTTGTTGATGTCAGTTTCACAGTTTGACTTTCAGAATATCTATACGAGCAGCGTTACCCCGGATGGGTGTGGGTAGAGAATAGCATCACATACAACACTATAATAAGGAAAAGGAGCAACCTTCATGGGTATATTTATTTACAAAGTAGTTCTGCCCCCTTAGCCCCCCACCCCCACCCCCTAAAAGAAATCAAACATAACTGATTATGCTCCCTTTTATGTGTACTATTTATCTTCATAGAATTCTGTTTAGTAGCTTTTGAATTCATGAATACATTTATTTTCAGGGGAGAGAGGGGGGGGTCTTTCCCTGTTGCCCCCTTTGCATGAAACTAAATTAACCCTTAAATGCTTTATTTGTTATATTGATTTGACATTGAAGATATGGATTACCTATTTAGCGGGTGTGTCGATGCAACATCATATTAATACCTACTCACACTTGCCAACAGGCTTGTTGCAGATGTGAAACAAGTTGCAGTTTGACACATTTTCGTTAAATATTATATTAAATAGGCATTTTGTTGGAATGTGTCATATTTGAAACAAAAAGCATTTAAGAGTTGAACTAAATACATCCCACATTACCCACCGTTACACATCTAGAAACTTTAAAAGTTTTGCAATGATTAGTTAATTAGTTTCAGAGTTTAACCCACAGACACATATAATATACTAGTGAAACCTGTGTCCCCAGAAATTTAGGAAACCAAGAATCCCAACCCCAAGAAGTAAATTGACCAGAAAAAAGACTTTCATTTGTGTGTGTGTGAGGGGGCAGCTTTTTATTTCATTTATAATTTAATAAAAGAATAAAATGGCTGACTTGTGTACAAATGAATTGAAATGTATTATGGTGGAATCTTATTTTGTAATGAAATTAATGTGGGGGGAGGGGAGTGATACTCACTGGCTTATTTGCTTTACACAATCCTGCATACGCATGTACGGTGAGGTTTCGGAACCCTTCGAAATACGGTCTGGCGTTCAGAAGAATGTGTTTCGCCAACACTTTTCAGTTACGTCATTGACTGGATCATCTCGAATGCCTTAAAGGAGTTTCTCAGTGTCACTGTTTGATGCAACTTTACCGTCAAGGATTTAGATTTCGCATATGATATTGTGCTACTCAGTGAAACATTTGCTGATGTCAAGTCTGCTATTAATGAGTTACAGCATGTTGCATTGCAGATTGGGATGAAAATAAATTACTCAAAGACGAAAATATTCGCTGCCGGCTTCATCCCAACAAACAAAATACCCATCGTCCTCAATGGTGATGTTCTTGAAGAGGTTGAGTTTCAAATTTCTTGGCGCCATCATCACTGCCACAGGTCAAAGTGGAGCTGACATCAAAGCGCAAACTGTCCTTGCACAACATGCCTTCTGCCGACTCACTTCCCGGCTTTGGTCAAAATCTGAGATGCGGTGTAGCACCAAAGTAAGAATCTACCAATCGCTGGTGCGAATGATCCTCCTTTATGGCAGTGAGTCCTGGCCAATGAGAGTCGAAGACGTTAGGCAATTGTAAACTTTCGCACACCATTGCTTGCTTTGCATCCACCGTGTAAAATGGTGCAGTTCCTCTCAAAAAACACAGTATATTTTCGTTGCAAAATTAACTCCCTTCGACAAGTCATCCTAACGAGACATCTACGCTGGCTGGGTCATGCCCTTCGCCATCAACCATGGGAGTTCATCTACAAAGCAATTGCATCAGCTCCCTTACAGGGTTGGAAAAAGCGATGTGGTGGACAAAGGAAAACCTGCCTGATGACGGTTAAAGCTGATGTTGAACCTAACCTGGGTCCCTGAATCGATGGAGTTCGTCGTTGCAACAGTGAGTGGCTAAAGATCACCTAATCGTTGACTTCAAATCATCAGGCTTGGTCAGCTTTCGTAGTGGCGAGTATGAATGGAACCGGCTCAATCAACTCCGGTTGAATGCTGTTTCAAGTACAAGTACTTGTTTGCTTGGCCACTGAGCTTTATAATAATTTACAATGTAGAACCAGATTGAAACCCTCAGAAGTAAATGAACTGGAAAAGAGTGAAAAAAATGTTAATTCTCTAACCATGATATAAACAAAATGTATAAATAGAATTGTGTATTATAATAAAATGAAAGCAATCATTGTATTAGAAAACTATTAACGAATAGTGAATTAATGAATTTAAAAAAATAATCTTATGTTAAACATTCACTGAAAACAGAACATTCCAGCTAGAAATTTGAACTAATAATGGTTTCATTTTTGTTGTAATATGAAAATTTGATGTTTTCATGTCAATCCCTTTTTATTTTTTTACATGCCGAAAGTTGGATCATTCCACAAAATCTTTCATAATGACTAAGAAAGAAATGAACCATTTTTAAAAATTCTTCATCCAAAAATTAGTCAAGTATAACATTTTATTTAATTGGTAACTTTTTACAAAAGGTTTTGTAAAATTTACATTTTTACCCATTTTTCTGCCAAATTAGACTTCAGGCCATGTTTACATGTTAGAAATAAGAGGTTTGCATTAGTTTTTCATTAGTACATCCATAAGGATGTACTAATGAAAAAATATTTTAGCTTAATCTGTATGATGTCATGAATCATAATAAAAAGTTCCACTGTGTTAGCTGCTAAAATAGAATTTATATGAACAGTCAAATTTGCTCTTCTGTATCATTTCCTTACAATTTTTGTGACGGCATGTGATTTTCACCAATGTTTAAGAGTGGGTATATCTAAGAATTATTAACTCCATCTATATTATCCTTCTTTTAATGAACTATGGCATTATATTTATAAAGATTTTTCGATTATTTGATATCTTCAGTTATACGCTGCTTAAGTTGGCCATGTATTTAGTATCATGCAAAACGCAATGTCTAACTTTAAATGGCCATAACTTGGGTACTAATTGAGATACCAAAATAAATTTGGTATTTTTTTTTTTATGTCTTGCATCACTATACATGGATACCTACAAATATTTTTAGGTATATTTAAAGAAAAAAATCAGTTTGGGATACCTATTTAAATCGACTCTATCCCAAAGAATTTAGAAGTGTGACTTAATTGTCAATATTTTGTACTGCTAAATTAAAAATCGGTCATTAATTTATTTTTTGTACTCGAGAATTTCAAGGCAATATTAATGTCAAACGTCCCGTAAACTTGATATTTGGTTATGTGATAATGTAATTCTACCATAAAATATTGACTCACCCCAAAAATATGTCAAGCCTTTTGACTGCATCAAGAAAAAAATTCATTTAATTTATGAAAAAAAAATGTTAAAACTATATTTTTCTGTATTGAATAATCACATTAAAAATTAATTTAGTACTAAAAAAAAAACGCCCTGAGCTTTGATAAATTCAACGATGCTTAAATTATCTTTTTAAATCTAATTGAAAAAAAAAAAAGGATAAAATTAGTCAGTTGGGGTACCTACTAACTTCTTTTTTATATTGCTTTCTCAATACTCTTATTTCATTCAACCAGACATAACAGGAAGTCCTTTTTTCTCTTCCTTTTTTCTCTTCCTTTTTTCTCTTCCTTTTTTCTCTTCCTTTTTTTCTCTTCCTTTTTTTCTCTTCCTTTTTTTCTCTTCCTTTTTTTCTCTTCCTTTTTTTCTCTTCCTTTTTTTCTCTTCCTTTTTTTCTCTTCGTTTTTTTCTCTTCGTTTTTTTCTCTTCGTTTTTTTTCTCTCCGTTTTTTTTCTCTCCGTTTTTTTTCTCTCCGTTTTTTTTCTCTTCGTTTTTTTTCTCTTCGTTTTTTTTCTCTTCCTTTTTTTCTCTTCCTTTTTTTCTCTTCCTTTTTTTTCTCTTCCTTTTTTTTCTCTTCCTTTTTTTTCTCTTCCTTTTTTTTCTCTTCCTTCTTTTTCTCTTCCTTCTTTTTCTCTTCCTTCTTTTTCTCTTCCTTCTTTTTCTCTTCCTTCTTTTTCTCTTCCTTCTTTTTCTCTTCCTTCTTTTTCTCTTTTTCTCTTCCTTTTTTTCTCTTATTCTTTTTTTTCTTTTTTCCCTTTTTTTTAAAAAAGTCTTTTCCCTTTTTTTCTTTCCTTTTAGATACTTTTTTGTTGATTTTCTGATTTTGTCCAGGTAAAATGTTTAGAAAGTGAATTTTTAATAGTCTTCTTAATTGTTAACGGCCAAAGAAGAGAAGTAATTATCTTATATAAATGGATTTTGTCCATCAGTCTCGGTTTTTAAAACGTAATAAATGTATTGTGGATTTTTTCTCATTTCGAAATATCAGATCTAAACTACTTTTAGAAATGGAGAATATTGCATTAATAGTAAATAATAAATTCCCAACAAATAAAGCAGATGCCATGACCAAAAAACCGAAACCTTGAGATATTCAGTCTGAGGTTTCAGAAACTGACCTATTTGGACGTTCTTATAAATAGAGCTTAAAACATTACCTTATTAAAATAATTATAGCTGTGGTGTGACGTCATAGATTTGATTTACGTCATGTTTCAAAGCATGAATTCAAACATAAGCAATAATAATAAATAAATGAATTGGTAAACATCAATAGCATTGGAAATTATTTTAATTGTCGAAAACAATTTATTTTGCTTTCACTACGTATTGGCGTTAAAAACAATTTAATATTTAATATATAATAAATGTAAATAAAAATTCGATGAGAAAACCTTGTAAGAAAAATATCCATGTTTATTTTTGTTTTTTTGTTACAAAAAGTCGGGAATGAGAGTATTTTTAATCCTAAAAGAACACGTTTTTATTTCTTTTTAGCAGATTCAATTAAAATTTTCACATTCAATTTTAATACATATTTAAATTATTTTAAAATTTAAATAACTAGAATACCCGTCCTAAGACAAGTATTCTTCTAGTATTAAAATTTTTTTTTTTTAATGAACTTATATTTTCTTCAAATGTTTTTTTATTTTTTATGAAGTGAATTAGTTTTACATACCAGAAATTAATTTAACAATTGAACTTATTTGATTGATCTTTCTTTTATTTATTTTCTAATGGTAGAATATATATATATATATATATATATATATATATACATACAGGGTGTCCCAAAAGTCACTGACACTGACTACCAAATTTTGAAGTCTCATTGCAAATTCCAGTCTTTGCTCATAATCCTGAGGCTGAAGCTGCTGGACAAGCTGAATTTTCTATTGAAACATGTCCATGTTATGCAACATCCTATGTAAGGTCGATCGTGAAACTCCCAACTGTCGGGATCTTCTTCCAAACTTCGCTCCAATTCTTCCCGATTGTCTTCACTTCTTACTGAACGAGACCTTCCGGATCTCGGGAGGTCACATGCTGCACCTTGTTTTTGAAAACGACTTATTATGGCTTTAATGGCATTTACACTTGGCGCATCTCTAGTGTTAAAATGTCGTCGGTAACACCGCTGGGTTTCTGAATTTGACCAATGTGACTTAAAAGTAGCATTGTACAATGTGGGTTTTTTCCTCAATGCTGTATTTGCTCATGATAATGTCGGATGTATAGCTTCAACTACTCTGAAAAAAAAATATCTAAAAACAAAGAAGTTATGAATTTTTTTTCAAGTGTCAGTGATTTTGGGGACAGTGTGTGTGTGTGTGTGTGTGTGTGTGTGTGTGTGTGTGTGTGTGTGTGTGTATATATAATGGCTGTAAACACGTTTCAGTGTTGCCATTGCATCTTGACTAATACAAGTTTTCAAGCAATTCTTCTGTAAAGTGACGCTTTTTTTTTTTTTAAGTAAAAGGCTTTGCACAAAACTAAATCTACTCTAAGTGACTGTCACCCTGACCCAAAAAGGAAAGCAAGTCTACATCATTGACAGCAACAGCTGCTGCAGGTGTTATTTCAGAGATTTTCTTCTAGAAGTCTGCCTTTACGAAGGCTGAAAGAAATATCTCTTCCAGTAGTTTTACCATGTCTTCACACGCTAAAATGCACAAAAATCTGTTTCTTGGCTAAAAATGGTTAATTTCTTCACATTCGAAAAATAAAATAGCAAAATATGGAAAACATAAAAGCATGTAAATTATAGGTGTGAGTTTAAGTTTACTATTTTCGATGGTCCTCCATCCTTCATCATCAAAACATGTATTTTTTTCATGAAAATGAACTTACTTTTATGAAAAACTGGACATTTTCAACTTAGATTATGCACACACACACATATATATGCCTCTATTGGCATTTCAATAACCACCATAATGATAAAGATAATAAATGCAGTCTCATTTCAGCATTACTTTAAAATGAATTAAAAAAAAAATATATACGAAACGATTTCAATTTTTATTTATTTTAACGTTTTCATTCTTTAATACAGGGGTTCTCACCCCCCCCCCCCCCGTTAAGTACCTTCTGAGTTATAAAACCATCTTCCCGAACCCCCAATAGTGTGACAATGAACATAATGGTAATTTATTGACTAACTCATTATACTACAATAATTTTGCAAAGGATATATATATATATATATATATATATATCTATATATATATATATATACATATATATATCATATCTTTGAAGACATTTCAGTGCTCCGTTACATATAGGTTTGGGTGCTCGGTAACACACTCTGAAGAATGCTTGTTCGAATCACTAACGTTTCTTTGGTCATTTAATTTTTTTATTATTAATATATTTACTTTTTTTCTTTTTGAATTATTACTCATGCATTGATATGTTTTTTTCTAAACCAATAATTAAAGCAATTTTATGAATACACAGGCACTGAATTTCATAATCCGCAACTATTACTATTTAAAATACCTCTTTCATCAACCATCTAAGTACTACTAGAAATCTTGTTGTGAATCCACAGGTTGAAAACCCCTGCTTAAACACATCAGTACAACTTCCAGTAAGTTTAGATTCTTTTAAAAATCTCATCTGACAGCTCCCAGTACTGTCCATGCAGTCTATTCTTCACACCATAATCACAAAATAGGTCGATAATACTTTAAAAATCGTATTCGAAAAATGAAACCATTAGAACCCCTTGTTTAGTATGAATGTTAATGGTTGACTTGCCATGCAGAAAAGTAATTATTAAAAAAAGATTCCAGAAAATCAAAATTCCCATTTTAGATTGGGAATAAATGAGATATTTAAAAAGATTTGTTGATAGAATGTGACCAGCAACAATTCATAAAACATTTACTGTAATGTTTTGTATGCATGTTGAAAGTGCAAGTAGTTTATGAAACCAGATATGATACACCAACTAAATTTAGTTTCAGGTTGTTGAGGAGTTGACCTATTTTACCTGACAGTATCTTGCAAATTAAAATACATTTTTACAAAATCAAAACTGTTTCTCATAGTGGCTTTCCATTTCAAATGTCTTCCTTACTTAGATAGAAATGTAATACTACAAATGCACTTATAAATTTATTATCATCTCATCTATCGTCCATAATTTGGAAGATTTTATTGTACCTCTCTAAATGGCTGGACATTTTCGTGTAGACGTTCCAAATTTAGTATTTGCGTTGAGCTCAGAATTTAATATAAAATGTTAGTTTTTATGAAAAAAGCAACAGTGTGTGTGAGTAAATAAATAAATATTTAAGTAAATAAATATTGGACCCCCCCCCCCCCCCCCAAAAAAAAAAAAAAAAAAAAAAAAAAAACAACCTGACTCTTCCATCCCAGAGATGAGGAGTCTGCTGAAAAAAAATTTGCCAACCTCAAACTTGCCACCCTTGGGGGGGGAAAAAAGTTGTTGTCAGTCAGATTGGGTCGGTTTTTAATAATCAAACAGACGCCATGTTTTTACAAGATTTAACTAATAGTCTGAATTTGGTCTGTCATCATCGGCCAGTGTCGCGTTTGTGCAGAACACAATAAACGGTCCAGAGCTGTCTGTTATGTTTGTTGTTGTATTTGCAGTTTGATAATGGTCTTCGGCTTGCAAGATGACTCTGACTCACATACATCATCTGATATTTCCAAATGGTCAGCCATCTAAGTACATGGTAAAAACATAGTAGTCCAGGAGGAGTCGAAAAAGACAGTCGACAGTATACTTCCTTCTATTCCCCAATCCAAAACAGATCCGTCATACTTTTACATTAACCTCTAAACATGTTTGTTATTGTTTAGGACTGTGCTATAGTCATGGTAACAACATGGAAGTAGTCCATGATGGTTCAAAAAAGACATCCGACAGTATACTTTCTTCTTTTCTCCAGTCAAAAAATATCTGGTCTACTTTGACATAGACCTATAGACATGTTTATTATAGCTTTTGGCTCTGTTGTAGTCATGGTAACAGCATAAAGATATCGGCTTTTAAAAAAATGCAAGTTATTTATTTATCTTACTAAACTATACAAAATTGTTTGACGACTAATTAGGATTAAAGGAAGTAGAGCTGAAATACATGCACACCATTATTGCTTCGGACACTAGACAAACAAAAAAATTACAAATATATTTAGATTTAAAAATTCCTTGAATGTCACCCCCCCCCCCCCCAAAAAAAAAAAAATTTGTTATAAAACAATGAATTATTTTTTTAATTGCTGAACAATATTTAATGAGATAATTATTTCTGTAATTTCTCTCTTTGTTACTGTCTGTAGTCATTTTGTGTAAATGTGTGCCACCAAAAAATAGCAAAATTGTTCAGAAAAAGAAAATTAATAGAGATTTGTTTATTTGTCAGTTACGTCTTATCCTTACTGTATCTTGTAACGTAGTATGTTGGATGTATTATATGAAGGGACGTCCTTTGGTCCAACATTGGTATCCTTCTCATCTCCAACAATATTGGACTAACCCATCCAAGACTGACATTTTTACATAGCAAGTGAATGAGTCTAATATAAGCAAACCCCCCCTGCAAAACAGTATTAGCTCACAGTCACTCTAACACTTAATGTTTTCAGCATTCCACTCTTCAGCATTCCACTCTAACAAACAAAACTCTTCATCATTCCAGTGAAATCATTTTAATGTCATCATAACCAATTAAAATTCAAATATTGAAGAATAGTTCGGCCAGTACACTTATAATTTGATTTCTAGTTTGTAGTATTTTAAAATTCAATTAACATTACTTTTGATTTTCAACTTTTGATTCTTAGCTCCACTTGATAATAATGTTATTTTTTTAAATTTTTCCCCAAAAATATTTAATTAATATTTCCTTTTCTCGAAATGATGCTACACAATTTTTTTTTTTAATTGACTTTAAAGATATGCAATTAATTGCATGTGAAGACGTCATTTATTTTAATTTGATTCGTTTTAATGATTACTCTTTGGTATTACTTTACTTGCAGAATCGAAAGCATTAGACGTATTTCAGTTCTTTCGTTGATAATTTTAACTTGCAAAGTCTCATGAAAAGATCAACTGGCCAAAGTTTTGTCAAATGAAATTTGTTTGAATTATTTTTCTTTTATTATATTTATTCATATTTAAAATGGCTGTTGAATATTTTGTTACCAGTTCCTTATTTTTCAAGACTAGAAACAAAACGACAAGAAAATTTCATCATTAATAGGCATTAAGAATAACTATCTTTTTCACTATATATTTTAAGCAGAGAGATATTAATTGAATCACTTCTGGTCAAGTTATTGCTAAAAATAAAATGTATATAATTGAACATTTAACAAAAAAACTGTCTTTCTTTCTATCTTATAAAAAAGATTTTACAGTAATTGTTGGATCAATTCTTGGACTAATGTATAAGGTTGGGCAAAAGTCTTGTTACCCGTGCCAAAAATTAACAATAGAGAAACAAGTAAATGGATTCAGTTTATTCACTTTCATTGTTTAAGTTTCAAATTTAACGTTGCAAGATTTGAATATACATAAGTATATATAATAAATGATAATGAAATGTACTTAACCGAACACTTTACTGCAGTTTCACGGCATCACTAATCACCAGAAGTGTATCATTTATATAGCTCTAGCTGACAGGATATCGGGCCAAGATCTGATGTCTTAATTCGCTTCTGTTCCAATGAAGACGTTGGTTTTCTTGTTATTGTTATATATATTGTGTGTAATCAAATTTATAAATAAATAAATATAAAATATGTTTAATTTTTTACTTTTACGAACATAATTATTATTTAGTAGCCATTTTTTCGGCCACTAATTATCTAATTTTTCTCTTTTTTTTAAATTGAAAGATTATTTTAAAGGAATTCATCTTCCAAATTATGCCTGTTGTAAGGCAGAAGAATAATTAGAATTTATTAATTTAGGTTTATTTTCCTGGAGTTGATATTTATTTTTCAATTTTCTTATCTTTTTGATTTTGCTGGGGATGGAGCATCCTACCGGATGCCAGACATTTACACGCTATTTCAAGCACTCCAGCCGAGAGATCTTTTTAAGATTCTTATCACCCCTTTACACATGTAAGCTCCTTTGTGTCTGATTAGTTTTTTTATTTTTAAAGTTTGAAGAGAAACTAAGGATCGTCTACAGATTGGTCAATGCCAGTGAAATTATTTCATGATGGGTTAAAAACAGGTTTCAATTTCGAGAGGAAGAAATGGTTATATATTTATTTTTTTGCTCTTTTTGTGAAATCAATTCTCTTTCAAGAGTTGAACTTTGAGGGAATTTAGGTTTAGTCAAGATTAATGCACAAGTATATTAACAATTTTTTCTTTGGTGCTTGTACAGACACGAGTACATATGAAAAACGCTGAAAATCGCAGTTCCAATTAAATTAACCGGAAAACTCTTTCATATACTTATGTATCAAGCAAAAATAGGTTTGTACACCAAAAATTAGCAAAAACTATCGAGTAGAATTGTAATAAAATATAAAAATCTGTTATATCGTTTAATCAGATTCAGCCATTGATTCGAGCGAAAAACACAATATTAAGGGGAGATAACTCAGTCTGTCATATTAACAAGTAATAAATCAATTGCATTCACCAAAATACAATGAAACTGATTTTTATTTTTAATTAAAATTCTACTCGATCATTTTTCCTACTTTTTGGTGAAGATACTTATTTAAATTTGCTGCGTAAGTATATAATAGTGTTTTTTTTTGTTTTTTTTTTATATTGATAATTTAATACGGACACTTCTCTATACAAGCACCTTTTCTTTTTAGTATGTTGTTACTGTTAAAAACGACTCAATATCATTTTTTTCTGTCAACATTTTAGTCTGGAAAGAAAAATAGAATAAAACAAAGGAGTTCTCTAGAGTGCTACTGAAACCATAACTTCTGGAGCTTCTAACAGTCCTGCGAGGGGTCGCAAGACTCCAAAGTTATGCACATTGCACGATCCTACATGTTTTTTGTGCTGAATTCTGTTAGAAGATTGAAATTAAAAACATTTCCCAAAATATAAAAATAAAAAATAAACCGTATTCTCCTAATAAATGTTATTTATATCAATACTATTACGTATGGAGCAATTTGAAGTGGAGTGATTGGCGCCATAACGCGGGACTTCCTCAACTGCCTTAGTCTATCAATGCCTCACTACACCATATACTATACACTACACTATAGTCCCTGGTGCACCAGGGACTATAGTGAATTGACTTTTCTTTACGAGCGCCTCTCCATATTATTTAAGGGAACACCTTGTGCCTGCTCTCGGCCTACTAAGCCAGCTGGACATCTGATAAAACTTCCTGATGTTCCGAATACAAGCTTTTTAAATTTGGTGATTGAAGAAGATTTTCATGAACTTCTAAGTTTAAATCTAATATTCATATTTTTCCAAATATTGAATTATGTATTTATTAAATAACATACACTTTATTGAGAAATTAAAAAAAAATTTGATTGCTTTTAAATGCTAAACATTTACAAAGAACATTTGATAATTATCTACTAGACACTATCCTCGAGTGTCTTCGGTCTCTCTGTACAAGGGTTTGTCAGGACAACCTGACATGAGGATACTTACCCCTACAAGTAAAACCCTGACCAAATATTCAAAATAACATAGTATTCGCAGCACAAATAAGATCTCCTCGATACATCTATACATTTGCTCATATGAGGAATGGTACACCTTCTGCTAGTGATGTTATCTCAAGTGACAGCACTTAGCTGGATAATCCACCAGACTAGATTAATTCTTGTCCTGGGATCTGGTAAGACCAAGAAGAAACCATATGAAATATATACTATAACATAATTAACTGGTCAATTGGGGAGAGGAAAATTAATGTTCTTAACTACTTTACTAACTCAACGTTAGACAGGTAAAGGAGAACTTTAATGGAATATCAATGTATCTCATATAGATATCAGTGTTCGCCCCAGAAAGGGGCTCCTTGGTTTCTGAGAACTTCAACTGAAGTAAAATGAAACAAAAGAGTATTAACGTCATTAAAAATATAAATGTACACAGGAAAAAAAAAGTTCGTAAATCACCAAAATACAAAAAAAAAAAAACTAAAATGAAAACCTGTTTAGTCAACACTGTTCAACACCCTCTTCTAACATTTGTGACCCAGTCTTTTATGTCCGATAAGACTAATCAAAACTGAGTGAGGAGGAAAGAGAGTTCAAATTTCAAAACTAGGGCACATGGAGGTTATTTAAGTATCCTGCTGGTCTAAATGAAAGCAAAGGCAGATGTTTCAAGTATCGTCAGAAAGGCTTGATAAATAACATTGGAGACTCATTGAAGAGCGTTTACTGACTTATCAGTGTTAACACTCTACCTCAGTCCATGGCGATTATCGTTACTTTTTGTTGGTTGTCTCTTCTTCCTGGTGGACATGTCTGCCTTTTGTTGATTTGTTCTCTTGTAATAATAGATAACGATTAATTACTCAGAGTTGGACGAGATGTTACTTTTGATCAGATATTTGTATATGAATACAGGAGTACCTTTTTTTTTAATTAATTTTTTTTTTTTATAAAGTTTTCCGGGTATCTTTCAGAATAATCAGTACGCTGAAAACGCTAAAAAAAACAAATATACAACAAATAAAAGTAACTGTCGTCGATAAAAGTTAATTTAAAACTGACCTGTGATATTTGTTTGTATTTTTTAACCGTTCCAACTGCTATTTAGTAGAAATCAATAGTTTTATCACGCGAACTTGCAAAAAAAAAAAAAATGGCGCTTGCTCGTAAGACGCAATATTGTCTAAAAAAAAACGAGTAAAAAATGAACAAGAAATTTTTTTTACATCTAATAAAACCCCATTTATAGTACGTAAAAATACAAACAAATATCATAGGTAAGTAGACAAATATCTCTTCTCGACGTAGGTTAAACTCACTTGTTGCATATTTATTTTTATAACCCCGTTCTCGTTAGTTTTTTGGACCCCGTCCGCGACTGTACTGATCATTCTGAAAGATACCCAGTTTTCCTATGAAGAAGAGGAGGAGAATAGGAAGAGGAGAGGAAGGAACGTTAGTTTGCTTTGGAAAAATACCAAGCTTATATTAACAATGTCTTATTGAACTTTTTGTTTCGGTTATTTTGTTTTATATTGTCTCCTCTTACCGATGTTAAGTCAATTTTGTACCCGGTATTTTTTAAAGCTCTTTCAGGGCATTCATTTGTACCAGATATTATAAATACTTTAATAGCAAAACATTCTCGCCAATAAATTATTTTTCAAAAAATTTGTTAGTCTTCTAACATAATTCTAAACCTAACCGTAACTGGCAGCCACTCGGACTTAGGGTTAGTGGTAAAATAGTTTTAACTGCCCTAAAATGCTAGAATGGCCCGAAAATCGAGGATCATTTTATGCTTAATTCATATAAGAAACTGATTCACCACTCTAAATTCTAAAATAATAAAATAAAATAATTGCCTAATAAAGGTAGTATCTCATTTTTTTGTGGTGGGGGGAGGGGATTCATCAGGAGTTATTAATCTACAAATGTACAAAAAACAAAAAAACAAACATCTTCGTCTTAGTTTTTAAGGTAAAGAAAATAAAGTAACATCGTAGCAATAGGCAATACAAAAACCAAAATTAACCGAAACGAAATTGATCCAGTCAAGAAAGTTTAAAAGTACATATTTCTCTTTATTTAGAAAGAAAAATTTAAAATGAAACGTCATCTCATCAACAATGTTCAAAATTCTATTAAAGACTTTTAAAAATTTAAAAAAATAATTAATAGCTAACATTTATTTTTCGGAAGGGAGATGAACAGTAAATTTTGTTTTTTTAATTCAGTTATTACGAATCAATAAATTCTTCTTTATATGTATGTTATACACTACGACTTCATGTTTCTCCATCTTGCGTCATCCATTTCTGTCATTACAAAATCTTTCCAAGTCTTGTACTATATATTCATTTTTTTTGTAACCACTGCTTGCCAGACTCTACTGAATATATGAGAATCAAGTTTCCATTGGTGGTTTCTTGCATCGTCTTGCGAATTCCTTCAATGCTCTTTTACCTGATGTTTCTTTATCTCGACGTTTAAGCCATTCCCAAAATCTGCCTTTGATTTTGACGCTTCAAGGTTCTTGTTGTGTCTTTTCATATAGCCGCCGGGTGTTGCTAATTTTCTTTGGCCGTTGCATACCCAGTATTCTCCGCAGGAATTTTCTGTGGATGCAGTCCACTTTATTGGTTAGCTCGGTGGTTAGAGTCGACAGTTCACTATTGTAGAGGAAAATACTCCCCTCATAAGCATCAAAATACAGGGTGTCTCAAAAAAATGTACTCACTCGTAGAATGACGAGAAAACTTTTATTTATGAACATAGAGTGAAATGAAATAGCATCGAATACATGAGACAGATGTAATTGAAGAATCATGTTCGCAAATGTTCAAACTGATGACCATTATTGTTCAAATAAAGCTGATAACGCGCACCAAGGGATTCGCAAACGTCTCGTCATTCTCAGAGTGAGTACATTTTTTTGAGACACCCTGTACTTGTTTCTTGACTGTTTTGCCCTTGAAGATCTTTTATATTTTCGTTAAATTAACATTAACCAAAATAGCTGTAATTTATATTTAGATATATCTCCATTGTCAATTTTATTCGACTGAGAAGCCTTTTCTTGTTTTTAAAGAATTAAGTGGTGTATTTTTCGTGTTTTAGTGCTGTAATTTCAAATACTGTAATTTGTAACCATAATTAAGATCATTTCAAATATAAATTAACGACTTTAATTGGTTGGATATCTCTATCTTGGAACAAAATATTTTTGTCTTATTAAAGTCAACTAGTAAAAGAAAGAAAAAAAAATAGAAATCAAAATGGAATTAAGTTTTTAAAACGAAAGAATAGAAAGTTTGGGACTAAAGGTTGTTTGATTTATTGTAAACAATATAGAAACTAATGAAAAATGTCTCCATTTTAACAATCTTCCTAGCCAAAATACACTATTTTGTTGTAAAGAAAAATGTAAGAAAAGGACAATATGGCTAGACAGAATCAAATATCGATTTGTCAGATTATAGATATTGATAACTAGCTTCAAGAAATAGACTTTATTTATTTTATATATTAGATAAATAAATGTAAGGAGAAATGTATGTTTCCACTCACTATCATTAAAAGAAAAATGACACATATTTCAACTTTTTTCAATGTTATTATTTAAAACCGTTTAATATATACATTGACATTAGCTGTTATAATAGTGATGTTTATATGTAATCCTGAGTTAAATTTTAAGTTAAAACTACAGTGATCCCTTAAATAGACCAAGAATAGAAACAAGCACAATATGGTAAACATTAAGAAAGAAAAGACAGATAATCCCAGAGTTAGAAATATTTGGTTATAACATCAACTAAATACAATATGAGTTTAGGTAAATAATCATAAAATTAAAAAAAAAAAATCAGACTAGATTATGATTCAGAATTTTTAAAGATTATTAATCGATTGCGCTAGTACTGTCATGTGGAGCGTTTGACTTCCTAGATAAACCCTTGTGGCTGCATGGAAGACTTGAATTGCAGGAAAGTTGACCGGCCAAGGAAGACTTGGAAGTAAGTGATTGGACAAAACCGTAGTTTGAAGACAGTTAATCCACTGAACCGTGAGGACTGAAGAGTGAGTTTGCAAAAAGTCAAAAAATGCCTGTCCATCGGACAAGGGAAAAGTGATGTTAAATGAATGAAGAGAGGAGTGCGGGGGGGGGGGGGGTCATTTGTACTATTTGGACAATTCACAAAGTTTCGGTTAATGAAACCTTCGACCTTTTTCAGGTGCATCTTTCTAAACTTTGGAATCTTTATGTTGAACTTGTGAATATAATAACCAATATGAGAATAATACTCGATTGTTCTATTATTAGACACATAGCCTAGTGGGTATAAGCTTTGGTGAAGAGATATTCTAGAGTGAATTATACATAGAGGTTGTGAATTCAATGTTGGTAAAGGAACTTAAGAAAACGTGATGGATGTGAAGGGTATAGAAAACTGAATGAAAATATAACAAGATCACCTGGGGTGGGGGTTCAGAGAAGCAGGATAATGAATAGGAATTATAATCTAGATGTTACGAGATATAGGTCAGGGGGGTGGGCAGAGATCGCATTTGGAATGTGACTGTGGTTGTTTTGACAATTTCAAGTCCGAGAGGAAAATAGAAATATAAACGTTTATTGGTATAATTTAGGATATCTGGACTACTGTTCTCATCTTAAATGTTATTCTCACAACATTTCGGCCGATGTAACCTCCGACCTTCTTCAGGTGTATCTTGTCGAACTCTGGCAATCTGCACGGAATTTCAAACGGAACCCGTTATTTAATCCACGGGGGTAGCATGCTCTCGTTCTGTCAGCCATGACCGGGAAGAAGTCTTAAGTAATTTGCAATTCCTAGTATCGCCCGCACTGAGGATTGAACCTTCAACCTTCAGAAGACTGCATCTAGAACTGAATTTTACTTAGTACTTTATCCGTTATGCCACGGGTCGAAGGTTACATCGTCCGAAACGTTGTGAGAATAACACTCAAGATGAGAACAGTAGCCCGAATAATCCAAATTATCAACCTTCATCTCAAAAATTCAGAAACAAAAACATTTATTGTTTGATTATTTTGGATTTGGATTGAGGAATGTGTGAAGGAAAACAATTTTCAGAATTGAAAGAGAATTGGGAAAAAACAACAGAGCTTGGGATTGAAATGAGCGGATGTTCAGTCTGTTGCTCCTTCCAGCGAGGGTTAGGGAGCTAAGAAAATCTCGGCGTTCTGCCATAATAAATTGCAAGCTATGAAAAACCTTTCTTGTTTTGAATCTTCATTTTTTTTTTTTTTTTTTTTTTTTTTTTTTCTTTCCTGAGGGAAAAGGAATCTACAAACAGCTTTTGCATTTTGGGATCAGTAAAAGAATTTGGCATAATGTGACTAAAGCAGTTTTCTACAATGGATTAAATAAATTGTTAAAAATGTCTAAAAGCTTACAGATTACAACAAAAGGCAGCTGAAGAAAGCCAAAGAATACTATGGCAAAACACAACAAAGATGAAGATAACAGCCGGAAACATGTAAACAATCCCAATATATTTTCTTAATATTCAATACTTGCTTGACAAATGGCAATATTTTTGGATCTTTTTATTTTTTAAGAAAAAATATATAAATCTCTTATAAAAATTCCTTGCCAGATGTAAACCATTTTTCAAGAGAGTGACATGTCGCTCGTGGCCTTGAGCACTTTCGATAATACTCAGCAAACCGTATATGCAGCTCGCTTCCCAAATTCCATTCTTTCCTTATCCACTTCCTAATTTTTTTCTCCTTAGGGGTCATGTTGTTACAGCAAGGTACTAAGAACGAAACTGATACCTACTAGTGTAGGTTTCCATCTTGATAAACCGCAAATACAAGTCAGTCTGTGTAGTTCACTTCCTGTGAGCTGCCCCCACCACCAACACTCCGACCCCTTATAGTTTGGGATGAGCTGGGGCGTTCTAGTGAACCGATCTTCTGTGAATAGAATAAGAAAATGTTTCTGCAAATCATCTTTGTGCTGTCATCTTCAGAACTGAATTCGTTTATAATGGAGAAAGGAATTAAAGCTATGAAAGATATATGTAAGATATATTAAAAAAAATGATTAACTTTTTAGACTTTTAGATTAATAATTAATCTGATAAAATAAACCTAAATTAATTATTAATTTACCTTCATTTTCTATTTCCTTTATTTTGTTGTAAACTGTCTACACGTAAATGACAACATAAGTTATTTTTCTCTCGCTTTTATAAATAAGACAAACTGCATTGTGGTTATTTTTAAAAAAAATTTAATTGAATAACATTTTAAGAATTTCGTTTTCTTTTACACAATTTAATTTTGATTAAAACTAATGATTCAATGTAAAAATATGAAACAAGCAAAAAATGGGAAATAATTTAAATCTTATGTATTTTTCATTTTAAATAACTTAAAACAAAAGAAAATCAGTGTTACATTTGGAGACGGTGGTGGGGTGCATCTTACGAAATGCATTGTGGTTATTTACTTTTTTTTTTAAAAAAGAAATTAAAAAAATTATTTTCGTTTATCTCATTGCATTTGTGATTTCAATAAATAAATATCAAATTAAAAAATAAATCAAACTTACACATGAAGGTTAGCTTGTTTCAAAATTTTATATACTTAGATTTACATAATTATATATTTTGCTTAAAAAAAACTTTGGCTAAAAGTGCAAGATTTAACATAAGTTATAAAGTTGTTTTTTCCTGTTTTGGCTAAGTTGATAAATCTGAGCATATTAACTATATGTTGAAACGCTGGTTCTTGTCGGTTCACCAAAGTTAAGCAATGTTGAACATGATTAGTAATTAGCTAAGTGATCATTTGGAAATTGTAGGTGCTGTGCTGTTAGTTTATAATTTGCAGTAAAGTCACTTTCTATAATAACCTTGGATAAGGTATGAATTCGTCTTTCAGTCCCCCTATTTATGAGTGAAGTAGTAGACTAAACTCTCAAATTTCAGATCGACTAGTCTAGGAGAAGGAAACACCGAAATAAGACTGATCCTTCTCTGCTTATCCCAGCATTGCTTCTGATTGTCTGGATTTATCCTTTTCTTTGGACTTAATGCCAGATCAGAAGTGTGGTTGGGGAGCGATTGTGCCACCCTAGTTTCATTATAAACTCTATGTGGGGTAGGAACATTTCAGAGAGTATCCGTTGTTTCTTGAGACAGATTGGGCGAAGAGAAGAAACATATTCTGTTTAACGTCCGTTTTACATGATGGCATGTATTGGGCGGCTTTTAGATATTGACTTCCAAACTAACATCTCTGGCCATGTCTTTATTTAACCTTTCTCTCAAGTCAATCCTTATCATTTTCTCCAATGTTTTCCCTGGCCGTCCCCTGTGAACTGAACCTGCTATCTCAACTGTTCTACGTCTACTAACCCAAGAACTCTCATCCATTCTTTCAACATGACCATACTATCGAGGTCTCCTGTTCTACACATATATTCCTATACTGTCCAGATTTATTCTTCCTCTGAAGTCAGATCTGTCTGCCCTTAAGGCTCACATTACATGTCCAACATATCATTCTCATATCATTTTTTTTCTATGCAATGCGTGTCCTTAACCATCAATGACCAGGTTTCACTTCCATACATCATCACATTACGTACACGTGCCTGATGAATTTTTCCCTTGATCAACAATGGTAATGCTCTGCTGGTTAGTAATGGCAGAAGTTCCCTGAACTTACTTCATCCACTCCTAACTTTTTCAATCACACATGAGGCATGCAATATTTTTAATTACTTCAATGTGTGATTACTGTGCGAACTGTATCTTTTTCTATTAAGATGTGTCCATATATCCCTATAAGATGCCCAGTAGGTACGTCTGTCACACTTTAGTTTCGGTTTGTCATGCTTAAGTTTGAAATAGCATTGAATGGACGTATCTTAAGAATATCTGTTCTAATCTATAAAGTCTATTTTTAGAAACAAATTGACGTGAATCTCTGTTTTCTAATCTTTATTCACGTACATTCTTTGTTGCTACTTCCATTTGAACGCGCCTTTGGAAATACAAAGAATTACTGATTCATGTGCGCTCGTACATTTCTATACCTTTTCAAACATACTTCAAGATTCACGTGAATCTTGAAATATTAATTTGTTTTGGTTTTAATTAGAAATTGGAGTTCAAACTGCGTAAGTTATTAACCCCAACACCATTCACTCAGTTGCCATGTTATTTGTATCCCCCCCCCCCTCTTTCCCCTTCCTACGTTTTGGAATATCTCATGGTTATGTTTATTGCAAAGAGGAGGAGGAGAAGGAGGAGGAGAAAGATAGAATAGGATTCAGTATTTTTTTCCTTTGATTATTCGACTAATCAAGACTAATCAAAAACTTAGTTGCTTGATTAAAACAATTTTTCTAATACCGAAGAATATAAAAATATTGCAATCTTAAAGGAATAAATCTTTCTTTCTCTTGTTTGTTTACTGTTGAGTGATTTGCATAGAAAATGCGTTTTTGTTTTTTGCCTTTTACTCTTTCTCTTTTAATCTGAGTTGTCTGCTTTCGGTATTGCCTCCATGTTTGGTTGTTTTAAAAAAAGAAGAAGAAGAAAAGAAAAGTCATAAGGAAGGAATGACTTTGCGATTTCTGAATATTTAAATTTTGAGCTGGAGTTCTATTAGTAGAGCAGCCTTTTCCATTTTGTTTGGAAGGAATCACAATTGTTGAATAAAGAGTTTTGTGTCGATCTATTTTTCTTCTTTCTTTCCTCAAATCAGATTAAAAGTATTTTTCGATGATTCTATCATTTAGATTCTTTCGGACAATTCAATAACTTTGATGCTATTATTCTGCTCAGATTCTACACAATGAGATTTCAGCAAATTGCTTTTACAGTTTGCGTGTTATTGGATTAAGTGCAATTTAAGTAAAAGTGTATCTGCTATGCATGATTTAATTTTATTATAAATAATGTTTGAAATCTAGGTACCAATCTCACCCACACCTCCTCTCCCCATGAACGGCGGCACCATAAATTTTCTGTGATGCTTATATATTGAGAACGCTGTGAAAATTTTTCTTAATTCCATTTAGACTTGACAACGGCTAAGTTTTGGTCGAAATGAAGTTGATTTTTCATGTTATATATATATATATATATATATATATGAGATCCCTTAAATAATTTTAAGACTAGCGTAAATTCTAGGAAGCAAACTAATATAGTGACTGTAAAAAGTAAATTGACTTACAAAATAAGTAATTTTCCACCGAAGGACTTAGGACAAGTGTTTTTTTTGTTTGTTTTTTTTCCATATAGTTTTAATGGTTGAAAAACTTCCGAGACTATATATATATATATATATATATATAGGGTGTTTGAGACAAATTTGACACTTTTTGGAGAGGAAAGAAAAAATAATTGATGTATTTTCAAAATTCAAAGTGCATCTCTTAGAGGATATTTTGCCGAATACAGCTTACTCGAGGAAGCCACCCTGAACCTCCACAATTTTCTTTCAACTATATTAAACTTACAACTTGTGTTTGATTAAGCGTATACAGTGAATTGCTTAGAATAGGTATTATTCAGTATTAATCTGCTGTAAAATTTACAAACCAAACCAACAAAAAAACTTTAAAAATTTTTTTTTTTTTTTTTTTTTTAGAACAAATCTGATTTTTTATAGAATATACTATAAGTAATATGATTTACGTTTGGTTGAATTAAAAAAATTTTTTTTTTTATATAAGATGATTTGAAATAATTGTACTCTTTTCGTAAATTGCTGTCTCATCTAAAATAGACATCTACGTTTAAATCATACATTTTACTTGTTAATAGGCAACAACCAATTCCTCAGACTAATATTAAAATCAGTTTTGTTAATGTGTTCTATATTCATGAGTCATGTTTTATTTAAAAAAATTTTTTGTAGAATCCTAATCAGAATAAAATGGTAGATTTAAATATATATATTTCTTATTTACACTGTTTTTCTTTGAACTATTGTCATCCGGCTTTCTTCATATGCATTGCATAATTAAAAAGTAAATAGCAACAGCAAAGACAGCAGAGGGAAGAAAAATAACTCATCCCCGAAATTCAAACAAAAATGTTATATATTCATCCTCATTTCTTTGGTGCTGACATATAACATTAATCGGTGTCAGTCTGGGCGAAATCTGTTGCCTTGGGAGTCTGGGCGATATCTGTTGCTTTGGGAATCTGGGCAGAATCTGTTGCTTTGGGAGTCTGGGCGAAATCTGTTGCCTTGGGAGTCTGGGCGAAATCTGTTGCCTTGGGAGTCTGGGCGAAATCTGTTGCGTTTGGGAGTCTGGGCGAAATCTGTTGCGTTTGGGAGTCTGGGCGAAATCTGTTGCGTTTGGGAGTCTGGGCGAAATCTGTTGCGTTTGGGAGTCTGGGCGAAATCTGTTGCGTTTGGGAGTCTGGGCGAAATCCGTTGCGTTTGGGAGTCTGGGCGAAATCCGTTTCCTTTGGGAGTCTGGGCGAAATCCGTTTCCTTTGGGAGTCTGGGCGAAATCCGTTTCCTTTGGGAGTCTGGGCGAAATCTGTTTCCTTTGGGAGTCTGGGCGAAATCCGTTTCCTTTGGGAGTCTGGGCGAAATCCGTTTCCTTTGGGAGTCTGGGCGAAATCCGTTTCCTTTGGGAGTCTGGGCGAAATCCGTTTCCTTTGGGAGTCTGGGCGAAATCCGTTTCCTTTGGGAGTCTGGGCGAAATCCGTTTCCTTTGGGAGTCTGGGCGAAATCCGTTTCCTTTGGGAGTCTGGGCGAAATCCGTTTCCTTTGGGAGTCTGGGCGAAATCCGTTTCCTTTGGGAGTCTGGGCGAAATCCGTTTCCTTTGGGAGTCTGGGCGAAATCCGTTTCCTTTGGGAGTCTGGGCGAAATCCGTTTCCTTTGGGAGTCTGGGCGAAATCCGTTGCCTTTGGGAGTCTGGGCGAAATCCGTTGCCTTTGGGAGTCATTGAAAACCACCAGATTCCACACACACACACCTGAAAGAAAGAAACAGTGATAAAGGAACCAAAATCTTATGTCCTCATTAAGTAATGTTGGTTTACTTTTTTCTTGTAAGCACAAATTTACAAAAGTTCTTTGACAAGTTTTTGCTAGAATTTACATGTGACCCTACTCTCAACAGGTATGAATTTTAGTTTTATGACAGTATGAAACTTTGTAAGCTTTGATTAAGGTCTTTAATCATTTTTACCAATACACACACACACACATACACACATACACTCACACACACACACGCACACACACACACACACCGTGTATATGTAATGATTGTAGATAAAACTCAAGTCCGTAGCATTTGCTACACCAGCATGAAGTCTTGATACCTGCAGATTGGGTTAAAGTTTTGTTTTTGATTAATCTACTCTGCAACAATTCTATGGCAAAAAAGAAACACAAGAAAACCTCCTGGCAAGAGATTTGATGAAAAGTATACAATTCCAACCATGAAACATCTGCCATGCTAGATTTTGGGTGCCATGTCCAAATCTTTAATTCCTGGACTCTATTACTCAGATCCTACATTTTTGTATATGCGGAACTTATGTGCAGTATAAACTGGAAATATACAGGGTGTCTCAAAAAAATGTCCTCACTCTTAGAATGACGAGAAAACCTTTATTTACCTTGGTGCGCGTTATCAGCTTTGTTTGAACAATAATGGTCATCAGTTTGAACATTTGCGAACATGATTCTTCAATTACATCTGTCTCATGTATTCGATGCTATTTCATTTCACTCTATGTTCATAAATAAAAGTTTTCTCGTCATTCTACGAGTGAGTACATTTTTTTGAGACACCCTGTATGTGTAGACATATTCATCACTTTAAAATTTTTTTTTTTATTTGCGTATGTGATGGTACTCCATGCAACAACTCAAAGGTCATGCAGAACTTTTTATCTAACAAAAGTAACAATAGTGGACTGACCTGAACCACGACTTTCATTAAGACCCCCCCCCCCCCGATTTCAATGCTATAGAAAATTCACACATTTGGATATAGTTAAGAACAAGGTTGCACAACTGTAACCTTTCATGTGCTTAAACGTTGGGGCTGAGATGTTAAAGGAATGCAGATAAATCTGTTGATTATGGAAATAAGTTGATCTTCAACATTTCGCGCGACATCCAAGGTGTAATTGTATGCGAACGAGGGAAGACACGACCTTGAAATTTTAACTTTTATTAGAATACTACCTATTTCAATCCGACATTGTCCGGGATTCTTTTAACTTTCATTTTTGTGTCTTCCTCCCCCAACATTTTGTCTTTTTTCTTCATTTTTAGTAAAAAAAAAAAATTTACATTTCATGAAATATCGAGATTTAAAGTTAAAAAAAATTTTTTTTAAAGTTTTTTTATCTCTTAAATTTATAAATAAGAAGTTAAGAGCCAAAGGTTCATTCCGTTTTCTCCCATTATCGGTAAGAATTTAAAAAATAAACACTGGGGAAAATTGTTTTACATTTCGATTGAGTTGGATTTTTCTATTGAATTAAACTAAAATTGTCTGATTTCAAAACTGAACCGAAGTTCTTTCTCTCCAGCTAAACTCTTTGCCCCCTCGACGTAAATTCACTAGATCAACTCGACAATCAACTAAATCCCATTCATTCACTGTGAAGGTCCCCAGATGCCGGAGAGCCTTCTACTCAAATAGCTTCTTTTCTCGTGCTGCTGGCCTCTGGAACTCCCTCCCTGCCCCCTGTTTCCCCGACAGTACTGACATGCAGAAATTTAAAACTAATGTAAACTAACATCTCGCTGTGCAGATCCCAATTTGGGTTGACCTACACCCCTCCCCTCCCCAACCTTCTCCCATTTTCTTTTTCTCAGTAGCCGCTTACATCTACAGTGGCGGCCTGCCTTGTTTGGGGTGAACTATGTTAAAAAAATAAAAAAATAATAAGCACAATTGTATTTGTCTGTAAGTAATAGTACTGGCCAGCTGATTGTTTTCATTATTTTACTATCTATTTATTGTTAATCATAAATTCCCTAGAAACTTCCTCTGTTGGAGAAAGCAGGCTCAACCCACACAGGGTGAAATGCCGCACCAGGTTACAGGTTTATGAATATTGGATGGAAGAAAGGTAGATTAGCTATTTTATTAATAACTAGTTATACCTACCGGGTGTTGCCCAAGAGTCTTTTAACTTCCATTTTTGCTTTCCTTGTTTTGTTTTATTTTAATTTTTATTTTTATTTTAAATTCAAATTTGTTATAACGAATTATGTCGTTTTAATCTCTTTTATTATAAGATTATTGGATGTAAACCGCTTCCAGAACTTTCAATCTTTTATACATGGTGATTTGCCAAGAAATTTAAAACCAGGAATAACTTTTAGTTAAACAACAGTTTAAATGCTTTCAACTTTCGAAGGGCCAGGAAGTAAGACATTTTTTTCTTTTTCAACTATTAACAAAAGATTAAAATGTCTGACTTCTTTACGAAAATGCATGCTGGTGGATTCAATTTCGTGATATAACTATTTTTTTGTAAATAATTTGTAAAAATTAAAAAAGAACTTTAGTACTTTACACTATTGCATTTTTTATTTCAATAAATAATCGGTTAATTGTGAATAAAAAGAAAAATCATTTGTAAGTCACGTAGAGGCGAGAAACACAAGTGGTCACACAAATTTATTAATATAGAAATATTATAGAAAATTATTCATAGTAGCCAAGTTGTTCTATCTATTTGTTTTTTTTTTCTAATCGTATAACGCATGAATACTTATAATTGAATGGCCTTCATACATGGCCATCCCTACTACAGGCCAGGCAATCGTGCAGCTGGGGTCTTTTACTGGGGGCCATGTGAATTTTCTTAAATATTCGATGTAGAAGTTGCAAACAAAGGTAAAATTTCTCTGTGAGATTAGTTTGATGTTTTTATGTGTTTTACATACCAAATAATAAGAACCATAATGAGCTAATTGATAAATTTTACAATTGACAAATTCCTATAAATGAAGAGACAGGTAATTTTTGAATAAACAAAGGCAAATGCATATTTCAATGAAGAATTTTTATTTCAATGTTGGATTTTTTTTAGAGATTTTGTACTTATGTCAAAAGATCATTACTTGTATATTGTGGTTAAAAAGAAAAAAAGGATCGGCACCAGTTGATGATATAGTTTGCAACTTCTATATTGAATATTTAAGAAAATTCACATGGCCCCCAGTAAAAGACCCCAGTTGCACGATTGCCTGGCCTGTAGTAGGGATGGCCATGCCTTCATAGCAAAACAAAAAGACACATCCATATTAGCATATCATCATCTCTATTTATATAAAATTAGGTATGTGTGTTTATTTATATATTTCTGTGTTTTGGATTCACTCCTAAACTAATTAACTGATCATTATGGGCTATATTTATTTTAATTTAGTCTTATGCAAAGAGGTGGTGGAAGCCATTCGTGAAAATTCGGATACCTCCGGTTTGTGAAATTTTTACACTAGGTATTATTGGACATCATATAATAAATATTCTTCAAATTTCAGTTTCTTTGAAGTATATTACTGGTTTTTAGGTGGCACAATTTGAATCTATCAGGTTTTGATTAAATTTGATTCATAGTCATTAGACATTAATTAAGCAAGATTTCTTGAATTTCAATTTCTTGTTAGAACCCCCGAAGCTTAAACCTTAAATTTTAGACATTTTCTAGAATAAAAATCATGTAACAGATTTTGATCAAAATTGGAATAAGGATTCTAGACATAAGGTTTAGTAAGATTATATCTTGATTTTAATTTTCGTAAGATGACATAAAAGTGGTGCAAAGGACAGGTATTCTTCTGTTAAATATAAATTAGTCTACTGTTAATCATCTTCCTAATGTTCTATTGGATACATTTACTTATCAGTGTACACTTTCTTTTTTTCCTTTTTACATAGATTTGCTAATTGATTTCTTTAAAGTTTATCTTATCTTCATATCAATCTTATTTAAAACTATTTGAATCATCTAATTTATCTACCCTCACAAGGTAAGATGTGACACAAGGTCGGGAAAGTGGGATTAGAAAAGCCAGCACCCGAGAGGTGAGCACTCTGGCCATTTAAAAAAATTGCCTGGGCAGCCCCGTCGGCATTCCCCGGTAGGGGCGCCTCAGACAATAAGCAATAAACTTACTCCTCCCCAAAGGGTGAGAAGGCAAATTCTGGGAGGGTGGACCTCCTAGAACTGCACAGGACTGTCCCATAGACCGGCGTAAATCAAGCCCCGAAGGCCAAGACAATACCAGTATATGGGGTGCAGTATCAATCGGAACAGATACTACACTTTCATTTTAGCCAAGAGGCCAAAGATTATTTTCTTTCTATTTTCCCCATAATAATCATGATAGTTTCATCAAAGGTTTTATCTATATTGGTTGATATTGCTAATTTATTGAACAGGGCCGTGGAGCTGATAGCCAAAACGCTTTAATCCAGCTCCTGAATTTTCGAAAGGTCCGATGTGACTCCGATTCTGACTTTTGAAATGTTAAAAGATTACGCTTTGACCTAAGAAATTGTTACGACTTTCAATAAACAAATAAAGAGACATGTTCGTTTTATTTATTTCAAGAATATTTATGACAATTCGTTTATGGAAGAAGAAAGAGACAATTTTTTCTTCATGATATTATTAAACCATACATACGTTTATTATTGTAAGAGAAATAATATCATTAACATTAAATTATACAAGAAAACAACCATGGAATTTCCATGACTCCTGCTAGTAATTCTTTAACTACTGCTTATTCATTATAAAAAGAACATTACACTCGTTGATCTTGTTTAAATTTATGATCAAAATGACATTCATATTTGAAGTGTTTATTGTAATTGAAAGCTTGAAAGACGCACTTAGAAATAAAGAAAGCGTTTTTATAAAATCCAAATATCACAGTGCATTCAATGCACTGATATTATGGAAAGGACACCGGATAACATTGGTGTAATTTATTCAGTAAATGATGAAATAACATTGTGTAAATGCGTTTTAAAGACGGACAGATTCAGTACTTTAGTAAATTAAGTTTTTTTTTTGTATCTATAAAAATGTTGGGTGTTTCTGTATTATTGGGGGGGGGGGGGGCAGATGAAATTTTCATCTTTAGTTTAAGAGTCAGTTGAAAGGGGAGATAATTCAAACTTTTTTTGTTGTAACCATAACCCATCAGGAAAATCCAAAGAATTAGAAAGAAAATAAAAAAGGAAAAAGAAAAAGGGGTACTTATGCAGTTTATGGACCGGGTTGAAATAATGTTATAATTTAGAAAGCCATTCTTAACATGAGGAAGTGGGGGGGGGGTTGATTAACTATTCTGTACTTTCACCTAACAATTTAATAAACAGAATAGTTACCCCCCACCTCCCCATGTTAAGAATGGCTTTCTAAATTATAACATTATTTCAGTCCGGTCCGTAAACTGCATAAGTATCCTTTTTAAAATTTATTTTCTTACTAATTCTCTGAATTTTCCTTATGGGTTACAAAAAAAAAAGTTTGAATTATCTCCCCTTTCAACTGACTCTTCTAAATTAAAGATGGAAATTCCCCCCCCCCCCCCAATAATACACCAAACATTGCTACTCTAAAGTAGATTCACAAATTACCTTTTATTATTTCAAAATAATTGCTCATGAGATTTTCACCTTTTAAATCATGTTAGAGTGCTCCCATTAATCTCAGGCCGGGTATAAATATATTTATGTCTTTGTTATATTTAAGTTCATCTTACGTTTTTGGCAGTTTCTCAGTATGGGCATGATTCTCATTTTTAATTTCCTGTATCTGGTATGTTGGTCTAGAAAAGTCGGATTCTTTATTGTTAATGTTCCATGTGTTACTGTTAGCTTCTCATCTGGAAGGAGATCTGAAATCCTAATTTCTTATTGATGGATACAATTAGTAGATAATGCTGTGCTTTATTTTATCGCATTTTTTTTTTGTTTTGTTGTTTTAGTTTCATAATGTTTTTTCTTTTCATTGTTACCATCTGATAAGACATTCTTATTGTAGCATTACCTACCTTTCCATGCACCCATGTCTAAAAAGTATCTGACCGTTATTTTTTTTCCGTGGGAATTTTATCACCGCCTTCCTGCGCGTTGGTCGCTGCCTGTCGGTCGTTGAGTGAGGTGCTACACAACGTGTTCTTCGGATTACCGATTCTCTCAAGATGACTGAACGTGTTGAGAAAAGGTACTGCATCAGATCTTGGTGATTCTCAAAGCAAAACAATTCATAAGATTCAGCAAGTCTTTGGAGAAGATGCGATGAGTGTAACACAAATTAAGGAGTGGTTCAACCGATTCATAAATGGCCGCACATCAGCGGAGAGTGACCAGCATTCTGACAGGCCCCAAACTGTTTGGAGTGCAGCTGTTGTTGAGACGGTGCGAAAGTTGGTGATGGAAGATCGTCGTTCAACCGTGCGGGAGATCGCCCAAGAGGTCAGAGTGAGTAAAGATTCTGCACATGCAATTTTGTATGATGATTTGAACATGCACAGAGTGGCTGCGAAATTTGTGCCCAAGTTGTCGCAGGAACAAAAGGACCTCCGTTTTCAAGTTGCATAGGACCATCTGGAAACCGCCAAAACTGATCCTGGGTTTCTCAACACCGTGGTAACTAGAGATTAGTCATGGGTGTACGGGTACGACCCAGAAACAAAAAGACAGTCGTCGCAATGGAATCATCCCGAGTCTCCAAGGCCCAAAAAAGCGCGACAGGTGCAAAGCAAAATCAAGGTAGTGCTGACTATCTTCTTTGATATTCGTGGAATTGGGCATCACGAATACGCACCGGAAGGACAAACAGTAACAAAAAAGTAATATCAAGATGTTCTCCGGCGTCTCCGTGACAAAAGACCAGACATGTTGATGGCGAAAAACTGGCAACTGCAGCACGACAATATCCCCAATTGATCCAATATTTCTTTGCCAAAAATGGAATTCCAGTCGTTCACCAACCTCCCTACTCTCCAGACATGGCTCCTTGCGACTTCAGGTTGTTTCGAAAATTGAAGACGCCACCGAAAGGTTCCGTTTTGAGACTAGAAGAGACATAATGCGGAATACGACGGCGGAGATGAACATGATTCTAAAAGAAGACTTCCAGATGTGTTTCCGGCAGTGGATGGATTGGTGGGCTAAGTATGTGCAAGCACAAGGGGCCTACTTTGAAGGGGATTAGGTTCCCAACTCCGTCAGGTATTTGAAATATTTTTTCTGGCCTAAGATCGGATACTTTTTAAACAGACCTCGTACGCTATAGGGTATTCAAATCATAATGATCTGTTTTTTTGTTTTTTTTTCACGCACATTAGAGAGAGCTAAAGCCTCTAACGATCTGTCTTTCCGAACACACTAGGAGGCACTGCAATCTGGGCTATAAAAGCCCTTGTCGCACAAAATTAGTACAGACGCTCTTACACCTCTACTGGTCACTTATGTCCACGTGTGTCTCTTTTGCCGCACACCAACTCAACACTGTAAAACATGATTTCCCAACATTTTTATATGCACAGACTAGCATGCAAAATACACACGTCTTGCGGACACAGTTTATCTTGAAGAAAAGCCTACCGAACTTGTACTTTAATAAATGTGATACTGTTTTATTTGGACAATTCAGACGACTGTTCCCATCTTGGATATTATTTTCACAACGTTTTGGCTGATGTAACCGCCAACCTTTTTCAGGTGCGTTTTGTCGAGTTCGACATAAAGATTCTAGAGTCCGACAAGGTGCACCTGAAGAAGGTCAGAGGAGGTTACATCGGCTGAAATGTGAAATTAACATCTAAGATGAGAACAAATAATCCATCATCCTAAAAATTCTGAAACCGTCAATCATATTATCCTTGTCTTGTTTTTGTTTCAATTCTTGCTTGATTGATAGAAATACATGACGGATGCTGACCAAGAGTTCAACCACCAAATCATCATTTCATTCATTTTAGTAGTTGTACACAGTTCAACTGGTAAAGATGCTTTATTGTTGCTATGGGCTGGTGCAGCATCCACTAGTCTCTCCCTCTTAGACAAGGTCCAAAAAAGAGTCGCCAACTTAATAGGTCCTTCACTATCCACCAAGCTTCAGCGCCTATCCCACCGCCGCAATGTTGCTTTCTTGTGCCTGTTTTACAAGTACTTCAATGGACTGTTCTCTGATGAACTTGCTGCTCTGGTGCCCCCACGACGCAAATTCACTAGACCAACCCGACAATCTGCCAAACCCCATCCGTTCACTGTGGAGGTCCCCAGATGCCGAAGAGCTTTCTACTCCAAAAGCTTCTTTCCTCGTGCTGCTGGACTCTGGAACTCCCTCCATGCTTCCTGTTTTCCTGACGGTACTGATATGCAGAAATTTAAAACTAGTGTAAATAGACATCTCGCTGCACAGCTCCCAATTTAAAAAAAACAAACTCTCACCCTTTTTCTCAGTAACCCCTTACGTCTACAGTGGCGTACTGCCTTGTTTGGGGTGAACTATGTTTAAAAAAAAAAAAATTAAAAATTAAAAAATATCCATCCACCATGAAGTTGTAAGCAAAAAGTTGATGCATTATTAGCTTACAGACTAATCGGACTTTTTATTATCTTTCCATGTGTGTCTTAGCTTATTACTCATTCGTTCGTTTGCAAGTGTTCGCCAATCTTGTAATTGTTTCAGACGGAACACTTGTTACCCTTATATTCTAATTCGATCAGCTGATGATAAATCTGTGCAAAGATCAAAATGCTGTTAAACTTGAAGACGCAAGTAACCATAGATGTTTGTGAAGATATCTATTTGACACGTTTGTCCTTTGCTAAAACTGACGAGCGCATTTCTTTATCAAAGTTCATTCTGTGGCTTCCATTTCACGAAGACTTATAACTAATCGTGTCACGTGCAAGTGAACTTTGCCACTTGTTCCAGAAATAGGTTTTGCTCTATTAAGGATCTGATTGATTTCACTATGAAGCGTCTGAAATCCAAGATCTTTTTAAATGGCTTCTTTGTTAAATCATAAAAGATATAGTTTTAAAATATGTTTCAGTGAAATTAATTGAAAGAATTATATAAAAAAAAAAATGGATTGCTAAAAACATTGACGAATTGTCTGATGAGTGGGTGATTTTGGCTGAGTTGTGATAATGCTTGCATTCTAATTAGTGAATGTTAGTTACAGGTTCGATCCGAACTTGCATCTTTGTCAAGTGCCTGAAAACCATGGGTCAACCCAAAACATGAGTGAAATTAGGTACGGCAAAATTTTCAGAAAACATCAGATGTCATGTCTTCAGCACCAAGCTGTTTTGATAAATATCCACCATGAAGCATCTCTACGGCCTGGAAAAACAGTTATGCAACCATTTACCGTATCTGATGAAGTATATTTTTTATTAAAAAATTTTAATTTTATTACTATGTAGTTATAAAGCAGCTCTTGCTTTATTAAGCATTCACTCAAAGATTATAGGATAATTTTAGCATCAAGTCTTTTAACTGTTGCAATTAAGTTAAATGCAGGAGTCTCATAATAACTTGCCTTCATGCGATCCACAAACTGTTTTTCTGTGGTTGACTTGAAAACCAGTCATGTGGTGAATATTTTCCTCATTTTAATAAATGTATCCATTCTGTTGCATTAGAAATATTGACCTTTTAACCGACCAGGTGTAAATAACACAAAGTCTACCAATTTTAAGGTCAGCAGAGTCTGTTCTAATTTCTCAGTCGTCTTCAGGTGAAGGAAAAAAACTCTATCTATCTATCTATCTATCTATCTATCTATCTATCTATCTATCTACTTATCTATCTCTCTTACTCTCACTCTCTCTCACTCTTTCACTCACTCACTCACTCACTCACTCTCACACTCTCATTCTCACTCTCACTCTCTCTCATTCTCACTCTCTCACTCCCTCTCTCTCACTCTCTCTCGCATTCTCACTCTCTCTCTCTCTCACGAAGAAATGCATTTCACAGATGATATTATGGAAAGCAGAAATAAATATCTAATTGTGATAAACATTAAATAAAAAAAATAAAAACTAAAAACAACCTAGATCAGAGCATTAGTAAAATGTGAATGGATGATGGCTTGTTTCGAAGGTATTGGGGTTGGGGGGATGATTGGAATCTGATACAATTAACTCTGACAACAAGAAATGGAAAGAGTTTTCTTTCATAAGATGAGAAAGGATAACTTTGACAACTTCTATTGGTCTGGTGTTGTAGCTAAGATGATGATGCTACCAAAGTGTTTCCCCATTGGTGCTACTCTGGCTGACTTTGCCTGCTTCTTCTTGTCTGCTGCAAACTAATCGCATCACTTAATGGCCATTTTGTGCCGTTGAGTTTGAGACCCTTAGGAATGGGATCTTCGATGTTTGGAAATCAAGATGATAAATACAATCAAACCATTGCGATAAAATGTGTACAATGTGACAATGCGTTGCTCTCTTGATGCAACAGTCCCTACTTGCATCCCCCCATGAGAACAAAGTTAAAATCCAGCTCGCCAAAAAGGGGCACTCTGGATTGGAACAAAAATTAAAATTACTTCAATCTAGAAAGATTTCTCCTTCACTGATCGAGGATAGAAAAGATAAAGTGTAGCATCAGAACAGATACTACACTTTGCTACTAGCCAAAAGGCCAAGGGGAGTCTTCAATTCTTAACAAAAAATAATGTAATGTATGCTAAGGTGAATGGTCCTACAAAAGAACACGTGTTTTGTGCCATTCATTTGGGAACATACTTTTCCGGGGTTGGTATGAACCTGGGAATGTCTGGTCATAAATATATTTGTCACAACGATAAATTAAGCGGTGTTGTGTATGCCAATGATTCGTTTCGTTAGCCAACCGCTGACATTTCAAGCCAAATAAAAACTGGTGTGTTTTGTCACTGGGAGCAGGCTGTTGGTATTATGGTAACATTGGTTTTTGACTGTTAATTCAACCAGATTCTGTTGGTATTATGGTAACATTGGTTTTTGACTGTTAATTCAACCAGATTCTGTTGGTATTATGGTAACATTGGTTTTTGACTGTTAATTCAACCAGATTCTGTTGGTATTATGGTAACATTGGTTGTTGACTGTTAATTCAACCAGATTCTGTTGGTATTATGGTAACATTGGTTTTTGACTGTTAATTCAACCAGATTCTGTTGGTATTATGGTAACATTGGTTTTTGACTGTTAATTCAACCAGATTCTGTTGGTATTATGGTAACATTGGTTTTTGACTGTTAATTCAACCAGATTCTGTTGGTATTATGGTAACATTGGTTTTTGACTGTTAATTCAACCAGATTCTGTTGGTATTATGGTAACATTGGTTTTTGACTGTTAATTCAACCAGATTCTGTTGGTATTATGGTAACATTGGTTTTTGACTGTTAATACAACCAGATTATTCTCAGATGTTATCTACAGGACTAATTTGTTTCAAGTTAATGAGTGTTTTTTAACAATGTATTATTATTACAGTGGGGTTCTGGTGTTTCATTTTTACAGTGTGCAGTTCTACTGAAAATCTTCTTTTTTTTTTTTTTTTTTTTTTGGTCAAAAATAACCATTTGCCATTTCACATAATTGAGCTTGGAGCGGTTTACATTTCTTGAAACAAATTTCCAAATTTTATTCAAGAAATAAAACATGCTTAAACTTTAGCATTACTTGTCTCACTTAATGATGACATCATTTATATTTCAAAACATTTCTTTAAGTTCTTCATAGGCCAAATAGAGTGGTTACTGTGAAAGTATAAAATGGTCTTAGTAATTATTTTAAAGAACTCAATTACAGGTAAGCAATCTATCCCCCCCCCCCCCCCCCCCCGAAGGGACAAGACAAAAATGTTTACAGGTATCATATACAGGGTGGGCAAAAATAAGGGTCCTATTTTTAAAAATTCATAACTTTTTTATTTATTGATTTTTTTTTTTTTTTTTTTTTTTTTTTTTTTTTTTTTTTAGAATAAGTAAAGGACCCCTTCCGAAGCAAGCATGAGCCGTATTAGCCCTAAGGAACGTACCCTCATTTAGAAAACATTATTTTTGCTTAAAAAACTCAAAACAGTGTAAAAAACAATACTTTAGTTTTTGTAAGTTTTAAGAAGTGTTTTTCGGCTAAAATTTGTTTTGTTTATTTCAAAAAATCTCGGAAGGGTCAGTCTACACACACATAAAGTTTGGTGAGTTTAACTTTTATTTTGTGGAAGTTATTCAAATTCAAGTTATTCAAATTTAAAAATAGGACCCTTATTTTGGCCCACCCTGTATATTGTAGAGATTTGATCTGATACAATTGTGACATTCAACTCGACAACTAGAGTTGTTTGCTACATAATGATGTCAACGACTTTAGTTTAACTTTCACATGTTCATTATATTTATACAGTGGTAAATGAAATGAGGTAAAGATAGATGATAAAAAAGTATTTTCTTTTTAACGAGGAAAATAGAAAGTGAACCATGGGCTTACTTTCAGCAGCTTCGTAACTCTCGCTTCCCTTATTTTGTCCTTTAGTCCTCACATTTAATGAGCGATGTTTCTGACAAAGGGGGAAGAATTGCTGTTTTCTGGGTCGGAATCTATCCATCCAACACTTATCGTTAGCTAGATTTTGACCTTGAAGTAGTATTCTTTTGTTTTTAGCTCCTTACATCAAGTGGCTTCATGCCTTGTCTGGAGCGATTTCCATAAAAAAAAAGAATTTGATCACTTATCAATAAGATGTGTGTGCATTACATCAGTCTTTTATATGTTAACATCATTTAGTAAAATAAAACATTGTAGGACACTCTAGAAAAAATTGGTGACATTAGGATTTTATTTTACTTTTCTAAAAGTGATTATAACAGACTTTTGCTAGTGATTTTATAGGCTGGAAAGCTGTGTTTTTTTTTTTCTTACTAAAAAAATAAACATGCATACCTTTTTAGAGATATGTTGGTTTATTAATTTTTCAGTAAAGTGAACTTCTATTAAGTTTTTAATACGACTCAAATGCTAGGAAAACATAATTCAATTTAACTTTCAAAATCCTATATAAAAAAATAATTTGTTAAACAAAGAAATGGCGTAGTTAAAAAAAGAAAAAAGAAAAACAAAAATGAAAGTAAAAAAATTCCCGGGTAATGCCAGCTAGATATTAATAAAATTAGCATGGGTTAGGGTTAGTTATTGATAAAATTAGCATGCGTTAGGGTTAGTTATTGATAAAATTAGCATGCGTTAGGGTTAGTTATTGATAAAAATAGCATGGGTTAGGGTTAGTTATTGATGAAATTAGCATGGGTTAGGGTTAGTTATTAATAAAATTAGCATGCATTAGGGTTAGTTATTGATAAGATTAGCATGCGTTAAGGTTAGTTATTGATAAGATTAGCATGCGTTAGGGTTAGTTATTGATAAGATTAGCATGCGTTAGGGTTAGTTATTGATAAGATTAGCATGCGTTAGGGTTAGTTATTGATAAGATTAGCATGCGTTAGGGTTAGTTATTGATAAGATTAGCATGCGTTAGGGTTAGTTATTGATAAGATTAGCATGCGTTAGGGTTAGTTATTGATAAGATTAGCATGCGTTAGGGTTAGTTATTGATAAGATTAGCATGCGTTAGGGTTAGTTATTGATAAGATTAGCATGCGTTAGGGTTAGTTATTGATAAGATTAGCATGCGTTAGGGTTAGTTATTGATAAGATTAGCATGCGTTAGGGTTAGTTATTGATAAGATTAGCATGCGTTAGGGTTAGTTATTGATAAGATTAGCATGCGTTAGGGTTAGTTATTGATAAGATTAGCATGCGTTAGGGTTAGTTATTGATAAGATTAGCATGCGTTAGGGTTAGTTATTGATAAGATTAGCATGCGTTAGGGTTAGTTATTGATAAGATTAGCATGCGTTAGGGTTAGTTATTGATAAGATTAGCATGCGTTAGGGTTAGTTATTGATAAGATTAGCATGCGTTAGGGTTAGTTATTGATAAGATTAGCATGCGTTAGGGTTAGTTATTGATAAGATTAGCATGCGTTAGGGTTAGTTATTGATAAGATTAGCATGCGTTAGGGTTAGTTATTGATAAGATTAGCATGCGTTAGGGTTAGTTATTGATAAGATTAGCATGCGTTAGGGTTAGTTATTGATAAGATTAGCATGCGTTAGGGTTAGTTATTGATAAGATTAGCATGCGTTAGGGTTAGTTATTGATAAGATTAGCATGCGTTAGGGTTAGTTATTGATAAGATTAGCATGCGTTAGGGTTAGTTATTGATAAGATTAGCATGCGTTAGGGTTAGTTATTGATAAGATTAGCATGCGTTAGGGTTAGTTATTGATAAGATTAGCATGCGTTAGGGTTAGTTATTGATAAGATTAGCATGCGTTAGGGTTAGTTATTGATAAGATTAGCATGCGTTAGGGTTAGTTATTGATAAGATTAGCATGCGTTAGGGTTAGTTATTGATAAGATTAGCATGCGTTAGGGTTAGTTATTGATAAGATTAGCATGCGTTAGGGTTAGTTATTGATAAGATTAGCATGCGTTAGGGTTAGTTATTGATAAGATTAGCATGCGTTAGGGTTAGTTATTGATAAGATTAGCATGCGTTAGGGTTAGTTATTGATAAGATTAGCATGCGTTAGGGTTAGTTATTAATAAGATTAGCATGTGTATGCTATCACAAGCATAAGTTAGGTGAAGAAACTCAAGCAGGGACTTTGGCGACTCCTTTTCGTCACTCATGCAAAATGGCTGCGTTCTATATAACCACAATCGATCATGTGTTCAGCTGGTGGTGCCCATCAGATTAGCAAGCATATTTCAGTCGGTACTTGTTGATCTGATACAGCTTGCGATTTTCGTTTTGACAGAGTTAGTCTCAGTCGGTCAACATTTGATTTGTGACAACAATACTTTTTTCAACTTGAATGATTGAACTTTTGACATATAGAATACTTAAGGAAACCTGTTAATTATTGCATGCACCTTCCTTGGATTAAATTTGATTTAAAAAAAAAAATAAATAAATAAATAACCATTACGCATGATAAGTTTTGATAAGCCTCCGTTGGTCTAACAAACAAATGAACACCACATGGAAGTATTTAATTAAGACAGTTGAGGACATTTGTGTTAAACCTAAAACATTCTACCACCTTCATTATATGCTACAAGTAGTTGTACAAAAAGTCATCTACTCTGGTGCCCTCTAAACTTAGTGTCACTCTTCTCACTGAACCAGTGATAGTAACATTAGATTTGGGGCTACAGTTTTACATGGCCAGATGGTTCTAGGGTTTATTCGATAAAATTGTTCTTAAGCATATCGTTTTACTTGCTGTTCAATCTGTGGTTCATGCAGTGCCAAAGGTTATAAATGGTAGTTCAGCTGAAGAGACGGAAAGACAACCATACGAGAACAAATTAATTAGATATGAGATAACCCCATAAAAGCAGAATGAGAAAAAATAGGGGTTCATGCTTTTCGTGCTATACCCTCTCGTCTATGATATCGTACGGGAGAGGGGCTCGCTACGAGACTTCTTAACCTGTATAAACAAACAAATGTGTTCTTTTTTCTTTTCTTTTTCAAAGAATTATCCTATTTTAATCAAATGTTCAGCATTTATCCAATAAATTATATATTTTAATTAGGGTTGAGGATATGTGTTGCATGGAGAGAAATGATACGATGGATGTGTAATGTGAGTCTTAAAGACAGGTTTAGATCTGATGACCTCAGAGGAAGATTAAATCTGAACAGTCTACAGGAGACTTTGTTGGTTTTGGTCACGTTAGGTTAGTAGATGTAGAACAGTTGAGGTAGCAGTGTCAGTTGGCAGGAGAAGACCAAGGAAAACATGGGAGGAAGTGATAATGATGATTTTGAGAGAAAGGGAGATAAAGACCTGGCCAGAGATAGGTTAGTTTGCAAGTCAATTTCGAAAGGCCGTTCAACACATGTCAACATGTAAAAAAGATGTTAAACCGAATATGGTGATGATGTTTTCCTAGCATTTGAGTCGTATTAAAAATTGATAGAACTTCACTTTACTGAGAAATTAATGAGCCAACATATCTCTAAAAAGGTATGCACGTTTATTTTTTAAGTAAGATAAAAAAAAAAAACCCAGCTTTCCAGCCTATAAGGAATACTAGTTTTCAAATTCTCCAGTATAATTTTCCAGAATGGAATGTTTTAACTTCTTTTTTCATGTGAATCAGATGATTCTGGTGTTGGCATTAGTTTCCCCAATGTTTTTCTAGTAAGAAATCTTTCTGGAAAGACATCAGGTACTTATGGGAAGGACCACAAGAAGGTTGCCAACATCCCTAAGTGAAAGTGGTACTGTGGAACCGACTGGATTCAAACTTGGAACACCCAGGTCTTCAGTCCGCATCGTTATCCACTTAACCACCGTCACCTCCAGAATGTTTTAACTGAAACACATAAGTAAGGAGGCCTTCAGAGGATTGGAACTTCTCTCATCAGTGTGATTCAGGAATACGTAGGTAGAATCGGCTTTGATAGCAAAACATGAGGATAGTCATTTAAAGTAATCAGTTTTGGGGATATATAATTTCTTACTCCCTAAAATTCCTTAATGCGTATTCCATCAAATCTTCATTCTTCATCTTGTCATGATTGTATCTCGCATTTTTATTTGTTCAATTAAGTTGCTTTTAACTGACCTGCTATTGAGGAACACTTGTGATGCACTTCAATTGAAGTGACCAAGGTCAAAAAGTGGTGTGGTAATAGGTTGACTTTACTATTCGTTCACTTTTACTTATTTCGTGGTTCACAAGAGTCAAGTGCTCAATTATGCGGCTCTATTTCACTTGTTTGCATCAATCTAAATAGTTAATTCCACGTTTCAAGGAAGCAGGGTTCTTTTTTCTTTCTATCTAATTGTGCACATTCAGTTTCATACGGAATGGGTCTCATATCATTTGTTCCCAGCCATGAAACGATACACACAATAAGGATAAAATCCAACAGCATTTGTAGAAAAAAATAAATAGAAAAGTGGACAAACCACAAAATATGGAAGACATCACATAAAAAAACGGCAGATGTTTTTAACCCTTGGTGACATTACGCATCATGAACGATCGCTGCACGATGTAACATAGGCACAGGGAATGCTAATTTGTCGTGCGCGTTTTGACCAAATGCACCCCGATACCTGGTGTGCTGTGGTTTGAATTCGATGTGAAGCACTTTTCAAACTGTGGCCAGCAATGCCTATTTTTAAGTGGTCCTAAACCCCCCCCCCCCCCCCCCCCCACACGACATCTGACCTCAATGCAGTCCGCATGCAATGACTTGTAAAAACTTGAAAATACTTATGAGGTCAAGTGGACAATATCTGTATCGTGCCTTTCAATTTAAACTCATAAATAATTGTTTTAATTTAAAACTTGTTCTCAAAATAGAATATCTAAATTCATTTGAAGTTTATCTAAAAAGAAAAAAATGTACTCTTGCTAATTTTACTCTCTTAAAATCAACTCCATTGTTGTTTATGGTTGGCTGTAGTATTGTGTGACTACGATATTGATCTACTTTCGAGCTGGTATCTTTATTTTTTCTCTTTGTTTTCTCTCTGCAGGTGAAATGTGTTGGGAAGTGAAGAGGAGATCTTGAAAATTGCTTCCTTATTCACCTGGCTTTTAATGGGAAGAATATTTTTCGTGTTCGTTCACTTAGTCCATTGTTCAAACTTAGTATCATCATGCTTCTTTGCATGTTTGATGTTTGTTGTTCTACGAGGGGGGGGGAAGAGGTCTATGGGGGGCAAAGTCAGGAAACATTTGCAGAACTGAAGAGTCTTATTGTGACATTCTTTTTATTAAGTGAGAAAGCAGTCTCTTATCGGGTATTGCGAGCAATCTAGGCGGGAAGAAGGCAAAGATCAATTATGATTTTGACGTATAGGAGTTTCGGGTCAGCTTGAAAATGGATTTTTCTGGCCAGGTGGTGGCTACCTCAATATTGATAAAGATTTTTGTTTACATATATATGAGGAATAATTGAAACAATGTTTCAGACAAAATGCAAAATAAAAATGTAATTGAGGATAAGTAAATCAACAAACTAACAAAAATATAAACTCAAACACATAAAAGCTCTACCAAGATATTTCAGTTGCTAGAAAGCAACCATCCTCGGTTGGAAATAAGAACTTTAATATATATATATATATATATATATATATATAAAAATGTATTACTATTTCATGTATATACACCCATTATAAAGTAATATAATATATTCATATATATTTTTTTTTCAGTACTTACTTAAAAAGTGCTGAATACGTGAGTAGAGCTTAGTAGTGGTATGAAAATAGATTTATGGCAAATAAGCTACGCGTCAACGTTTGTTTCATTCCCATGGGAAGTCGGGCCAATTGTCTGATTTCCTCCGGAAATGAAACAAAGGTTTCTGTGTAGCTTATTTGTCATAAGTATATTTTCATACTACTAAATATATATATATATATAATCCTACACTGATGAGAGTGTAAGCTTGAAACGCCGGCATATGTAGGTATAAATAATTTAATATTTATTTGTAAATATATATATATATATATATATATATATAATTATATAATGTGTGTGTGTCATCCACTGACTGTTTAGCTGTATCACAGTTCTTTAATGTGGCTAGACAAAAAGTACTTTAAACTGAGATCGAAACTTGACTGTTTTTGGCAACATTCAGACATTTTACCCATTACGCTATAAACATAAGCTATAAAGTGAAGTCCTAATGCTAAGATTAGTGTTTCATATATATATATATATATATATATATATATATATGGAGAGACAAAGTTCAGAGTCAGCAATTTTTTCCCCCCAATTGAATCCTAATGCCTGCTTTAACAGTTCTCATTCTTGCTTGATTATTGAAGTGTCCAAAGGCTGTGTTCTTTGAAGGAGTGAATAATAGATAGCTTTCTAAAATTGCTAAAGGTCACAAGTTCAAGGTCTTTGAAACCAACTAAGCAAGAACAGAGATAATTAGGCAAAAACTAAAATGGACCGAGTAATGGCCACTTCCTGTTTAACTTAACAATTAAAAAAAATTTTTTTTAATTGTATATTAATAATTCTTTTATTTCAAAATTTGGGCAAAATAAGTTAATCACTTAATTTTTTGAGTTGGTCGGGCAAAAGTCTTTCAGTAGCAAGTTTGTTCAGTAAATGAGTACCATTTGTAAGCTCTAAAAGAAAATCTAGGTTAATTGTTTTTACACAATATCGAGAAATCCTGATTCCTTATATATAATTGTATCACAGTCCATAGTTTTCTTTGAATGTCCGGCTGGCTTGGCAGGCTGAGAGCAGACTCAAGGCGTTTCCACGAATAATGGCGATAGAGAGGCGCTCGTAAAGCCAAGACAATTCGCGATTGTCTCCAGTGTTGCGCGTCATTAATAGACCAAGGCTGCCGAAGAAGCCACGTGTGGCAGAGCCAATCACTCCACTCGTCTTCACAGCGATCGGTTGAAATACAAATCTGTCGAAGATTGGCATATTTTGACCACTTGCGGCTCTCTAACAATGCACATTAAATATTATGTTATGGTTAAATATTTTGTATACTATTTCGTTTATATGTAACTATTAAAATATCCATTTTAATTTTATTAATGGATTTTATTCTTGAACAAAAAATAAAATATGTATTTCTGTGTTGATTTTAGTGACTATTTATTTAGTGACTTTGCAAATTACTCGGTGGTTTGCAGTTGACTTTTGCGAAACCATTTAACCTATAGTTTGGGTTGGTGTTATTTCACGATTTTCCTTCTTTTAGACTAGTTGCACTACTATTGCTTGAGATTCTCGTCTACCCTACTATTTCATGTATAGCTTGGGTGGACGGGAGAGAGATAGATGCATTTCTTTCCCAAGGGTATTAGTGAAAATGATGCAATAGCTGCGACAGAACTTGAACACAGCCCGCGAAGCTCACAGTCCATGTGTGTAACCACTGCATCACTCAGTATAGTCTGAGATCTCTGATAGATTGTCTGAGAGTAAATGAGTCAATGTTATTAATTTGGATTAAGGGAACATGACCTATTGCAAAGAGAGCTGGTGTTACCAGATCAGGTTGTCTGAAAATACTGGCTTCTTGACCAAAAATGCACCAACCATTGACGTTGTTTTTTGCATTTCCTTTTGCAAAATTCAATCATGTTCTGCAAAACCAAAAACAACTTTTTTTTCTTCTACAAAACAACCAAAGGAAACACCATGAATAAATATTTGAAAATATATAGAACTTGAAGCATAAAAACTTTTACCAAAATAATCATATTCGGTATTAAATAACTCGAAAAAGGTTGATATGCGGTAAAACAAAACAACAAAACCAAACCTAACCTATTGCAAGATTCTTTTATTTTTTTATAACGCTTTGATAAAATAAAACAAAAAACGGTCAATATCTGAAAACGAGTTGTTAAAAGCAACTTCAGAAACAACAACAATAATAAATAAATAAAATAAAGTCTTAATGTTTCCTAACAGGCATTAATTTAATGTATAATAGTTTTTACCTCGTTGTTCATTTTATTAGTAAATGTGCATCATTTTCTATTTTGTGGATTCTTAAAATCACTAATTTCTTGTGAGTATAATGGTTGCTTCCTTAAGTTTAATTTTGGATTTTTTTTTGTAAGTGATCATTTTGTTATGTATTCTCTTCTAGGTTGTACTAACCCGGCATTGCCTGGGAGTCTTTTTACTTTCGGTTCATTTTTATTTTTTTTACATAACGACTTTCGAGTTACAAAAAAAAGTTTTTTTAACTTTTAAATTTATACATAAGTAAAAGAATATCCGTCCAAGGACAGGTAACATTAATTCCCTGAACAGAAATGTCCTCTTACAAAGATTAACATCAAGATATAATTCTATTGAACCGTATGTCGAGAACCCGTATTCCAATTTTGATCAAAATCCATTACATGATTTTGATTCTAGCAAATGTCTAAAATTTAAGGCTTAAGCTTAAGAGGTCAAGAAGAAATTGGAATTCAGGAAATCTTGTTTAATTGGTGTCTAATGACTATGGATCAAATTCAATGCAAATCTGAAATATTTGAATTTTCAAATGGGAGGTTGTGCCCCTTAAAAACCCTTTAGAATACTAAAAAAAAAACCTTCCATTTGGGAATATTTATTAATTGGTGTCCAATACCTATTCAAATTTCACAAAATAAGAAGTATCTAAATTGTCTATTGAACTAAATTTGGCCCACATTACACACCCTTATGTCTAGTAGCTGTGTTCCAAAATTGGTAATGATCGGTTAATTAGTTTAGGAGTGAATCCAGTACATACAAATATATAAACATATACACATACATAACTTTGTTTAGATAGAGATAAGAGCTAGCGGTGCCAAATCATCAAACCGGTCAGGGGGTGTGGGGGTTGCTGATTACGGTACGAATGCAGGGAGGGGGAAACTGGCTATACCTTATGTGCAAGGGAAGGGGAGAAGAAAGTGAAATAAGATTTTAGTTTATGCCATTGCATTTTTTATTAAAAAAAATCATTGATTAAGAGTAAATAAAACAACTATCGTAATTAGAGATGAAATTATTATGTCGAGGTGTGATAAATACACACGTGAAGTTATCTCATAATTTGATTGATATAGATTATTTAAATGTTTGGTGATTCAGCAGAAAAGCAATATTTAATGTTTAGTTTTGAATTTGGATTTCTGTTTTGTCATATGTTCAAAATGAATGAACCATTTGTTCCTTTATGTCTAACAATGTCTTCATTATTATCTATTTGGTTGATTATCTGTTTTATGGCATATCAATCCTTTTTAGCTTGTTTAATGCTCAAGTACAATACATATGGGAAACGATTCATTCCATACAATTCACTAAACACAAGATGTCGTTTTCTCCATAGCTGGAGGGCAATTGTGAGTTCATACCTTTCCCAACGGTATTAGTGTAAAAAGGATTTTGATTTGGGTTCTAACTTCTACCACTGGTAATAGTGAGGTATTTTTGAAACGCTAATGGTACAAACGCAAATTTGGGAAATTCTGATGGAAATTTGGGAAATTCTAATGAAGATTTGATATCTGTCTGTCTGAAGTCAAAACTATACTATTACTTCTGTATCTGAAGCCAAAACGATACCATCAGTTAAATTCAGTTAACTATACTATTTAGGGAGAGGGTAGTGTAGTATGTGTTCGTTTGTCATTATACTATCCTCTCAGGCATTACCTCCTCCTTTGGGTAGTATGCCCACTTGTCATATATACTAGCAAAAATATGCTCCTTCTAGTCACATATTTTTGCTAGTCTGTATAATGCTAAAACTCTGATAATCTTACTAGGTTGTTTGTGCTTTGAATGTTTTTAGATGGTATGAGGAAGTGCGAATGAGGCGAGAAGTGCTGGGAGATGGAGAATTTGGTGGGAGTAGGGCAATAAGGGGATGTGGGTGAAGGAATGTGGGAGGAGGAGGTAAATAAGGAGGGTAGCGACTGGAGCTGAATACGAGAAGGAAAGTAAGCAGGAATGAACAATGCCAGATGGGACTTGAGTTAAATTTAAAATCTATATATTTGGATCAAACATGCTTTTACCTAATACTTTAAATAGAAATATATAGAAAAATGTCATCAAGTCCTTATGAATCAATTTTATGAGAAATAAAAATATCTGGAATAAATACTAAACTGTTTGCAGATTTTTAATTTTTATGCTTTAAAATTTATTTTTTATTCAACTTGAGTTAATTATCATGAAGATGATTCTTAGTAGAATTGAAAGTAAATAATTTTTTCTCTGTTGATAATTGTAACATGGCTAATATCGAAGGGTTGGGGATATCTTAAGTAGGATGGCCCCCTAGAGTGAATGTGGTATTGGGGTGACAGATAATTCTAGTTAAGAGTAGGATAGACATTTTTTATCACTTTGAATAAGGATGACAAATGACCTCCAATTCCCCACACTTTGAATGGCCTTATGCCTAATTTGTATTGAATGTAAATATTTTGTGCAAATAAATAATTTAGAGTCTAGTATCTTTTCATTTGTTCTATCCTCGGTTAGTGAAGGAGAAATCCTTCTAGATTGAGGCAATTAAATTTTTTGTCCCAACCCAGTGTTTCTTTTTGGATTTTCCCCCACATTAAAAACCGACCTCGTGTCGAACTCTGCTCTCGCGGGGAACGAAATAAATAGGGGCAAAAGTTGCTTATTTAAAAAAATCAGACTTTGAACATAAAATATGATAATTCTCATCTTTTATTTTTCCTAAGATGGATGAGTGAGGATGAGTTTCAAAATACCTTGGTCATAAAATAAGATAGACATATAAAAAAACAAAAAATGAGAAAAGTAAATGACACCCTTTATTACTAATGTTGCCCCCCCCCCCTCTTTCTAACGTTACCATTCGTGGAAGTATCATGATTTCAAATCTTATCCATTTTTACTACAGGGACTTTCCTATAGATCTCAGTAGATTTAGCTTTCTTTTCTTTTTGTTTAATTTATGGTAAGAATTTGTTGAAACCCTCGTTTGTGACATGGAAAATACATATCTCCATTCCTTTCCTGACCTTGCCATATAAGTAATACCAGCATCAGATTTCTGCTTGTGGAGATTTTTCCAGTACAAATCGTTATAACTGTTTTTAAGTTGTATGAGAATCTTCCAAGAGTGTCTGGATGGTTTTTAGTATTCCTTCTAAAGGGATTTCCTATATCAAAAAAAAAAAAATGTTCAGATTTGTTTTCATTTAAAATTATATATATAAGCTGTGTGTGTGTTCCCTATAGAAAGAAAGGTTAGAGAATTTACATAAAATCTAAAAATGTATTCTTACGTAAAATTTACCGGAGACAATGGAAGGGTTTCTGAATCTCTAAGTGCACCCCTAAGGGGGCTATGAGGGTATAACCCCTTTAAAACTTCAAATATATCCTATTTTTATGAAATTTAAATCATATCTATAAAATTCTCCATGAAAGAAATGGAAGTTGTCCAGAGTTTCTGTTAAACTCTATGCTGAATATCTACGTGCCCCACCTCTAAGTGACCCGTGGGGACGGAACTCCCTTAAAACTTCAAATCTGTATATCCGATTTTAATGTAATCTAAACCATATGTATAAGACACTGAGTCGGAGTTTTCCAATATTTCAACTTCTTCCGACTATATTACGGTGCAAAACGGGGGAGGGGGGGGGGGGGGGCAGTAAAAAAAAAAGAAAAAAAAAGTAATATGATGTTATGAGCATAGTGAAAAAGTACATAGTAGTGATTTTCATTCAATCCAGAGCAACGTCGGGTTATCCTGCTATTATATATAAAATCAGCTATCTCTGCCAGGTAGTGCCCGGGTTTTTTTATTTATTTTTTTTTTTTTTTACCAGATTATTTTTTTTCTTAAATAGGATTTTGAAAGTTAAATTTAATTATTACAATATCGTTTAGTCATTAAATTATTAATTAAACCAAATTTTTATAAAACTAAAACTAATTTTGTTAAGGTAATTTTTTGATCTCTATAAAATTATTGAATGTAAAAAGCATCCAAAACTTTCAATCTTTGAATACATGATGAATTTGCTAAGAATTGCAAAGCCAGAAATGACTTTCTGTGTTAATTTAAATGCTTCCAAATTCCTTTCAAATTTCCAAGGATCACGAAGTAATACCCCCACCCCCACTATTAACAAAAGCTTAAAATGGATTACTTGTTTACAAAGAAGCGGAGATGCATTCTGGTGGATTCAATTAATGCAATTTGGTTTGTTAAAATAGGATTTAAAAAATTTTGTTTCATTTTACGCTATTGTTTTTAATAAATATTCACTTAATAGTAAGTAAAAATAATAATTCACTAATTATCAAAATTACATCGACACAAGATGCACACACACACACACCCACACACACACACACACACACACACACACACACACACACACACACACACATGAGTTTGTCTCATAATTTTTTTTTTAAGACGTTGTACACAAAATCATTGTATTGTTAATGTGCTGTCTTTTTTGGTCCCTTTAATTCAATTAACAGAAGTAGACACTCACCCCCCCCCCCCCCCCCATCCTTGATGAACCTATGACATCAGAAGGTATTTTTAGATATAAACTAATTGGCTGGAGAATGCTTGTTTTTACTTCCCTTTTCTGTTTTGGCTTCTCTTGGATGTAAATAGTACACACTGAAATGCCTAGCACCCAAATAACCCTGAAACCCTCTTAAGAGATGAACCGACTCTTTTTGTTTGTACTAACTTAATCTGATGAACCCTAATTCCTCATTTTTAATATTTGCAGTCACAGGTTTGATATTGAAATCGAACTTATGATGCTTTCTTTTATATTTACTATGCCAAAAGGGGAAATAATCTTTTTTATAAAGTTGTGTATGTATGTGGAAAATGAAATAAGGAAAACCAAAATATTAATTAAATATCCATCTACGTTTCACTTTTATTAGGTTTCATCAGGATGGGAAGTTTGAAGAAAAAGAAAAAATACAGCAACAAGTTCCAAAGTCTGAAAAATAAATGTGAGGAAGCGCTCAGCAGTTAGAACGCTGAGAAATGTGGAACGTTATATAAACCGTTGACTTCTGAACGCTCCCTTTTCAAACTTTTATCGGCTGTTCTGCCGTAGCACATTTAAACTTTACCACTGAAACTGTACCATATCCCTCAAAGAAAAAACATTAAAATTTGAAACTAATGTTATGTTTATTGCTTATCGCCGTCCTGGAGCAGGTATTTTTCTAATTTATTGTATGACGTAAAGTCGGTCTCTTCTAATTATACATTAGAAGAGCCGAACTTTACTTTATATATTAGATAAGATACCATTGAAAATAGTTTCCTCTGGAAAATAGATATTTACTTATGACAAGAACCGTTTGAGTTACAGATTGGTTCGATGAACAAAACTGAGTTTGTTTCTGCAATTATAACTATTGATCATGCTGAATGATTGATCATCTCAAGTAAAATTTAATTTGAAAGGAATCTTTACTCATTTAAAAATGCTTTAGTACTTGACTTTCTCTCTAGATAAATATAAAACTGTCTGTTGTTAGTTTATATTGAAGATTGGTGTTATATAATGTACCTTCATAAATCTTTAATTCATGGACGGCGGCACCCGGGGGGGAGGCAGAGGGGGCTCAATCCCCCCCCCCACACTTTTATGAATAATGAAGTTATATATGCATGTGTTTAACCGCCCCCCCCCCCACACTTTTATAACTGTCCCGCCGGTCCTGTAATTCCAGTATTAAATTTTAATATCTTGAAAAAATTTATATTTTTTATTTGCCCATTTCTTGTATAAATGAAATATTTAAAATGAATCATATTTCTTTTTCTTTCAGAAGCTATATTCAATCGTCCTCTCCCAGATGCGCCTATTGATGTACTGGGCACAAAATGGATGTCCAAGGAAAATCTATTGTCCAGCCAGACAGAAGATGATCCAAATCTATTTGTAGCTTTATATGATTTTCAATCAGGAGGAGAAAATCAGCTCAGTATAGTAAAAGGTATGTTTTTTTCTTCTTTTTTCTTCATCTTCATATAATACTAAGTATGTGGATTTTGTTTGTTTGAAATCAGCAGCAGCAAAACCAGTCTGCCAGCTGTAACTGCTGGCTGCTGATATAAAGGAAGTATTATATAGAGCTAGTTTATACCTGCTGATTGAGCGGTGTTGGTACAGTACCTGAGTATGTCAATTACCATCTTTATCTCGCTTTTACCAATTTATAGCTAGTACGAAGAAAAATATTTGCTACTTAGTATTTGCATGAGAGTAAGTAACTATGATGAATGTATTTACGTATTGTTTTTATTAGCAAAATAGATTAGAAATTGTTTTTTAAGCAAAAAATAATTTGCTTTGAACTAATGCAGAACGCCCTTTGTCTAATTTATTTGCAGATTGTAAATAACAAAAGTTACTTAGTTTAAAAAAATATTTATACATTTTTTTTTATGTTATGTTAATTTCTTTAAATTTATAACACATATTCAGTTAAAAAAATTCTTTAGACTTGTGCAAGATTCGAACTCTGGTATTGACATTGTAAAAACTACTGCCTTAGTAAGGTGTACTCTGCCTATACTTTTTTGTCAACCAATCACGTTTCTATTTGCATACGAACAAACTCCTGAAACACAATAACTTTTTCATAGTATATACAGGGTGTCTCAAAAAAATGTACTCACTCTTAGAATGACGAGAAAACCTTTATTTATGAACATAGAGAGAAATGAAATAGTAATTAAAGTAAAATCATTCTACGAGTGAGTACATTTTTTGAGACACCCTGTAGATGAGTCATGGGCAAAGGCAGTAAAATGGTTAAGTTTCTGTTATTAATGGGAAGCGTGTAAAAAATATTGGAAATAAGAATCTTATGTAAATAGTGATACAATTTCTTCAAATCTAATACGTGTTCAATAAACTACCGATAAATAAATGTACTTTTAAAATATCTTTTTTTTTTCCCCTCTTCATAATTGGGGTCACCATTGTAAGAATAGGGGATAACAAATCCTCTATCTTAATTTAACACACAAAATGAATTAACGAAATAACGAAACTTTTTTACAACAACAACGAAAGGGGTTTATTCACATATAAGGTTACCTATACCATTTGGTATAGGTGGAATAAACTTAGGACAGTATCCGAAAGAAGAAAATAAGCCCTTAGTTCAAATATCTTCAGATGAAGATAGCAGGCGCTGCGAGCGTCTAGTGGACCAGGAGAGGGGCTGAGGCGATTCTTCTTGACTGGTGCCTGGGTATCGTCTGGTCATCATCTGCAATACTATAAGGGAGCTCAAGTAGTCCCTTAGAGAACTAATGATATCAATGCGTCCTGCAAGTTGATTGGCTAAACCAGCTCACAGAGACACTGATACGCATTAAGAAGTAAACATCATTTATAACTGCTACAAGGTCTCTAAAATTAATACAATGTACCAATGTTCAATTGTTCAATGTACCAACATCGACTCATTGGATCATGGGTCATCTAGCATTCTTTAATACTACTGTAGTGTGTGTAGTTCATTAGTATTTGATAGTATTTTTGTTGATGTAATTTTAGTGTCTTCAAACATTATGCAAAGATTTTTTTTATTATTGTAAATAATTTTTGCATTTCAGAATGATATAAAATCACAAACCTTATCACTTGAAGAAAACACTTTTTGTAGATTTCTTTTGTCATCATTCTTCTGTTTCCAGTTGCTGGCAGCCATGGATTTGTGGAAGTCCATCTTTAGAGATAATTAGCTTTTTTTTTTTTTGTTCCCCAGTTCCTGAGCTGAAAGAAGTTATCCAGAAATGCTTAAAATAGATTTTCTTCATGAGAAATGTGATTTTCTTTTTCCTCTTTTGCCAGAGTTTTCTTTTCACCATTCACGCTACAAAATAACTGAATCTGTTCTAAATGATGACATAAAATCGTTTTTCAAACGAATATAACGCTTACATTCTTCGGATGGTCAATATTTTCAAGTGTTTCTTTTGATAATTTAAAATTATATATTTTATATTTATATCTATATAGATATCTTCAAAAACCAAAAAAACAAAAACTGAAAAACCAAAACAAAATTGGACAATCCTGTTTCAACATCTGTCTCATATATATATATATATATATATATATATATATATATACTAGAGGAATACCCGTCCCAGGACGAGTAAAATTATTCCACGAACAGAAGAGTTTTGCACCACTTTTATGTCCCCATTACAGATTAAAATCAATATATAATGATACTAAACCGTATGTCTAGAATCCTATATATATATATATATTTCATAGTACAAAATTTTATTACAGCACGGAATATGGATATTTGTGACATTTTGGTGGGGGTGGGGGGATTTAGAAATGGTAAAAACGAGAGAAAAAATATAATTGCATAAATTTACTAAGTCGGCTTTCGTCAACATTCATCAAGGTAAATACGTGGAAGTAAAGTTTATGTACTGCGATTAAAACCTGAAATATCCCAGTGAAATAAAGACCAGTGACAAGTTTTTTGGGGGAAAAAGGGGGAGGTCACAAGTGGATAACATTCAGCCCCAGGAGCCACTCCTTTTGCTGACATAGGGAAGGTTTTAATAACTTAATATAAATTGTTTCCAGAACTTTAACATGGAGCAACGAATGTGATCTCATGACAGAGAAACTATCACACGTGTAAGCCGATACACGTTTGGCACTATTTATAAGGTGTTCAGCAATAACTGACCTGAATGTGTTAACCAAACAATTTAAATTGTTTAGTCGACCCTGCCGTATTGCAGGGAGGGGGGGGGGTGTTGTTTGATTCTGGAGTCAAGCTTTTTGACCATCCTACCCACGTATTCAGTATCACACCGACATTTAAATTTATAAGTTATATTACTAATATGGTGGGGTGGAAGAACATCGCTATGCACAGATTTTAACAAAGGTTGAGCAGAAAACACAATTCTAGGGTTCATGGTCTGTTGACAGCGACGTACAGCTGCAGAAATTTGATTAGCAAATTTTATGCTTACATTACCTAACCAAGATTATCTGAGGTATGTTGGACATTTTGGAGGACCAAAAAGTTTAGGCTTATGAAAATGGGTGATCTTAGCAGCGATACTTGAACTCACAATATCGAGAGGGTAACGATTATCGATAAGAACCACTTTGATAAACTGAATCTCCGAATCAATTGGGGATTCAGAGCAAATCATTCAGGCATGATGAACCAAACATTTGATTAGATTTATTTTTCTTTGTTTGAGACAAGAGTCCCAATGACAGTATAAGCCAGTAAATGTTGGTTTGCATTAAACAAATGCACTAGTGCATCTATAAAAAGGAAGAGTGGAATTATTTTCCTTCTCACAGGTGAATTTTAAGGATGGATGTAATTGATTAAGGGCATTAAGAAATAGTACGGAATCTAACTCATAGTTGAACACGTAAATAGTATCATCGACGTATCGAAAATAGGTTGGTGGTCTATTGATGCAAGCCAAAAGATTATGCTCATGGAAACCCACAGAGATATTGGCCAACGAAGGACCAAGAGGTGACCCCACAGAAATATCATCAGTTTGTTGGTACATGATGTTATTGAAACTAAATTTGTAGCAAACTACATATGTTCAATGAAGACATCCTCGGAGATGGTTGGACCAACTGATAAACCACGATATAGTACATCGGCACAAATATCGGTGGTTTCTAGCAAGGGAACACACATGTAAATAAACTGATAATGTCAAAAGAACACATTTATTTTCAGCAGAAAAGGGACAGTTATGTATGTAGTCAGCAAAAGTAAATTAATCTTTAATACAGTAAGCTTAATATACTTCAAGAACTGGTTGAAGCAATGCTGACAACCATTTAGCTAAATTATGCTGAACCGAACCTATGATAGAAAGAATAGGTCGTAAGGATATATTGTTCTTATGTGTTTTTGGTAACCCATAAAGACAGGGTCTTATAGACCCTATTGGTCATATACGTCCCCAGGAAGAGTGCTTTTCTTACCCAGTTTAAGTACTCTTTTTGTAAAATTACTTTCAATAGAAAAGGTTTTATCATGCATACTTACAGGTCCTAGTTTTTAAAATTTATCAATGTCATCCAAGATCACCATCATTTTTGCGACATAATCAGCATAATCTAGAATCACCACTCCTGAACACTTATCTAGTTTGGTAATGATAAGGGACTGATTTGACCGGAGAGATTTGACGGCAAAAAAATATTCATTTTGCCAATTGAAATTAGAACGGCCAATGGGAGTGCCTGCATAAGCGTAGGCAAGGTCATTAAGTCTTGCTTTTGATGCTGAGGGCTGGTTGACTGAAGATGGGGACAACTTCGAAATTTGTGAGAATAAAAACTCAAATTCCGAAAATATGTCCGCGTTTAATGGATACGGATGGAATACAGAATTCCAAGCCGTGAGACAGTACAAATTGCTCAGTATTAGTCAGTTGGTATGAAGAAAGATTAAGGATATTCTTAATATTAGTTGTAGAACAACCAAATCTCTTTATAATAAGAAACCTAAGTTTTCTAAGGTGGTTGGTATTCAAAAAAATCAAAGCCACGTTGGTCAAGTGAAGAAAGATAATGGAAAAAACATAGATAATAAAAGAAAGATAGTCTTTTGACAAAATTTTCATAGCGAACAAAAATGTCGCAAAATTTCACAAATGGAAGAGGAACACTTATAAATTTCATCCCGTAAAAATATCCTTTGAACTTTGAGACCACAAACTAATCTAGCTTTAGCAATGCGAAAACTAATATATGAAGGACAAACTCGATTTGCTAAACATATTTTTATAAATTTAATTTGGGATCGAGTTGAACAAATTTTTGCTCTTAATCTAACCAACTGATTTAATTTCTTAATGAAACTAGAAGAGTACCCAGTCCTAAAATATTTAAATAGATTTTTCGTGATACAAAATTTTATTAAGGCATGGAATATGAACATTTGTGACATATTTTTTTTGTGGGGGGAGGAGGGGGATGGGGGTGAAAAGTGGTAAAAACGATAGAAAAGGTATAATTACGTTAATTTACTAAGCCGGCTTAAAATAGTGTAGTGAAGTTTGGGGAAAGGAAAAAAAAAAAGGAGAGGGGGGGGGGTCACAAGTGGATCTCAGAAGCCGCTCCTTTTGCTTACATAGGGAGGGTTTTAATAACATAATATAAATAAAAAAAAGCGCCAATCTGCACATATCGCCAGGACTACACTTATCCTAACATCTTTAAGAACTTGACGTCTCTTTTTGCTCATATCGTGATTCGACCCCTCGGGTTAATACTATCAAAATGAGGAGGAAGAAGAAAAAGAAAACTATAAGACAGTCTCGCCTGACAAAGTTGTTCTACAACGAAAGTTTGCAAAAAAAAAAAAAAAAAAAAAATTAAATAAATGAATTTTTCATTTAAATTGCACGATTGTTAATTTTCAAAATACTTCACTTTTATAATATAAATTGTTTCCAGAACTTTAAGATGGAACAATGAGTGTAATCTACTTATGACAGAGAAAATACATATTTACTGAGCATAAATTTATCGTATTAGGAAGTTTTTCATGATACTTTTGAAAATATATTTATAAAATATCCTTTTTTATGATATCCTAGTGTGTGTGTATAAATATTTTTGATTAAATATTAAAGTGTTTTGTACCTACAGACTACGTCGTTTCGGGCTTACACCCTCATCAGTGTAGGAGGTGGTGGTTTCAGGCGGTCGCATGAGCTAGAACGCAGTTTGTAGATGTAACCTAGAATTACGAGCCTACACCTAGACTGACACGGCCACGAGAAATCATCACAGACAGTATTTAAAATTAAGATATACTTACCCAGGAAGCAGGGTTAAACATCATAATGTCGATAGTGTTCTACGTGTGAGCAGAACTTTGTCGCAGGGTGACAACAATATTGTAATTTCAAATGGGGCTCTACTTTTGAGACTATAAATCTTAAAGGGGCATTTACTATAAATATTTTTAATTAAATATTAAAGTGTTTTATATCTACAGACAATGTCGTTTCGGGCTTACACTCTCATCAGTGCAGGATGTGGTGGTTTCATATATATATATTTCTGAGAAAGTTATGTATATGTTTATGTATTTTTATGATTCACTCCTAAACTAATTAATCGACTTTTATGAATGTTTAAATACAGCTACTAGATATAAGCCTTGGTAATATGGGCTATATTTAGTTCTATGATAAGAGGCGGGTGAATTATTTTTTGTTCAAATTTTGATGAATAAACTTGGATTATTCAACTTGAAGCCTATTTAATTTTGTTTGCCTAGGACATGCAGTTACTCAGATATTCACTTCTCAAACGATGTGACATTTTTGCAAAACTATTTTACATTATTTGAAACAAAAAATCTAATTGTGTTTTAAATTTAGTTTTTGAAATCTATCGTGCCAATAAGTTTCCAGTGCAAAAAAAGATATTGAAGAAAACTGTTCTATATTTAGAAATTTCACGAATTATTTAGAAGATCTCAATTAAATATTCTTTCTTTAGTAAGGTAATTAAACCTAAAGATTCTCATCTTTTATTAATTTAGTCACTTTTCTTTGTATACCTATGTGTTATATTCAAATGAAGCTAGTTTGGAAGGATTCTAGAAGCTCTTAATTTAAGAGTGTTTATAAGAATAAGTAATTGTCTATTCCCACTATTCAGTACACCTGAAAATAACAAAAAAACTTCAGGTATAGTACATCATCGTTCTGGTCCCAATAATTATTCTACTTTCATATAGTGTTTAGCAGGGTTGCGGAGTTAGAGGTTTGGGAGGGAGTTAGAGTCGAACTCGTAAGAATGCTAAGAGTCGGAGTCCGATTTCTTAATCTTTGAAAAATCGACAGACAGTCTGACTATTGGGAGGGTTTAAAATAAGGAATCCGAGTCGTATTTTCTATAACCCTAGGAGTCTGGGTCGGATGTTTTGGAATTTTCAGAGTTGGATATTTTGGTATCGTCGGAGTTGGACTTTGCAAACTGCAGTTACATAACTTTAAAGTTTTTAATTACAGTTATTTCACAATTAATTGTCAACAAGCAGGAGAGTGAAGCTATTGCGTGTAGATTGCTGTCTTTAATGTTTGGCACTTCAGTTTATCGTTGGGTGGTACAAAATGCTTCTTTGTATCTAATTGAGTTTGTACATGGATGTTGACTGAATGTGTTGAATCTGATTATTACGACTACATTGCACTGTTATGCTCATTACACTTAATGAGGGTTAGACTAAACAATTAATACAGACTTACTCACAATATTAGCGACGGAAATTACTGAATCGTATCGCTTGTATCATACACAGTAAACAAAGTTATTCTAGTTTTACATTTCACTTTCTTGTACTAATCGAAGAATAATCCCCAGTAATCTTTATATTTATGAACTTATGAGACAACTTCACACGTTTGTATGTGTATTTCTCACATCAACGTGACTGCACTTGGATTTTTTTTCTAACTGCTAATCGAATATTTATTAAAATAAAACAATGCAATAGTGTAAAATAAGATACTTTGTTTAGATCCTATTAAAAAAAAATAATTTCATTATGAAATTAAATCCACCAGAATGCATTTAGGTTTCTTCGTAAACAATTTGGCCATTTTAATTTTCTATATAAATATAGACATTACTGAGCATTATTCTTCCATTATTTTATTACATGTAACAAAGTCAAATGTAGAACAAGAATAACTCTGTATAATAGGTGAGTGAAAAAAAAAAAGATTGAATTACTTTGTGACTCTTCAGAATTGTAAAGGAATTTTGAAACATCTAAACTGTTGAATAGAAAATCATCTAAACTAGCTTTAAAATTCTTAACAAATTCTCATCTATTAAAAAGTTTTAATTTTGGAAGCTATTTAAATCCAATAATTTTATAAATAAATATTAAAACAATATAACCGTAACAAAGTTATTGTTTTATAAGAATCTGGTTCAACTAATAATTTAATCACCAAACAATAGCATAATAATTAAATTTAACTTTTGAAGTCCTATTTTATAATTTGGTAAAAAATAAAACCCAAACAGCATTGTTTTAATGAACAAAAAAAAATGAAAGTAAAAAGATTCCCAGATTTCTTATAAAGAAAGTAAATCTATTTTAAGCATTTCTGGATAATTTCTTTCAGCTAAGGAACTGGGGAACCAAAACACATTAATTATCCCCCAAAAAGGGCCTGTACAAATTCATGGCTGCTAACAACATGAAACTGAGCTTCTCAGACTTTTGGGAACATTTTGCATCTCTGGTATTTGTACCTCATAATTATCGCAGAACATGAAATATTAACCGTGTGGGTTCTTACATTGTTGTTCTTGTATTCTTTTCGGTACATGTTTGATGTATATTTCATGAAGATTGATATCATTTAGCTTTTACAGTCTGTCATCATTTTTAACTCTATCTTTTGTGCTGGTTGATTGCAATTTCTATTTTCTTCAGTCTAAAATAATTTGTATAGACATCTCAGTAGATGTATGAAAAGTACATACAGATCTGCTTAGTTGGACACATTGAGTCAGAAATATTTACAGTGCCATCATACATTATTTCTTTTGGTTTATCAGGAATCTTTTAATATAAACTTAGTATTGGCATGCACGAGTTGTCATGTTTCTTGACTAATTCTTTCTGCTTTTGTTTTATTTACTTAAGGCTCTTCTGAAAGTATTTAAAAATCTTTCAACTAGTCCATTTACTTGTGGATGATAGTGTTGCATTGTGAGATGTTTTCAAATACAACTGCTATGCAAGTTTACCAAATTCTGTTGGTGTTAATTATGTTCCGTAATCTGAAACTAATGTTTGCTAAACTGAATATATTAAATCTTTACTAATAAAAGATGTGTGCCTGTTTATCCATTAACCATTTTTAGGCGCTCAGACATAGGAACTTGAAATGTTGTAGGCATGATCATATTTATCTTTTTTTTACCTCAGATTTTAATGTGATTTAAACGATAGCTCAATTGTTGACCCTTTGAAGAGGATCTAATAGAAGGTAAATTCCACAAAGTTTGCACTATGATTTCAAGAACATAACTTCCATTTTTCATTTCCATCATAGCAATGGTGTTTTTAATTGATTTGAAGTATTTTGGGGTCCAACTTCTTGAATATTTTAAAGGGATTCCTTAGAGAATGTTTCTCACTGAAAATGTTTAACCTCTGATTTTAATGAGATTTTCAACTATTAACAAACACATTATCTATTACTAATAGATATTTAGTATCTGTCAATCTGAAACCGAACTATACTATCACTTCTATCTATTAATAATGGAGATTTGGTATCTATACGAAGCCGAAACTATATTATTATTACTATTTTTCAATGCTCAGTTTGTGGGTGGTGGTGTAGTATCTGTTCGTTCATCATGATACTATCCTCCCAGGCATTACTTCCCCATTTTTTTTTTTGGGGGGGGGGGGTAGTAGGTAGTGTAGTATTTTTATAATCATGATACCATACTCCCAAACATCACCCCCTCCTTTGGAGGACAGTATAGTATATGTTTGTTCTTCATATTTTTGTGAGTTAAACTAATTCTCGAAATTTGAGCAAATTGATAATTTTAAGACCACCTAATGGGAGCTTAACTACAGAAGAAGAAGAATGAACATTTTCTAAGCTCACACCTCTCAACATGTAAACGCTATTTTCAGTCTTTTCAATTGCAGTCAATGTTTTTGATTTCTTTGAAATATTTTAAAGTCTGACTTCTAATTATTAAAGAGCTGAAGAGTACCTTAGTATTATGAACTACCCTTGGGGTGGTTATTTCAGCTAGTAATTGATATAGAAAAAGAATATCCTTCTTAGCTGTCTACTCTCAGGAAACTGCTTTGAATCGGGCAAAATAAATTTTTTTTTTTGTATAAATTGTTTTGAATGAATCTAAATTCTGATATAAACTGTTTCGCTAGATCTATTTCTTCTTGTAAAGTTACTTTTGCTGCCAAAACACATTTGATGCCAGACATGTATGATTTCGTTTTTCCTCTTTTATCAAAATACTGTTAATATACATTTGAAGGATTTGATTCACATATGGTATGGAATCATTTTAATGTTTTTGTTGTGCTTTTGAAATGTATGCTTGTTTGAATAAGGTTCCCCAAAGACTGACATTGAAGTAAGTAATATTTTCTAATTAATACAGTTGATCATATCAGTCTGTGCATCTCTTTAATGTCTATGGACAGCCAAACCATTTGAAATTTGGTAGGAATTATCACCTTTCTCTGTGTTACTTCTGATGCCATAATTTCTTTGAAGAAATTAGACCAAGCCAACTTTATGAGTAAATTTTTAGTCATACTGACATACATAATATCAGTAATAAAAAAAAAACTCCAATTTAGAAATAAATAGCAGTATTAAATGCAGTTAAATACTTAAGCAAAACTAAAATTAAGTAAAGATTTGTCGGTTTATGGGTAATTCAGGACAGGGTAGAGCCATTGCGTTTGACATCTCGAAGGCGTTCGACAGAGTATGGCATTCTGGTCTCCTACACAAACTTCAGGGTTATGGTATTGGTGGTGAGGTTCGTGACATTATTAGGTCTTTTCTTTCTGATCGAAACTTGAGAGTAACTTTGGACAGTTTCTCTTCATTCTCTTTTCGTATCAATGCTGGTGTTCCTCTTGGCTCTATTCTAGTCCCAACACTGTTTCTTCTCTATATAAATGATCTTCCAGAAAATATTGTTGAGAAAATTAACATCTCTGCTGATGATACCACTCTCTATTCTGGTGTTGCTTCTCGTCCATCTTCCTTGGATTAGTTTGAATATGCAGCTGATCTAGAAATTGACTTGGGTTCAGTTGTGGATTCGGGTACGAAATAGCTTGTTTTGTTTAATCCTGTTAAGACTGCTAAAAAAGTCGGTTCTCTCTATCGCTCCAAACACTTTCTCACACCTGAGACTATTCTTTATCTCTACAAATCTACTATCAGACCACGTCTGGAGTACTGTTGTCATATTTGGGATTGGCAAATCTCTGTTCCATTTGAGGGTTCTTGATAAGGTACAGAAACGTATCTATAATTTGATTTGCTCCCACCCTTTCTTCTCTACACCCTGTATCTCTCACAGATGTGATGTTGCTAGTCTCAGTCTTTCTATAAATACTTATATGGAATGTGTTCTTCAGAATTGTGTGATCTATTCCCTGCTTCCTTTGTTCCAGCTTGTTTGACTTGTTGGTCTAGTGGTCTCCATCAATTCGCTGTTTTGATATCTCATTGTAATACAGCTTCCTATTCCAGTAGCTTCTTTCCAAGAACTGCAGGCTTGTGGAATTCTCTTCCTGTTGACAGTTTTCTTCCTACCTATAACCTTGGTCTTTTCAAGACTAAGGCCAATAGGTATCTCCTGTCTTTGCGATAATCATAGTTTGTTCTTGTTAGCTCCTTACATCAAGTGGCTTCATGCCTTGTCTGGAGCGATTTCAAAAAAATATTGGTTATTCATCCCTTAATATACATTGTGTCTAGCAAGCTAGAAAATACGGAATCGTTCTAAACAATCGTCATGATCATCTAGTGGTGGTAGCGTTACGAAGCTTCTTGACTCTCTCACACCGTCTCTCTCTATCCTCTATCACACTATGTAGGTCTTCATTAGTGTGAGTCCTCTATTAATTGCTGGACGTAAGTTCTGTGTGGCCTCCCCACTTAACTGCATCCCGGTTTTGGCATTCACAAAAGAGCATCGCTGACCAGCAAACCTAGTTCTTCTCTCTGTTATGAAGGCTGAGATCTGAGCAAGGTGTCCATAGAGTTGCTCTCTTATGAGGTGCCGCCTCCAGGCAGAACTTTACTTTAATAACTGGGTTCACGTAATAGTCAAACCCATAATGACACATAAAAGCAGTAACACAGATCTTTATAGTAAATGGAAGACATCCATTTAAGATCTAGAGATACAAGTTCGAATCCCAATGTCATAGATGACAGTAATGCACTTACAAAATTTCATTTCGTTAATCAAGTTGTCTGACTGTATATGTTTGAAACCTATGGACGCTCAAACTGCTCAACATAGAAAACTGAATGATCTGATTTTCGAATAACATCAGTCATTTAATCTCTATTTTCACAGTTTTACCTCTTTTTAATTGCTTTAAAAGTATTTGTGGATTTCTTGGTTTCTTGCACTTTCAAGTCTGTCTCATTACTATGAATCTGTCCTGGAACAGATAGTCAAGCTAGTAGAAAAATAAAATTAGTCAACTTTTTCTTTTCTTTCTAGCCAAATATTATACACATTAAAACTAATTATTTTTTGTATTTTGGGGAAGGGAATCTGATTCTATAAAAAAAAAAAAAAAATTCTATAAATTTAATGAATATTAATTGTACAAAATTACCCAATATATATTGAATTTCTGGCTTGTTTAATCATTGAAATTATTATTTGCTCTTTTGATTGAGGAAAATTTTTATATCAATTGAGACAGGCTATTATTAACATGACCCATTTTTGAAGGTAGGTAGGTACTGAACTTTAAAATTATAGACAATTAAGATTGGAACAGAATTCTGCAATCTATTTGTAGAAAACTTTCTTTTTTTTTACTCTTTCAAAACCAAATATAGTTGCACAACACTCCGGATCTATTTTAAGTATGAACTTTCTTCCATGCAACGTTTTGTGATATTTTTTCATAACAAAAATAATTTAATTTATTTCAGCTATTATCAATTGGGAGGGGATGAATGAAATTGCTTGCTTTTTGAAATCTGTTAAATTCTTAGAATATCAGTGCAGAAATTTCAAATTTTGAATTGCCAACAGCAATGGTTTTAAAATTTCTGGATCAAACTGGCATTCATTATCTGATGTCGATATTTTCTGTTGATTGGTGAAAAAGAGATTTTTTTTTTTATATTGTTAAAAAAGAAAAAGAATCCAAACTTATGTATTTAAGAAATATTTCAAGTGTATCTTGCACTCTTCAAAATTCTTGTTTCACAATATTTTCCATAATATAGCTAAATTAGGAGATGGGGATTGAACCTTTAGTAACCAATATCAATTTTATAGAAGATAGTTAGAATATATTTAATAACAAAAAAGCTAGTATCGAATTAAATACAATATGGGAACCAGTAATTATACATAGTAGATTAGAACATCAACAAGAAAATTGCAATATGAATAATAGTTTAAAATAATGACAATTCTATACTAATAAATAGGGTACTTTCTTAGATTAGGACCCAAGCTAAAATCGACTTGGTGTAGGTACTTTCCGGATGTTTACATAAACTGCCAGAAAGTACCGAAGCGGTTAGCCAATCAAATTGCGAGAAAATAAGCCGCCACCATTTCAACTGATTGAAACAAATAAGCAGACGACATGTCAACATTTCAACTGATTGAAATGCGAAAGTACTGCAAAGAATTTTCACAAGCTATCACTGGCTGTTGCGTCTCCCGAAAGGCGTGATTAACTTTTGTCAGGAAGAAAAACTGATCACAAAAGAAAAAAAATATTCAGGCAAAAAACAAAAAAAAAAAACCCAACTTCAAGCCATAACCCTAACAAAACCAAAAATAATTTTCAGTAAATAAAACAGTTAAAAAATATAATTTATCACCTCTTTATTTTTATTTCTTCGTTAAAAAACATTTCTTTCATACAATTTGACTAAATGTATTATTTGATTTTTTTTTTTTTTTTTTTTTTTTTTTTTTTTTTTTTTGCTTTAAATGTTGGTTGATGTTTGTTTTTTTCCCACTTGTAAATCCAGCCTAATTTTTTTTTTTTTTTGGACGCAGGTAGGTCGACCGACTTGGTGTCAGTAATTTCTGGCAGTTTATGTAAACATCCGGAAAGTATCGATGCCAAGTCAATTTTAGCATGGGTCCTAATCGAAGAAAGCACCATAAATAGTAATACGACACATCTAGACAAGATTAGGTTTAAGAATCCCAAAATTCATACTAGAATTATTCACATGAACATAATGGTTAAAAATTTGGGTAACTATCAATTCTCGAGGTTCAAGGTTCAATCCTTACTACAGGAGATAATAATTAAGAATAACATAAATTAACATTACTACCCGGTCATAACTGATGGAATGAGAACAATCTACCTCCGTTGATTAAATAAAGTATTCGGTTTGATATTCCGTTAAAGTTCCAGAATTCAAAAAGATGCACCTGAAAATCGGAGGTTACATTGACTGAAATGTTGAAGAACATGCTTGTTTGTTTGCACATTAAATGTATTGTTGAGAGAAAGGGCGAATGAGACAAGAAGTGGTGGAAAGAGGAATATAAAGGGGGAGGATTATTATTAGTAGTAGCAGTAGTAGGGTAACAAGGATTCTGATTGGATAAAGTAAATATAGCAGACAAGTCTGAAGTTTATTGCTAAAATCTCGCTAATTTCCGTTAAATTAAAAGCAGGCGGTAATTTTATTCTCTTAACTTCACAAATGGATACACTAATGTACAAACGTTGACGTCATGGATCACTAACTAAAAAACAGGGCAAGACGAGCAATTTTATCGAAGCAAACACCACATTAGTTTGAGTATTAAGAATACTTAACATTCAAGTGATTCAGAATAAGTAATTTTTAAATTGTGTAATTCAGTTTCCAACTTGTAAAATTCACAGAAGGGGAGGGGGAAGTAGAACTGTTATAGTCACTATAAGTGATGGGACAGTTTCAATATTTTTTCCGATACAATTACCGATTCGGATTCAGAATCGCCCAATTGCCTAAAAAGTATAATTTACTTTTTTTATTTTTTGGGGGTGGGGAGAGTGATTTAGTGGAGTCTTCATCTACGTTTAAATATAGATATCATTTTCTTTTGTTTGACAAACTTAATTTTTTTTCCCTTTATGCATTGTATCCAAGAGTTTGATAAACTCATTGTGAGATTTTCATAAATATGAAAAAATAGCACAAATGAAAAATATAGATTTATCATTTGTGCCACTTTTTCTTGTTTATCCACTCGTGTCATTTTTAGCGGGCCATTTTTAAAAAAATTTTTTTTTTTTAGCCATTTTTACTTAAATTCGTTATGATTAATTTTAATTATACTGATAGTTTAAAATCAACAAATTTTTATCATTAGTACCAGACTGAAAATTTAATTTAAAAATTAAAAAAATCGCTTTTGGAATTAGAAATTAGGCTCAAATTTTTCCGATTCTGTTTAATCGTCCCAGCACTAGTCCCTATTTACTTGCCTTCCCACGAGGGCAGAGTTAGACACTAAGTCGGTTTTTAATGTGAACAAAATCCAGCTCCCCAAAAAGGACCACTCTGGATTGGGGGGGGGGGGGGGGTAATAAATTTAAATTTCCTCAGTCTAAAAGAATTTCTCCTTCACTGACTGAGGACAGAAAAGATGAAGTGTAGAATCAGTATCGATACTACACTTTGCTCTTAGCCAAAAGGTCAAGTCAAATACAGCTAGTCAAGAGGCAGAAATAAAAAATCTTCGACCCAAAACTCCACCCACAAGTAAATACACACATATACACGCATGTACAAATACTCTGCAGAAGTGCTGACATCACCAGATAGCAACAGCCGAACTCATTCAACCATATTGACTTGAAGTACCAATCGAAAAGCATCAGCTGAAATAATATGAAAATGAAAGTTTGAAACTTAGAAAATTACACAATAACATACAAGTAGCTGACACAAGTCGTCACCATCGTCCAATGCAAAAACAACTTTGGCATAAAATGACCCAACTAAGTTTGATATGCCATAAAAACCCAACAACAAGGTGGTCCGAAAGTCTTGTTACCCTGACCAAAAAGTAACAAGAATAGACGAACAATCACCAAAGCAAAACTTCATAAAATATCACACATTTCATAGCGCAGCATCATTTTCTGCCATGAAAATGGTGTTCATTACATGAAACCCATTACATTTTCTTTTCTGTTGTTCTAGTCTTCTTATGTTGTTTTATTCTTCTTGAAATGAATCCAAGACGTGTGTTTTGTATTGCTGTATTACTTGTTGCTCTATTGTTGTTACCTTTTAATAGTAGTAACAAGACATTTTGGCTAGGAACAAAGTGTAGTATTGGTTCTGATGCTACACTTAGTTTATTCTGTCCTATCTCAGTGAAATAGAAATCCTTCTAGACTGAGGCAATTAAAATTTTTGTTCCGATCCAGAATGTCCTCTTTTTGGAGATTTGGATTTTCCCCACGTTAAAAGCCGACTTGCGTCTAACTTTGCCCTCATGGGGAAGCAAGTAAATAGGAACAAGACTTTTGGATCATCTTGTAGATCAAGCCTGATGCGACTTATTTCTTTACTTTTTTCTATCAGAAATAAGCGGTCATTTCCACACGTTATATATTTTTTATTAGACATTTATATATATATATATTATTATGATTTACAATTTCAGGAAATAAGAAAAAAATAAATAAATAAATAAAAATGTTCTTTTGTCGTAGAGAAATAAGAGTTCCATTTTATTTTACTTTGCAACCCCTTTTTCTCATGGTATGAATATGATTGTCTTGCAATGGCTTATTTAATCCAGTAGAAAAATTCACACAGAAGTGTTATTATTTTACTTCACAATCGCCACTGGAGTGATTCAGGAAAAAACAAAATGGAAGGAACCACACCCAATTCTTTTATATGATTCTATTCATCATTTCCTCTTTTGCAAAAGGCAGGGATTTCTTTATTAAATAATAATAAGAATAAGAAAATACATGGAGCTTGGAATATGGAGCATTCATAACACTACTGTTATACCAATAATTGTAGGAGCACTTGGAACAATTTCGAAAAACCTGGGACAAAGACTATGAGAATTTGGAGTCAAAGGGAGGATTGATACCATATATATAAATCACGGCACTGACTCAAACAGCTGAAATATTAAGAAAAATCTTTCAGTGTGGAAACCAAAGCACATTGCCAGGTGACATTGACCAACTACGGGTAAGGTGAAGTAGAACAGCCACACGTAAATGCAACTAGAAACATAGATATAAGGTACTAAGACGAATATAAGGGGACCGAACCTGCTGCCGGGGGTCGATAGATAATAAATATCCTCTAATTTGTCTCAACATCGTTTGTTGCCATAGAACACGGCTGGGAGAGTGGAATGACGGAGAAGGGAAAACACTATCCAGATCTCGAGTGGAACAGCATGGAATGGACTGAAATTTTGACGAGACTTATTGTCACTCAAATTTTAGAGAAAGCCAACAGCCGTTATCAGCAAGAATTCGATGGTAAACGGCTGTTGCGAGAACACAAAGTGATTTGCAACAAGTATTAAAAGAAGCAGAGAGTACTGGGAATCTGGGGAGACTTGTCACTCGGATCCCAGAGAACATTATCTGTTTTTTTTGTTGTTTTTTTTAAAAAATTTTATCAGTGAGCGATCACTGATAATGACGCATGTGAGAACTCCTAGTGAGTAAACACTAAAACAAATAAATATAAAACTGTTAGTCTGGTCGACAAACACGTCTTTTTAATAGACGCTATTGCTTGTTTATCAGATCAAGATGTATTCAGGTTAAAAAAAAGTAATTGTATGGATTGAAAATTACTAGAACCATTTTATAGACTGTCTTTTAAATTCAGTATACAAAAGATTCAAAGCATTATTTTCTATGAAATAATAGTTTAATTTTTACAATGAAAAGAAATGTCACCTGTAATGTATAGCTTTGTTCCTAAAGTACTTTTGGTTACCTGAGGACTTTATTTGAATTGGTGGGAAAACAGCATATTCCCAGGTATTCCCTGATATAATTATTATATCAGACACCATGTACAATTGTAGTTTAACTGAAATATCATTCGTATTTTCATTAACAAATTTTTCATGGAAATAAAATTTTACCCATTTTGACTTTTTCTTTTAATGAAAAAAAAAATTCAATACATAATTCAACATTTGACAAAATGTATCATGTAGAAGGAGCACCAGTGCTCTCAACGATGTCATCCAACGGGCCTTAGATGTCATGGCTTCTCCATGAACCAGTGGGCCTCGACAAAGGGAATGGTGCAATGGTCTTTTCCTTTTCAAACCGCAATTAGCCAATATGGGATGCAACTCGTGTCAATACTTTTACGTCCTTGTCGGTAACAGAATTTGCGACAACCCCCAGACATGTAGGGTCATCAGTGAAGGACAACAAGCAATCAAAATATGCTGGTCTTCTCGACAGATTTGTATTCCACCTGATCGCCGTGGAGCGATTGGTCTCACCATGTAGGACTTCAACTGTTTGGGTTTATTAATGACGAGCCACACGGGGAATCATAATGAATTGATTTGGCTCTACGAGTGCCTCTCTATCGCTATTGTTAGAGGGAATTCCGCGAGCCTGCTCTCAGCCTGCCAAGCCAACATAACATCTGGTGAATCTTCCCGATGTTCTGAATATAGGTTTTCTAAATTTGGCAGTTGAAACATATTATTTAGAATAGTACAGCAACAAAGTAAATGTTTATGCAAACTTTTAAATTTTAATCTAATATTCATATTTCGTCTTTGACTTTTTAGCCTAGATTTTACTGAGTGACATCTATTCTTTTGACTGTTACGCTCGTCAAATGTCTTGGATTTTGGTCTATAATCAGACTTTTTGTTCCTCTGAATAGGACCAAAAAGTTGTTCCCACATTTTATCAAATGCCACGTGCTACGTTGCTTATATATTACTAGATGTTTCATATCTCCTCTTCCCGACAGTCTCTTTTCTCAGAACAGACGTTGCTAGTCTCTCTCTCTAATCTATCGTTATTTCCACGATAGGTGCTCGACTTAGCTCTAATCTCTGGTCCCCCACTGTAAACAATTCACAGCAAGAACTCGTCTTATTACCACCAATGCATGGAACCTTCCTTTCTTTGTGTACCTAAAACCAAACGAAATTTCCATGAACAGAATTTCTTTCCAAGAACTTTCCATCTGGTGAACACATTACTACAGAACTGTTTCCCAACTGACTACAAAAGTCGTCTTCAAGTCCAATGTCAACAAATACTTGTTCAACTGTCCTCTGTAGCGATCAAATTTTGTCCATTCCATTCAACGTTTTAAATCCTCTCATAATATTGTTCATTTAACTGACGATTTGATTACTCATATCCTCAAGTGGCTTTTGGCCTTGGTAAGTGAAGTGGTGACTCATTAATGACATCTGAGAAGCTTTGTCCGCCAGTCTGTAAATAGGTTAGTCAGACAGACATGCTTCTATTAGAAATAACATGTTTGCAGGACTGTCACGCTGAAGTTTAAAATAGCATTTTAACTGCCAAATGTGCATATTTAATAGACACATTATTTATTATTTTCTATAAGAGACCCTGTCCGTCAGTTAGTCCGTCATGCTGAAGTTTGAAATAGCATTTTCTTTGGTCTGTCATGCTGAAGTTTGAAATAGCATTTTCTTTGGTTTGTCATGCTGAAGTTTGAAATAACATTTTATTTGGTCTGTCATGCTGAAGTTTGAAATAGCATTTTCTTAGGCATGTGTATGCAGTGTGATAATGTATGGTAGTGAAACCTGGCCAGTGAGGGTTGAGGACATGCGTTGCATGAAGAGAAATAATATGAGAATTATATGATCAATGTGTCTTGGGCTTATTTATGATGACCTCAGACAAAGGTTAAATCTGGACAGTATAGAGAGATGTCTGCAGAACAGGAGACTTTGTTGGTATGGCCATGTTGAAAGAATGGATGAGAGTTCTTGGGTTAGATGTAGAACAGTTGAGGTAGCAGGTTCAGTTCACAGGAGAAGGCCTAAGAAAACATGGGAGGAAGTGATAGGGATGGATTTGAGAGGAAGAGGGATAAATAAAGACCTGGACAGAAATAGGTTAGTTTGGAAGTCAATTTCTAAAAGCCGTTGAACACATGCTATCATGTAAAATGGACGTTAAACCAAATTTGATAATGATGCGCTTAAGTGTGAAATAGTATTTTTTTTTTTAAATGTATTCTTGTTTTTATTAAAAACCAGTTCTGTTTCCCTTTTCTCTCTCTTTTTGCCCATATTTATTTTTGAAAATTCATAATATTTTTTAGTGACAATTAGGTTTTGAATTTATTAACAATTGCTATTCCTTGGTTATTGACTGTAAAGTGATTTCAAATATTGTTCAATTGTTGACAATATCCTATGAATGTCTTTTTTTCTAAAACATAAATGGGTTTATTTAATCTATTCTCTTTTCCCTTTTTTACAAAAGCATTTTCATTTTTAAACTATGCATTCATATGTTCTATATTAGGTAATGATTTCATGAAGAAATGTTGTTATAGTAATTTTACCTTGAGTCTTTGAAATATTATACTTTATTATATTCCTGAGTTAACTCGGAGGGAAATTACGTGAAAGAAAAAGAAATTATGTAACACATTGATTTCATTTAGGATCGAATCAGTTAAGTTTTCTAAACATTTCTTTCTTTGACATGAGAAAACCTGCTTGTTATTTGTATATTAGTAAATATAAAAAATCAGACCAATTAGGATTTTTTGGTAGCCTTTTTCATACCAAGTCAGGGTCATCCTTGGCACATTCTGTCACTAGGGGCCCCAATTCTTTTGTCTGAATGAGGTGTAGTTAGTTAGGTCCTAAGCATTACCTTCTCATCCAGAAGGAGAGATTGGTTTATTGCCTGAGGCGCTCATACCTGGGAATTCTGACGGTCCATTCTCAGCTATTTTGTACCCTTTCAGAAGAGATCACCGGTTAAATTGACTTTGTCTAACCTTGTTGCAGTGGGAAGCCAGTAAAAACCTCAATTAGGATTCATTCAATAAAGCAAACATGTTTCTAAGTACTAACTCCATCGATTGCTAAGTATGTCGTCTAACCCGTTACTCCTTGTGACTAGAAGCAAAATGTAGTATTTGTTCTGAAACTACACTTTACCTTTCCTGTCCTCAGTCGCTGAAGGAGAAATTTTTCTAGATTGAAGCAATTTTAATTTTTTGTCTCAATCCAGAGTGCCTCTTTTGGGGAGCTGGACCCTTCCCCCCTTCCACACATTAAAAATTGATCTTGTGTCTGGAGGAAAAGAACTGTAGGATAAAAAGAAAGATGGGTATACTGGTGAGAGTAATAAAATGAACATTATATTTCTGAACATATTCCGGATATTAAGAAAAGACAAACTGATTTTCCTCATCATCCTAATTTGAACTGTTAACACAAGATGCATTTTTGGTATATATTATATTTGTTAATTTGTTGACAAGTTCAAAAGAAGAAAGATTGTAATCTTCAATGGTTGAACTTGTTTTTACTCATAGTTTGAGAATCCAATTTCTCAAACATCCTAATTGTGACCAGTTTCTATATTCTAGAGTTTTAAAGCTGGAGTATTGAAAGTAAGAAGGTTGAAAGTTCATTGGGTACACGAAGAGGAGGAGGAGGAGGAGGAGGAGGGGGAGGCAGAACTAGTAGACAGAGTACTTATTTGGGAATCAATCCTGGGAAAGAGAAAGAGGACTAAGACCAACAGTGACTTATGCAGACCAGTTGAGAAATGACACAGGATTTGTGATAAAAATGCCTTGTCACCACTTGTAGCAAATAGAAAGAGTGTGGAAGGGACTTACCTCAAATTTCTGGATGAGTTTGTGCAACGTGTAAGGTCCGGTTACAGGCGAAAAAGAAAAGCAAAGTGGCAGCCGCGCCTGATTGTATGCTGGCGGGTCTCGCGAATTAACGTGAAATTTTGTTACTCATGCAAATGAGATTGTACTGGTTTGGATAAAAAGCCTGTTTTCAGAAAAGTAAGTGATTTGGAGTCGTGAGTTTGGACCACAGCGGGTGTACATACAGTAATAAGGCATGACGATTTTAACCAAAACCACAGGATTGACCACTGATGAATCGAAGATTTTGGATAAACGTTAACAGTGGAGAAAACTAGTCAGTGATGCCTGAACAAGCTTGAAATAACAAGAAGTTGTGTTTAGACTTGGATATTTACAAAATATATTTGAAAGATAAACTTTTTTTTTTATATTGAGTTGTTATCTGCGATGTACTGAATTGTTTTGTTTGTTTCATCCTTTATAATTACAACGTTATGATTGTCAATATCTCTGTCAGCTCATCTATTGTAAAATAGATCTGGCAGATGCTCCGAGGTCATCATCAGTGATGGACTACCTTCACTGCAGGTTTCAGGTTTTAAATCATCAGACTCACTCCACCAGCAACCCAGATATTTCTCAAAAGAAAAATACCTCCTCCTCCAATGTGATGTATTGCTATACACCACATACACATTGCAAACTAAATGACCTGACAGCAAAGCAGACTATATGTGAAATGAATACTTAGCATCAGCCAATGAAAATCGTTTCAACAATCTTATTCTTTGTATTTAAATTATTTTAATGGATAGATTTGGTTATTTTCTGCAGCACGATAGACCTTAATGTCAGCTTCCTTTAACATATTTTATGGTATTCCCTTGTTCCCTGCTCTTTGTCTGCATTTCTATACTTACGATTCTAAGATGATGCGTTAATGAGATGTTTTCCACGGGGAATCGTACCCCGAAGTTGTAATCTAATTATTCAATCCAAAGTAAATAGAGACTAATACTTTACTCCATTTGACACTTAATAAACACACAAATGCTGCCATGCCAATTACTCAAGTTATTATACCAATTCTAGAGAAATGAAGACAACCCACTGATAATAAAAGAAAGGAACACTCTAAGATATTATTCCGTTTAATTGAAACCATTTGCAGGATACATTCCTATAATTTGATTAGATCAGAAATTGAAAAAGGTTCTGTTGTATGTTAGAATATACAGCATATGGTCCTTTCATCAACTCTGGAATCACAGTAGATATCTGAATTGGTTTATTATGGTTAGTCTGCTTTATGGCATATCAACCTCTTTGTGATTATTTAATGCTAAAAGATAATATCTAGTGAAAACAATTCATTGAATCCAATTGAAGCATAATTTTTGTTGTCATTTTTGACAAAAGGTGTTCACTCGTCTGTGTGTGTATATATATATATATATATTTTTAATACTTATCATTCATTCAATGCTTAAAAAAAAAGAACGACCAATATTTTAATACAAAATCCCAGCATGCCCTGGCACTTCCGTTCTACTAATAACAGCGGACAATACGTCATATCAACACACAGACGTCTTCTCGATAAACAAAACTAAAAGTTTGTTTATTTTTATTAAAAAAAAAAAAGAGAAAAAATATATCTCCAAAGATGGAGAATGTCTCCGAAATATATAAGATAAAAGTAAAAAAAATAAAGAAATAAATCTGTCTTGCATTGTAAAGGGCTTTTATTGTCATTTTGATATATATATATGTATAGTATAATAATAATTTTTTTAAATGTTCCGGATTCGATTAAAAAAAAACAACATTTTAATAGAAATAATTGTTTCTGCCCATTCCGAAAACATTTTCTTGATGGACAAAATATTTTCGAAAAGGCTTCATCAGTGTACATTTTTTCTCCATCACAATCAAGCCAAAGAAAAAAAAATACAACCGTCAGCATTTCAAAGTTATTCATTTAACTTAATTTATCCCTTTTTATTTTTTTTTCTTAGACCAAAAAGGGAAATTCTTCCTCAATTCTATTCATTTGCAGATAAAAGTTTAAAACTGATACAGTATGACAATTAAAAATGTCCATCATTAATCGAAAATAATACATATAAAATATATATAAAGGAAATAATAATTCATTAACACCCACCACAAATCTTTACTTTGGTTCTTATTTCTTTCTATCTATAAAATTTTATGATAGAACAGTTACTGGATGGAAGCCTAGGTTCTTAGTAAGCTACTAATTATGCTTAAAGTACGTGTGTGTGTGTGTGTAGGGGAGGAGGGGGGGGGCTGTTGGGACTTTATTTAAACATCATAATTAGTATTCTTAATTTTATTATATTCAGCATTCCAAGGGTTTTTTTAGGTCAAATTTAGCGCTATTCTGGCCAATAGTTTTATAGCCTATACATGTTTATTATAATTTTGTTTTTAGTATTACTAATATTTTTGTATTTTGGGTTAGCCTTGAAACCACCAACTCATCCCTCCCAGATTACGGGAACAGGAAATAAAGTGTCATAAGGATCCCAGTTCAAAAATGACGTGCATGAGAACGTGTCGATAGAAGACCCAAGGTGGAAAGTTGTGATCGAAAAACATGCTAGGAAGTTTGGAGCTGGGGTTTGGTGGGAAGTCAGTTAAAAGCGAATGTGACAAGACGTACAAATTTTACTACCTTTTAGTAAGAGTAAAATATATATATATATATATATATGAGGAAAATATTTTCACTGTTAGAATGCATTTAAATTTGTAATTTTAAAACGGTTAAAAGACCAGTCAAATGCAGATATTTTTTTTAAATAAACATTATTTATTTAAAATTCGAATTTTCGATTAACACAAGAAGCTAAGTGGCAACATGTCGCTTAAAAAAAAAAAAGAAAAAATATTGTTTGTATTCTCCTGATGAAGATTCTTGTGTGAATCGAAAATTCGAATTTTAAATGTTTATTTAAAAAAAAAATATCTTCATTTGACTGGTCTCTTAACCGTTTTGAAATATATGTATATATATATATATATTAATTAGTTGTAATGAATGACTGACCAACTATAGAAAGCTCAATAAAGAATCTGCTCAACATGTGTCCTGTCCAGCAAAGCAAAAAGAACAACTGGCCAAAGGAAGTCTTCATTTCCTTGTCTCTTCAAATAAGTCTTCACATAATCCCTGAAGAATCGAGGCAAGAATATAACATTTTAATTTTGACTCTCTGGCATCTCAAGAGCTCTTCATACTAAATTTAGTACACGTTAGTCCAGTATTTTTGGAGGATCTAATTTGTTTATTAGTAATATTACAGGTAGTAATAGCTGTTTTCCCAATAGTTTTTAGTGCTTATAAGAGTGGTTTTAGTATTAGCAACAATAGTAGTATTAGCATTGCTGCCCTCTGATGACACGACTGGTATCTTAAGGATGATTCATGCGAAATTTGGTGCAATTCTGTTGAGTAGTTTTGGTGCCTATAAGTTACCAACAGGCATACATGCAAACAAGAATAGATGCTATTTCAAACTTAAGCGTGACAGACTGACGTATTGCCAAATCGTGTTATAGATGCATTTAAAAATGCTATTTCAATCATTAACATGACAGTGACAGGCCAACAAGCATACTATTTTAAACTTAAGTGTGACTGACCGACAGACAGAGCATCTTATAGAGATGCTTGGACGCATCTAAAAATGTTCTATTATAATAAAGGTTTCTGTCTGTGTGTGTGAAATTGAAAGTGAAAATAAAGTTTCCTCTTTTTCTTATCTACATTTAAAAAAATGTAAACAAATTGAAGGACCCTTAAATCCCTATTTGTGATTTTGTTAGTCCCGCGGTTTCCATACGCAACGCAAATTTCAGTTTTGGGTTTGTCCTCTTTTTCCACCGATGTTGAACCAAAATAAATTAGTGTAAATTGTATGGCAACTTCCTGTTAGCTGCTCTGCATAGCGTTGGTCTTTAATTACGGATAGAGAACCTTCCATTTGCTAATTGATTTTGCAGGAAGGTGGAGAAAAAAGGTTGGGAAAAAGTAGATTTACATTAGAATCGAGGTGTGACCCCCTCCCACGTCACCACCTAGCCTTTCCTTTGTTTTTTTTTTGTTTTTTTTTGGGGGGGGGGGTCTTATTGTTTCCACTTGAGAAATTATAGGCATACATATGCGTGTGTGAAATGACAGTTTTATAAGTACATAAGACACATGATATGGAAAGGTGCAAGTAAGTACATATTTATAACTTCTACAGCATATGAACATGTATAAATACTTACAGTGTTTATCCTTTTTACACTCCTCGACAAAAAACCTTCATTTTTTACTCTCATTACTCGTGCCTTTACATAACCCTAACCCTAACATAAAGATTCCAAATATTAGGATCTTTAACACAATAAACTGGAACCGTAGACTTATGTTTATAGAACAATTTTTTGTACCTTAGTTTTTAGACGTGTCCAAGACTCTATAAGAGATTCTATCGGTCAGTTTGTACATCAGTCTGTCACACCTTCCATTGGAGTATCACCTCTGAGTGTTAAATAACATTTTCATCGCTAAATGCATATATTGAATGCATCTATCTTACAGGGTCTGGACAATATTTGTTCGCAAAATTACTGTCTAGAATAAAATAACCTGACAGTAGTTTCGTTTTTATAGATTTATTCTAGTGTTGGAATGATTAATTGGTATTGGAAAAATTTGAGCATAATTTCAGATTCCAAAAACGATTCTTTAAATATTTTTTAAAACTTTATTTTCTATTGCTGGTACTAATGATAAAATGATAAATATTTATTGAATTTAAACTACCAATAAAACTAAAATTTATAGACCATAAAAACGAATTTAGGTAAAAATGGCACGAGTAGATAAATAGTAAAAAATGGAACAAGTAAAAAAATATGGATGAAAATCTCACAATGAGTTTATCGAAATCATGGATACAATACATAAAGGTAAAACATAAGAAATTTTTATGAATTAAGATTATTTTTAGTGTATATTTTGACCATTTTACTTACACATTTTGTAATATTAAAAAAAAAAAAAAGATAGCAAGTATTTAAAAATATAATTTCTAAGAAAAAACCCAGATTCAAAAAATAAAACCCCAGATTGATTAAAAAAAAAAAAAAAACAGGAATGGCAATTCTTCACAGAAGTGTTAATATTTCATTAGTTGGTATGCTTTGGTTGCCGTCTGCAGGGTTCGAGAATCGAAATTTTTAAAGAAAACCGAGGCATTTCTGGCTGGAATTTTTTGTCGGAAATCTGAATTGTTCCAGTTCCGAGATGTTCATGAACCAAGGTTTGAATATACTTTTGTTTAGTTATGATGATCAAGCAAAATTTATCTGCAACTCGTATTATTTCAATTTGTTAGTTCACCTTAAGTGGAACGTTTATATTTTAGAAATTAAAATTATCGCTTAGAATATTTTTGCATGCAATTTCTTCCTGCTTTTAAACCCGACAAATAGTGAGCGATATTCGATGAAATTATCTCAAATCATTTTCGGTTTTGTTTATTTATAATTATTGTTTCCTTTTAGCGTACGAATCTACCGTCTTTTGCATCTCTTAATTGTAACTGAATCTAAGGTGACTGCGTTTTTTTTTGTTTCTTTTGTCAATTTCCACTTAGAGCTTTCACTTCAATTTAACAACAAATTATATTCAAAATGAAACATTTTCCCAGAAATGATTCGCCTGAGAAGGGTTTAAAAACTGAATCGCCAGTTTTAGACCAAATAATTTTGAAATTTTGTTTATTTTTATCAGCTCTTTCCTTTTATCTTACAAATTTGTAGACCGTCTTTTACGTCACTTAATTATAACTGAATCTGGGTCACATTTCTGAAAGATATTAAACCATATTTTCAAAGATAATTTTTTGATTCTGAATCATTGAAAATTATTGTCCTATTTTAATAGCACTGCTGTAGTAATGTCTGCATACACCTTGAAATAGATTTCAGTCTGAACAAATTCTCTTATTAAATGGATTTTCCAAAGATATCTCGTATTTTGATTGGGGGGGGGGGGTTATCTAAAAATACTTATGAAATAGACTGATAATGCGATACTTCATAGTTTTTTGACTTTTGCTGCATTATTGTGAAACATGTAAACGAGTTGCCTCAAGAATTTTTTAGCTCTGCTAACAAAGGGTAACAGACATGGCCATCCCTACTACAGGCCAGGCAATCGTGCAACTGGGGTCTTTTACTGGGGGCCATGTGAATTTTCTTAAATATTCGATATAGAAGTTGCAAACAAAGGTAAAATTCCTCTGTGAGATTAGTTTGATGTTTTTATGTGTTTTACATACCAAATAATAAGAACCACAATGAGCTAATTGATAAATTTGACAATTATTGACAAATTCCTATAAATGAAGAGACAGATAATTTTGAATAAAAAAAGGCAAATGCATATTTCAATGAAGAATTTTTATTTCAATGTTGGATTTTTTTTAGAGAATTCGTATTTATGTCAAAAGATCATTACTTGTATATTGTGGTTAAAAAGAAAAAAAGGATCCGCACCAGTTGATGATATAGTTTTCAACTTCTATATCGAATATTTAAGAAAATTCACATGGCCCCCAGTAAAAGACCCCAGTTGCACGATTGCCTGGCCTGTAGTAGAGATGGCCATGGTAACAGAGCTTTTCTTTTCTTTTCTCAGTTTTTACTTAGAACTTTCACATTAATTCAACAAACGAACAAAAAAAATTGATTCAAAATGAAATTTTGTTTCAGAAATAATTCACCCGGGGAAAGGGTCAACATGCAATTTTTATTATATACACTGCGACCAGCGATAATAGCTTCTTTCTTTCTTTCTTTCTTTTTTTTTTTTTTTTTTTTTTAAACAAAAAATAGTTATTTCTCAATTTTCCATGACTCAATTTCAGAAATTTTTTCATAGCTTGTATTTGCAAAATAACATATTTGTTAAAATTACTGAAAGTTTACTGACCAATGATAATAGCTTTTCAATTAAAACAACTAAAATAAACATTTATTAGTGAAAATAGGCTTTGCCTTCTCACCCTTGAGAGGGGGTTAGTTTATTGCTAATCGCCTGAGGCGCCCCTACCGGGGAATGCTGATGGGGCTGCCCAGGCAATTTTTAAATAGTCAGAGTGCTCAAATTCTCGAGCGCTGGTTTTTTCCCACTTTCCCAACCTTGTGTCACAACTTACCTTGTGGGAGGAAGATAAATAGAAATAAATAAATAGATAAAATAAAGATGATTGACAGTTATTGATATAATTAAATATATAATAATATATAGTTCAATACATATAATGAACAAATACCTTATTTACCCACATAAACACAATGGACTCTTATAACTTCAACATGTCTTGTATTGACTGAATCAGTCAATTTTTTTATAATGGCTGGTAGCACTGCCCTTGCTGCAGTATTAGTGGCTTCCCATAAGTCTGTTTTAAACGAAAATTAATGTGTATTGGCAAAAACATCTCGTTTGATGATAGAATAAAAGTTTTCTATTAGGGTTTAAATCTGAGGAAGCATGGAGGTCAGACGATCAACTTTGTACCTTTGATGCCCAAAGATGCTAAGAATGCTTGAGTGGCATGGGCAGAGTGAGAAGGAGCATTGTCGTACATAAAAAAATGTTCCTTAGTAGAGCAAGATTTCTGCCATCAAGCCAAAATACCAGAGATTCTCTCAAGAGATTGCAATAAGTAGCAGACGTAATTTTTACTCCTTCGGTTACTCTTATAGGGCCAATACGTCTATCTCCAATGATACCCACCCTCTTGTTGTTATCTCAAACGATAGTGACTCTTATCCCCGGAATAAGCCCTATCCTTTCACCTAGCCATCAGGTCCATCAAGGTGTGCCCGGGTCTCATCAGTGAAAAGAATCTTACTCATATATATCTTCATAGATTTCTTTGCCCATTCCATTCTTAAATTTTTGTGTTTTGGTGTAAGAGAAGGTTTTGTAAGTGGAACTTTTGCAGAAGCCATTGTTAATTGAAGAATTGCATCCCTTGTTGATTTTGGTACGTCACGACACCCAGCTGCTGTGAAGATTGATTTTCTTGATTGTCCAGGTTTTCTCCAGAGATGATGACTAATATTCCTCAAATCCTAGTTGGTGACAGTCTTGTATATTCCAGCATCTGATCGTTTCTTTTTTGGGGAAGGATTTTTCTGAAATCCTTTTACAGTATCCAGGTGATGACTTATTTTTCAGACAATTACACCAGGGGAGGTTCCTTTAGCCGTTTCCTTTATTATAATTTTTTTTCTCTCCCCTAGTTCGTGATTTTTTTAAACGTCCCGTTGTCGTTAAGAAGTAAAAAAAAAAAAAAAGAAAAAAAGAAGCTATTATCTCTGGCCACCCCTAAATAATAAAAAAAAACAAACAAAAAAACGTTACTGATTGTACAAATTATTCACAACAATATGTAAATCAATCAAATCATTGATCATCCGTTCAGTATTGAGAGACAATGGATACCCCCTGTAAGAGTGGCTGCATGTGTAATTGTGAAGCACGGGGTGCGCAATCTCCAACAACGCCTCTGCTGAATCGGCACTGCTTGATTCCAGTGGCAAGGAGAAGTCCGGGACGGCTGGAAACAATGCTGAGATGAGCGAGATAATTAATCAAATAATGTTATCATAATGTGCCAGAATTTCCGTAAAACAATTGCTGAAATTGGTGAACAGAATGATGAATAAATTTAATTTTTATTAGAAAGCTATTATCGCTGGTCACAATGTACATATCTAAAGAGAAGTAAATAGGACATCTAATTTACTTACGATTTAAAAAAAAATAAGGTTTTACTTAATTGCCTGGTAACATTTATTTCTAATTTCATTTTTATATATATATATAGTCATCCACAGACACTGTTTCACTGTATCACAGCTCTTAAGTGTGGCTAGACTGGAACCTCTCCCTAGCCTGGGATCGAACCTTCAACCATCTAGTTGATAGCCAGCAGCTCTTAGGATTAGGAGAGGCGCTCGTAAATGATATCTACAATGTCTTTTTATATGAACATCGACCACCGCTTCACCGTGCTCAATTTGTTTATTTACAAAGAGCTTTGCATTATGCTAAGAAGCAACGGAAGACATCACCCAACAACATTGCTCTACCTAAGAAAGGGGGCTTATATAATCATATATATATATATATATATATATATATATATATTTATAGTTTACCTCAAACATTCCACCTCCTTAAAGCCATTCAGTGTTGTTTGATCGGTTTTCATTATATCACCAAAGTTAAGCAACGTTGAACCTGGTCAGTACCAGATGGGTGACCATTTAGGAATACCAGGCGCTATATGCGGGAGGATGGTGACACCTCCCTGAAAGAAAGAAAAAAAACTCTGCAAAAACACCAACATCGTTATCTCCCTTGACTGAGATGTACATGCGACTGGAGACGGTCCGCTTGTAAATTTAATTCCCTAGAAACTTCCTCCTTTGAAAGAAGCCAGCTCAACCCGGCCAGGGTGAATGCTGCATCATATACCAGGCAGGTTGTTTGAGGAGGCAAGAAACAAGTCGAACAGTTCCAGCTTTAAATATGGCATCCCACATCATCTTGCATGCTGAGAATTGTACATTTTTTACATGGAATTTCTTGCACGGAGGCTTTTATGGCGGTGTTTCTTTTTACAAATTACAGATCCCAGAATATAATTTTCTTTTCACCAATCTTCAGGTGTCAACGACATTTCATACGGTTCAGCAAATGTCAGACTCTTGGATTCCATAACAGCTGTTAATTGAGGCTTGAAAACTTAAAGCAGGGTTGCATGTATTTTCTTGCAAGAACTTGTCGAGATACTGTTTACAATTCACTGCATCAAATGGTCATCTCTCATTCTAATTTTGCTTGAGCAGACAATTGTTTGTCTTTCAAAATCCTCATTTTAAAAAGGATTCACGCTAACAGTGTGCACACCTTTTCTACTACAAAGTAATGTTCCGTTAGTTGCATTCCCAGAATAGTCATAATTTGTGTAGAGTCACAATTTTTTGTCCTTCATCACTCTGAAAGTGAGAATTTCTTTACCCCTTTTTCTAGACTTCACTAATGACATATCATTCATCACAGCAGCTTATAAACTGATAATTACAAACTATTTTGACTATAAATTGATAATTACAAACTATTTTGACTATAAATTGATAATTACAAACTATTTTGACTATAAATTGATAATGGCTGATGCAATAGGAATTTCATTGCATCCTGCCAAAGCATATGATGCAATAGCTAAAAAAGATTTATAAATATGGTAAGAAAGTCTAATTTGCATGCTATTTTATCAAAGGGAAAAATGACATTTTTATTTTTCTAATTACCTTTTAGAATGTTTTTGTATGTGATTAATTTGTAAGAGGTTAATATAAGTAATACAAGTTGAGCTAAAAATGTTAGGAATAATCTTATTTGATGTAGGATTTTTTTTGTTGTTTGCTAATTTGATGCATATGGAAGGTAAAATTGCTTTTGCTTCAACGTTCACTTAGCAAAACCATAATTAAGTTTTCCTAGGAATTGGATTTTAGTCATTTATTGTTGTTGTTTAGTTTGATTTATTCCAAATATGATGTTTAATGATCCGTGGGTTTTGTATCAGTTAATAAGATCTCAAATAGAAATTATTTATCATGGTAGAAAAAAAAAAAATTATTTAATTGGTGTTTTAAGATATGCTGAAGCATATCAGAGGTTTATTGTTGGATGTTTACATTTGAAAACATTTTTTGTCAATCTGTCACGCTTAAGTTTCAAATAGTATTTTTAGATGTGTTCACACATCTCTATAAGAGGCTCTATAACTTCTTGGCCTTTTGGCCAAGATCAAAGTGTAGAATCTGTTCCGATGGATACTGCACCCCATAGACTGGTATTGTCTTGGTCTTCGGGGCTTGATTTACGCCGGTCTATGGGTCTGTCCTGTGCAGTTCTAGGAGGTCCACCTTCCCGGGCTTTGCCTCCCTCTTTGGGGAGGAGTAAGTTTATTGCTTACTGCCTGAGGCGCCCCTACCGGGCAATGCCGACGGGGCTGCCCAGGCAATTTTTAATGGCCAGAGTGCTCACCTTCTCGGGGGCTGGCTTTTCAAGTCCCACTTTCCTGACCCGACATTGGATCACATCTTACTTGTGGGAGTAAGATAAAACTGTCCTTGTGCCTACCCTCCTGGGGAGGTAAATTTTATAAGAGGCTCTGTCGGTCAGTTGATCGCCTGTAACACTTAAGTTTGAAATCTTAGTTTCATCGCTAAATGCACAGATTGAATAGACGCATCTTAAGAACTTCTGTTTTTGTTTGCTTATAAGCAGTATTTTTTTTAGATGCGTACTAATTTTAAACTGTCCAATTAAAATGGTATTTATAGATCATATGTTATTTTGACTTGGTGGATGATTTCATTTGCTAATTAAAAATGTTTACATTTTCTTTTTCTTTTTTTAACTTTTATGAAAGTTCATCAATAATTTTGCTTCAAATAAAGAATTCTAACTCTTACTAAAAGAATAAGAGTTATTCTTTTTCTTTTTAGGTGTTTATTTAAGAACGTCTCGATATTGACAAACTGTTGAACTCGATCATGTATAGTTTATTGTACAACAATAACAAATAAAAATTTGCTAGTTTGAATCACAGTTTGATTTGCCAGCTTAAATGCTATTTAGGTTCAACTTTTAAAATCCGGTTGAGATTATTTTACATATTAGATTAGAAGATTTAGATAGATTAGATGTATTATCTTCTGTTGTGCTTTTGGAGTTAAGTATTAATATAATTTGCCAAATTCAGAAAGGTTATTAGGTATGATCAACATGGTTTGACCCCAGAATCTGTTGTGATCTCATACACAGGAAATGAGTCTGATAGTTTAATTATGTGTCCTAAAATATATTTGGATACTTCTGTAGAAAGGGAACCATATCAACCCAAATGTTTCCAATTGCAATTTACAGAACTGACCAGAAATGGCCGAGCCATCATTTAGTACTGACATTAAATGTAGCAACTTTTTTTTTTTTTTTTGCTAAGAACTAAAATAAAACAAAAAAAAAACAATTGATTCGGCATTAAATGACCTGAAAAAGGTTGATATGCCGTAAAACAAAACAAACAAATTTTTTTATTTTTTTCCTGACTTAAGGTTAGAGTCAAATACACCCCCCCTCCCCCTCTCTCTCCCCCCTCTCCCCCCCCTCTCTCTCTCTCTCTCTCTCTCTCTCTCTCTCTCAAGAATTTGTTTAATAATTTTCTTCAAATCAGTAAGTGAATCAACTTTATTTATCTATTTATTTGAGGAAGTTTTTTCAACATTATTTGGGGGGAGGGGGGGGGGGGCAAACGTTTTTTTTTCAACCAACCCCAACTTTTTTGCATTCGTATGCTTTAGTGTCATCCACGTTTTTACGTTGTTTTCACAGCTTTCAAATCGTAAACTGCATCGGCCATTTCCTGTTCATTCGATAAATTGAAATCTGAAACATTCAGGTTGATATGGGTTCTCTTCTATAGAAGCACTAAGATTTGAAGTTGAATAATCCATTGCTGACAAAATCTTAGTGAGGAGTCATGTAGTGAACAGTTTGGATAGATTGCCCCTTCCCCATAGGGATAATTCAATCAGAAGCAAGTCTTAGTAAAAGGAAAACGGATATCCATAATTGAGATGAATAAAGTCTCTTCCTTTATGACTATACCAGCCTACTCAAGAAAAGGTTTCTAGAGAACATCTTCATTCCCACCCACCTCTGCATCAAGATGGGGAGACAATATTCATAGCCCCTTTTTGAACCCTAAGATTTTTTTTTTGGGGGGGGGGGGGGGGGGGGTTAATTTCAGCTATTTTGTCATAATCAGTTACTTATTAACAAAATTTCTGATCCAAATTATAGCAATCGGTCAAAACTTATTCAGTAATAAATTATATTCCGACTCATTTTCAATGGGGAATCTTCATATTAGATGGAATTATTTCATTTTACTTTATAATTTTTCGTATTCTTTTCAAATTCATTTTATAGCTATAAAGTCTGAAGTACTGATGTAGAATTTAATGCAAGAATAACTTCTGATTGTTCAAGAAAAGTCTTCCATCTTCTTTTGCAATTATTTTAGTTTTTTTTTTTTTTTTTTTAACTTACCATTTTCATTTTTCTAGTGATGATGTATTGCAATGTTATAAATGCTCTGCCAACTTCATTTTTTTCTTCTTCTCTTCTGACATAGTTTTTTTCCAGGGAATATGTCAAAGATATAATGTATTAAAAAGAGAAAAAAAAAAGCACCCCATAAAACTAAGTGAAGATTGATAACACGATGGACTTGAGTAAAAACAAACCTTTAAGATCTGATCTATCTTGAGGCAAATTTTATCATTTGTTTTTCCCTTTGGTGTGCTTTACTGTTTTCATAAGTTCTTCAAAAGATCTTTTTACCCTCACATGAGACAGTTACCATTATCAAATCCTTTCAAATTCTCTTTACACCAATCATATATTTTATTATGATAGACATTTGAATAGGCTTCACTTTTTTTCTTTTCTTTTTATAATGTTATCTAAATAAAATATTTAAAAAAAATGATCAAATATGTGGTTTATTTATTTTTCAACTCACTTACATTTATTACAAATTAATTTGTAAAATGTATTAACCTTATGTTTTTTTTTAAACTTTCTCATTCATTTTTCTTTTAATTTATATCTAAATGAATAAATGCAAAAGTCTTTTTTAAAATTTATTTATTTATTTTTTTTATTTATCACTACTATATTACCAGCAGAATAGATTACTGTTATTTAAATCAATAATACAACATTATTTACCTTCTCGTCAGGAGGTTAGAAACAAAATCAGGTGTGGTTTTGAGGATCCAGCACATGAAGATAAGCATTTTCTGACCTATGAAAAATTCCCGAGCAGCCCGTTGGCATTTCGTAGTAGGGGCACCTCAGACGATTAGCAATAAACTAACTACTTCTCAGAAAGATGGTCAAGCCTGGGAGGGCAGACTTTTTTGGACTGAACAGAACCATACCGCAGTCCGACAGTAACAAAGCCACTGTCAATTGAAATACTGTATATGGACGAACGATGCAAAGACAGTTATTTGAATGCCTAATTTGCATAACTATATTTTAAACAGTTCATAATAAATTAATGTTTGATATTATTCATTTGTAATTTTATTGTCCTATTTTGTCTACATATGTGCAACAGTTTTGTCGATATTAACATTAAGTAATTAGTGATTTAATAAAAAAACTGGATAATTTACTAAGAACTTTTTTGTTTTAATTTTAATTAGCAATAATTTATAATTAACTGAACAAGTTACCTTTCTCTCTTTTTCTCTCTTTTTTTCTCTCTCTCTCTTTTTCTCTCTCTTTCTCTCTCTCTTTCTCTTTCTCCCTCTCTTTCTCTTTCTCCCTCTCTTTCTCTCTCTCCCTCTCTTTCTCTCTCTCCCTCTCTTTCTCTCTCTCTTTCTCCCTCTCTTTCTCTCTCTCTTTCTCTCTCTCTCACAACTATCTATGTATTTCTCTCATCCTCTCACTCTGTTGATTCAACCAACGTTAATAGTTCTTAATATCTCTGAGTATTTAGAGAAATTGTGACTTTTTTTTTTCAAAGCTTCCATCTAATTTACATTCGTGTCTGTACACACCACACGCATGTATGTAAATTAGATGGAAAACTAAGTCGTTTTATTTCTGTATAAAAATAATAAATAGTAATATAAAAGTAAAGAGACTTATTATTTTTAATTATGTAGGAATAACAGATATGAATTTTCGAATTAAATCAAAGTCAAATGACGGTAGTGGTCGTGACTTAACGGGTCACAAGTCACAAGTCTAGTTTTGGATGTTGTTGTTTTTTTTTTTGTTGTTACACTATTTTGATCGCTCTACTCTTCAACCTTCCCCAGATATCTTTTTGTCGGTTACTGAGTACAACAAAATAAAACTGAAGAAGGCCGAAGAGTTCAACTATTGACATGTGAAAATGACAACACTGAATATGAATAGAAAAAGCCTGAAACATGAATAACTAAATCTCATCTCAGAAATATCTATATAATAATATGCGAACACAAATTTGTGTTCGTACATACGTACGTCATCACCCTCTACTCTCTTTTTAAAAGATGGGATCGTCTGATCGCTGAAAATGCAATGCAAAAAATTTAATTTGGTGTCGCTGTTAATCTACATTCTTGGCCTTTGTGCTAGGATAAAAGTGTAGTATTTGTTTGCACCAGATGTCTATGGAATGGAAATATGTCGGACTTCTACAAGGGTGTTGGAGGTAGACTCCAATAACCAGATACGTTCTTAAACTACATTAACCAGACTAGTCAGATAAATGTTTCAATTTGAACAAAGAGAAGTACAATAATATTGCGGGTCTGCATTTCCATCGGACGTCCATAGAATGGAAAAGTGTCACAAACTCCTTAAGCACGGCAGCAAAATACGACGGATGAAAAATATAACTGTTGAATTTCTATGGGTCCCGTTCATAGTTATCAAATAATTGGCAGCAATAATTGTAATTTAAAATTTTTTTTATTTTTTTACCAATACATTTTGTTATATTTATAATGTGGATATATTTCTAATTAATCTCTATATTAAATAACACATTCTATACCTCTTCTTGTTGAGCAATAATAAACTCGCCCTATTGAAATTCTTACTCGTCTGACAAGTTGATTTGAATCGATTCTTTGAGCTTTCTCTCACTTTCCATTAGTGTTCGATTATTTGGACATTGAATGCTTTCTTTTTTCTTTTTCTGAAATATTATTGACAATATCGTTTTTTACGGGGGGGGGGGGGTAAGAATCAAATCAACATTGGGCCTTTACGAACAGTTGAAACTCAAATAGATTGAAATTATAATTTTCGGAAATAATGAAAACCCCTGCGCAAAGAATTATGGTGCCAAATAATTGAAAGACTGTTACATTTGGTGAATGCATATATAATTTATTTATCTTTTTTGGGTATGTGTTTTCATCAATAATCTCATTTCAAATGTTAATAATAAAAATGAGTTGGATTTTTTTCGAAGGCTGTGACAATGCAAAAAGGTGTGAGCACCGGAACGACTGAATGAAGAGAGAAACAATACGACAAAAAGACATAGAAATATTTGGTGTTTTTGCTATTTGTAGTTAATAATTTTATTTTTATTTTTTTTACTTACTGCTTCATTTTCAATAATTAGCATGTCACACAGTGTCATAGTGATGCAGTTCTTAAAGTTACAACTCACCTCACATGTCTTAACATTACACCAATTTTGCAAACATCTCGGCTGACATGAAAAATAAGAGTGTGAAAACAGCTGTATTTGGTTTTTGAGATGCGAACATTGCATCTTTACAATTGGCTATGTACAGCAATCAATCCCCTTTGACTTTGTCCATAACTTTGACCTCGAAGGTCGAGGAGATTGATTAAGCTGCTGCTGATTGTTTGTTTTTCTTGAATACGGCTGGATTGAAAAAAAAAAAAAGGTAGTTATTTTGTTTAATTTCGAAAGATTTGTGTAAAAAAAAAGTTACTACAAATAAATAATCGTTTGTTCATCATAATTTAATAATTTCATTATATATACGTGCAGAAATATGCACCCTCTTGTTGCATATTTCTCCTAGTATATCAATTTACCCCTTCCCCAGGGAGGAGGTAAGTCCTGGGAGGATGATATTGTGACAAACGAACATATACCCCCCCCCTCTCTCCCAAAGGAGATAATGCCTGAGAAGATGGTATCATGAGAACAGAACATATACTATACTACCCCCCCACCCCTTAATTGAGCATTGAAAGATAGTACATTAGTCTGAAATAATATAGTAAACTGAATTGAACATTAAAAGATAGTATAATAGAAGTAATAGTATAGGTTCGGTTTCAGACAGACACCAAAACTTTATTAGTAATAGATATATTCTAATCAGATTTTTTTCATTCAATCTTCTAACTGGCCGCATCTTTATTTTTCTTATAGCGTTGTTCATTATTCATGCTTGATCATTGTGATTGTATTAGAAAAATTATTTAAAAGCCGAAACTCGAACTGTAGTTTTGTGGATAATACAGATGCTGGCTACTTTTGCATAAGCCCATCAATTAGAAAAATATATTTAAAAAATTATTTAAAAGCCGAAACTCAAACTGTAGTTTTGTGGATAATACTGATGCTGGCTACTTTTGCATAAGCCCATCAATTAGAAAAATATATTTAAAAAATTATTTCTTGTTTAATGGTGAGTAAAGATATTTCCTTTTTTATTATTTGGTTATTAAATAATTTATCTGTGTTTTTGACATTGATTGAGTAAGCTTTTGGTAAAAGTTTATTAAAATACTGCAGGAAGACCTCTTTTTTAGCTGGGGATAAATGAGGAACCGAATGTTCTTTTTTGTCCAATGCAAAATACCATATTACCTTTTTTATTTTTATTTTTAACACTTTATAATGTTCAATTTTTGGGGTCAGACCCAAGAATGTACTCAACATTGATTGGGTGGAGGTAGTGTAAATATAGTAACATTAATTGAAGTAGATTTTGGTAAATTTATATTCTTTAACCTCCTTAGGGCACACCTGTTCACACCTGAATCCTATAATAAAATTAATTAAAAAAAAAATTTATTTATTTTTTTAAAATTTAAAAAAATAATTTTCAAGTTATAAATAAAATGAAATAAAGTAAAACGTATTTCCTTTTCATGGATGTCACGTGTGAACAAACCCCCCACAGTAACGTTGTACTCCCCTTGATCAGAAGGAAATACTCTGAGTGATGTAGTTTCAGATATAGTAATGAAGGTCTATTTTCCAAATCGTAACAGTTTGTGAACAAACATACGGACAGAAACTATAACTTTGTACATAGATAATATAACATTTCATTTCAGATTAGTTTTAAAAAATCAATAATAAATGTCTGTGATTGTCTTTAATAAAGTTTTAGAATTTTTTATTTTGTTTTAAGAACATTACTAGTACCCGGGTACTCCCATATAAAGGAACTTGTTTTCTTAGGTAGAGGTATGGAAATTTTGAACAGCCTTAATAATCAAATCTTTCTGATAAGATATTTATAGATAATTGTTATACGTTGAAGAGGACATTTCTTAATTACGGGCTATATACTCCATTTTTCAATAGTTTTTTTTTTTTTAATTTTCTGGTACTTTCTCTGTATATGTATCTCTCTCTCCTTCTCTCTCTCTCTCTCTCTCTCTCTCTCTCTCTCTCTTTATATACTAATATATATATATATATATATATATAGTACATGTATTGTATTAGTTTCTTTAGACGTAAATCCGTTGAAACTACAGTTTATAAAAAGTGCTCAATAACAAGTAGAGCTGTTCTTTAGTATACATTTTTATTTATACAAACATTATTGGTTACATATGTGCATACATGTTTCGATTGTACTCTTCACAGAGAGAGTCCACTTCTTCAAACCAATGAAGATAAGGAAGTAAGATGAATTTGGAAAACTTTCCTATTAAGTAAATCTTTTTTTGGGATGGGATATGTTTATAATTTTCACCGGTTAAGCTCATATATATATATATATATATATATATATATTATTGTTTCCACATATTAAAAACTCTGAAACAATATCATTCAAATGTAAGAAACCAATTATGGAATTTTATGTTTAGATTGATTATAGGAATTCTGCACACAACGTTAAAAAAATGTTTTTGTTTTGAGCTTGTTATTTTTGTCTTTTCTCATTTACTATATTTGGTCATCTGAAAGCAGATTGTTGTCATATTAATTAATCAGATTGTGCCCTTCGAAGTCTTTTATGTGTTTGATTGTGCTTGGCAGGCCTCAGGAAATGAGGAGTGGAGGAGACAGTTATGTTCATACGAAACTATTTAATATATTCTCCATTTACTTTTTTTCTTTTCTTTTTTGACTGATTTGGCTGACTACAGATTTTTTTCCCTCCAATCCTTGATTCCACTCCTGAAACTATCATGGACTTGGGTGTTGGATATTTAAAAAAAAAAAAAAATATGTGCTTCTATTTTCATTCTTGGCCTTTGGGCTAGTTTCAAAGTGTGATATCTGTTCTGTCCACTATCGGAGAAGAAGAAATCGTTATTGAGATATATGGTTGTCAAATGATTATTTACATTTTTTTCTATCATTGATTTGGGTGTAAAAATTTGGGAATTTCTTTGCTTTTGTACATTTAGTGTATATGAATTTTCATCTTAACCCTATTAAGGGCATATGATTTCAGTATACTGGCATTTATCATGGAATGTCACTACTTTTGTAAAGGCTATGCCTCAATACAATGGTCATTTTTAAGGTTTTTTTGGAATTTTCTGGAAAACTAAGGTATATGGTAAACTGAAATTAAAATGCCATCAACTAGACCCTAGAACCTCTATCTCTGCCAAAAATCATCTGAATCCATCAAATAGTTGATGAGATACAGGGTGGCACGTACGTACGTACACACAGATAACATGATTTCATGATTGAACTTTCTGGATTTCTGGGTTGCCTTGACTAATGATGCTGAAATTCTACACACTTATAGAACCTATCAAATAAAGATTTTGTGCAAAGTTTTAACTAATTTGGTGTATTGGTTTTTGAGTTATGATTGATCAAATACATGAGATTTCCAGCATAGGCCATTCTTGTAGTCTATTAAGGGATAGAGCACTCTCGCGCCTCCCTTGATTAGTAATTATTAGCTAAAGATATGATCAGGTAAGCAGATAACATTCTCTCATCTCCCGATAGACTTATCTATTATAGAAAGGGCAGTTGTGTCTGTGTGTGTGCGTGCGCATTCAGCTAAAAGTCAGAAACTACATAAGACAGATCTACAAAGCTGATATATTCTTTTTCAGCATAACTTCGGACAAATATAGACACATTTTTTTAATTTGTAATATTTATTGTTTTTATGGCGGCGACTTATGGTCTAAAATTCAAACTAAAATATACTTTCTTGGCCTTTTGGCTAGTTTCAAAGTGTAATATCTGTTCTTTCCTTTATCGGAGTAGAATAAAACCCTTCTTGACTGGAAAGAGAGAGGTTTTAAAAGAAAGACATTACACACACTTTTTAACTATTTTTTTGTCCATACCCCCGAGCAACGCCAGATAACCATGCTAGTCATATTATGTAGTAGACTAGCTGGAATACCTGCTTCAGGACAAGTTCATAATAATAAGATACACTTGGAACCTTTAATTCACGCAACAGACTAAACCCCAAAATACGTCAAAGTAATAAAAATAAAAATATTGTCAAATGACTGAAAACTAGATTACACAAATGAAATTGGTTCAGGATTTTTTAGATGAGGATTTCATAATTTGGATTATTCGGATTATTGTTCTCATCATGGATGTGATTCTCACAACGTTTTGGGCCGATGTAATCTTTGGCCTTCTTCAGGTGTATCTTGTCAAACACGGATTCAATCCTCAGTGCAGGCAATACTAAGAATACAATTACGAATTACTTAAGACTTCTACTCTGTCATGGTTGACAGAACGAAAGCAAGCTATCCCCGTGGATTAAATAAAGGGTTCCGTTCAAAATTCCGTACAGATTCCCGAGTTCAACGGAAAGATTCCAGAGTTCGCCAAGATACACCAGAGATTACATCGGACGAAACGTTGTTGGAATAACATCCAGAGAATAGTAGTGCAAATAATTCGAACACATAACTGAAGTTATGGATTTAAATTTTTGTGGAGTTATGCCCCCCACCTCTCTCCAGGTCCTCGGATGAAAGTGAAATCAAAGTGTTGTTCAGTTGTGTCTGAAGATTCTGCTTGACGGCAGATTAAATAAATTATTGTGTGTAACTCATGTGATAGTTAGATTTTTTTCCATATAACTTTGTCAATGTTGCTCTGTAATTCCATTGAGCTTTCTAATTGGGGCTACCCTGAAAAATACCCTTTATCCAACTCTGATCTACCAAGTTATATGTAATGTCATGTCTTTTTATAATTACGGTTATTCTTTTGTTCGTAAATGTTATGCTTTAGCAATTTAAAGGACCCGTTTTCCTTTGGATGACAATATTTCCGTGAGTTCTCTAGACTGTTGAAATTTATCGTATCGAACATAGACAAATATTCGACAAAAACATAGATTTACCTTCAGCCTTTATTCAATCATGTGCGGTTGAATGTAGTTTTTGAAGAGATGGTGTATATTTCTTCCTTAATGTAGCTTTCATAGGGTTAAAAAATGATACGGTTGAGTTATAAAGTTATTATTGTGTGTATATGTTTGTATATTTTTATTTATAGGATTCGCTCCTAAACTAATTAAGCAATCATTATGAATTTTGTAACACAACTGCTAGGCTTAAGGGTGGGTAATGTGGGTTATATTTAGTTTAATTTAGTTTTATGCAAAGGGGTCAAAGAGAAGGTTTAAGCCCTTTCACAGAAACCAGAGGTATCTGAATTTTCACAAATTTTAACGATAAGTATTAGTCATATATATAAACTTAATATCTGATGTTTGTGTGTTCCCTATATAAAGAAAAGTTAGAGAATCTACATAAAATCTAAAAATGTATTTTTATGTAAAATTTACTAGGGAAGAAAATGGAAGATTTTCCTAATTTCTAAGTGCCCTCTTAACCTAAGGAAGCTATGGAGGCCGAACCTCTTTTAGAACTTCAAATATATCCTATTTTGATAAAATTTATATCATATGTATAAAAATTTTTTGGGGAAGACAATGGAAGGTGTCCCGCGTCTCTGTCACCCTCTATATGCTTCCAACTTTAAGTGCCCCATGGGGACAGAACTTATTTAAAAATTCAAATACATACATCCGATTTTAATGAACATGAAACCATATAAGGCACTAATTCAGAGAGTTTTCCGACATTTCAACTTCTTCCAACTATATTAGATGGCGAAACGGGAGGAGGGGGCTAGTAAAAACAAAGGAAGTAATATGGTTTTATGAGCATACTAAAAAGTACATAGTGATCTTCATTCAATCCCGAGCAACGTCGGGTCTTCTTGATAGTCTATTAATACATTTGAATTTCTTAGTATCTTAAAGGGTTTTAACAGACATAATATAGGCACAATCTTCCGTTTGAAAATTCAAATATTTCAGATTTGCATTAAATTTTACCCAGAGTCATTAGACATCAATGAAACAAGATTCCCTGAATTTCAATTTCGTTTGAACCTTTAAAAATATCTTGAATTTAATCTTAAGGGGACATAAGTTGAAACATTTTCTTGAATCAAAATCATGTAATGGATTTTGATTAAAATTGGAATCAGGATTCTAGACAAGGTTTAGTAACATTATATCTTGAATTTAATCTTCTTAAGGGGACATAAAAGTGGTGCAAAACTGTTCTTGGAATTCATTGTACCCATCCTGGGACGGGTATTCTTCTAGTGATTGTATAAATTTCAACTTATTACGTCTTAATGGTTTTGTTCATATTTATTTGCTAAAAATGTATTAAGAAAATTTTTTTTGACAAACTTTCAAAAGTGTAAATTTAGACTTTTTAAATTTATTATTTTGGATGAGAAATCATGTTCCTTCTGTTTTATTTTCATTTAGAAGGTCTATCACATAAACTTGATCTTTGCATAGTGGCCTTATATAAAGATAATAAAAAAAATATAAAGATACTGAATAACTTCAAGTTAATTTATAATGCTGATAATAAGAAAGGGGGAGGCTCTAAATTCTAATAAAGTAATATATTTTCGGAATAAATTACATAATAAAGCTAAAAATAGTATTAGTGTAGAGAAGTTTAAGAATAAATTGGATGAATTTTGAAATAATATTTAAATATTGAATTTACAACAAGGATATTTTTTGATGTCTGACTGATTCAAGAGAATCAGTCGAAACGTGAATGTAACCACCAAGTTTTAATATTCTTGATAATACAAACTATTTCTTTAATTTGGATTATTTTTTTTTAATAAATTTTGTTTCTTTTACGTTCTTCAAATTCTCAAATATGTTTAATTCGTGACTTATCGTATATTTATCTGTTTTCTTTGCTTCTTTCCAGGCGAACAAATGACAATCCTTTGTTATAATAAGGGAGGTGAATGGTGTGAAGTGAAAAACAAAGCCGGAGACATTGGCTGGGTGCCGAGCAATTACATTGCACCAGTCAACAGTTTAGACAAGTTCTCCTGGTACCATGGACCCATTTCCAGAAATGCTTCGGAATATTTATTAAGCAGCGGTATTAATGGTAGCTTTCTAGTACGAGAAAGTGAAAGCAGCCCCGGGCAACGGTCAATATCAGTGCGATACGAAGGAAGGGTTTACCATTATAGAATAAGTGAAGATTCAGATGGCAAGGTGAGACGAGATTTTTTTTTTACCCCCCCCCCCCCACACACACACACACAAAAAAAAAAAAAAACAACATATTTACATAATATTACAATGAGGCAATTTCATGTTCGTACGTACATTATCACCCGTCACTCCTTTTTTAAGATTAAAGATTTATTTATTTATTCACTTAAAGAATATTTAGCTGATGATTATTTTCACGGTAAGAAGGAAGAGAGTATTTATTTTCAAACAATTTAAATTGTAACAATAAACAAATTAAATAAAAACGGTTCAAACTTTTGTTTTATTTATTTAAAAAAAAATATTTAGCTGACAATTGTTTTTTTTTTATAGAGAATATTTATTGTTTTAAATGATATAAATTGTTACAATTTTCAATAAATAAAGAAGAGACATTTTCGTTTTTTTTTATTTAAAGATTATTTAACTGACAATGGTAATTATTTTTACGGGTGAAGAAAGAGACAATTTTTTTCTTCATAATATTATTTAACCTTGCATAAGTGTGTTATTTCAAACAAAATGTCATTAACAGTAAATTATGTACAGGGTGTCTCAAAAAAATGTACTCGCTCTTAGAATGGCAAAATGTGCAGAAGATGTCGAGTTTGCACACAAAATTGTGTGGAGCGATGAAGCAAAGTTTTCTCGTCATTCTACGAGTGAGTACATTTTTTTGAGACACCCTGTAGATAGATGAAGACAGCAAGCATGGAATTTAAACAGAGGTTCGCTAGTGTAAATATTATTCCTCAAATTAAGTAACTTTTGTAAATGTTTGACTTCTACATTGTTCGTACTATCTACATTGTTGCTCTTCTCATTGAAAAGACAAGTTTCTATTGATTATTATTTTTATTTTTTGTTTTTAATTTTTTAGTAAAGGTCATTAATGATCTTGATTCTTTTATACAATCACTCATTATGATTGACATTTTAAACAAAGAAAATAATATTTTTCATGTTGCCCTATAAAAAACGACTTCTGATCGGTTTGAACAATACGCGTAAAATCTTAGATCTCTATGAAGCTCCCATTCGCCCAGGCATGGAGTAGTGTTGCCACATCTGGGCTGGAGCACCAACCACTAGTCTATCCCTCTTGGACAGGGTGCAAAAAAATATTTCTAACCTAATAGGTCTCACACTGTCTGCCAAGCTTCAGCCTCTGCCACATCACCTCAGTGTTAAATCCTTGTGCTTGTTTTACAAGTACTTCCACGGAATATGCTTCGACGAACTTACTGTACTTGGATACTCTCAATTAAAATACCCCGACCTACCCAACCAGCAGCAAAGTGCCACCGCATTCACTGTGAAAGTCTCTAAAAGATTTTCTGCTCTAATAGCATCTTTCCCTGGACGGTTTACGTTTGGAATTCCCTTTCTGCTCCTTACTGTATCAAATGTGAAGATATTTAAATGTAATGTGAACACATATCTTGTTGCACAACACCCTACTTCGGGTGTCCACATCTCCATGGCAATACGTCTTGTTTGACGTGAACAAAAATAAAAAATTTTTTTTTTTAATTTTTTTCAAACAATAAATTATTGCTTATAATTATTACAACACAACCAAATAATTAGAAATGAATAATACTATGCAATTGTTTATTAAAATATAACCATATAATTAGAAATAAATAATATCATGCAATTATTATTAAAATATAACCATATAATTAGAAAGAAATAATATCATGCAATTATTTATTAAAATATAACCAAATAATTAGAAATAAATAATATCATGCAATTATTAATTAAAATATAACCAAATAATTAGAAATGAATAATATCATGCAATTATTTATTAAAATATAACCAAATAATTAGAAATGAATAATATCATGCAATTATTTATTAAAATATAACCAAATAATAAGAAATAAATAATATCATGCAATTATTTATTAAAATATAACCAAATAATTAGAAATAAATAATACTATGAAATTATTCATTAAAATATAATAAAATAATTAAAAATAAATAATATCATGCAATTATTAAAATATAACCAAATAATTAGAAATAAATAATATAATGCAATTATTTATTAAAATATAACCAAATAATTAGAAATGAATAATACGATGCAATTATTTATTAAAATATAACCAAATAATTAGAAATGAATAATACGATGCAATTATTTATTAAAATATAACCAAATAATTAGAAATAAATAATATAATGCAATTATTTATTAAAATATAACCAAATAATTAGAAATGAATAATACGATGCAATTATTTATTAAAATATAACCAAATAATTAGAAATGAATAATACGATGAAATTATTTATTAAAATATAACCAAATAATTAGAAATGAATAATACGATGAAATTATTTATTAAAATGTAACCAAATAATTAGAAATGAATAATACGATGCAATTATTTATTAAAATATAACCAAATAATTAGAAATGAATAATACGATGAAATTATTTATTAAAATATAACCAAATAATTAGAAATAAATAATATAATGCAATTATTTATTAAAATATAACCAAATAATTAGAAATAAATAATACTATGAAATTATTCATTAAAATATAATAAAATAATTAAAAATAAATAATATCATGCAATTATTAAAATATAACCAAATAATTAGAAATAAATAATATAATGCAATTATTTATTAAAATATAACCAAATAATTAGAAATGAATAATACGATGCAATTATTTATTAAAATATAACCAAATAATTAGAAATGAATAATACGATGCAATTATTTATTAAAATATAACCAAATAATTAGAAATGAATAATACGATGCAATTATTTATTAAAATATAACCAAATAATTAGAAATGAATAATACGATGCAATTATTTATTAAAATATAACCAAATAATTAGAAATTAATAATACGATGCAATTATTTATTAAAATATAACCAAATAATTAGAAATGAATACTACGATGCAATTATTTATTAAAATATAACCAAATAATTAGAAATAAATAATATCATGCAATTATTTATTAAAATATAACCAAATAATTAGAAATAAATAATACGATGAAATTATTTATTAAAATATAACCAAATAATTAGAAATGAATAATACGATGCAATTATTTATTAAAATATAACCAAATAATTAGAAATGAATAATACGATGCAATTATTTATTAAAATATAACCGAATAATTAGAAATGAATAATACGATGCAATTATTTATTAAAATATAACCGAATAATTAGAAATGAATAATACGATGCAATTATTTATTAAAATATAACCAAATAATTAGAAATGAATAATACGATGCAATTATTTATTAAAATATAACCAAATAATTAGAAATGAATAATACGGTGCAATTATTTATTAAAATATAACCAAATAATTAGAAAGAAATAATATCATGCAATTATTTATTAAAATATAACCAAATAATTAGAAATTAATAATACGATGCAATTATTTATTAAAATATAACCGAATAATTAGAAATGAATAATACGATGCAATTATTTATTAAAATATAACCGAATAATTAGAAATGAATAATACGATGCAATTATTTATTAAAATATAACCAAATAATTAGAAATGAATAATACGATGCAATTATTTATTAAAATATAACCAAATAATTAGAAAGAAATAATATAATGCAATTATTTATTAAAATATAACCAAATAATTAGAAAGAAATAATATCATGCAATTATTTATTAAAATATAACCAAATAATTAGAAATGAATAATATCATGCAATTATTTATTAAAATATAACCAAATAATTAGAAATGAATAATACGATGCAATTATTTATTAAAATATAACCGAATAATTAGAAATGAATAATACGATGCAATTATTTATTAAAATATAACCGAATAATTAGAAATGAATAATACGATGCAATTATTTATTAAAATATAACCGAATAATTAGAAATGAATAATACGATGCAATTATTTATTAAAATATAACCGAATAATTAGAAATGAATAATACGATGCAATTATTTATTAAAATATAACCGAATAATTAGAAATGAATAATACGATGCAATTATTTAAAATATAACCAAATAATTAGAAATGAATAATACGATGCAATTATTTATTAAAATATAACCAAATAATGACAAATAAATAATATCAGGCAATTATTTATTAAAATATAACCAAATGATTAGAAATGAATAATACGATGCAATTATTTATTAAAATATAACCAAATAATGAGAAATAAATAATATCAGGCAATTATTTATTAAAATATAACCAAATGATTAGAAATGAATAATACGATGCAATTATTTATTAAAATATAACCAAATGATTAGAAATGAATAATACGATGCAATTATTTATTAAAATATAACCAAATAATGAGAAATAAATAATATCAGGCAATTATTTATTAAAATATAACCAAATGATTAGAAATGAATAATACGATGCAATTATTTATTAAAATATAACCAAATAATTAGAAATGAATAATACGATGCAATTATTTATTAAAATATAACCGAATAATTAGAAATGAATAATACGATGCAATTATTTATTAAAATATAACCAAATAATGACAAATAAATAATATCATGCAATTATTTAAAATATAACCAAATAATAAGAAATAAATAATATCATGCAATTATTTATTAAAATATAACCAAATAATTAGAAATAAATAATACTATGAAATTATTCATTAAAATATAATAAAATAATTAAAAATAAATAATATCATGCAATTATTAAAATATAACCAAATAATGACAAATAAATAATATCATGCAATTATTTAAAATATAACCAAATAATGAGAAATAAATAATATCAGGCAATTATTTATTAAAATATAACCAAATGATTAGAAATGAATAATACGATGCAATTATTTATTAAAATATAACCGAATAATTAGATATGAATAATACAATGCAATTATTTATTAAAATATAACCGAATAATTAGAAATGAATAATACGATGCAATTATTTATTAAAATATAACCAAATAATTAGAAATGAATAATACGATGCAATTATTTATTAAAATATAACCAAATAATGACAAATAAATAATATCATGCAATTATTTAAAATATAACCAAATAATGAGAAATAAATAATATCAGGCAATTATTTATTAAAATATAACCAAATAATTAGAAATAAATAATATCAGGCAATTATTTATTAAAATATAACCAAATAATTAGAAATGAATAATACGATGCAATTATTTATTAAAATATAACCGAATAATTAGAAATAAATAATATCATGCAATTATTTATTAAAATATAACCAAATAATGACAAATAAATAATATCATGCAATTATTTATTAAAATATAACCAAATAATGACAAATAAATAATATGCAATTATTTAAAATATAACCAAATAATGAGAAATAAATAATATCAGGCAATTATTTATTAAAATATAACCAAATGATTAGAAATGAATAATACGATGCAATTATTTATTAAAATATAACCAAATAATTAGAAATGAATAATACGATGCAATTATTTATTAAAATATAATCGAATAATTAGAAATGAATAATACGATGCAATTATTTATTAAAATATAACCAAATAATTAGAAATTAATAATACGATGCAATTATTTATTAAAATATAACCGCATAATTAGAAATAAATAATATCATGCAATTATTTATTAAAATATAACCAAATAATTAAAAATAAATAAAATCATGCAATTATTTATTAAAATATAACCAACTAATTAAAAATAAATAATATCATGCAATTATTTATTAAAATATAACCAAATAATGACAAATAAATAATATCATGCAATTATTTATTAAAATATAACCAAATAATTACAAATAAATAATATCATGCAATTATTTATTAAAATATAACCAAATAATGACAAATAAATAATATCAGGCAATTATTTAAAATATAACCAAATAATGAGAAATAAATAATATCAGGCAATTATTTATTAAAATATAACCAAATGATTAGAATTAAATATTATCATGCAATTATTAAAATATAACCAAATAATTAGAAATAAATTATACCATGCAATTATTTATTAAAATATTACCGAATGATAAGAAATGAATAGTACTATGCAACTATTTATTAAAATCAGCTTTTAAAAATTCATATGCAAATTTGTACTTGTAACGGCTATTATCCTGGTCAGGTTGGGTCAGCTTTCTCCTGAGCAAGTACTACATCTTTGACCATTGCAGCTTACTTTCGCCGATCTTAATCTAGATCACACGATATGGCTAACCAATCTCGATTCCATAGTCGAACCCCAACTACTTATGATAGTGCTGCTAGATCGCCTTTGATTGTTACAGCCCAGGTCTTCAACTTATCCACCAACACGTTAGCGTCAACCAGGTAGAGTAGAGAGAAGGACTTCGTAGATGAGTTCTCCATCTACATGACAAGCTGTATACCTGAACCATCTGAGATGGTCAGAAATTAAGTTGTTGACTGAGAGCTCGGGTTAGTACTTGATCCACACGATGGCAGCAAAGAATTCAATGAAAACAGATGTTGTCAAAAACTTTGAGCCTATGCAGATGAACCACCATCGTTGGCCACATTTCGCAACCAACTATATCTAAATTAGACAACCTCTACTCTCTGTTCACTGCTATTTGCTTGTATATTACTTCTTTGTGGGTCATCTATCAATTGATGATGAAACAGGCATTATGTTTGTTTTTTAAAGGCTGATTGTATATGCGGCATACCAAACCTGGATCAGTCATGCCTTCCCGCTGTCAAATATATATGATCATTTGCGAAGCAGGGTTTAGTGGTCAAGGTTTCTTTTTTTTTTTATGGAAGTCGCTCCAGACAAGGCATGAAGCCATTTGATGTAAGGAGCTAAAAAAAAAAAACTACTTCAAGGTCAAAAACTAACTAACAAACAATAAGATATATCCTGACCCAGAAAACAGCAATTCTTTCCCCTTTGTCAGAAACATCGCTCATGGATTAAAGGACAAAATAAGTGAAGCGTTAATATTGTAACATCGAGAAGGATGTGGCTCGTCACCACGCATGGATGGTCATGGAGAGGCTATATTTTACGCATCACGTAGTACTAGGATGCATGGAGACTAGTCGAGGAACGTTTTGGAGGCTACCTTGGAAAGGTATCCCCCCCCCCCTCTGTAAACTCTTTATCCCAATTGTTATATTACAATAGCATTTAGATGTTAACAGTATGATAATTTTCTTATTTATTGAGATTTAAAATTAAAATAAAATCACTGACAATAGGACATAAATAAATGAGGTAATTGTGATGTAAGCAGTGACATAACTTGTTACAGACACCAAATCTCCATTTTAATAAGATAAAAATACTATATTTACAAAAAATCTTAATTCACTTGACTGTTTAGTAATTAAATCAGTTTTGGCTACTGAATACAATCTTTCATTCCTTGTAGTTCTTGAGTCCCAAAATAAATCAATGGAGTTTACGGCCCGAGGAACAGAGTTGCAATATGTGGAAAACGAATAATCTATGTTTAGGTTATATTTACCATGGTTAAGGATATTTTCAAAAATAGTAGCTGAAAGTTTTTCTTGTAATAAAATAATAACTTCTTTATTGGATGGAGACTGCCTGTACATTTCACGAGATGCTTCTTGGCAGTAGTCGAGGTTTTTGCTTATTCGCAGACATATTTGAATTTCTTCTTTCCATGAATATATTGAATTACCAGAAGAAATGTAGATATTGGCTCAGTTGATCAAACATTTGAAATCCTTTGCTATTTTGCAATCGAAAAACTATTGATATATGGTTTTACGAAAGAACATCGTATGAAACCTATGTGTTATTATATACCTCTCGGTGAGGAGAAAGGGAGTGTGGGTATTGTCCATTTCTCTTTCTTACTCGTCAGTTATTCTCTTATTCTTTTCTTTGGGACGAGTGGCTGAAACATGTCCTTTAACAAGGACAATGAAGATGCTTCAAACTTTATATTTTACAAGAATACCCGTCCCAGGAAAAGTAAAATGAATTCCTCAAACAGAACACTTTTGCACCACTTTTATGCCCCCTTATGAAGATTAAAATCAAGATATAATGCTACTAAACCTTACGTCTAGAATCCTTATTCGAATCAAAATCATGTAATAGATTTTGATTCTGGGAAATGTCTAAAATTTAATACTCAAGTTTAAGGGATCTTAAGAAGAAATTAAAATTCAGGAAATTTGTGTCTAGTGACTATGGGTAAAATTGAATGCAAATCTGAAATATTTGATTTTTCAAATGGGAGGTTGTGACCATATTATGCCTCCTAAAAATCCTTTAAAATACCCCGAAGAAAATGAAATTTGAGAAATATTTAATAATTGATATCTAATACCTATTGTTCAAATTTCACAAAAATCGAAGGTATCTGAATTTTCACAAAAGGTTTCAACCCCCTTTTTGCTCTCTTTGCATAAAACTAAATTAAACTAAATATAGCCCACATTACAACCCCTTATGCTTAGCAGCTGTGTTTCAAAGTTCATAATAATCGGTTATGGGTGAATCCTGTACATAAAAATATATAAACATCTACACAAACCTAACTTAGATTTATCTTAAGCATATTGGGATTCATCTTTCTTTAGTTAAAAGTTGCTTTTTACTGGATCAGATCAGCGTCACAGGGATCTAAAGCCCCAATCTAACATGATGCGGCCATACATTTCTGTTCACTAAAGTTTACCCCTCAACTGATTATTCAACTTCAAATCCTTTTTATGTCACATGATTAAAGCAACTAATCAGAATCACTTTCCATGTCTGAGGCTACAGCTGACCTCGGACAAAACCCCTGTCGATCAAACCTAGTAAACGGTGAAATTTGACAACTTAAATCTGAGAAGCCAAATTATATGGAGCACAGTTGTTTATCACTTATGGCTAGCCATCTCTTGTGAACTTGCTCAGAACCGTTGTGCGTGGGCCGCCATGATTCAGGGAAGAAGCTGGCTGGAACCGGACCAGGGTGAACACTGTTGCGAGTACAAGTAAAGTAAATTGCTTATAACTAAATAATTTTAATATCCGAATAATTTTCATCAGTTATGTGTACGCAGTGTGATGATGTATGGAAGTGAAACCTGGTCAGTGAGGGTTGAGGACATGCGTTGCCTGGAGAGAAATGATATGAGAGCGATACGATGGATGTGTAATGTGAGTCTTAAAGAGAGGCTTAGTTCTGATGACCTCAGAGTTCGATTAAATCTGGACAGTATAGGGAGGTGTTTGCAGAAGAGTAGACCAATGGTATGACCACGTTGAAATTCTTGGGTTAGTAGATGTAGAACAGTTAAGGTAGCAGGTTCAGTTCACAAGAGAAAGCCAAGGAAAACACGGGAGGAAGCGATAAAAATGAACTTAATAATAAAGACCTGGCCAGAGATAGGTTAGTTTGGAAGTCAATTTCTTAAAACTGTCCAAGCATGCCAGCATGTAAAACGAACGTTAAACCAAAGATGATGATTTTTTTTCTTAACTTTCGTAAATCGACTGATGAAATCAGTTATTTTTCAATAAATATTTCGAGTAAGTAATAAAATGTATCGTTTCTTTCGTAATTGATAGTTCAACTAAGGATTTGAGTTGATCAATCAATCACTTGGTGGTCAACCAGCCTTGTAACCCCTTTCTTCCCTATTGGGCCCTTGAAGGTCTTTCTTGTTGGCTAGCCTCTTTGGAGTCCAGGAGATTAAATGCTGGTGGTGGGGTCTCTTTCAAGTTTCGGTTGTCTTCATGTTATTCTAACTTGCTCTTCCTTTTTATTATTATGATCAGTTCTTTACATCAAGTGGCTTCATGCCTTGTCTAGAGCAACTTCCATTAAACAAACAAACTTAATCAATATTTTGTTATATCTACCCAAGCAAACTTTGTTAGTAAATTCTTATAGTGGTGAATCACTACAGTACTTTTCTAAGTACTTTTACATTCATTCACACATTTTTATTTTGTCTCTTTAACAACTCATGCATTTTAGTTTTGTCATAGAACATTGTGTGTTTTTTTGTTTTAAGATACAGCTTTTCCACATTGCGTTATTTGTGTGGTTCACACTTTCATGTATCTACATGTCTTTAACATGCTTTTCATGTTGCGTTATTTGTGTGGTTCACACTTTCATGTATCTACATGTCTTTAACATGCTTTTCATGTTGCGTTATTTGTGTGGTTCACACTTTCATGTATCTACATGTCTTTCACATGCTTTTCATGTTGCGTTATTTGTGTGGTTCACACTTTCATGTATCTACATGTCTTTAACATGCTTTTCATGTTGCGTTATTTGTGTGGTTCACACTTTCATGTATCTACATGTCTTTAACATGCTTTTCATGTTGCGTTATTTGTGTGGTTCACACTTTCATGTATCTACATGTCTTTAACATGCTTTTCATGTTGCGTTATTTGTGTGGTTCACACTTTCCTGTATCTACATGTCTTTAACATGCTTTTCATGTTGCGTTATTTGTGTGGTTCACACTTTCATGTATCTACATGTCTTTAACATGCTTTTCATGTCCAGTTATTGTCACAATATAATGCTGAAAAATTGTAAGTAAACTTCTGTTGGGAATATACCAGATTGTGGAAAGGGAATCAGATGCAACTCTATTTTTTGTGGTATCTGTAAGCATTGGGTACATAAGAAGTGCAGTGGAATTACTAGTGGGTTGAGAGAGGATAACGAATTTGCGTGTAAGACAATGGAGCTATTGAGGTTGTCCAGAAGTTTTAACTTTTTTTCCACAATTGGAGCACAGGATGGAGAAGGTGCTAGTGTGATTGCAAGAGTTAGGAGTAGATGGAGTAAGTTCAGGGAATTTTTGCTATTACTAACCAGTCTAGAGTCTACCAGGCATGTGTATGCAGTGTGATGTATGAAAGTGAAACTTGGCCAATGAGGGTTGAGGATATGTGTTTCATGAAGAGAAATAATATAAGAATGATACAATGGATGTGTAATGTTAGTGTGTAAGTCAGGCTTAGTTCTGCTGACCTCAGAGGAAGATTAATATAGGGAGATGTGTGCAGAACAGGAGACTTCGATGGTATAGTCATGTTGAATGAATGGATGAGTTTTTGGGTTAATAGATGTAGAACAGTTGAGGTAGCAGGTTCAGTTCACAAGGGAAGGCCAAGGAAAACATGGGAGGATGTGATAAAAATGAACTCGAGGGGAAAAATAAAGACCTGATCAGAGATGGGTTACTTTGGAAGTTAATTTCTTAAAGTCGTCCAACACATGCCAGCATGTAAAGCGGATGTTAAACCGAATATTATGATGAAACATCAGATGTTATATGTGAACCAACTGATTCCTTTTTATCTTTCTTTCCAACACATGTGGTCGTATTGATATTATAAAGATGTGCAAACGATGGTTGCCATTGGTGAAGAGGATTAAATATGCCCGACACGTGTACAGCTAAATTTACATTGAATATCAAACATTCATAATTTAGTTTCGATTAAAGTTTTTGTTTTTTTTGTTAATGAAATAAAAATATTTTATTTTTCAATAAAAATAATTAATTATTCAATAAATAGATAATTCAACATTTGACAAAATATGATTATTAGATTTAAACTTAAAAGTACATGTAAACATTCATTCTGTGGATATATTGGGAATATCAGGAAGTTTCATCGGATGTCCTGTTGGCGTGGCAGGCTAAGAATAGACTGAAAGTGTTCCCATGAATAATGGCGATGAAGAGGTTCTTGTAGAGTCAAGTCATTTTCCAATGGTTCCTGGTGTGACGTGTCATTAATAGTTAAGGAAGTTCTGTGTCACAAAACCAATCATTCCACTCATTTAACACCCAGTTTTTTTTAGCCAAATAATATTGAGTTTTAATAAAAAAGAATATTTACAAAATAAAAAAGTAATTATGAATTTGTAAAGATCAAATTGGAGAGGGGGGAAAGACTTATTTAAAAAAAAAGAATCTCAGTTTTTTATTGCAGGATTTATTGTTGAAAAACAAACTCGCCCGTATTTTTTCCAGATATAAACGCAATAAAGATGAGTATTAATTCCCTTCTGAATCTCAGAAGTTGGATGTGGAAGTAGGTTTGATACTGACTACGGACTTAAAATAATTTTAGGATTTCCTTCCGATGTTTTAGTTAATGTATTGATTAAAGTATTATTATTATTATTTGTACTCACTAGGAGTTCTCACACAGATCATCGTCAGTGATTGCTCACCGACAACAACCAGTGGTATTTCCTGGAGTCTGAGTGATAACAAGTCTCCCCAGATTTCCAGTATTCTTCACCTCTTTTCGATAACGATGCGGTATCGCAACAGCCTCTTACCGTTGATTTCTCGCTGCTAAGAACAATTGGTCTTCTCTGGGATTTGGATGGCAATAAGCCTCCCCAAGGTCCCAGCATTCTCTGCACTTTTCCAGTGGAGGTCTGGTTTGTGCTGTCCCTCCTCGGTCTTCTCATCCTCCTCGACCCGTGACAAATATTTTGTCTGGTGTCAGCCTAGGCCGGCACCAGTTAAAAAAAAAAATAATAAAAAAATAAATAAAATATTTTTTTTAATTAATTTAAAAAAAAAAAAAATTATTATTATTGTAGTAGATATTCTTATTATTTTTATTTCGTTATTTGTTTTTGAAATTTAAATTTTTACTTTGAGCTTTGGCATCTGATACACTTTAGTGTGTACTATTCAGATTTAATTTTTAGTCCATAATGTTCGATAGATTACTTAGTAAGTATAGTTTATGTAGCAAAAAGAATGACTGTTCATATTACTGCTATTATAATATTATATACGAGCTGTACCTACTCGGTATTGTCCGGGAGCCTTTTTACTTTCATTTTTTTTTTAACTATGACATTTTTTTTTGTTACCAAATTATTATTGTGTTTTTCAATAAGATTTTAAAATTTAATCATTCCAGTTATCATCTGTTCATTAATTATTAATTGAACCAAATCGTTATGAAATTATTGAATGTAAATAGCTTTGAAACTTTGAATCTTCTAATACATAAGGATTTGCTATGAATTTTTAAAGCCAAAAATGACAGTTTAAATGCTTCCAAATTCCTTTCAAATGTTTACAAAGAAACGGAAATACATTCTGTTGAATTTAATTTCGTAATTAAATAAGTAAAATAAAATAATTATTTAACATTATTGCATTTTTGATTTCAATAAATATCTGATTCATATTAAGTTTAATAAAATAATGTGTATGTTTCGTAGAAACGAGAAATACAGACACACAAGAAATGGTCACGCAATTTTCTTAATATGGAGATTAAACAGTGACTACCAGAGCAGATTATTGGATTGGTATGGTGCCAGGTTCAATTGGGCCAGAGCTATTGTATAAATGTCACTAATACCTTTCACAAAGTTATGAATCCAACTATGGGTCAAATAGTGTAGACTAGACTCTAAACCATTTTTAAGACAACTAGTCTAGGAGAAGAAAAACACTGAAATAATAAATGTTAAGTCTCTATTATATGACACATGTACAGTCATAACTTGCCTAGTGGCAAGAGTGGGTCCTGTTCTTCACAATACATGATCTACTTAAAACAAATTCATGATTGATTGATGCACTACCATATATTATGATAAGCAGTTAATTTCAATCTCTGTATTAATAAAACTATCAGACAAGATCTTGGGTGTCTGTGTGTTTCTCGTCCATACATAACTTTGATAAATACACCTGGAATTATTTATGTTTTCTGTATTAATCAGACAATTTTGAAATTGACACTAAAATAAGGGAAAACTAAAACAAATTTAAAAAAAATCATCTTAAAAAAATGTAGATATAACTAGCTTTGTATCACGTAAAATTGAATGGACATTTTTTATTTGTTCCGGCTGTATTGTTGAATGCAACTTATAAGAAATGGTTATTTTTTTCTGTATTAATAATACTATCAGTGTGTCTGTGTTTTTTGCCTGTATGTAACTTTGATAAAAAGATTTTTTTTTAAATCCTATTTTAAAATAAAAATTGTAAACCTGACTATATTTTGAATTATTTTTTTCGGCAATGTCGCAACTACGATAACGCCTAGTATGGATATAATTTCTTTCAAACAGATATGCTAATTTATGAATTTTTAATTTGATCGTATTTTCTTAACTCTACATTCATTGAGGTCATTACTATTTAATATGTACTGATTCACCTTGCTGCAGTTATGAAATAAAAACATCTCATAAAATTATTAATTTCTATTAATTGAAGTATAAACTACTAGTGGAAATACCTATCTATTGCTGGGTTTCTCAAATTTTCCTCTTCTGCATGTGTTGCGGCCTTGAAGGGCCGGTAATAATCGAGACAAACACATTGGTATTATTAACAAAAGTGTCTTACAGAAAATATGCGTTCGATTCTGTGGCCATAACTGCCACAGCCTTAGTCGTAACTGTATTTATTGTGTCTAGGCATTTCCGAAATAGGTACATCAACTTACACCATAACAGGATGTCAACTCAATTAGAAAAAAAAAATTGCTTAAAATTGTTAGAAAACAATTTTTTTAAATATTAGTCATAAAATTTTTTTTTTTAAATCAGTGAATGGTTTATTAGAATATAGACAATTATAAATTACTTCTTGTCACTAAATAAATATAATTTCTCGATAATTAAAATTTTGTGTCGAATAAAAAAAAATTTAGACACAAAATAAAAATATTTGATTTCTATTCACACTATAGACAGACTGACAAACTATGTATATTTATGACAGGGCTGGTTTATATTTATGTTTACTTTTTGTATTGTTTCTTTTTATGATTAAATTGAACGCTAAATTAATTTACAAGTTCTAACATGTAAATTCAAGGATTAAATGAAAAAAAAAGATAACTTTTTTGTGTAGAGTTTAAAGGAGAATCATCTCTCTTTATCTTGATGGGTCCTAAATTCAGATTCCAGTGTTTGGATAGAAAATCGATCAATGCCATATTGGACAGCATGTTAATCCCTAAAATGTTTTCTTTTTTTTTATGTGCTATAAACAATCCTGAGGATACAACGATTGATAATTGGTATGATTCTTAGACAGAGCTGTAGATTTGAAGGCAGAACAAATTCATTTCTTTAGGGATCAGAAACATATATATATATATATATATATATATATATATATAATTATATTTCTATATAGGATTAACTCTTTATCTAATGAACCGTTCATTATGAATTTTGGCACATAGCTGCGGGGTGTAATGTGAACTATATCTAGTTTAATTTAATTTTCTGCAAAGAGGGGGCAGAAAAACTGTTCATGAAAATTCAGATACCTTCGATTTTGTGAAATTTTAACATTACAGACATCAGTTAATAAATATTCCTCAAATTTCAGTATATTAAAGGGTTTTTAGGAGGCATAATAATTCAATGTAACTTGACAATTGTTTCGTGCACAAACAACCGGGAATAAACAAATAATTATCAGGATTTTTCGTTCATGCAGCTCATCAGAAAACCATCACATCACTTCCGGTAAAAAAAACCTTCAAGCACAAAAAAATTAAAAAAAACCTTTTACATGCATTTCCTACTTTTACATGCATTCCCCATTTTGAAATTCAGCAAGAAAAAATGAATAAAGACTTGGTCATTTGAATTTTAAATACCATTGTTTATTTATGTATGCTCTGTTGTTAAATATTAACATTCATTGAGCTTTTATATCAAACAGTTTTGGGAAATTTTCTTAAAATATATATATATACACAAATATATATTTTTATACATATACGTATGCATATATATATATATATATATGTATCTTATTTACCTCCTCTCCAGGAGGTTAGACAGAAGGTCAGGTGTGGGTTTTGATGAAAGTGCTTATGTGGAACGAACTGGATTCGAACCTGGCACACCGAAGTCCTCAGTTTGTGTCATTAATCACTTAGCCACCATGCCATATGCCGCATCTCTTTTTATAAAGAAAATTTACTGACCTGAACTTTTTTGTAAAATTTTAAAGATTATATATATATATATATATATATATATATAAAAATAAATTCCTAATGAATAAGGAAGCTTCCTCAGCGATGTCGAACCCCTAGCAACATCTCAGGAAGAGACCAGACTACAGCTGTGGCCCAGCCGGCTAGAAGATCCCCCCCCCCCCTCTCATACTGACATGGGAATCCCTGCTTCTGAGGAACTCCCTCCCGGTTCAAAGGCACCCTGGCTCCAGTGGAAAACATTAAACCGTCTGAGAACGAGAATGGGGCGATCAAAAGTTGCTATGAGTAGATGGGGCTACAAAACTGACCCAACCATATTAATACGTGAGTGGAGAACCATACGATGCAACACTGCCTGCTCTGTCCCTTACTGCCCAACGGGTGTAGCTTGAAAGATCTTGCAGAGAACAACACTATTGCATAGGACTGCATAAAAAAGTGGGAAACTGTCATATATGACCGCATGCTTCAAAGACACGCAAAGAAGAAGAATGAATAATATTTCTTAGTTTTCAGTCAAACTTTTTAAAATTTCAGTAGTCAGAATCTAGCATTTAAACCACTAACTCCACAGCTCTGGTTTGGGTTTTCGGCATGCATTTGAATGAAGGAGAACATGTAAAAGCCGACTGACAGACATCATTTATGCATTTATATATGATGTTATTTCTGCTTTTTTTCCTTGGTGTGTTGCATCACTAAATTGCTACAAAATATTTAAGTGTAGCTCTGAGTAAGACAACGCCATTTTTTAAATTTTTTATTCTCCTTTCTATTCACATCTCTCTACATTTCTATGGTATGACTAGACATTTAGAATAGCTTTAATAATTAATGTTTCTTTCACACACCAACTATACGACTCCACAGCAACATTACCTCTTAAATGTTAAGGAGGCAATTGACATGGCTTCTCAGATTTTTCCCTGCAACTTTTCTTTACTTGATTGTTGTAATGTTTGCCCAATAGGAGTTGGCTAGTATTCCATCCATTGCCCTCCCCCCTCTCTCTCTCTCCCTCTCTCCCTCCCCCTCTCTCTCTCTCTCTGTATTATTATCACTCCTTAATCAATGTTCTATTCTGATCAGGTATCAAGCAAAGCACAGTTTGTTTTTTTTTACTTTAATGAATTACTGTCTGTACATATCTGAATTGCCCTGTATTCTTTTTACTTTCATTTTTGTTTTCTTAACTATGCCGTTTGTTTGTTTTTTATGTTTTCTTACAAAATTATTATTTAAAAAATTAAATTTAGTTATTAAAGTATCGTTTGATCCTCGAGTTTTTAATTGAACCAAATTTTAAAATGTATGGTAGTTTGCTTCAAGCATTGCTGGTAAATAAGTATAACATCCATCTTGGGACGTTTTCTTTTTTTTTTTTTTGATAAGGGGGGTTTTCTCCCGAAATATCAAAATATTTCCCACCATCCCGGACTCTATTAACAGTAAGTGAAAGATTTACTGAAAAATAAATAGACATTTTTTTAATAAAAATATTGCAGATATTGTCTTCAATTATTTTTGTTCATCTCTTTCACTGTTCCGTTTTTTTTCCCGCATTGCACACAGCCTTATTAAATACATATGTATTTGAATTAAATTGTTATAAAACTATAACTAATGTTCTGTTAAGGTAATGTTGTTTTCATCTCTCGTTATAAAATTATTGGATGTAAATAGCTTCAAGACGTTTCAATGTTTTAATACATGAGGATTTGCTAAAGATATTAAAACCAGTTTAAATGACTTTCCATTAAACAGTTTATTAATCAATCAATCAGGTCGAGAATTCTTCCCGTATTCTCCTGACGCGTTCCATCCAACCATCTTCGTCAAATATATCGCTGTCGGCAGGTCCTTCAGATGTCATCCAAAGTCATCTATAAGTTGGTCGATGTAGGTGTGGTGAAGTCTTCCAGCCGATATTTTGTTGCGTATTGGATTCTATAGGAGAGTGTCTGTCACCCACAAGTGTTGACTTATTTCTCCACAAAATCTTTGGCCTTTTGGCTCTTAGCAAAGTGTAGTATCTGTTCTGATACTACACTTCATCTTTTCTGTCCTCTGTCAGTGAAGGAGAAATCCTTCTATACTGAGCCAATTTTAATTTTTGTTTCAATCCAGGGTGCTCTTTTTGGGGGAGCAGGATTTTCTCCACATTAAAAACCGACCTTGTATTTAACTTTTCATTTGTAAGGAGACAAGGAAATAGGGACCGACATAAGCTAAGATGTCGATGTAGGCATTTTTTGGTTGGGTGTTTTCTCCAGCTGATGTCCGATGCAACACGTAACATTCTTGTGTATGTTCCTTCAAGTGATGCTTCTTGCTGTTTCGACAGTGTCCAACCTGTCGAGCCATTCTTCTCTACTATGCTTCTATATACTGCTGGACTCCCTCCCCCTTAAAAAAGAGGATGAGAATACTTCAAATCAATCAAAAACATAGTGTTATGGTGAAAGCACTTGAAATAGAGCTTACGTGACTGAAGTTATGGGTTTTGAAAAATGTTTATTTTGTAGAGTTAGAAGCATTTTAAATAATGAACATTTTGAGAATGTCTTTAAATTTGTGTAAATTTAATAATTGTTGAAAGTTCATTAAAATCCTTTTTTTTTTTTTTTTTTTTTTTAACATGGGAGTTTTTGTGCTCTCTTTATAAGATAAATCAGATCCCCCTTATGAAAATTTGCATAGAAAGGAGTATCAGTTTCGGTAAATTTCAAGTTTGTAGGTCCAGCCTAAAAATAGACACACAGGCACACATCTCTGATTAGTATCAGTAAATGTTAGATTTTAATGAAGTTATTTGATTTTAAAATGTGGAAGTTATAAAGCATTAAAAAAAAAAAAAGGTTTACGTGTTCTTACTTAACCTAAAAAAGGTTATAAGATAGTGCATCATACATAGTTGGAGTCTCTCAAGATGGTTGTCTTCAGATCTAATGTCATCAGATTCTTGTCATGAACCGTCACCACAAGAATTCGAACTTGCACCATTCCATCAATCATTCTCAATCCTCTTATAAGGTCCTTCATCCTTCAATTAACAATCATTCCATCTCATTAACCCTTATCCTCCAGTGCCTTTTGGCCTTGATAAGTGGTGATCCATGAGTAAAAAAAAAAAAACAAACCCTGATGTCATTCACTTGTTATACAGATATCTGATTATTAATGAGGGCCCCAAGGAAGCAGATGCCCCCAATCTTTCCTACATTTTTTTAATAAGGTATTTTGCAGCAGTGAATTTTTTTTTTTTTTTTGTGTATGAATGAAATTTTTCTATTGAGATCTAATGTAGATATCCGGGAATACTTATATTATTTACTTTATCTAAAGAAGACTTTATCGACCAACATTTAGTGTCAGCTGTGACAAAAAAGGCTTTACCTGATTTTATAGAATTATACACATTTTTGATTTTCAATCTAGTTGCTATTTATAAAATTACCCGCCAAAATGATTTCAGTGCTCAGAGAAATTAAACTTCTTATATAATCATCTATTTATGTAAGTACATAATAATCTTGACTAATTTGAGGTTGATATCATTTCCTATTTCCTTAATCTTAGGATGTTATGTCTACGCAGCCATGGCAGATAACATAAAATATCATTGCATTCGCACATGAGGGGGGGGGGATGAAACTTTATTGAGACCATCACTTCACAAACATCCGAAGTCTGTGCCCCCCCCCCCCACCACCCACCCACCCACCCACCCACCCGACATACCCATGGATCCACCCCTGCCTTTCATAACTTATTGAAACGATAAATTTTTCAGCCAGGACTATAAGTCCACAGATGAATCCAAAAAGTTAATCGCTATACTTATAACATTATGTGACCACTTCTCGTGTGTCTGTATGTTTCGTACATCTACGTGACTTGCACATTACTATTTCTTAAATAACTATTTAAAAGTAATTTAGTTACAAAGTTAAATCCACCATAATGCATTTCGGTTTCTTTGTAAACAAGTCACCCACTTTAATCTTTTGTTAATAGTTGAAAAAAAAAGAAGTTTTTTGTGATTCGTTGAAATCTGGATTTATCCTCATGTATTAAAAGATTGAAAGTTTTTGAAGCTATTTACATCCAATAATTTTATAAACAGAGATTAAAGCAATATTACTTTGATAAAATTAGTTATAGTTTTGTCACAAGATTACCCCGAGGTGATAGTGAATAGATATGGTAACGTGATGTAGGTCGGGTGTGTGAGTAGACGGTGCATTTGGAATGTGACTGCGATTGTTTTGATCATTTCAAGTTGGAGATTAAAATTTCAATTGTGAACATTGTTTTGTTTACATTATGAAGTATGCTGACTAAGGAATGTATCAAAAACAATGGCAGACGTATGTCACCAGTAGAGAGAGGGTTAGGGGGGTGGGCCATCAGAACAGATTTGACGATCAAAGTGAGTAGATGTTCCGCGTTTTGCTCCTCCAGCTTGGGGTTGGGGAGTTGATTGTAACCATAAGCAGAGTGTGCTAAAAGGAATGTAGACATTGAACATGCAATAAATTTTAAACTATATAAAAAAAACAACTTGTTTTTGATTTCTTCATTTCTGCTGCAACACCTTTCGATTTGGGGACCAGTAGGAAACACAGGAACTATGTTACATACTCTATTTATTTGTACTTGTAGCGGCTATTACCTTGGTTGGATTGAGCCGGCTTCCTCCTGAGCAAGTACTGCGTCTCTGACCATTTGCAGCCCACTTTCGCCGATCCTGAGCTAGGGCACACAATATGGCTAGCCAGTCATCATTTTATAGTTTTATAACAATTTGGTTCAATTAATAATTTAATGACCACATGCTACTGTAATAATTAAATTTTAACTTTCAAAATGCCATTATTTAAAAAATAAAAATAATTTGATAAGAAAAAAATAAAAAAACACAAACGGCATGTTATAAAAAACAAAACAAAACAAAAACAACTGAAAGTAAAAAGATTCCCAGGCAACACCAGTTAAATAAATCGAGTTGTTAATAAAATATTTCAAGAAAAATTTGGCAATTTCTATCAAAAGTTTTAACTGCGATACACGTTTACAGAATGTTATACATATATTTATTTTGGTACAGAAAAATTAGTACAGCATTCGTACCGTCGGTTTCAAGCACAGAAGGACTTAGCCATCCGGCTCTCTTCAGCTTCTGTTGTCATCTGTTTCGAATGGCTAAGTCCTTCTGTGCTTGAAACCGACGGTACAAATGGTGTGCTAATTTTTCTGTACCAAAATAAATAAATATTACGCTCTTAATTTAAAATTTTAACTTTAATTCTCAATTAATCGAGCACTCTGCTGGGATTTTTCCTGCTATATTACTAAGAAGTTATATATATATATATATATATATATATATATATATATATATATATATATATAAATGCAGAAACGTAGTTTAAGCTGTAATGTTTCAAGTTATTTGTGATTCCCAAAAGAATATTCAGGTCTTTGTTTTCATAATTTATCAATTAATGGAGTTGTTTGTTCTGAATATTTTGCCGTCGAGAGTTTTTTTAAAAACTTTTATTTTCTTTTTCACACAAAAGTATGTGTTGATGTATGTAGATACGTCGATAGATGTTTTGCCTAAAAATGAAAAGAAAATCTACTTTACAGAAAAAATGTTCAGCATGATTTCGTTTTTTGTGGATCTACTTAATCCAGTGCGAGAACGGGAAGCAGACTCACCCAACCACGTTTTACTTGACTGACCAATTCTGGGAACATCTTGCAACCTGAATAAGATGGAAAATTTTAAACTACTGCCTGAAAAACTCTTTAGATTTCATACACGTGTCTGTATTTATATGTATTACAGAAAATCAGAGCATCAGTACCGTCGGTTTCAAATCCAAACAAAGGAGACCTATAAGGGGAAACAGAGGCTGAAGAGTCTGGCATAGGAGACCAACTATAAGTACCCTTTGTTTGAATTTTAAACCAATGGTTACCTGTGTTGTTCTGATCTTCTGCAATACATATAAAAATAAATATTACACTCTTATTTTTTTTATCTCTCTTAATGGAGTTCTTTCTCACTAACCTTACACATACATATATATATATATATATATATATATATTATTGGGTGTTTGGGATAAATTTGACACCTTTTTGAAAGAAAAGAAAAATGTCATATCTTGGCCAATAATTGATGTATTCTCAAAATTCAAAGTGCATCTCTTAGACGGTCATTTGCCGAATACAGCTCACTTGAAGAAGCCACCACAGCCTCCATGTAAGACATGAACCTGGAGCATGCTGCCTTTACAATATCCTTCTAAAGCAATGTGAACACAAGTTTGATCCTTGCAATCAGCTTATGGTTGGTGTCATTCTCAACTGAGCCCCACACATGGTGTCGTAATCAGGTGAATTGTGACTGGTGAAATTGTGGAAGTTATCAGGGGGCCACTTCTAGGTTTTCTCAGTGATATAACATGGAGCTGTGTCTTGCTGCCACATGTATGCCATTCCCGGAACCACTCTCTCCACCCAGCGCTTGGCAAAAGTAGATGCAATATAGCCATCTGAATTGAGTCTGAGTCCCTTTTCAAAGATGTGGGGTAGGATTATGTTGCCTTTGCTGGAAACTCACCCAAACACTGAGGGAACCTGGTCTTCATGATGTGCTGACTAGTCATCTATTGTGATGCAAGTGGTCCTGAGAAGAACCAGAGTATCCCCAGGTCAAGTGTACGTTTGACCTTGTTGATGGATTTCTTGGCTTTTGTAAGGCAGTTTTCTTGGGCCGTGCTGCTGAGTAATCGGCCCTTGCAACTCTTGTATAAGGAATAGCAAAGATTCTTGCTAAACACTTTCTCTATAGTCACCACTCTGGCGCCTATTTCTCTCTTCAAGGTTCGCATTGTCTTTCCTGGATCTTGCCGCACTTTTTTCTTTTTTTTCTTCAGCTTCTCAAATTTTCTTGTGTGAACACAGACTTCCTGCTATGATTCTTCCTGCTAGCCATTGTTTCTACATCTTTGTCGCAATTCTCCAGCTCACATGACCTTCAAGATATTCAAAGAGCACTGAGCTGCAGTTAAGATTTCCAAATTTTATAATCTGACGGAAGTCACTCTCTTCCAATGTTCTGGTGCTTTCCAGTCGTCCAGGGTTTTCAACTGTCAAACCTACCAATAGTACACAGAAACCGCTATCCGTTGCACTTTACTGTTATTAAATACTACTAATGGTTCTAGAATATAAGAATATGAAAAAATTATTAAATTTGTTGTGAACACCTTGTAGGGTGTTTCAAAAAGATGTATACACACTTTGAATTGTTGTAAATAGGTGTTTGTTAAAATTAATGTAATTTTGAAAATGTTTTCGAACTTAGAAACATCACCTTATTTTCTTGTTATTTCACATTCTGAAAATGACGTCCGTTTTGGTCCAGTTTACTGTTGACAATGCGAAGCAATAGAATTATATTATATACATAAAAAAACAAACAATTCCTCTTGTATTTGTGTGGATTCACATTCAATTATTGCTTTTAAAATGGTGACTGTTTCAGATATTATTGGATGGCCCCCACCTTCACCCACACTACAAAAAAAACAATAAAAAAAACAAAAACAGACCCTAACTTTTGATGGGCCTAATTTCTAATTTTTTGCAAGAATTAAATAAAACTTTCGCGACAACTTGTCATTTGATATTCTGTGTCAAACATCATGTCGAAACATGCTAGTGTTTAGATTCATTTTCTTTATTCGAAAGCATGTGTTTGAGGTGATATCTATGTCTCTATTTTTTTCAGTTTTGATGATAGCAATTTTTATTTCCTTTTATCGACTGCCATATTATCTGAGTATTGGGCGAGTTAATGTACTTGATATCTTTAAAATTCGCATTCTCATGCCTGCTTCTACTTTAGATGCAAGTATATTCCTGTTCAAGCATCGCAATCTTCTTTGTGCAGTACATATTGGCCTCTAAAAAAGACAGCCATTAATTTGCTTAATGGCATCTGGTTGTAGGAGGTCACATCGATCACTCTGCGTTGAATTGCCTGGTATTGTCATAACCACTGCCCTTTCAGTAAGGGGACGTCATCAATGGGCCACACAACTATTCTAGCAGATGTGTGGTGAGCGTGTATATATATATATATATATATATATATATATATATATATATATATATATTATATATATATGTGTGTGTCAGTTTATATTGAAAAGACATCAATAAAGTGCTCGATCGCAGAAGAGCGAAAGCTAATACAAATAATTTATTTGAAATCTGTTACATATTTCAGAATCGTACCATGGTTTTTAAATTGAAAAAAAGTCTATACCTAAAGGAAATCGTCAGCGTACTAAAATGAGATTTAAAAAAAAAACATGAGAAATGAGAAACGCAATTTCTCATTGTGTGTGTGGTTTTTTTTTTTATCTCATTTCAGTACGCTGACGATTCCCTTTGAGTATAGACTTTTTTTAAATTTAAAAAGTCAACCTATTTGGATGAAACCACGGTACGATTCTGAAATATGTGACATAGTTTTCAAATAAATTATATATATATATATATATATATATATATATATATATATATATATATAAGGTTTATCGATAAAATTGCTGTATTTGTTTCAGAGAAACTTTGATCTTTGAGGGTTGTATTAAATCAGAATCGACCTTAGTTTGATATTGAAATTAAAAAATCTCTATCTATCTATCTATCTATCTATCTATCTATCTATCTATCTATCTATCTATCTATCTATCTATAAATAGGCAATATTAAGCTTAATTTCAGTGACCAAGATTTTATAAATTTACTGTGGATTTTTTTTCCCAAATCCAAACATTGATACATTTTGATGGACCATTTTGCCTATAGACGAACAACCAAGATGAATATGTCAATTCAGGATCTTTCGACCATGTGTTCTTCAGAAATCCAAAGTTCACTTCCAGAAAAATATATTGTAAGGCAGCAAACAAAGAAAAAAAACAAAAAAAAACAAACAACTTACATTGAATACATGTTCCCTCAGAGAAAAACGTAGATGTTACTACCCATTCAGGCAGCCATCTTTATTTAATTATATATATATATATATATATATATATATATATATATTATATATATATATACAGGGCGTTACAGAGCCCTCCAAAAAGGAGGGCGCTCCAGGAGCACGCTCCTTTTTGCTGGAGCGAAGGAGAGGAGGGCTCATTTTATATTCAGCGGGAGCAACTCCATTTGGGACTAAAGAGCAGTGGTTTTATCGCTCCTCGCTCCAAAATTATTTGATTTTTTTTCTCTTTTAAACATTAGTTTTTTATTCAGCAATAAAAAGGAAAAGAAAAGAAAATCTGAGTTTACTCTGACTTATGTTTTAAAATTATATCTGGTAAATGTATATGAGATAGGGAGAGGGAGGGAGAAAAGAAGGAGAACATTTGAAGTTCTCAGATTTTTACATCTATGTGTTAAATTTTTGATGGGACAGTTTTCTTAAGGCAGAAGACAGACAATTTGGCACCAAATGTCTTTAAATGTGCCAGTGAGTCTATAGATGGCGTTGGAGTTATTTTCTTATAGATTTGAACTTTTTTTGTATTTATGACAAGGATGTTTATTGTGATTGAATAAATAAGCCAATTTTTCTTTTAATTCGTGTTTTTAAATAAAGAATTTTAGGTTCAATTATACTATAGGGGCCGTTGGATTTTCTCGCCCATTTCGCTCGGTATTTGACCTGATATTTTTTCAACTCCCAAGGTCTAAACCAGATATTTTATGACATTTTAAGCCATTAAATGAATCTCTGAATTGTTTATTGACAATTTATTGATATTTTTTGGGCAACTTATGAAAAATATTTTTTTTATTCAATCTTTAAAAAATAAACTTCATTAGGTTTTTTTTCGCCCCAAATTGTACTATAGAAAAAAATGGATAAATCGATTTGTTTCAAAGTACTTGCGCGTTTCTCTGTTATAAATAATAATATACATCATACAATATAGTTACATTCGTAAAACAAACAAATATTAAACAACACGACAAGTAATGTTGCCCTGACTGTCTCTCCTCTTCCAGAGAAATGTTTTCTTTAAAAAGAAAATAATCACTAATAATTTTTAAGAGTAAAACTTTATTTACTTGAAACAAATCTAAATTCCCTTCCAAAATAAATAGAAAAAATATTGGGTCAAATTTTCCTTTCCTGAAAAAATAGGTTATTAATGTAATGAAAATTAAAATGGTTTTAAAATACTTCAGGGATTTTTCTATTTCTATTTTATACCTCAGGAAACGAAAATTTACGTATAATCCTATACTTCGTCCGACATGTTCTCCTATAACTCTCAAAATATTAGCGATATTTTGTCAAATATTATCTTACGGTCTTACACTTAAAGTGACATCCCAACCCATATCGATTTGATCATTTGACGCCCACCCCTATCTTTCGACCATTCATTGGCAGAATAGAACATTTATGAAAGAAGGTACATTTTCATTATGGAGTGCTGAAAAAGAGCCGCTCCTTTTTTATAGGAGTTGGAGCAGGAGCGGCTCCTTTTTGAAAATGGGGAGCGCGAGAGGAGCCAGCTCCAATTTGGGGCGTTGGAGCAAGAGCGGGAGCAGCTCCAAAAGTAGTGGAGCGCATAAAGCCCTGTATATATATATATATATATATATATATATATATTAGAGTTGGGCGGTTTTAAAATTTTGGTTTCGGTATCGGTTTCGGTTTTTTTCCCTTAAAACCTCGGTTTATGGTTCGGGTTTTCGGTTTTTTTGAAAAAAATTTGTTTACTATGGAAGCTATTCATTCTCTTGTGTGATGATTAGTTATTATTAATATTTGTTTTTAAGACAGGGTAATAAAACTTTATAGACATGCGTAAAAGACTAGTAGTACACCCGAAAACCGCGCCAAGGGAAAAGGAAGGATGGTTAAAAAAAAAAGTAGAGATTATTAATTCACCTGAAGTCATTTTTTGAGCTTTAAGGTAATTTTAGTCATAGAATTCATGACTTGGATTAAAGTTTAATAATTAAACTTTCGAATAAATTGTCAACTCTAAATAAATACCATATTAACAATTTAGTAAAATATAAATCGTTGCATAGTCTACTTTTTGAATAACCCATTTTTGGGAGAGAAAACGGTATAGTTGAGAGATAGTTCTCTAGAAATGACATGTATGAAGTGGCTTTTCAAAAGTAAACAATGAAATGCCTAATGTTTAAAATAATTTAAAAAATCCGAATAAAGTGATACTAGCATTGGCAACTACTTTTTTTCTTTTTAAATGTTTATACTCGCTCGCTACTTTTCGTTTATTTACTTTTACAAGTTTTTTTTTTAATTTCATTTTAATAACTTATTTTTTTAGATAACTCTGAAACAAACATAAATAATTATTTTACAATTTTGAGTTGAATCAAATAGATTTTCGACATCATACGGAACGCGTTTGATTTTTTCTTTTTCATTTGAAAATAGTTTATGCTAAAAATACGATGTCATGTTGTCTGTCGTATTTCTCTTTTTTTCATTTGAAAATTCAAAATGTTAATGATAAACAAACTGTAAACAAAGATTTCTTCCTACAAGTCAATTAAATGTTTTTATCATATATTTGTTCAATCTGTCCTCTTACTAATATAACATTTTTTGGTAATTTATTCAATTTTATTCAAATCGGAAAATCTTTTCAACCGTGTTTCCTTGTATATGGTGGCTTACTGTAGTAAAAACACAATACCGAATGGTTACGGTTTAAAAAAAACAAAAAAAAAACGATTCGTATTCGGTATGGAGACGAAACCGAAAAACCGCGGTTTTTCGGTAAAACCGCCCGTCTCTAATATATATATATATATATATAATACAGGTTAAGTTTGTATCCACCGGGTAAAAATCCGGAGAATCTGTGTTTATATAATAGTGCTCAATAATAAATAGAGCTATTTATTTATAATATTTTTGTTTATACAAACATATCAAAAGCTACATATCCATTGGAGATGTTTCGATTGCAGCTTTAATAAGCTTTGATCTCAGCAGGCTAGTAAAACATGTTCGTTTTTTTAACTATTTTTTTTAACTGTCCGTATATATATATATTATGAGAGAGAGATTTTTTAATTAATTACTTTATAAATTAATTTATTCTATACAGATTTTTTTTTACCTTTTGTGCACGCAAAAATTAATTTGTAAATAAATTATAAAATAATCTGTATACAATAAATTAACTTATAAATTAATTAATTAAAAAAGTCTATGTATACAAAAATTGATGACTCGTCCGATTAAGGGTGGATTTAAAAAATAAAAATGCGGTTCTCTGTCTATTATTTTTTAAGAATATATAAGCAGCTCAGGGTAGCGAAGAATAATAATAAAAAAAAACGCACCAGTAAGACACCGGTCGGTATTAACAATAACAAAAAATGAGCGATAAATAAATAAATAAATAAATAAATAAATATATATATATATATATATATATATATATATATATATATATATATATGGTAAAATGAAAAAGGAAAACCAAAAAATGGATGTTTTTTATGTGTACATCAACGTTTTGTCTTTATTTATAAGACTTCATCAGGATGATAAAATAGAGAAAAAATGTCATGCAAGTACAGACACATGTAGGGTAGACATATTGGGGAAAAATAGAATGAAATAGTGGCCAACTGCTGGGTGGACGTCCGTATTTGTTGGAGAAATAGAAATGAATGTAGAAAAGAATGAGTGGGGAAAAAATGAAAGGATGGGGTGTTGATGTACACATAAAAAACATCCATTTTTTGGTTTTCCTTTTTCATTTTACCATCACGTCGGATTACTTTCATCCTTCTCTTCCCATATATATATATATATATATATATATATATGTGTGTGTGTATGTAATTTGTTTTGCTGTTTAGTATAGAAGAAATGACACGTAAGAGCATCTATTTTTTATTACAAAGAACATTACACATAAGTTTGATCGTTCATTGATATCTGCGGTTTCGTAGAAATACTGGAAAAGCTGCCTGCAGAGCTAAAGATACCAAGTGTAACCGTTCTTCAGTCGATACTATGGTGAGTTCACCGTAACGCTGGGTATCTTGTATGTAAAAAGGGGAGGAGATATCCGGCAATATGGTATAAATGTGACTCGAGAATATTTTCATGTGAAAAAAGGATACGCAAAAAAGTCACAAAAAAAGAGGTTTTCAAATCATAGAACACATTAGAAATGAATAAGCAATGAAACAAAAAGATACGAAGAATAAAATGGGCATGTAAGAAGTATGAAATTGATTTCGATTGGCATATTGGAGATGAGGTCGCTTATAAAAATATAGAGTTCAAATCCTATCTGATTTATTATGTTTAATTACACACTAATAACATGGGTAAAGGTATGAACCCACAATTAACCCCCTGCTAAGGGTAAAATATCAACTTGTGTTCAAATAATCGTTTACAATTGAACCATTTACAATATGTATTAAATTTTTTACTCTATAATGATAAATGGCAGAAAAGATTATCTTAAGCTCGAGAATGCATTTCGATTGTATTGGTTTGCCAGACATTTTTAATTATTTTATCTGGATCTGCGACTGTTTCACTTGAGATGGTTTGAATTTGCAGCATCACAAATCAATGTGGCCCATCCACGTCTATCCATAATTGACTCTTCAGCATACCACAGCCTGTCATCGCTCCATCATCAAACGCCAAAGACACGCGAGTCGGCAACAACTTCCAAGTCAGTTTTGACCGTTGCGACCCAAGTCTTCAGTAAACCTCCCCTCCTTCGTTTGTGCCATCCTGGTAATGGGGCTAGCACTATTGCCGTATCAGTTAGATCAATTGGAGAATGACGAATGGTATGGCCAAACCATCAGAGTCTCCTTGTTAGAAGAGTCTTCTCAAATCTGGGGATCTGGCATCTCCATCAGATTGTGATGTTTGGGAATCAAGGGAGGCGCAAGAGCGCTCTATCCCTTAATAGACTACACGAATGGCCTATGCTGGAAATCTCATGTATTTGATCAATCATAACGCAAAAACCAATAAACCAAATTAGTTAAAACTTTGTACAAAATTTTTATTTGATAGGTTCTATAAGTGTGTAGAATTTCAGCATCATTAGTCAAGGCAACCCAGAGATCCAGAAAGTTCAATCATGAAATCATGTTATCTGTGTGTACGTACGTACGTGCCACCCTGTATCTCATCAACTATTTGATGGATTCAGCTGATTTTTGGCAGAGACAGAGGTTTTAGGGTCTAGTTGATGGCATTTTAATTTCAGTTTACCATATACCTTAGTTTTCCAGAAAATTCCCCAAAACCTTAAAAATGAGCATTGTATTGAGGCATAGCCTTTACAAAAGTAGTGATATTCCATGATAAATGCCAGTATACTGAAATCATATGCCCTTAATAGGGTTAAGATGAAAATTCATATACACTAAATGTACACTTTTATTGTCATTAAGGGTATGCCTACATATCAACCAAACCATTTCATTATCACATCACTACAGTATAAATCTCTATGCATGAGTGGATGAAGAAAAATTCCTACTAGTAAAATACATAGCTCTGTTGTGCTCGCATACCCTTAATGACAATAAAAGTGTAAAAATTTGGGAATTTCCTTGCTTTTGTACATTTAGTGTATATGAATTTTCATCTTAACTCTATTAAGGGCATATGATTTCAGTATACTGGCATTTTTCATGGAATTATTATTAGTGATACGAAACCTGAGGATGTGTCGGTCACACCAGTGTTTGAACACTCCAAGCTTCTGAATGTCGCAGCATGGCAAAGTGGTTAAGTGTTGCTTATTGAAATACTTTAATCAAAGAAAACAAACATTTTTTTAAAAATTCTTTCCATATTACTGTTTTTGTTTCTCTCTCATAATTGTCCGCCTGATTGTTGGAGACAACTTCCCTCAGAAGCATTGTTAGGGTTGTAAGTATAGTGTTCTAATTTCAAACTATGGGGGAGGGGTGTCCAACTATTGCGCCCAATGGCGTTTCTAAATCTACAATATCTATAAACTAATCTATACTATACTTTCTGAGGATGAAAGAAAAAAAAAAAAGACCTATACCAAGAATCAACCAAGTTTTCTCAAGTAAAATTTTTATGAGGAATCCAATAGTGGTGTTAATTTTGTGTCTGGTTTATTTACAATAATATCATGAAAATTTCTGTTCATGCGGGACATCCATAAACAGTAAATATATCTTACTTTATTTTATTTATAACTTGAAAATTATAGAAATTAAATAAGAAATATGGGGTTCGGGGCTAGGAGCAAGAACACACAGTTCTCATTATTTCCTAGGCAAAATTAAGTCCCTGCTAGTTAGTTATATTTGTATACATTATAACCATGAAATAAAACATGTATCATCTTTTTTTTTCTTGTAAGATTTAAGAGATTCTTTTTTATTGGAACCATTTAATTTGTCTTATTTTTATGTATTTTGTAAACATTATCTATTTTAATGAAATCATGAGCAACTTCATGCATGTGGAAAAATCTTATTTTATAGCAAGTTTCTCCTTCCCTGTTTCTGTCACCTAATCAGATATCGGCCTGCTTGCTGATTTGGCACCTTTGGCTCTTAGCTTATCTTGTGTGTGTGTGTGTGTGTGTGTGTGTGTGTGTGTGTGTGTGTGTATGTATATAACTCAATGTCAGTATGTGTGATGTTTGTGTGTTCCCTATAGAAAGAAAGGTTAGAGAATCTACATAGAATCTAAGAGTATATTCTTATGTAAAATTTACCAGGGAAGACAATGGAAATGTTCCCAAATTTCTTAGTGAACCCCCAAAAGAGCTATGAGAGCATAACCTCCTTAAAACTTCAAATGAACCATAGTTTTATGAAAGTTAAATCATATGTATAAAATGTTTTGGGGAAGACAATGGAAGGGGTCCCGAATCTCTACGTTATCGTCTGTGCCACAACCTCTAAGTTACCCTTAAAACTTCAAATGCGTGTATCTGATTTTAATGAAATTTAAACCATATGTCTAAGACAATAATTCAAAGAGTTTCCCAACATTTTTAATTCTTCCGACTATATTAGAGGGCGAAACGTGAGGAGGGAAGGGGTCAGTAAAAACAAAGAAAGTAATATGGTGTTATGAGCATAGTGAAAAAGTGCATAATAGTGATCCTTATTTAATCCCAAGCAATGTCGGGTCTTCCTGTAGTTTCAAATAAATTTAAGAGTAAAAAAAATAACTTGAAAAATATTTAGTGACATTTAAAAAAATAAATAAATAAAAATAAAAATAAAAGTAAAGTCTCCCAGGCAACGCTGGTTAGGTACAATTCGTAATTCTTCTTTTATTTTTTATCAAAAAAATTTTTTTTCTAATATAAAAAATATCTGATGAAATAAAAATAGACACTAGGTAGATAATCATTTTCGCATAAAAATTTTTACAATTTGAATTCTGCCCAACTATCTTTGGAATATCCTTTTTTATTTCTACCTTTTCTTTGTTCTGGCACATTTTCCTTTCTGTGATTTATCGATTCCAATACTCATTTTTTTTTTTTTTTTTTTAATTATATTGAATTTCATACAATACAATCGCCCTATTTCTGCAACACTAGATTTTTACATTGACTTTTTGCTTTTAAATATTTCCGAAGATATTCATGTTTATGAAACCAAAATATTTCCATTCAACAGCAGAAATAATAAAAATCGACACTTTTTTACAATCATCCTCCCATGAAAAAAAGTGCTGTATTTTTATTATTTTTATGCTTTTTTTATTTTTTAAAAGCATTATTATTTTTTTTCCTTTCTTACAGCTATTTCGTTTGGAATGTGAGAATATTTTGTGTTAATTTTTAAATAGTCCAATTTTGTTGTGGGTATTTAAAATATTGGTACCTTTCAATAACATAAGCCATTTTATTTTTTATTAAAATATTATTTTCGTGGTGCTTCGTGAATCTATTCTTGGCATCTTTGTTGAAATTAAATTATCAAATTCTATTTCCAAAATTCCGTAATTAATAAAAATACAAATAATTTTTTTTTAATAAATTATTTTAACCTTTCCCATTTGTTTTAAGGTAATGTTGTTTTAATCTTTATTTATAAAATTATTAGATGGAAAATAGCTTCCAAAAATTAGTGGATTTATTTTTGTAATTAATTTTTTTTTTTTTTTAATACGATATTTAAATTCCATTAGCCTCTCTATTGATCAATCGAACAATGAAACATTATTAGACAGCAATTTTAATATTGCCAATGTCTTTTCATAAAGAAAACTATTTGTTTTTTTTTTCAATTAAACTTAATGTCTTTTCTACAAGCTTTTAATTTTAATAATTTGATATAAATTTAATTTTATTTTAATCCCTTAATGACATCATAAAGAATCCCCCTCCCAATATCTTCCACCTGGTTTAGTTGATGGCGTCATCCTTTCGTGACGTGATCCAGTGGTCACGGTGACAAACATACAAGATCCAACATCCACAGTCTTAATAGTATATTAGACCCTCCGGATCTAGACTGTTCGACTAGTGTGTGTGTATATATATATATATATAATAATAATATATAATATTTATAAATAATTAAATTATTAATACCTACAGACGCTAGCGTTTCAAGCTTATTGCTCTCATCAGTGCAGGAAAGTAACAATTTCAGACGGTCGGAAGGCGCGTACCTGGTTCACAGAGTCAGCCTAGAATCTGCAAGCAGTCGCCATATCCACTCGGCCAACGGAAACTGTCAAGTAATTAAGGGAAATTAAGATCTATATGAACCTAGAAGCGGGCACAGATAGAAGACTAGTCGAGAGTGTTCGACGAACGTATTCGGAACTTTGCATTAGAGCTTTTTGACAGTCTATTTTTAACATCCCCAAAAGTGCTCAACTTTAATTTCTTAAAGGGGCTTAGTATAATATTTATAAATAAATATTAAATTATTAATACCTACAGACGCTAGCGTTTTAAGCTTATTGCTCTCATCAATGAAACTAGCTACCGGAACAGTAGCAGAAACTCGCTTTGAAGTGAGCTGACGACAGAAGATATTGTTGTTTGGAAGAAACAGCTTACCTTTATATATATACTAGCAGGGGTACCCGGCGTTGCCCGGGGCTCTCCCTCCTCCTCCTCTCCTCTCCGCAAGCAAAATAGGATATTGAGCACTTTTTTCCCCGGACAACGCCGAAGCCTCTGGGTCCTAAATTGACGAAGCCCCCCCCCCCCCCGGTGCTGGGTCCTATACTGTAAAAGCACCCCCGGTGCTGGGTCCTATACTGTAGAAGCGCCCCAGTGGCTATACTGCAGAAGCACCCCCCCCCCCCCGTGCCTGTACTGCAGAAGCCTCTGGATCCTATACTGTAGAAGCACCCCCGGTGCATATACTGCATAAACACCCATGGTCCCTATTCTGTAGAAGCATTCGGGTCCTATATTGTAGAAGCACCCCCGGTGCTGGGTCCTATGCTGTAGAAGCACCCCTGGTCCCTATACTGTAGAAGTACCCCTGGTCCCTATACTGCATAAGAACCCATGGTCCCTATTCAGCAGAAGCACCCGGGTCCTATATTGTATACGCACCCCCGGTGCTGGGTCCTGTACTGTAGATGCACCCCTGGTGCCTATACTGCAGAAGAACCCCCCGCCCAGGTCCATATACTTCAGAAGCCTCCGGGTCCTATATTGTATAAGCACCCCCGCAGGATGAAGATGTTGATAATCCCCCCCCCCCCCCAAATTCCCCCCCACCCCACCCGCGTCCCAAACATTCTCCCCCCCCCTCCCCCCCAAAGAACTATTTTTATTTTAAAAGATATAAGTTTAGGTTGCTAGGTGCGGATGTGATTGAGCAACCCTTGTTTCACTGTTATCGATAGATCCGGACAGAAGTTATGGGATGACTTGATACAACCGGACAGTGCATTTTTATCAAGTTGTTACATGAATACATTGGCTTATTTCAAAATCACCAGTAAATAACATTGAAAAAGTTTCAAAAAACCAGACCCGCCCCCGAAAACTAGCCCCGTTGACCCCCGGGGACATTTTTTTTTTTTGTAATTTTGAGATATTATGCTTCCAGGTGTTGTCCGGTCCTAAAGATGTCGACTTGTCGACAGTTTGCCAAGTAGTTTTTGAGGAGTAGCTGGACATACAAACAAACAAACAAACAGACATACAGACAACTGCCCTTTATATAATAGAAGAAGAAGAAGAAGAAGAAGATAATAGAAGATATATATACACACCCACCCACCCACAGTCACTGTGTTCTCTATTTTGTTACTTCAGCATTTATGCCAGAAAGGATCTCTCTTCAACCTCTTTTAGGTATTGATGTCTTCCCTTTGTGACATTATAACGGATTTGCCTGGTGTCTTCCAGATTTGTTTAAGTGGATGACATCCTTCCTTTGTGATGTCATCCAAGGTGCACGGAGACAAACAAGATAAGGAATAAGATCTAGAGTTTTAATAGTAGTGATTTATATTTTTCACACAGCGGTAAGATGTGACACAAGGTCGGGAAAGTGGGATTTGAAAAGCCAGCGCCCTAGAAAATGAAGAGCACTCTGGGCAGCCTCGTCGGCATTCCCCGGTAGAGGTGCCTCAGGCGATTAGCAATAAACTAACCCCTTCTCAAAGGGTGAGAAGGCAAAGCCTGGAAGGGTGGACCTCCTTGAACTGCACAGGACAAAGTATCCATCGGAACAGATACTACACTTTGATCTTGGCCAAAAGGCCAAGAGTATATAAATATATTGTAAGGAGTTCTGTTATCTGCATTCTTTGTTTAAATACTATACTTAATAAATGACCTAATTTTTTAGATGGGGATTGATTATTTGCATTATTCGTACTACTTTTCTCATCTTAGATGTTATTCACACAACGTTTCGTCCGATGTAACTTCCGACCTTTTTCAGGTGCATTTTGTCGAACTCTGAAAGCTTTATGTTGTACAGATTCCAAGTTAGACAAGACGCACCTGAAGGTCACGGGTTACATCGGCTGAAACGTTGTGAGAATAACATCCAAGATGTAACCAATAGTCTGACTAATCAAAATAATTCAAATTATCAATCCACATCTAAAAAACTTCTGAAGCATAAATAAACTTCTAATATGCGCAGCCAACATTTTATCATATTTTAATTGCTGTTATCTTGAACGCAGTAAGTTTTGTTTTCTATAAACCTATGCATAGTTAATGTTAACAGTAAAATAAGATGTATTTGAATCTAGTAATAAATTCAATATGCCACTTGTCGAGTTGTTCTTCTTAAGTAACCATGAACATATTGAGATGTTATCTCGGTTTTGCTTATGTAGTTTACCTCATGAATACTTATCTGATAAGATGATCTTTTCAAACAATCTATTAGGAGCCGTGATTATCTTAACATGTGTTTGTAATATATATTTTGAATGTAAAGAGGATTATGAAAGAATGGTTTCTGGAAAGAAGAAAAGAAAGTTGGGCTTATCTCCTTTATATATCGGCCATCTTTCTTTTCTCAGTCGACTTGTTTGGTTTGTGTTTCACATAGACAATTAAACTTGCTATAACTTACTGGGTTTTTTTTATGTTAGGTGTTATTTTTTAAAATTTTTACTAAAACATGGTTTTAAGTTAAACAAAAAAAAATTATTTGGGAAACAATGAAACTCTGTTAAAATCCATTTCACTCTAAATAAGCGACCGTACATTAGGACATTACCGAAATTGCTCCCCAGGCAGATTTGTATTTCATTTTAAGAGTGTGTGTGTTTATTAACAAAATTTAAAATGTCAGTCACATTTTTAAAATATAAACTTTTGTGAATTTATTTCCATGTGCCCTCATCAAAGAAGAACATGTCCAACAATCAGCTAAATCAGAAAAAGAAATACAGTCAAACTAATGTTATATATGTTATGTCCTAAATTTTTTTACCATTGTAAAATAAAATTAAAATATTTTGATGTAAAGGTTGTGGTGCATCCAGAAAAACGTCTGTTACTAAAAAAAATCGTCCGATTGTTAAAAATAATTTGTCATAATAAAGCTAGTTTACAGATGTTGGCAACCTTCATGTGGTCCCTCTTGTATGTATCTGATTCTAGAAAGAACAAGGAAAACGAATGCCGATAACAGAATCAAGCCAGTAAAAAATATATCATACCAGCGTGTAAAACGGACGTTAAACCCAATATGATGATTCATACAAATTTATATTTAGTGGGAAAATATATACAAAATTTGTATCGAGTAATGAGCTAATTCAGGATAAATTCTTTGTAGTTTAATTTCTTGACTATTTTTTATGTAACATTCATGGTGTGCTGTACTTGCTGAACGAATTCAAGTGGAACAGTGCTTTCAGTGTGTCAAATGTTTCTTACGTTTTGATACTGGCGATACATTAATATTTTGGACCTGTAATTCCTTGCAAACTTTGCAGATGAAGAATCTAGCGACTTTAAAAAATCGTGCATTTTCTAAATTGCTATGTTCCGCATCTATAGCAATTGAAACTATGTTCCAGCTTATTGCTTATGTAAGCGTAGGATCTGCCATTGAAATCCTAAAATATAGAAAATATGAAGTCAAATAATATTCTGCTATAGTAAAAATGTTGTCAAATATCTTACACACCCTGTACATATAAAAAAAAATTGTTAAATAAATATATTTTACATCTATTTTATTAAAAATAGCATCAGCAATGTACAAATTTGGGGTAACGACTTCTACAATATTTTCTTTTTGGCATACCATAACTTTTGAAATGTTGCCGTATTATTTTGTTTATTTCTAATGTTATAGAGGGTGCATACAGTATTTGAGGACAGATTTCTATTATAATAACATTAATCTTATTCTTAAGAACAGATGATGTCTTTTTACTGAAAAACGTTGTGAGAATATGAATAAACATATAATTTTATAATGTTATCTACTAAAATATCCATCACCTTCGATATCGACTTAAAAATTTTTTTTTTTATGGAAATCGCTCCAGACAAAGCATTAAACCACTTGATGTAAGGAGCTAAAAAAAAGGTTGAAGGTTAAAAACTAGCCAACAATAAGTGTTATATAGATAGATTCTGACCCAGAAAACAGCAATTCTTTCCCCCTTTGTCAGAAACATCGCTCATGGAATCTGAGGACTAAAGGATAAAATAAGGGAAACGAAAGTAAACCCAAGTTAAGTTATATGCAAGGTTTTAATCACTCAAAGAAAGGGGATTTTCTTGAAATAGTGAGACAGTTAAAGCAGTTTGCGAAACACAAAGTTATGTAACCGGTCATAGTGTAGTGCTTGGTTCTTTACGGACACTTGAAAAAAGCGTATGAACAGTCAAAGGGCTAAGGAATGTGTGAAGTAACCTACATCCCTACCGGTAATTGTTGAATTAAGTTAACAAATTCTTATTTTAATCATTCTACATTGTTCTCAGTTATTAATTAATCCCAATGTAGATACAAACCATGAAGACGAAATCAAAGATGGCAACAATGTCGACCTGCGGGAATGCAAATAAAGATAAAAAGATTTCCTGAAGAATGTGAATATAACATATGTTTGTATGAACCTTTGCTCGAACTGTATCGACTTCTATGTGAGGTCTGACTCACTTACAGGCGAGAATCAGGTGATTTTTGTTTATATTTGACATTACTCTGACTAGGGTTTAATCGATTTAGTGTTATGAGGGTACTCATTAACCTTTGGTTTGTCGATTACACTCCTTAAAATGGACGGAGATCTGGGAATCGAGCACGTCAAATGTAAGGGGTTATATGATCATGGAAATTTTCCGCCATCCATTCCTGCGTTGCTTGAGCCTTGTGTGATGATGCTGAGTGTTGTTGAAACGCATAAGATGCTCCGTTGTGTACATTGTCGATCCATCGCGTAATCACTGTTTCCAGAACATCCATGTCCGCAGCATTTTTTATTCTAACATTTTCTAGAAAGAAGTGAGGTGGCGCGTTATTGTTATTGCCGAGAAGGTCCCAAAATCATGACAGTTGCAGCAGATGTTGTATGCATTACTCTTGGAACTTCTTAAAAGTCCGCACATTACCATCTATCATTTTGGTTAATGTGAAGAAGTCTACTTGATGATGGCTTCCGGTTTTGTAAATTGGAAATTGACAAGCGGTGTTTATCAAAAAAAATGTCCCCCTTATAATTTTATACTGCTTAGATTTTCGTGGAATTTTTAATTTTACTAGTTTGTAAACATTTCTTTAAAAGAGTTAACCAAATTTATTTTAGCACTAACTCTAAGTCCGAGTGGCAAGGTCGTAAAACACCACGTAATTGCCTAAAATGGAACCCCCCCCCTCCTCCAACAAAAAGTTTGATTTGCTTATTTGTAATAAAGATTTTTTTTTTTTTTAAATTTCCAATTTTAAAAACCAGTTTGATTTTCTTATGTGTTAATAATGAAAAGAATTACCGAAAACAAATTATTGATTCCCCCCCCCCCCCCCCCCAAAAAAAAAATAAACATCCAACCTGAATATAATGGGTAACTTTTTTTTGATAAACACCGCTTGTCAATTTCCAATTTAAAAACTGGAAGCCGTCATCAAGTAGACTTTTTCTTTTTAACCATCATTTTTTTTCTCTGATTCTAAAAGTGTTCATCTTCTGAAAAGAACACAGTAACATCTTTCTCTGTTATATTTTTATGTCTGTTTAGGAATTTATTAGTTCTAATTAAACGATGTTCTTTTATGGTATTGCCTTTTCTAACATAAGATGTTTATGTGATAGCATTTAGGATTTTCTGGCACATGCTGTTCTTTGCAATCGATCTCATAGATCTTCTGAGATTGCCACCCATGATGTGCTGTACTTGCTGAACGAATTCAAGTGGAACAGTGCTTTCAGTGTGTCAAATGTTTCTTACGTTTTGATACTGGCGATACATTAATATTTTGGACCTGTAATTCCTTGCAAACTTTGCAGATGAAGAATCTAGCGACTTTAAAAAATCGTACATTTTCTAAATTGCTATGTTCCGCATCTATAGCAATTGAAACCATGTTCCAGCTTATTGCTTATGTAAGCGTAGGATCCGCCATTGAAATCTTAAAATGTAGAAAATATGAAGTCTAATAATATTCTGCTATAGTAAAAATGTTCTCAAATATCTTACAAACCCTGTACATATTTAAAAAAACAAAAAAAAAACAAAGATTTACAGATATCATTTTGCTGTTGAGATGCTGAATTAATTTATATATATATATAATATTAAATTATTTTTTAATTTTTACCTACGTACAACGTCGTTTCGAGCTTATGGCTCTCATCAACACAGGGAAATAACAATCTCAGACAGTTATAGGGTGCGAACCCTGTTCACAGGGACACCTTGAATCTGTAACCATTCACCTAGTCCCATTAGGCCACGAGAGATTGCCACATAATAACGGAGAAATTAAGTTATATTTATACTGAAAGCGGCGAGTATAAACATCTAAACATTCGATAGCACTCAACGACAGAGTCGGAGCATTGCACTGAAGCTTTTAGGTGAATGTTTATTTTTAATCTTTCCGACAGTGCTCAACTTTCAATTTTTACTTGGAAGGGAATAATAATAATAATAGTAATAATTATATATATATATATATATATATATATATATATATATATATATATATATATATACACACACAAACACACATACATTTTCTTAGTCTAACTATTCGAGTTTGAGAGTTTTAACCATGCAGACGAATGCCCTTTATTAATATATGCATTTAAAAAATCTAATACTAGCTGTTCATACGTGGCATTGCCCCGTAGTGATTGTACGTACAATTTTTTTTTTTTTTGTCAAATAGACAGCGGCTGTATGAAAATAATTCTGACCTGGTTAAAGTATTTTCTTGAAGGTTTTAAATCAAATTACATTCTATTGTTCTTAACACGGTGCAACGCTGCATCAAAAGAACTGACAAACCTGAGTCAAATATTGATTTTGTAGGAATAAAGCTATCGATGACAGAAATCGAGAAAGGGACTGACCTCATGTATTAGATGTATAAATTGAGCATTTTAAGAAAAATGTCTAAGATTTGTATTTTCGTTTTCTTTTGTGTTTTTTTTGTCTTAGGTGTTTTTTTACTTTAATGTTGAGTAAACTTACAAACGTTTTTTACTATCTATAATTAAAAAAATATTTGAAAATTATTTTTTGTTTATATATATCTTAAAATTGCTTATTTACTTTCAAGTAGTTTATCAGAATAAAAATTAATTTAATACATGTGAAACTATCTGTTGTAGTGTAGTAGGACCTTCCCCCCACCCCCACACACACAAGAATAGACTAAACCAGGGGCGGGCAACCTCCGGTCTGCGGGCCACATCCGGCCCGCCACCCTGCTAGGCTTTATTATTGCAATCCAGCTCGTGGACCTCCCAGTAAAACTCATATCATTTTGTAAGATAGACGTAAAAGTAGGTTTCAATTAAGATTTACAGTGGGATAAAAATGTATAAATATCAGTTATCTGTTGTCTACCTCAACCATCGAGCCAGACATGGAAATACTTCTCCATGGCAAATAGCACCAGCAGTCTCATTGATTTATAGAGTGTTTTTCAATGCAATTTTTGTATAATTTATTCATGTAAACAAAATATAGTAATTCTGAGATTTCGTTTTTCACTCCGGCCCGCGATCTCCTTCCAAAAGTCTCATCTGGCCGTCGCTCTGAAAAGGTTGCCCGCCCCTGGACTAAACCAATACCATATTCGCAAGACTCCAAGCTTACCAGTCGATGATACGTCTTCAACAATCGGTCTGAAGACTCTGGACCATTGTGACTGCGATGGCCTTGCTTGTATCGTGCTGAGGTATGATTCTGAGTAGTCCTAGGAGGTTCAACTTCCTAAGTTTTATCTTCTCTCTTTGAGAAGGGGGTTAGTTCATCGCTAACTGCCTGAAGCGATCCTACTGGGGGATGCTGATGGGGTTGCTAGAGCATTTTTTGCGGAGTCGGAGTGCACCACCTCTTGTGTGCTGGCTTTTCATTCCTCACCTTCCGACCTTGTGTCACATCTTCCCGCGGTGGGGGCGGGGAGGTAAATGCCAGTCATTTGGATATTTATTTTGAAGAGTAAGTATTGTTGCTCTATATGTATGGCTTCTGTTATTTAAGATATAAAACTATCCAAAATTGTTGCCCCATGAATAAGGAAGTCGGAAGTCTTTCGAAAGTCGCTCTTTACCCCCCCCCCCCCTTTCGAAATACTAGACCCCGGAACTCTCTTTCATCTTATTTTTTTCCTCCTTGTTATGATCTGAACTCTTTAAAGTCTAAAGTAAATTCGTTTCTTTCGTCTTCAGTTCTCCTTCTTCATAGTCCGTTAAACTACTAAGTAGCTTCACGTCTTCTTTGGAACCCCCCCCCCCCCCCCCCCCAAAATACAAACAATTCCTATCCCTAAATTTTTTTTGGCTTTCTGTAAATTTCTATCAGTCTGAATATTAATAGCTGTGGCAGTTCTGTATCATCTCAATATTCATAAAACATTAAACAACTTCACGTGTGTGTGTGTGTGTATCGGTATTTCTCATGTCATCATAACTTTCATAATTACACATTGAATTTTTTAATTTTTTTTTATTATTTACTACTATCGGGATCTGTGTCCAAGTGTTACCCGGGAAAATTAAGGAAACCAAGAATCGCAACCCCCAGAAGTAAATTGACTGCAAAGACACTTTTTCTCTAAAGTGCTAAGCAGAAAATATTAATTAATAGAATGGTGTGTTATAGTAAAATGAAAACCAGCATCGAATAAGAAAACAATTTAAAAAACCGAATAGTTAATTAATGAGATGTTCTTTTGCAAAGCAATATGCAAATTAGTTAATCTTCGGACATAAACGAACATGGAACCATTCAAGTTTATAAACATGATCTTCCTCTAACACACGCCTTCAAATATCTCTATTCGACACTCAGCGATGACGACAACCTTGAGAAAGTTGCTGCACACATCAATGCGACGTGGTGCAACATTACTGACATCCTCTGTAATTGCAAGACCAGCGATCGTCTAAAGTCGAAGATCTACTGGACTGTTGTGAGACCCGTCGCTTTGTACAGCTCAGTGCTTACCAACAAAGAAGGCGGAGCGAAGATTCGCCATTATAGAAATCAAAATGTTCGGCTAGATGTCTGGAATTATACTGATCGATAATGTTTACAATGAGGACATCCGAAAACGCTACGACATAGCATCGATTGAGGCAAGATGAGGGAATGGCGACTCAGATGGTTGTGACATGTGCTGAGGACCAACAACGACACAGTCGCAAAACTTGCCTTTGCATTAAGTGGTGGCCAGGAAGTGACAGAGAGTAAGACCGATGATGAAGTGGACAGACACCCTACACAAAGATCTCTGTAAAACCGGCCTTCAACCAGACCAAGTCTGTGATCGTATCGTGGAGATAAAAATCCATCATTGCGGACCCCATTGTAGCTCAGGATTAGTGCATAAGAAGTTAACGTTCAGACGTTGATCACATAGATTGAGTATATTAGTAAGCTGTTCTTTTTTTGATGTACTAACGAGTCACCATTTATAAAGGCCTATATGCCACTCGAGGATAAAGGTTAAGGAGTTTGTCAGGAGGATTATAAAACAACAACATGAGGATTGGTAACAATGGTTGAGATTGGTCAGAATTAGATTATTTAAGAGGATGGCTCAGCAAGAATTTGTGGTATTGTTTTTCTCTCGTGTAAATGAATTGGGTGTTTTAATGTCACTGCCAGTGCTAAAAATATATCAACTTTACAAATATAGAGATTAATGGAATATTTATTGAAATATAAAATGCAATCACACAAAATAAAATAAAATTTAAAAATAATATTATTTAAAAAAATATTTAATTACGATATTAAATCCATCAGAATGCGTTTCAGTTTCTCCATAAACAAATCAACCCTTTTAAATCTTTTGTTAATAGTTAAAAAATAAGACTGAATTACTTTGTAACACATCGAAATTTGAAAATGATATGTAAGTATTTGAACTGTCGAATAGAAAGTGATTTCTAGCCTTAAAATTCTTAGCAAATTTTCATGTATAGAAAGTTTTTGAAGCTTTTTATATCCAATATTTTTTTTAATAGATTAAAACAACATTACTTTAACAAAATTAGATATAATAATTCTATAATTATTTGTTTGATCAATAATTTAATGACCAAACAATGCTATAATGATAAGAAATAACTTTCAAAATTCTATTTTAAAAAAATAACAAAAAACTGCATAATTAAAACAATAAAAGCGAAATAAAAATGAAAATAAAGACTCCCGGTCAACGCCGGGTAGGTATTGCTCGTACGGTATAAAATAAAAAGTAAAACTATTTTTTTCCCCTCTTTACATTGCTGTAGCAGTTTTAACCATCTGAGGGGGGGGGGTAGTTCTGTTTGACACCTCAAGAGAGTAAAACTAGAAGGAAATTATATTCCAGTTATTTCAGAGATCAGTAAGCAACCGTGCAGACTCCAGCAATATCTCTCTGGAGAACCCCTCTCCGCCCTCCAAAATGCTCCCCCTTTTTTTTCTTCTTTGCTACCGGATACCTTTTATCACCCCATCTTATTTCCATGAGAAAAAAAGTTTTAAAAAAGAAAAAAAAAATTCTTGCTGTTTTCAGCTGCTGAGTTCCCCTATAGTCACATATGTTGATCTCACCCTTCCCTCACCTCAATTGAGTGATTACAATTTTGAACCCTTAAACCTTTTTTATTGACCCCACACCCCCATACACACCTTTGGTTGTTTGCTGCAGGATGACTGAATGACTAAAACATTCTATTTTGCCACTCATTATGTCTTCCTTTTGCGCCTCTGTCCTTTCTTGCTTCCATCCAGCCATATTGATACTGTGAAATAGAGATCTGTGGATAACTAATATATATATATATATATATATATATGAAAGAAGAGGGATAAACATGTACGAATGACAGATTTATTTCAACTTAGATTGTTCAATGCAAGGTATACTCGGTAATAAAATTGTTTATTATTCTTTCCTTAAGCCAGGGCTTTTCAAAGATCAAAATCTTATCATCAGAGGAATTACATAGATAGATAAGTTGGCAGCGGAAAAGCCAAAATTCAAAATTTGAAAAAATATTAAGCAATGGAGAGTTAAAAAAAGTTTGTGTCAAAAAGATATGGGGTTTGTCCGGTTGGTAATTGTCCATTGATGAGGTGTCCAATGAAAGGAGATTTACAGATGGAAAAGAAGTGTTTTCGTGAAGGCAGCATGGAAAAGAGTTCAAGAATGAAGTAACTCTAATAGTGAGATGTTGAGTTCGAATCGTAGGTAGAGAGCACTTAATCAGAATTAATTATGAGAATTCGGACCATTTTAAAAAATACTTCCGTGGGCCGAAGGAGGAATTGAAGCTGAACTGTGTACAGTTGACACTGGCAGTGAAATATTTAAGCAATTCTAATTCTTAAACATGATTTTATTACCGAGTATATCTTGCATTGAACAATTGAAGTTGAAATAAATCTGTCATTCGTACATGTTTATCCCTCTTCTTTCATCTATCTCTATAATTGCTCTATCTCGTATATTGAGCTTAAACCACTTCATTATAGGTTCTATCTACTAAAAGTATACTTTTAGTTTCATATTTTATTCTATATATATATATATGAGAGAGATCGAGATCTTACTAATATAAAAATGGAGATTAAATGGCTACTCAGACGTAATTGTGCTTCAATCTCTCAGATCATATCTCATGAGACAACGATCTGATGAGATCGAAACATGATTGCACTTTTGTAGCCATTCAAATTCCATTTTATAGTTTACTAATGGGACTTGCGTCCCGGATTTGTCCGAAAAATTGAAGTACCAAATAAACTTCTGCTTCCACCTGAACCCCATGTTACTATTTTCATTCTTATTTTCTACTTTATATAATCATATATTTTTAATTTATAAATAAAAACAAGTAAAACATTTTCTTTGCTGTTTATGGATGTCCCTGCTAACAAAGACCCCACGATTTTCCTGTAAACCTCCACAGAAAAATAAATTAAAAAAGAAAAATATTACAAATTGTTTTGGGAGTTTAAATTAATAAATAATAATAAAACAATGCTAAAAAGTCTTTATCAGATGTATTTACTTCCAAATTGTTTCTTACCCCCCCCCCCCCAAAAAAAACATGCATTTATATAATATTATATTCGACTATAATTACCATAATCAGGGGTTTGTTTGTTAGTTATTTTGTAATGTTTTTGTCATTTCTGTTATTCCATAAATAACTAAAATAGGTAATTATTAAGAAAGTGTTTCTTAGAAGCACAATAAAAGAATTAGTAGCATTCATTTATTCGTTTGTATGGAAGACCCAAAATTCTATAAAAATATGTCTATAAAACTTGAGTTATATGAAAGAGTGATTTTAAGATTCCAAATTGTTTATGAAAAAGAAACTGTACTTATATTAGTATGCTATTCAATTATTATGACTGTAATTATGTGTTTGTTAACTATTTTGCAATGTTTTTGTCAGTTATGATATTCCATACATCTCTAAAAATTGCTCATTATTGAAGAAAGTTTATTTAAGAACCCCATTGTTAACTGTCCTTGTAACACTTGTTACGAATGAGCAACAATGGTACGTTACATGAAAATAGTCTAAGATTAAGGTTTGGCATTAGATAGGCACATGTTAATAAAATATGGTTACACATTGAAAAAGATGCAAGCAAATGTATTAGCATGGGTGGTGTTGTTGTTGTTGCTATGGGAGACTGATAGTGCTATGAAGATGATTGTTGAAAAGTGTACCATGTAAGGATAAAGTGATGTAAGATTCAGATTTGTGTAATCCATAATTAGTGTATTTTATATTAGTGATACCGACTATAATTATTGTATTCATGGTGTTTTTTGTAACTATAGCTGAATGATTTTGTCAATTATGATGTTTCGTAAGTAGTAGAAAACTAATATTGAAACAAAGACGAACCGGTGCATACCTAATTATGTGTGTTATTAAATTTTTTCCCCGGTGAATCTGAGTGAAGTGAGAGGATTTGAGAGATCGTAAGTTCTCTTCCAACTATCTCTGAATCTTAACTAAAATAAAAGGCAAAAATTGACTAAGATAAAATCGAAAAAATCGATCGAATTTTAAAAATTTTTTTCTAACAACACCAACTAATATGAGCCCTATCTGACTAATCAAACAGATTTTTGTATGAAATTTTATCAAACTATTGAGCACTAATGTAAGAGCGTGGAAACTGACTTTACTTTATATATTAGATTATTCTATAGCTCTACATAATTGTAATGAGCATTTTTAAATACTAACTTGATATTCATTTATTTTTGGATTGATCATACACTAGCGGTATTCACCTGGCATTGCCCATGTGGAGATATATTGCTTGTTGGAAATAATTTAAAATATAGTCATGCTTAAAATTTTTGCCTTGAAAGAAAATTTTAAAACAGCATTTGCAATATGAAGTCAAGTAATTAAAAAACAAATGTTAGTGCAGTCGTGTTTTCTTAAAAACACAAAAGAACAATTACTTGTTGGCACTGCGTTTTTGTAAAATGGCTTCAATGAATAAAAACGAATTCCCTTTTCCTTTATTTTTAATCATACAAATACCAATAAACATAATGAGTTCGATGTTTAAACCCTTTTTAATCTAATAGAGAAGGGTAGTTTGCTTGAAGCATTGCTTGGAATAGTAGTAGTATGTTTAAGAAGGCTGAGGGCAATGCAGAGTGCCGGGTAGGTTGTAAGCTGGAAGGAACAAAAATAATAAATCGAAGTGGGACTTACTATTTATTTTTTTCTTAAAATCTTACATAATAGCAAGTGTGGTGTTGGCTGTTTGTGTGTTGTCCGGATGATTATTAAAAATCATTTATTTAATATTTCGGGAAAATCTTCCCTTTGTCAAAAATAATAAACACCAAAGGAAAAATCCGTCTGTGTAGAGAATTCACCAAAATAGATGCCAGAGAGTAGGATTAAAAAAAAAAATGAATTCTGTTTCTTTACATTTTAAAATATTTAAGTCTTTTTATGGACCTAACCGATAACTGCCTCTAGTGACCCAAATGGAATCGAAAGAAAATCTCAATGGTGTCTAGAGTCCTTTAAAAATTTAATCCTCCTTGAAACTTATTTGAATGTTCTGTTAACATATCGATTTCGATAACACACACATACACACACTAACATTGACTTTCATACAGCTAAAAGGAAGGTATGTGTGTGTGTTTGATAAATCCTGCACATTTTATTCTAAGAGTACCTGTGGACACAGTAATGAACTAGGACTATTTTAATTAGAATTCTGTTACCCTGGCTAATTAGTTTCTATCCGGCTTTTGATTCATTTATTTTTTAAATTATATTTTGGAAATTCTTCTTGCAGCTATAACCTGATAATCAGATGAGATTATTAAAAAATATATATATATATATATATATATATATATATATATTGAGATTAATTTCTTTACATTTGATGCAGTTTTTTTATTTTCAGCTAAGATTTTTCCTTTTTATAATTGACACAGTTTAAGTAGTAGATATTAATGTTAAATATGAAAGGAAATCAATCAACTTGTCTGTATATAAATACATTGTGTGTGTATGCATATATATATATATATATATATATATATTATATATAAAATATTTGTTATTTATTATCTATGTACGTATACGTTTCGTCCCTTTTCAATCAGGACTCATCAGCATAGAGATATAACTATTCACTACCGGTCGTCGTACGATTTGAAACCCTGGATTACAAGTATTTTTCAACTCAAAATCCAACGTCGTTAACCGCGCGGCCAATATTTGAATAGCCGATAAACAATGATAATTTTACCACATTTAAAAGCGGCACGATATCCAGGCATTCTACTTCTATTAAAGAAGGAATGATGCATATAAAGCAAGTAAAAGAACGAACTAGTTATGTACCCGGCGTTTCGTGGCAAACGTGACTAAGTTTTAATAAATCCGAGTATACATCAGGAGGCAGACAGAATTTTTATTTCTGTTTCCTGCCTGGTTATGTTCATGAGTGTATACGGAGTCAGGAATGCCATGAAACGCTGGGTACATAACTAGTTTTTTTCTTCTCTTTTTGTATCGAACTATATAATGTAGTGACTCCTTTTGTACTCGAGTAGACCTGAAAAGGTCTGAGAATGGTACATTTTCTGAACTGTTGCAATGCAGATGACCATCTCACATAGGTTATTTCAAATCTAACAAGTGTGATTGTTTTTTGTTTGTTTGTTTCAGTTTATTGCATTTATTATTTATATTATTTATATTATTATTATTATTATTATTAATAGTAGTAGTAGTAGTAATAGTACCACCACCACCATCATCATCATATTATGTTTTGAACTTTTTTGAGAACGTGCAAACGAGTCAATAGATTTTCAACTTGTTCTTTCATTCAAACAAAGTAAGGTGAAGGGTGGTCAGTCATCACCAACAAGCTGAA
>OY744520.1:197043976-197221476 GCA_963556195.1 Sepiola atlantica | reverse complement strand
AAAGCTGACACTACATAGTCAGTTTCCCCCTTTCTGCATCCGTCACATTATTAGCACCCCACCCTTTCTTCCAGTCTGTTTGATGATTCGGCATGTCTGGCTGTTAGCGTCTTATAGTTTATAATTTAAGAGTTAAAAAACAAATAAACACTAAAGTACTTATGCGAATTAAAAAGAAAAAAAAAGTGCGATAAAAGTAAAAACTCCCCGGCAACGCCGCGTGGGTACAGCTAGTTACTATTGATTATTCATACCATTCCAAACATACAAGGAAAAGATGATTTTTATTTTGTAAAAGAATACTAAGGCACATCACTGGAATATGTCATACACATACAATCAGTGAAAACGTCGAATCAATATTTTATCGTAACTTTGTGTTTCATGCTGGGGTTCATGTGAAGTCCATAGACCAAACCTTTAACTTCAAGTCTTGAAAATTTAAAAGGTTCAACTCAAGTAAGACACAAGGTCAGTTTATAGTGGGGGACCCAGCTTCTCCCTAAAAGGGAACACTCTGTACATGTGCAATATTTTCCATGATTGGATCCATCATGTTAATTTTGATCTGGCAAGAAGGCTCAAAAGCGCCTGTGCCAAGTAGTATACAAGAGGAGCAGTAGGTGTCGTCTATAAAAATGCTCAGAATATACTTCATAATTAATAGTAGCTATCCCAAAACAAATTTCTTTTTCATTATATCGAAAAACTTTTAATGTGGCCACATAGATCTTTGCAAAGCACAAACAATGATACCAAATTTATTTTTGTAGTACAATTAACCACTAAATTATGACCGTTCAAGATTTGTTGGAAATTAGAAAATTTGTCGTCTTGTGTGCTATTAGTCCAGAAGCCAATTTTCAGTGCTACAACGACTATGGCTCAGTCGGAGTCTGATATGGTGGATACTGACTCGGGGCAATCCAACGGGTGGCAGGGAATGAACATCGGAGGATCTCTACCTCCGGAGAGTGGCAACGAGGTTAGAACCCACACGATCAAAAGACGTTTCAAGAACATTATAAAGACGACAGACATGAACGCTACCAAAGGCCACTTTACTAAATATAAGGGATCCATTACCAACGGGTATCATAACGTGGGTCACTTCGCATGGGCTCAGCCGGAGAGTGCAGACTACATAGTACCGTACTTTCTCAGCACCTGGGTGCAACCTATCAAATGGGAAGGGATAATGGGACAAGCCATGAGTTACCGAGTAAAAAGCTGTGGATTCACGATCGACAAAATAATATGCGGCGAATGGTTAACGAAAAACAACGAAGAGGTGTTCGTACCAAACCCCGAACCGTACTTCGACGTGTACGTGGATAACGGTACATACATAGGCTACGGAAACCTAGAAGGAATAACAAAAGTACCGAACAAAGAGTTCAGCGAAATACAACCGATGACGGGTACAGAGGCAGAACTGCCGAAATATAAATACAACTACGCTGCTCCGATCCAACTACTAAACGAAATGAAGAACACAGGGAACATAACACCAGACAACCTCGAAACGGACATACGCATGATAGACTTCCACGACTGGCGAGAAATGCCAAACGTAAAACACGTCAGACAAGGCGATACTTTCACGCACATATGGCAAAATCACAGCTTACTGCGCAAACCACTAACAAATGTTATGACACAGGGTAACTACACTGTAGCAGAGACAATGCTGTCTTTGTCATACTTGATGTCGAGCAACATCAATATAGGAAGAACTACCGCGTGGGACTCCGGAATGCCTATAAGCACGGCACCGGACCACGGAACGCTAATCGAAGAGGTAGAAAAAAACATAGAACGAAACAAACCGAGAAAAAGAATGCGTACAGAAACGCAAGAGGACTTAGCTTTAACGGAGGTCTCCGATCTGTGCTTCGATCACCAGCGAGCCAGAGAAGTAAATAAGACGGTATGGGCCCGTGGATGGTGGATCACTGTAATAGTTGTACACCATACCTTTCATCAAAGAATGAACTGGTACAGTGCCCTTATAAGTAATGTACCATTCCTTTGATACAAACAAAACTTATTTTCTGTTTGAAAATCTCAAGTGTTTACATCCGTATCCGGTTCCGGTAATGCAATAATTTTAATAAATTGTTTTCAACTTGGAAACATTTTTTTTATGTTAAAAACAACTTTACCCCCTATATTAAGCCCAACATATTGACGAAGAGCCTATTTTTATGTATATAGAGACACACAATATTGTGCACATTCAGTTAAAAACATTAACATTAAAAAATAAATCTCCTGTTACTGAAAATAGTAATCTAACTTAAAATAACCTGGAAAAAGAAAACTAGAGAAAAGATTAAATTTAGGTTACAACCAAATTTTATCAAAATAAATGAGTTATCACAAGTTGAAATTGAAGGGAATTTCACTATATTTACCCATTTTTGCACACGAAACTCTAGGCTGGTTTGTGATACCTATGAATAGCTACCATTACTGGGGTAGATTTGGGAATTCACCAATTTAATCAATTTTCAAATACTAAATGTAAATTATTGCGCCCCCCACTCCTTAAAATAATTGAAAATCTGTAATAGACCATCCCTTTGTAAAATTGAGATATTGTAAACTTTTTTAAACAATCTCCAAGCTATTGCAACTGAATTTGATTAAATAATATACCATACCTCCTAAAGTATTGTAACCTCAAAATAAAAATGAAACACATTTATCACAATTCATCATCATTGCTGCCCCTCATTTTGGTTTGGGACCAGAAAAAAAACCCAGACGCCTGTGCATGTACACTGTCGCACTCCAGAACACACACCTTCATTCACAAATCTATGTGCGATATCCAATGGCGAGGAGATCCTAGATGACTGGAACAGATGGATAAGTTGCAACCCTTGTCCGCTGACTTGTCTGTTCACTTTATTGAGCTCTTCGACTCGGGAACCCCGTTTGGACTTGCATTGATTGTTGGCTCCTCGCCTGAGACCAATACTGTCTTGGGTGGCCCTACCAGAGGCTTGTGCTTCCGACAGCATTGCTCTCGGGGTCAACGAAGCACCCCTTTTATTTTTAAATGGTGAAGTCTGATATGATATATATTTTTAAATCCATGGCAGATATCCAAATATGTTTAAAACAGTTGGGTTATTTGCAGTATTGTATATTATAAACATAAAGTAAATGTGTTAAAGTGTATTAGATTAGATCAAAAGGTAAGGCCTGGGAGGCCTCTGAAGTTGAACTTTATGCTTTGCGTCTGGTCCATGTCCACCTGGTTATTTTTGCTAGAGATTTCATAAGAGCAATTTTAGTATTCTGTTTCTAGTAATGCTGTTATTGATTATACCAGATAGTTTTTATTCCAGTTCTTCTCCTGGTGCTACCAGATCAGGCTGTCTGAAGATACTGGCTTCCTAACCAAAAATGCACCAAACATTGATGTTATTGTTTGTTTCCTTTCCCATTGCAAAACTCAATCATGTTCTGCAAAGCCAAAAATAAAAACAATTTTCCTCTACAAAACAACCAAACAAAACACCATGAATATTTAAAGATATAAAGAACTGGAACCATAAAACTTTTACCAAAATGACCGGTTTCGGTATTAAATAATCCGAAAAGGGTTGAGTCTAGTAAGCTTGTCTTTTTAGACTGTTACAAGCGCTTCTACAATGTTGTCATTATTGTCACTTGTGAAACTTAAGATATTCAGCTTTTTTCACTTCTTTCTATTTTATTTCAATCTTTTGCAATCAATAAACACATATCGTTTTACAAAATGTACTTTTCCGTAAAATTCCAATTATATTTGTCGAGGAGGAAGCATTTTTCTTTTGAGAAATAGTTGGGTTTCTGGTGGAGCCGGTCTAATGATTTAAAACCCAAAACCTGCAGCGAGACCAGTTTGTCACTGATGACCAACCTACGAGCATCTGCAAGATGTATTTTATGATTAAGTTAAGAATCTATTTCTTTTATTATCAAATTCTGTTAATTTTAAATAAATAAACTTTAAAAAATATAATCTACAAAATTTATTGGATAAATTATCGAATTGATGTGACATTTATGAAAATAATACAAACTTATTTAGAACATAATTTATGACTAGGATGATTCGGGTATCAATCGATGTCTCGGCAATTTTATAATCAATTTTTATTTTCGATTACTGGTGAAAAGCTAATTCAGTTACCAAAAACTGAGAGCTTAACATTTAATATTTCTCCTTAATCTAAAAGGTTATTTTCAACAACTAGATCTATTAACTTTTTTTTTTTTTAACTAATCTTTATATTAATAAAATTGCATGACCACTTCTTGTGTATAACCGTAACAAAATTAGTTATAGTTTTATAACAATTTGGTTCAATTAATAATTTAATGACTAAACGATATTTTAATAATTAAATTTAACCTTCCTATTTTCAAATAAAAAATACGGTAAAAAAACAAAAAAACAAACTCTAACATAGTTTTAACGAAAGGGTGAAGGGAGTGAAACAAAAATAAAAGTAAAAAGAGTCCCGGGCAACATCGGGGAACTACAGCTAGAAGAGTAATATATTTTTGGTACATGTTAGCAGACCAAATTAAGATCAGCAATAACTGGAATTAAATGAATTCAGAAATAATAGTTTAGCAATTAAAAGGGAATTTTTTGTGAACTTTCGGATTTAGCAGTTTGGCAAACCAGAAGAGTACCTGACTCGGTCAGCAGCAAACGGTGTTCGCTTAGATTTAGTTCCTGATATTAAAGACTTCCTGTTTTTGGGTCACTTACTTTTCTGATTTGCCAAGTTTTGTATTAATTTTTATTTATTAATTTATTTATTAAATTTTTAGGTGAAAGTACAGAATAGTTAACAAAGCTCCCCTCCCCATGTTAAGAATGGCTTTCTAAATGATTTTCTGCAATTTACGGACCGTGCTGAAATAATGTGATTATTTAGAAAGCCATTCTTAACATGGGGAGGGGGGAGCTTTGTCAACTATTCTGTACTTTCACCTAACAATTTAAAAAAATAAATTAATAAATTTGGGAAACTGAAACTCTCGTCAGAAGTTATATAATGGAAGTAGTTTAATATTAGGAACTAAATCTGACCAAACACCGTTTGCTGCTGACTTTGAATCGGGTACTCTTCTGGTTTGTCAAACAATTCAGTATTATTTGTTATCCTTCTTTAGGAATTGCATTTTTTATAACTGATAAAAATCCAAATAGGTGGTCGCTGAGTAGTCGAAGCGGCAATGTTCTGATCACGGGTTCCCATGTTGACAATCCCCACCTAGCATTCCATCTTTTTAATGGATACCAGTTTAATTACTGGAGTAAAATTCTCCATACACATGGCAAATGAGTTACAACCTTCCCTGTCTCCTGCTAGAAGCCTTGGGTGGTCAAATATTTTGACATATTTTTAATATCCTTTTTGTACAAAATCAGTCTATATTTTAAATTTTTTTTATTATTATTTTTCCAGACTTGTGAAATCGGTTATAGGAATTTGTAATTTTTATTTTTGGGAGAACACGAATACTTATAAATTACCCCCCCCCCCCTTCTCTCATCTAAGGATGTTTTTTTTCTTTCTGACTCTCATTCTCCATGTACAGTTGAATGTACATTGCTAAAATGTATTATTTTCAATCAAATCTGTTATAGACGTTATCAGGTGGGTGAGCCGAGGGATCTTTTTTAGCGAGTCAATCTGAACAGCACATTTGGATTCCTGAAGGAAGTAAAATTTTACAAAAAATATAAATGCTCCACCTGCATTCTAATGCCAACAAAATCACATCTTTCTACCAAACAATGTTTTACAAGGAATTTTAATTTTTTTTTGGTCGGCGTTAAATGACCCACTGAGGTGTTGATATGCTGTGAAACAAACCAAAGTAATACATTTTTCTGGTGTTTATTTCAATACAATTTGTGTACCCATTCAATTCTTAATGAAATTTATTTTTTAATTTATTACTATTTATTACTATTTATTATTATTTATAGTATATAAAGTAATTTACTATGCCAGTTTATTCGTCAGTTGAAAGATGAATATCATGAGAGGATTGAAAATGATGAATGGAATGAACAAAATTTGATTATTTATTTGGACGGTTTATGACAAGTATCTGTTAACATTGGATTTGAAGACGACCATGGTGTAGTGTGCAGGGAAGCAGCCCCGTGGTAATGTGTTCCATAGATGGGAAATTCTTAGAAATAAACTTTCATGGAAATTCCGTTTGATCTTAGGCACACTGAGAAAGAAAGGAAAGTTCTTTGTAGTGGTTGTAGGAAGACGAGCAACAGTGCTAATAGTCAGCATAATCTCCAATGTTCTGTTAACATTTCAAAAACATATCCACTGTTGTGGGTTGAATAATGCCCGCTTTTATGCAGCCTTATGCACCAATGATTGGCTGTAGTGATTTGTCATTTCTTAATTAATTTTATTCGGTAAAAAATCAAAATTGTTGTATGATTGATAAAATCAGTTGTAATATGACATTTAAAACATGTGATTATCGCAAAATATTCTCATATTTAAAGAGATATTTAAAAAATATCCTAGAAATAATAGATTTGACCATTTATACTATAAAATTTGTCAATAGCGAATTCATTTTTTTTTTAAGTAAATGGACAATTAATCAAAATCAGAATTCCAATGTAGAATCATAAATATCTAATAATAACGAGCATTTGATTACAAAACGCAATTTAGATATACAACACAAAAAGGGTAAAAAAAAATAAACGATTATTGGTTACGTCTCAGTGAATACACGTTCTGCGTAGAGTTACTAGGAAGTACTAATTGTACTGAATCGTTCTGCATCAAATGACACTTAACTTTAACATCTGGTTAACACAATAGTCAAACCTGTAATTAATGCACACAGCTATCATACAGACTTCCTATCTTTCCCTCTCACCCATATATATATATATATATATATATATATATATATATATATATATATGTAGATTATAACTAAAAGGTAAACTTTTAGAGAGTTGGACCTATTGTGAAATAAGGAAAGCTCAATATACTGGATAGAGCAAAAATATGGTAAGTCAATGAAAATTGATGAGACCTGCAAATGGAAGCAAATCGATATCTTCAGTTGTTCAAAACAAGGAGCAGTTTAGTTAATAAAAAACATTTATTTTTCTTCTCTTTCATTCCTTAAACCAGGCTTTTCAAAGATTAAAATCTTATCATCAGAGGAAAAATTATGATTGATAAGTTGACAAAGCTGTCAAAGTTCTTAATTTGAAAGAGTTTTTTAAAAAAATTTTAAAGTTCAAACGGGTATGAGAATCACCAATAATGAAATCCAAAAAAGTGTGGGGCTCAGAAATATTGGTAAATCCAGAGGAATCTGTATAAAAATCCAATGACGACGATTCCATCCAGGTCTGTTGTCCTCGGAGAAAGGATCAAATAAGATTGGCCATGTTAAGGAAAACAATATTCTTCCTGGAATACGCTTAACTGAAAACAGGAAGAATATTGTTTTCCTTAACATGGCCAATAGGTTTCACGAACGATTTTGATTCTTCGTCGAATCATCCTCAGGTGTCAAAAGCAAATGAACAAAAAAGCTGGAGAAAGAAGAGAATTTTAAAAAGACAGCGGAGAAACGTGCATAGAATTTTTTTCGCATTGTTCCAGGAAGTCGTTGACGATTTAAATTCAGCAACGCTGGATGGCGTCACAGAACAAACTCACATTATATTAAGCATTTTAAATGTTACCACTGGTTTCATATGTGATGTTATTAATTTTAGGTTTTTGTGTTTTTATGTAGATAGCTTCGAGTATTTCTAATTTTTAAAATATTTTTAAATTGGTTTCGGAATATATATATATATATATATATATATATATATGTGGGTAAAAATCGAGAGAATTTCTACTGTGTTTATATAATAGTGCTCAACAATAAATAGAGCTATTTATATATAATGCGTTTTATTTATACAAATACATCGTAGCTACACATTCGGAACATGTTTCAATCGTAGCTTTGATAAGCTTGATATCTACTTATCTATCTATATCATATAAAAACGGCTGCAGACAATTTGACAAACTGTTTCAAACTAAATAAATTATTGCAGAAACAAAACTACTGAAAATATGTAATTTTAAACCAGGTGTATCCAACCGTAGGTCCATATGCCAACAATGGCACATCACACAATTACAAATGGCATACCAAAAACATCTGCTCATGCCCCCCCCCCTTCTTAATTTTTTTACTTGATATCTATAAAAGAAAATACAGCAGGAGTTTAAGTAAGTCATGGCTAAACGAGAATTTGGCTAAGATTAATTCTAATCCAAAGCATAGCAATAATTTTCATTGATTTCCTTTTGTTCTGTGTTCATTTTTTACTCAGCATGATCAAAATTTGTGGCGTTTTTTTACACTCATGAAAAAACAATGCTTCTTGAACTTAGTGACTATCCTCTTATTCTTATTCTTTTCCTTATTCTTATTCTTTTCCTTATTCTTATTCTTTTCCTTATTCTTATTCTTTTCCTTATTCTTATTCTTTTCCTTATTCTTATTTTTCTTATTCTTTTTCTTTTTGTGTCCATATAAAAACTATTCAGCTTATATAAGGTCAAGCCAGTTCTTGGTACCTTGATGTTGTAGAGTGCTAGGTCTTCTGCTGTGCAGGGTCCACCCAACAGAGGGTATCGAAGGAGGTGCTCCATGGTCTGGGGTTCTGTGCCACAGTCACATGTGGTTGAGCCACTAAGATAGCCCCATCTGCTTAGGGCCTCCCTGGAACGGCCGTCATCTGAGCGGAGTCAGTAACTATTATTAGTAACTATATTATCAATGCGAATTCGAAATTTCCATTAAAATAAGTAAAGTTCATCTTGTATCTATCTGAAATTCTCTCCTCTACATTGCAATTCTATCTGCATTACCAAAAAGTTAAAAAGCTTACAGTAATTTCTATTCGAAATTTGCGTTTTATATTTATAATTCTAGTTTTTTCAACTGCAGAACAAGCTTTATTTTTTATGCTTCAAAATCTTTCACTTTTGCAGATTGTGGCAGGAACTGTATGTAAATTTTGTACTTAGGGCATTTTCTTTTTACTGATGGGTCAAAACTTATCAAGGCCTAGGGATCACTCGAAGATGAGGGTTACAGAGATCGTCAGTTGGACGATGATCGCCGCCACAAGAAGACCGGAAACAATAGGTGGAATGGAAAAGATTACTAACAGGAATTGATTATCCAAGAGGATATTTGTTTACATTAAACTTGATATATATCACTTTTTTTTTTAGATATCGTTTCACATTTGAATTATTAAAAATTTAGGAAAGCCAATAATAGTTGAAATGCAAAACGATATCGCCAAAAAAAGGTGAATATATTAACTTTATCACGCAAGCCACGTGTGGCACTTAAAGACTTTCAGACCATCCGAATAAACACACCACGGACTACTATTCACGAGAGATTTTATATCTCTGACGAAAAATACTATCATATTAAGATGGCGGTTTTTAATTTAGGGGCACACTACTCATTAGTCACATGATCTATTCCTGATATATCTTTTTGGCAATAGTGCATTATAGTTCACAACAACAGAAGGGGTAAAAAAAAAATTTACAACAAATAACTTTTACCAAATGCAAGAAAATGTAATCTATCGAGTTGCATAGCTTTTCAGTTTTGACACTTTTTTTAAGTGTTTTTTTTCCAGATTTTGTATTGTTTCCTAGAAGGCTTGTGAATAAAAAACGGATTCAAGATATCGCGACCACACAAACTTTCACATCAAGTAAAATACTGCACCAACTTGAATCCCTATTTTTACAAGCCTCCAAGGCAACGATACAAAATCTGACAAAACATCCTTTAAATTTAATTTCATGCTCATATTTTGTTTGTGTTTAATGTTTTTGTTTTGTTTTTTTTGTTTGTTTTTTTACGTGTAAAAGATTGATTTAACTTAATATTTGGTTCTTTGATAAAACGGGGGTGGGGGTGCATGGGAAAATTAATGTTTTAGAAGTATTTTCTAAACAAAAGAAAAACATTAATTTTTCCCCATTATAATTACGTTGACAAACAGGTTCCCATAAGATCACCAAAGTTTATCTTATGTGAGGAGCGTTATGCTTTATGACTCTGAAACATGGGCTGCATCGGCGAGCGCTCTCAAGAGACTGCAGTGTAACGAAAGAGCCATGATCAGATGGATCTGTCATGTCAGGCCGGAGGACGACACTCTTTGAGACTCTTCTCTCTAGGCTTGGTATACGGGAAATAACTGATGTCCTTAAGCTGGACAGGATGAGATGGCTTGGCCATGTCGAGCGAAGCTCCAGCTGGATCTCCCGGGTCAAAAACATGTCCATCGCATCAAGTCTGGAAGACTGAAGCTTTCTTGGGATGAGCTGTGTAAATGTGACCGTGCAGCGCTGGGGATTACAAACTTAGATCCTCGCGACCGCCGAGCCTGGAGTGGAAGACTTTGATCAAGACTGACAAGCAGGTCCCACCGTCTTATAGAGGACTAATCAAAGGCCTGTTAAAAATAAATCGGATGAAGAAGAAGAAAACTTATCCTTGTAGCTTCCTTGCAAGCCGAGGGCCGCCTATCAATCTGCAAATATGACAAACAGACCTAGGCCATTCGTGTGATCTACACTGACCAAACACTGGCCGGCGATGACAGATTGATTTCAGATTTTGTTTAGGATCACTAATTGATCATAATTTTATACTTTAAAACTTTTTTGACTGAAGCAATTTGATTTCGGTTAATTTGGGTTTTTGTATAACCTATTCGTACGGTGTTATGTTATTTTCGGCAGTTGTGCAGTAGAGTTAACAAAAAAGGGGGGGGGGAAACAATATTGAACAAATAACTGTTACCAAAGACAAAAAAGTTACTTTTCGACCTACCTGCTTAATTTTTTTGTTTTAAATTCTTTGAAAGCATTTTTATTTCAATTTAAGATTCATTCAAATACTATATGGTTACATGCCAGTTTCCAGAAATCACTGAAGTCTGATACTTATTTCTTTTGTTATTATTTTCTCCTTTCAATTAGGCAGAAAAGTAAATTTTATTGCATTTGGAACAATTATTTGTTGTATATCTATTTGTTTTTCTGATCCCCCAAAAAAGAAAAACCCATCAATCAAACGTGATTGCCGGAAAGTCGTTTGTCCACTTTTTTGAATTCTGACTGTAACCATATCATATTTGAACGAAATTCTAAATTAAAATTAAAACGCTTTCAAAGACTTTAAAACGCAAAATAAATTATGCAGGTAGATAGAAAAGTAACTTTTCTCGCCTTTAGTAACAGTTATTTGTTTAATGTTTTATTTTTCAGCTCTTTTTGTCTTGTTAACTATATGCACAATCAAAGTAGATTAACATCCTCCGTTACCCCCCCCCCCCCCCTCATCCATGGGATTCTATTTTTTTTTAGGTGATTACGTGTGAGCACCCTGAAAAACTGACGGAACGAAGGGGAAAAAACAATTTAGAGTGAGGAATTAGTTTTGTATATAAATTTAACATAAAATAACTCCCTACCCTATTTATTACTTCTAACTGTCAGTTAGGTTTAGGGTTATTTTGTTTTAAAAAATAATTTGGCGATTGTGCAGTATAGTTAACAAAGAGAAAACTAAAAGGGGTGAAGAAAAACAGACAAAAAATAACTGTTACTAAACGCAAGAAAATTTACTCTTCGACTTACCTGTTTAATTTTCAATTGTATTTACTGATTGTAAGATTACTTTTACTTAGCCAAACACATGTGCTGTCTGCCATTTTGGGATACTTGGTCGCAAATTTCAGGTTAAAAACATAGTAAAATAAAAAGAAAGGGACGTGGGTTAGTGAAACAGTAAGCCTAATTCTGAGGATGGTTGCCAATCTTATTAGAGTAAGTTTTAAAAAATCTTTTAAGCCTGAAATTTGCAACCAAGCCCCCCCCCCCCAAATTAATTGGCGGCCATGGCAGAAAGCATGCTGGCTTGGCTAAGTAAAAGTAACAATAACAAATGCATAGATAATAAATCTTAAAATCTGTAAGCACATGAAAATTATACAGGTAAGTAGAGGAGTAAATTTTTTTGTGTTTGGTAATAGTTATTTGCTGTCTATTTTTTTTCACCCTTTTTTCTTAACTATACTACACAATTGCAAATAATTTATTGGAGAAAGAATGTTTAAAAATATAAAATTATGAACTAATGCCCAACCTCAATAACATACCCAGACACCTGCCTGTAAACTAGGAAATTACCGGTTTATCCACACATTTTCTTCGGGGATGGTGGGATGGGGGGGGGACTTATTGCCGATCACCTGAGACCCCATCCCCCCCCCCCCTCCGGAGCATGCTGACATCTGTCTTCATGCTGGGATAAAAATATATCTGTTCTGTCCTCAGTCAGAGAAAAGATACTTCTTGACTGAGGCAATTTCAATTTTTGTCCCATTCAGAGTGACATAATTAAATTTTTACTGTCAAAATCCTTTTTTAAAAAGTAATAATCTGTTTTTTAAAAAAAATTCATAGTTTAAAAAAACAAAAATGTAAATATTTTCTAACAAGAAATTAAGGAAAGAGGGGAAGCAAACAAGAATAAAAGTTAAAATTAAAAAAAAAAAAAAAAAAAAAATCCTCCCTGGGCAACGCCGAGTAGGTACAGCTTATGAAAACATAAAAAATCTATACTAATCTTTAATACGTTTTTTACTCTGATTAGATAACTTTTTTTTTCTTTCTTTTAGTTCTTGTTTTTAAAATTCTGTATTTATTGTATATTTCCAGGTCTATGTAACGGCAGACCACCGGTTCAACACTCTAGCTGAACTTGTTCACCATCATTCAATTCATGCAGATGGCCTGGTCACCACTCTCCTCTACCCAGCCCCTAAAAGAAACAAGCCCACCGTGTTTGGCTTTAGTCCAGAACCAGACAAGTGGGAAGTCGAAAGAACAGAGATAGCCATGAAACATAGGCTGGGTAAGTTTGACATGTTAACAGTTTGAAATGGCTCCATGTCATTCATACTTGATTTTTTTAACTTGTCTTTCTTCTTTCATCTAATCTTTTCAGTTTTTTTTTTTTTTCGTACCTACATTTTTATACCATTGTTTTGGTAGACTTTACTTTTCTACAACCAGTCTTTCTGATTTTGTTCTAAGAACGACTTATTTTATGAAAAATTGAAGTATCCTTATTTATTTGCTTCCCTACGAAGGCAAGGTTAGATGTTTATCACCCATGTACCGCAAAATAAATGGCTCAAAAACCAAGTGATCATGCTCAGGGATGCAGACAGCAGGATTATTACCGACCCCTCCTCCCATAGTACCCTCTTTGCATCAATGTTTTCTGTTATCTATCATCACGACGATGATGATCGGAGAGAGCCACTACCAATATCTGACAGAAATCCCACTGATGATGTTGATAACTATCTCTGCTGAGACGGTGCAGATTGTGCTCTTGAAGCTCAAGCCTGATAGAAGCCATGGTCCTGACAACATCCATCCATCCATTCTCAGAGTTCTTGCACGAATCCTGGTGTGCCCTTTAGAAAACTTGAGAAAGACGTGGTGCCGATTGACTGGAGAATAACAACCATGCATTCAATATTCAAGAAAGGCAGCAAGGAGGAACCTCTCAATTATCGAGCTGTCAGTTTCACCTCTATAATCTGTAAGGTCATGGAACCCATTCTCGAGCAGGCGATCATGAACCACCTTTTAGATTCCAATATTATTTCTGCATCACAATATGGATTTGTACCCAGAAGATCCGTTCGACTAATCTGCTTCTCATGGAGGAGTAGGTCACCAAGATCATGGATCAGAGCAAGAATCCAGACATATTCATCTTGGACTTTTCCAAAGCGTTTGACTCAGCTAATCACCAGCTACTCCTTCGAAGGCTCTATTCATACAAAATTTATACCTTGATAATAAAATTGGTTTGGTCATTCTTTCATCATCATATCTTTTGTGTCTAAGCGAATAGTTGTCTTTCCATTGAGTGCATGCAGTGGATTGCCTCAAGGATCTGTCCATGATCTACTTCTGTTTCTCGTGTATGTCAATGATCTGCCAGATGAATTGACCGAAAAGGTACTACTTTTTGCCGACGGTGTGAAGCTAGTATCACCGGGAAGCAACTATGATCAACTGCAAGATAATCTTAACAAAGTCGGGTCTTCAAGCTGGGATTTATCTCTGAACTCTTCGGAATGCAGTCATCTTCCGATCGGCTCTCCACCTACTGCCTCTCTGATCATTGGGTTTCTACCGCAAACACTCAATATGGTCGCTAAGGCTAAAAACCCTAGTACGGTTGTGGACAACACCTTTAAACCAATGCGGCATTGTATGGAGAAGGTGAAAACAAAGCCAGGCGGGTTCTCTACCTGATCCGGAGACCCTTTTTCAACATAATGATAGATGCTTTCCATCCCCTATACATAACTCTGGTATGGCACATTCTTGAGTATGCCATCTGAGCAATAAATCCTTATTTGTATAAAGATATTGTATCCCTGGAATGGTCGTCACCTAGGATGGTGACGAGAGTGGCTTCAAAGACTAAATCTGTTCTCACTTGAGCAGTGGAGGATGCAAGGGAGGTCGGGCCGGGGCCTGATTCTGACGTACATCATCAATGGAAATTTAAATCTACCTTTCAAGGAGCTTTTCACTCCAGCACTTACTGATGGTATCCGTTGGCACCTGCAGAAGATGTACCATCGTCGCTTTTGTCTCAACAAAAGAAAGGCGCCATTCTCTCAGTGTTTCTGTTCCATGGCAAAGCCTACTAGAGGAAGTTGTAACGATGCCTACCATATCCAGGTTCAAAGTGGCCTTGAACAAACATTCAAACTGTTCTGTCGTTTTATATGGCTTGTTGCAACTTTGCTATTTTTTGCCAATAAATTTGATTTTAAGTTTGCCTAGATTTTTTAGGCTGTTTTGCAAACCAAGATAAACAGGTTTTGTTCACAACGATTCTCTATGGTTTCCGTACACGTTTTATTTCTTTGACGATAAATATTTGCTTTCTTTTATCTGGACATTGGAGCATTCAATATCACAGCAGTACATCTTTGACTTTGGTTGATGGCATTTGACATTTTCTCAAGAGAAATAGGCTGTTGAGTCTGCTTGCTACACCACAGCAGTCCAATTCCTGACTAATTGTTAAACATCAGTATGTGCTTGATCACTAAACTTATGGAACTATTTTTTGTGCAAAACCGAAAAAATAGTTATTCTGAATGAAACTATAAGAAATTTAATCTCTTGAAGAATACTGATCTGTTGTCGTCTTTCTTTCTTTTTTAATTTTCAAATGAAGAATTGCTGTGACCATTTTAGACATTTTGATGGTCAGAAAACAAAACAATCCTTGGATTATTTGGATTATTTGGATTATCGTTTTGATCTTGGATGTTATTCGCACAAAGAATTTAATTAAGAATTATTTAAGACTTCTACCCGGTCATGGTTGATGAAACAAGAGCAATATACCCCTGTGGATTAAATAAAGGGTTCAACTTGAAATTCTGTAAAGATTCCTGAGTTCGACATAAGGATTCCGGAGTTTTACAAAATGCACTTGAAGAAATGTTGGAGACTACATCAGCCGAAACAGAAGAATAACATCCAAGGTGATAACAATTAACAATAGTCTGAATAATCTAGATTATACAAATTATCAATTATCTCAAAAAAAAAAAAAAAAAAAAAAAAAGCAATTCTTTGTACTTCCATTTCCTTTTTGGAGACAAAAGTTGACCGTGAGCAATTTTAAAGTCTCTTCCTCCAACTTCATTCAATCGTTGTTCATATACCAAATCTTAAGCTCAAACCAATAAATAAAAAAGAACAAGTAATATACAAAAAGAAAAGGATATGTAATGGATTCAGTTTATTCACTTTCATTGACACTATCACACATCGAGAAAGATCTGTCGGATTACAATTCTCATGGCACAAAATGATGCAATATCATGACCTATGTGATATTTTACAAACCTTTTCATTGATGATTGTTCATCTTATTGTTGTTTTACTTTTCTTTTTTTTTTTTTATTTGCTAGAGGTACCAAGATTTCATTCATTCCATTTTCTTCGTGGTTAATTTAATTCCAAATTTATTTTTCTTGTGAATATTCAAGAGGCACCTGAAGATTATTTCCCTTTTTCTTCTAATCAAGAAATGTCTAAGATAATCTCTCTGCTTAAATGTCTAAGCCACAAATATACATACTATCAAAAAGTTATGGTGCTTTTGGAGTTTGTCTGTTCGTACGCAAATGGAAACCTGATTGGTTGACAAAAAAAAACAAAAAAAAATAAGCACAGTGCATATTACTAAGGCAGTAGTTTTTTACAATGTCAATACCAGAGTTCGAATCTCACGTTAGTCTAAAAGATAATTTTTTTTAACTGGATACTACGTTTTAGAAATGTAAAAAAATTAGCAGTATAATAACATAAAATATTACATAAATATTTTTTAAAAAACTAAGTGATTTTTTTTTTTTTTTGTTTTTTTTGTTTGATAATCTTCAAAAAAATAGACATAATGGGTATTTGGCATTCGTTCAAAGTTAATTATTTTTGCTTAAAAACAATTTCAAATGTTTTGTTACTAATAAAAACAATACGTAAATACATTCATCGTAGTTACTTACTCTCTTAGGCAAATACTAAGTAGCAAATTTTTTCCACAAAATTTCATTTTTTTTTTTTCCGTACTAGCTATAAAGCGGTAGAAGCTTGATGAAGATGGAAATTGTCATATCCAGGTACTGTACCAGCACCGCTCAAGGAGCGGGTATAAACTAGTTTCGATTAAGTATTTCTGATTGTATGTTCTCATTGAATAACTGGCACCAATGGCTTTTACCGTGAATACATCTCGCAGTGGTACTGCTGTGTAGCCAGATCAGTTTTAAACATGATGATATATGCATCGCATAAACGTGGATGACAAGTTCACAGAAGAAGTTAGTATAGTTTATTATTAGATTTGTTTGATTTATTTTTCATGTTTACTAGAAATAGTAGACCATTTACTTTGAAGTATGTGAGTTGCATTCTTCATGTGTTTAGGTGCGCTCCAAATATGGCTCCATTGTTCTTGTATTGATCTTCTCTCTATAAATATATATATATATATGGTTAGTACACAACAAATATAGCAAGGAAGATGAATTGCTTTCAAATATCTGTATCTTCTGGGCATCACTCTGGTGGAGGAAATTATGGTTCCAGTTAGCATAGCACAATACTCTTTTGTAAGAAGAATTGAGTTCTCTCGGTTACCATAATCATAAGATTTGTAAACAAATAAATTCATTTACACAATATGATTTCTTACATTCCCTGCAGCAGGTTCGTTAGGTCAGATGGTAAGGACATCTGACACCAAGTAGTCATCGTTGGTAGTGGCCTGGTGTCTGGGTTTTGAATCTTGGGGTTGATGTGCTAGGTATTTCTAGCCACACTGATGAATCGTGAAATGATGTAACAGCTGCTTGTGGATGGCAGACACACACACACACACACACACACATATGATTAAAAAAACAAAACAATTCTTTTATATAGTTCATATCGATTCTTATTAGAACAAATTTACAAAAAGCAAAATGAAGCTCAATATTTCGTTAATAGTTATTTAAAAAATTACGATATAAATAAATAAAATGACAGATCAGATTCTGTGATTTGACATCAATTTCAGAGCAAAAGAAATCTTACACATGTTTCTGCATTTTTTCTGCTCTGAAATTGACATTAAATCAGAGTCAGCCTAAAATCTGCAGCATACAGAAGACGAATCAAAAGTGTTCGGCGAACGTATTTGTTTTAGAGCTGTTTGTCAGTCTATTTTTAACATCCACGAGAGTGCGCGACTTTAATTTCTTATTATAATATTTATAAATAAATATTAAATTATACCTACAGACGCTAGCGTTTCAAGCTTATAGCTCTCATCAGTGCACGAAAGTATAATCCACAGGTAGCTACATTGCTGTATCATGATTCTTCAGTGTGGCTAGTGGCTGTAGTGAGTTTTTTTTTTCATACTAAGATTTGAAACCCGGACACTAATTGGTATTAGTAAAAGTGATGCAGTGGCTAACTAAATGTATGGCATGATCGCGTTGACATCCCAGTTCTTGTTATATCACCAAAGTTAAGCGTTGTGGAGTCTGGCCAGTACCAGATGGGTGACTATTTGGGAATGCTAGGCACTGTATGTCATCTTCCCATGGCCAGGATATACATGTGGCTGTGGACCACTTGTGAATTTGATATTCCCTGTGAACTTCCTCTTTTGGAGGAAGCGGGCATAGCCTGACTAGGGTTAAATACCACACCAGATATTAGTGGTTTACTCGTTCGTTCGATGCAGTAGCCGTGACAGAACTTGAATCCGACATGCTGAGCTCAGAATCCGCGGCTATAACCACTACACCACACCACTTTGACAGATGTATTGATTGCTTGACCGCTTAAACTGGTCTTACTTTTTTCCCCCATCTCTGATGGTCTTATGTTCCAGTTTTCAGAGTTGTTAATATAATGCATTTGTAAGCAGCTTGTTATGGTGGGTGTTCATTGGAGCGAGGAGAATGATTTCTCTTTGATAGGTCTGCATTGGCCAGCTGCTGCTGCTGCTGCTTTATAGTCCTGTTTGATTACCAGTGGAATATAAATGTTGGTCGGAAAAAAAGTAGAGACCCTCCTCATCCTCCTCCTCCCCTTCCGCTTCTAACCTAGTTAATCATCTCTCGTCACTTACATCTTGCTGTGTTTTAGCTATCCGCATCATTAATTCTATCAACTTATAATTAACCACTCATTTGCCATATTACGCTTTCTCGAACATCGTATCATTTTTTCATGATCTGTGTTTTGTCACAAGAGATGATGAATATCCTCTGAAAGGCTGGCTGCGCTGTGAGTTGTTTATAGTGAAGCAAGATTTACATAATGCCAACCGCACTTATAGTCTAGTAATGCTCAAATCTTTAAAAAACATTTTTATGGAAATTGCTGCAGACAACGTATGAAGCCACTTGATGAAAGTTGCTAAAAAAAAATTTTTTTAATCCTACTTCAAGGTCAAAAACTAGCCAACGATAAGTCTCAGATGGATAGATTCAGACCCAGAAAACAGCAATTCTTCCCCCTTCATCAGAAACATCGCTCATGGAATGTGAGGACTAAAGGACAAAATAAGGGAAGTGAGAGTTATGATGCTGCCGACAGTAAACCAAAGGTCCACTTTCTACTCTCGTTATATCTAGTGACAAAGAGACAAGACGATCGGAAGTAATGCTAGACTTTTCCTTCTCCTATGCTAGTTGTCATATCAAGTGAGAATCTAGTCTACCTTACTCTTTCATCCATAACTAGAGAGAAGTTTATAGCTTACCTTAAGTTAAGAGAAAATACACCGTCTTAAACCTTCAAAATACTGTGATTTCTATGTGCATTTAGTTTTCTTGTTTAGAAGGAATGGTAGAAGGATGCAGAAAAAGTGGTAAATCACCAAGAAGATTTATGATAAAGTATATTTTTCAAACTTCCAGATCAATCGGTCATTCCACCAAAATATTGAAAGAAGGAGATCGTAGATACTGAGAAGTAGTATTTTACAACATTCGGGAGGAAAAGTTTTATGATGATTATTCAAGACGGACAATATTCAATTATCAGAATGTTAACTTTCAACCTGTCCACTATTATGTGTTTGTTTTTGATAAAAAGGTCATTTTCATGCTTCTAAAATCTAGAGATAACCTTTAAAAAAAAAATTTTTTTTAAAGAATATGATTAGCCTAATAGATACAATTAATGACTATGGAATCCACTATGCTCCTGTGTTCGCCCCTGTCGCATCACCAGTATTGCATCTATGTGCTTGTTTTACAATGTGCTCCGATGAACTTATAGCATTTGTACTCCCTTAACGTAAATACCCTCGGCCCACCCGACTAGAAGCAAAATCTCACCCCTTCACTGTAGATGTCTTTAAATGCCGAAAGATTTTCTACTCTAATAGCTTCTTTCCTCGGACAGTGAACATCTTGTTTGCCCCCCCTCCCCCTCTCAATAAATCTGGGCCCATAACTTTAGTGGTGATATGCCTGGCTTTGAGTGAACAAAATTAAAAAAAAAATATATAAAAAAATTAAATCCTATCAAACCTATTCTGTTTAATTACGCGCTAATACCTTTTTGACCAATGTACACCCTCGAGAATAACTTTGTAGCCGTAATATAAAAGGTTAAGTAAAACAGAAAAGATTGACCACTTTACTAATATTTAACCATAATAATTCATATTGCATTAGCGAGGCCCCTATTTACTTGCTTCCTTCTGAGGAGAAAGTTAGACACAATCAAAACTGAAGTAATAAAAAAAAAATGAATATTAAAAAAATGTCTTGTTTCCACCAGATTATATCCATATACATACACACATATAGGCATGCATGCATACATACATACATACATACATACATACATACATACATACATACATACATACATACATACACACATACACACATGCATGCATACATACATACATACATACATACATCGCATTCTTGACTTTCATGAAAAAGACTAAAGGTCAAGATGGCTGTTTTGAGATTTGAACAGTCGCCCAGTATCTGATTAATAAAATGTAATAGTTTTTTATTTTTTATTTTTTATTTTTTTTTTTGTACTTAGTTTTTACTCTTTTAAAATTGCTTCAGTTTATTTTATTTTAAAAAGTAATTTAGTGGAAAGAGGAAGTCTGATGTCTTTCTCCACAGATCGTTCTTTTTCAGACATTTTCTACGCTACCATGTTTTGTTGATTTGCTTATTACAGTTTCAACTATCAAAAATTTCGTACAAATTTATTTTATTTTTTTACTTCATTAAATCTATCTTATTTGTTTACATGTTATATTTCTTATACAATAAATGTGGTGGCTGCGTCTGTCTGTCCCTCTCTCTGGTGATGCAATTGAAAACAAGATCACGTACAAACATCAAATACAAATTAAATATTTGGATTATTCTGACTACTGTTCTCATCTTGGATGTCATTTTAACAACATTTCAGTTGATGTGACTTCTGACCTGCTTCAAGTGCGTCTTGTCGAACTTTAACATCTGTACGGAATTTCAAACAGAACTCTCTATTTAATCCACAGGGGTAACTTGCTCTCGTTCCATCAGCCATGATTTCCAAGTTCGACTAGACGCACCTGAAGAAGGTCGGAGGTCGCATCGTTGTGAGAATAACATCCCAGATGAGAACAGTAGTCCGAATAATACGAATTATCAATCCTCATCTAAAAAATTCTGAAACATAAAAATAACTATCTTTTGAAAAACGTCATGAAGTATGTACATCGTAATCGTAATATTGTCAAAATATGGTAAAAAAAAAGAAGTCTTATTCGTTTGAACTATTTTTAAAATTTTAGCCATCGATTGTTACACACAATATTTTGAACACTAATTTTATGATATTCTTCAAACTAGAGAAACGTCAGGTATCTCTGCTAGTGTGTGTATGCACATATATATATATATATATACTTTTAATTCAGTCGAAGTTCTCAGAAATCAAGGGGCCCCTTCCTGGGGCTAACTCTTAATCTCTATACGCGATACATAGATATTCGAATATTGTATTAAAGTTCTCTTTTATTTCTCAAACGTTGAGTTAGTAAAGAAGTTAAGAACATTAATTTTCTTCTCCCCAGTTAACCAGTCAACTATGTTATAGTATATCTTTCTTGTGGTCTGTTGGTCTTACCGGATTCCAGGACAAGAACTCATCTAGTCTGGTGGAGTATCCAGCTAAGTGTTTTATTTGAGGTAACATCACTGGAAGAAGGTGCACTATTTCTCGTATGAGCAAGTGTATATAAAAGTGCTCAATATATATTAGAGCTTTTATATTAAAATAAACATAGTTGGATTATCCGACAATTGTTTCAGAGCAAAGAAGCTCTTCCTCAGGGAAATTAATTGTGAATTAAAATGATATCCGCTTCTACACAATCATAAGAAAAAGAAAAAGAAAGAAACAAACAATGAGGCAAATCACAATTTAAGAAAATCTTCAGACGAGACAGACTTTTTCTATAAGATGCCAACTCTTGACACCTCGCAAGAAAATGAGCTCTTTGGGACCTGAAGTCCTAATCATTGAGCTAATTTTACATTTGTAGTGTTCACTGGTATCTAAAAGATTTGAATTGTTTCACTTTTCATATTTATAAAAGTGAAGCAAAATATTTTCTTCACTTTTCATATTTATAAAAGTGAAGAAAATATTTTGCTTCACTTTTATAAATATGAAAAGTGAAACAATTCAAATCTTTTAGATACCAGTGAACACTACAAATGTAAAATTAGCTCAATGATTAGGACTTCAGGTCCCAAAGAGCTCATATATTATAACTGAAGAATACAAAATTTATCATATCATCAATATTATGTAAATGTATCCCAAAAATTCAGCATCAACAAAAATTTTTTGTGTACATATGTTTCAGAAAAAATAAAATAATCTCTTCATCTATATAAAATAACAGAATAAAACTCCATATTATTTCGTTACAGGTCCAGGTAGACAATGGAATTGAGCATATATCATAAATTAGTTGGAAACAAAAAAAAAACAAAGTGCTCGAACATAGGTTCTACAATACCTAATATGAAGTAATTTATTTAAAAACTCTGTTTTTCTCGACGTCTTTGCCTACTGAACTGTACGAAGATTCGGTTTGACCCATATAAGGTGGTTTCTAGCCCAGAACTGGCTTGTCCAAACTGATGAAACCCTGGTACACCAAACAGACACTGTAATGTATAATTCTTAAATAAAATAGTTCTATATAAAGTTGTAGTTCCTGTCTGTTAGTTCACAAACTCCTCTTATGGTTTTGGAGATAGACCTCCATTGCCATATCTATTAGGAAACTACATGACATGTAATTTGATAAGTATATTTAATTTTGATCAAAGCAGGGACAATAATATCCGGGGATGGGCAGTCGGGTCTACATTCCATAAAAAAACAAATACAACATTTTACTTTATTTTATTTCACTTATAATTTAAAAATATGAACAAAAGTAGAATAAAAATGGTAATATTGGGTTTGGGGGTTGGAGCAGAAATGCAGAGGGTCTTCATTGATTCTCTGTGAAATGTTGTCTTGAACGAAGGGGTTCAAGACTATAAATTTACAAAACATTATTTTAATATGTCTTTGTACTTAAACTCTCCCTTACCCAATATATGTTGAGTATTGATTTACTCCTCTCCAGGAGTTAGGCACAAGGCCAGTTTTTATCTTACTCCCACAAGTAAGATGTGACCCAAGGTCGGGTCGGGAAAGTGGGGTTTAAAAATTGCCTGGGCAGCCCCGTCGGCATTCCCCAGTAGGGGCGCCTCAGGCAGTAAGCAATAAACTTACTCCTCCCCAAAGAGGGGAGGCGAAGCCTGGGAGGGTGGACCTCCTAGAACTGCACAGGACAGACCCATACACCGGCGTGAATCAAGACCCGAAGGCCAAGACAATACCAGTCTATGGGGTGCAGTATCCATCGGAACAGATACTACACTTTGATCTTAGCCAAAAGGCCAAGAAATATATGTTGAGTATATAATTGGTCTTTTCCTCCAAAATTAATATTAAAAAATGTAAACATAAGAAATTAAAAAAAATGTTAATATGGTGTTGTGGACATATGCTGAGTTTTTTGGAGGATTGAATAAGGAGCATGTTTAATGAAGCCACTACTATATTAGGACAAACAAACAAAACGACAAAACCTCTCAACGAAAACAAGCATGTATCTGCTTGTCATTCAAAACTCACTTTCCATCAACAGGAGGGAGCATATGATTAAGCAAATAGTCATATTTTAAGCAGACCAACAACAAATCGCAGCGACCTTGCAGGCTTATTCATCAGCAATCAAGTCATCATATCCACTTTAGTGTTTTCTTCACTTTGCCAATTTGTACAAAACATCTTCTCACTGTGAGATGAGTTTCTTCTATCCCCCCCCCCCCCCATGTCCAGCTGCTCTCATTTTTTCTTTCCTTGTCACATGATGACATGTGCCTTCAGCAGGTCAGTGGTTGAAGTTGAACTCGGGAAGGAAAGGAATGACACCGACGTCATCTTCGTTTTCTTGTTTTTGTTTTCATAGCTTAAAAAAACAAAGCCATTCTTAAGAGGCGGCCATTCAATCAGCACATTTAGCCATGAAAATTCTATTTAAAAATTGAGCTTGACAGACCGACGTAAATGCTATTTCAAACTTGAGCATGACAGACCGCTATAAATGCTATTTCAAACTTGAGCGTGACAGACCGCTATAAATGCTATTTCAAACTTTAGCGTGACAGACCACTATAAATGCTATTTCAAACTTTAGCGTGACAGACCGCTATAAATGCTATTTCAAGCTTTAGCGTGACAGACCGCTATAAATGCTATTTAAAACTTGAGCATGCCAGACCGCTATAAATGGTATTTCAAACTTGAGCGTGACAGATCGACGTAAATGCTATTTCAAACTTGACCGTGACAGACTGACGTAAATGCTATTTCAAACTTGAGCGTGACAGACCGACGTAAATTCTATTTCTAACTTGAGCGCGACAGACCGACGTAAATTCTATTTCTAACTTGAGCGCGACAGACCGACGTAAATTCTATTTCTAACTTGAGCGCGACAGACCAACGTAAATTCTATTTCTATGTAAATGATATTTTAAACTTGAGCATGGCAGACCAAATAAAAATTCTTTTTCAAATTTAAACATGATAGATTGACTGACAGACAGGACGCCTTATAAAAACGGTTGGATGCATCCATTCAATCTGCACCTTCAGCGATGAACATTTTTTTTTTTTTCAATTGAAACCTGACTGACCAATGACCATTTCTAGAGATTCACGAACACATCTCAAACAAATCAACTCTGAAAGAAAGATGTATGATGGTCAGAACATTAATTAAAAACAATTCCCAAAAGCGTATGATCTGTAAGAATTCTCCCCCCATGGCAACATTTATCATATATCATTCTTTACCAAATATTCTTTTTACGAGTGCACACCATCCGTCAAAAATGACAGAAAAAAAATTATGCTTCATTAGTGTTTCCATTAATATTCATATTAATATAAATAACATCTCAATCGGTGAAGTTAAAAAAAGAAAAAAAACAAAAAAAAACGTCTCAAACTGAAAAGTTTTAAAAAGAAAATGTCTCGTTATGAATTGAAGGATTTCTTTCCAAATTCATTGCAAACGGTGGGGTTTGTCTGACTTATTTGCTTTCTCCCTTCCCCATAGCACTTGAAATGGTTTCGTCTGACAGTTTTTTTCACTGGCTAACTTTTGCGTGACAGGATGGATATCTATATCGATACGAATAAATATACATTCATGTTTATTATAGATTGGAGGATATTTGATATTGGAGAAGAACTGATATTCTAAGGGTGTATCAATTTGATCTAAAAAGTTACTAAGAAAATATTGTTTCAAACTTAAATGTGACAGCAAAACAAACAAAGCCTATTTATAGAGATGTTTGGATGTATAAAACAAATACAGGATTCATATTTTATTCATATTTCTTTTTCTTTTTAGGTGGTGGACAGTATGGTGACGTTTATGAAGCAGTATGGAAAACGTATAACAAAACAGTCGCTGTGAAAACTTTAAAGGTATGCTGTGTTTTTTTTTTTTTTTTTTTTTTTTTTTTTTTTTTTTTGCACAATTTTGTGGTTTACAAATATTACACATTTTTTTTTATTTTGTTTTCTCTTTCATATACTCTTTTATGCAATATTCATCTCTTTATTTTTTGTTTTACATCTGCCTGTCTTTTTTATTTTAGGAATGCTTTGAGATTTTTTTTTAGTTATATTTTCACACTTACTGTTATATACCTCGCAATCAGTGGTTATGAATGTTCGTCTCTTTTTCATGGACCAAAATGACCGTTCTCATCTCGGACAGGTAGCTGGAAAATGTTTATACATGAATCTGTTCATTGATCTGATTCATGACCATTTAATCTTAAAATGTACTAAAATATACTTAACCTTATTATGGATATCTATTTTCTCATAGCTATTCTCTCTCCTGGCTATCCCCAGTAAAGAGAGAGAGAGCATGAGGGGTCTGAAGCCCCTATTTAGCAAAACCTTGTATTTTTATGTTTTATCATTAGGATCCAAATTGTAACAGATCTCACTTCAAATCCTTCTTTGTCACATAATTAAACGAACCTATCAAATATTTATCATTTTATTGAGCAACAAATAAACCAAATTCTAACAGTCATACCTATTAACCTTCTGCCTTTTGTAAACTATATCTACACTTAACTCTAAAATCGTATTATTGCTAAATAATACGTAACATTATAAATATGTTGAAGAGCTTCTAATTAAATCGATTCTGGTGAAGTATTATTTTCCCCTATTAATGACGCGCAACACCGGAGACAATCACAAATTGTCTTGGCTTTACGAGCACCTCTCTATCGCCATTATTCGTGGAAACACCTTGAGTCTGCTCTCAGCCTTCCAAGCCAGCAGGAATCAGGATTTCTCGATATTGTGTAAAAACAATTAACCGAGATTTAATTTTTTAGAGTTTACAAATGGTACTCATTTACTGAACAACAGACTTGCAGCTGAAAGAATTTTTTTTACATACAATTTTTTTTTATTAATGTTAATAAAACTTAAATTAAATAATTCGAAAAAAAAAATTATTCAGTTATGTGTGAGCCGACGTTAAGCAAATAAACAAAATCTTTTAAAAATATTTTTTTAATGTAAATTAAGTTTAAAAAAAACAAAAAAACTGAAGAAACTATAACATCTATGAATTTCATTATTGGTAAATAGTCAAGAATTGTAAAGAAAAATCTTATGTAAATAGAGATTTTCTTTGTCTGTCTATCAGTCACATTTTTTAAACGTAATAAATACATTGCGAAATAATGGAGGATACTGCATTTAGCTAATCTAATATTCCAATCTAATCTAAATATGAATAAATGCAAATCTTTCCAAAGTATATTAACATCAAAACCTTTAAATATAATGATAAAGTATATATAGTAATCTCTAAACTCCGTCAAACAAAACCCACATTTGCACATTTATTTTCTTTTTAAGTTTCTAATAAATTAATATTCTGTAATATACATTTATGATTGGTATGGTCAAATTTTATTATATATTTATAATATTTTTCCTGATAATAATATTATTATAATTATTAATACAATTAAAGAGATTTTATTAAAAAAAAAAAAACGGTAGTGTTTTAAAATCATTTTAAAACTTTCAGTTTCAAGGGAGATAATTACATTAAAACTTCCGGCACTGATGTTAAGAGAACAGATACTACACTTTGATCTTAGCCAAAAGGTCAGGTAGCAATGAAAAATTATTCGTTTGTGACTAGACATTTTTAAATTAATAAAAAAAAACAAAAAACTTGATTTAATCGGAATTTATAAGTATAGTATTGATTTACTCCTCTCCAGGAGTTAGGCACAAGGCCAGTTTTTATCTTACTCCCACAAGTAAGATGTGACCCAAGCTCGGGTCGGGAAAGTAGGGTTTGAAAAGCCAGCGCCCGACAGGTGAGCACTCTGACCATTAAAAATTGCCGTCGGCATTCACCGGTAGGGGCGCCTCAGGCAGTAAGCAATAAACTTATTCCTCCACAAAGAGGGGAGGCAAAGCCTGGGAGGGTGGACCTCCTAGAACTGCACAGGACAGACCCATAGACCGGCATAAATCAAGCCCCGAAGGCCAAGACAATGCCAGTCTATAGGGTGTAGTATCCATGGGAACAGATACTACACTTTGATCTTAGCCAAAAGGCCAAGAGTATCAGTTCTGTTGTCATAAGACCGCCCTCCCAGCAATTACCTCCTCCGTTTTTAAGAGGATGTGGGGGAATCCTCCCATGTATTTTTTTTCTTTTTTATGGAAATCGGCCCAGACAAGGCATGAAGCCACATGATGTAAGGAGCTAAAAAAATACTACTTCAATCTCAAAAACTAGCCAACGATAAGTGTTAGATGGATAGCTTCCGACTCAGAATACAGCAATTCTTTCCCCTTTGTCAGAAACATCACTCATGAAATGTGAGGACTAAAGGACAAAATAAGGGAAGCGAGAGTTACAAGACTGCCTAAAGTAAACACAAGGTCAACTTTTTTCTCTTTTCCTTTGTTTAAAACTTAAAATTTTTTCAAATTACTAAATAGTTCAAATTAAAAACAGAAGGGACCAAATAGACATTTCCGTTTGGCGTTCAATTTTACTATAGGGATTATTTGAATATCTCGCTTATTTCGTTTTTGCACACATTTTGGATGAAATTTATTAATTAGTCTTTAATTGTATTTTTTATCCCGAAATAACATTCTAATTTAATTTATAAAGACTTGAAAATCAAACTTTAATGCAATACCTTAATCACTGGTGGCCAAGTTGTAATTTTCTATTATTTTCTTTTGCACTTAACATCTATAAAAAGGAAATACGTTAGACTAAATTTTATTTATAAAATAATTGTGGTGTCTGCATTTATTTTCACATCTATAAAAAGGAAATAAGTTTTATTTTATTTTATTTATAAAAATATTGTGGGTGTTTGCGTTCGCACTTGACATCCGTAAATAAGGTACTTTACTTTTATTTTATTTATAACAATAATATTTTAATATTTATTTTGCTTTAACTACGTATTGTATGTAGTTCTGTCACAATTATATAATACTCCCAGCCTAGCAAAGATATGCGACCAGAGAGGGAGCATATCTTCGCTAGTCTTTATAAAAATCTGTTTTCGATAACGTTCATCACTGAATTCCTTGCAATGGATATTTACTGATAAGAAAGATTTCGAAAAGTAAACTGCAGAATTTGATTTTTTTCTAATAGAGTATAATATATATTTTCGAACAAATTACCTGATCAAGTACAAATAACATAAGTGTAGTACATTTTAAATTGATAATGGTAAAAGAATGAACATAAAAGGGCATTTTTGAAAGAATTTTATCTGTATATTCCTATTATACCTTCTCTTCTGAGATTGTAGGTAATTATATATCTCTATTTTTATGAAGTTAGGTATGTTTATATATTTATTAGGTATGTTTATATATTTGTTAGGTGTGTTTATATATTTGTTAGGTGTGTTTATATATTTGTTAGGTATGTTTATATATTTGTTAGGTATGTTTATATATTTGTTAGGTATGTTTATATATTTGTTAGGTATGTTTATATATTTGTTAGGTGTGTTTATATATTTGTTAGGTATGTTTATATATTTGTTAGGTATGTTTATATATTTGTTAGGTATGTTTATATATTTGTTAGGTGTGTTTATATATTTGTTAGGTATGTTTATATATTTGTTAGGTATGTTTATATATTTGTTAGGTGTGTTTATATATTTGTTAGGTGTGTTTATATATTTGTTAGGTATGTTTATATATTTGTTAGGTATGTTAGTATTAAGTTAGGTATGTTTATATATTTGTATGCTCAGGATTCACCCTAAACTAACCGATCATTATAAATTTTAAAACACAGCTACTAGGCATGAGGCATACAAATGTGGACTATAATTAGTTTAATTTAATTTTATGCAAAGGTGGTAAAAAGGAAGTAGAAACCTTTCATGAAAATTCAGATATCTGCGGGTTTTGTCAAATTTTAACAATAGGTATTAGACATCAATTAACCCTTAAATGCTTTATCTTTTATATTAGTTTGACATCGAAGATACTGATTACTTATTTAGCGGGTGTGCTAGTGCAACATCATACTAATACCTACTCACACTTGCCAACAGGCTTGTTGCAGTTGGACTCATTTTCGTTGAATATTATATTAAATAGGCATTTTGTTAGAATGTGTCATATTTGAAACAAGCATTTAAGGGTTAATAAATTTACAAAAGATTTCAGTTTCTTAAAGGTATTTAAAAAGATTTTTAGGGGGCATAATACGAGCACAACCCCCCATTTGAAAATTCAAATATATCAGATTTGCACTGAATTTGATCCATAGTTGTTAGATACCAATTAAGCAAGATTCTCTGAACTTCAATTTCTTAAGACCCTTTAAGCCTTAAATTTTAGACACATTCTCGAATCAAAATCATGCACTGCATTTTGATAGAAATTGGAATAAGGATTCTACTCATAAGGTTTAGTGTCATTATATTTTTTATTTTAATCATTTAACAGACATAAAAGTGGTGTAAAACTGTTCTGTTCATGAAATTAATTTAACCTGTCATAGGATGGGTATTCTAGTGTATGTATGTATGTATGTATATATATATATATATATAAATAAATATAGTTGTATGAGTAACTATATTTATAGTCAATATTGGTGATAGTTTATGTAGATCTATATGATTTACTTGTGTGTATTTCTAATTTTGGAGGTTATTTTTTTGTCTTTTCTTTGATCAGAAGTTGAAAGAAAATTAAATTCCCAGTATTATGTTTCCTATCTTTAAACTATAACTGAAATCTCACTGCAAACCCCTTCTATGTCACATGATTAAACTAACCGATCACATGCTTTCTGTCTGTAGAACACATTGCTGTGGAAGTGATTTCTTGCAGATTACAACAGGGTCATCTTCAAATCCAATTTCAACAGATTCCTGTCGTAGACTCTCCCCGCGAGAAACTCAAACTTAGTCCATTCCATTAAACAGCATCAATCCTCTCATGAGGTTCTTCATCTTTCAACTAGTAATCATTCGATCTCATTAGCCTTTATCCTCAAGTGACCTTCGACCTTGATAAGTGGTGACCCATTAGTACAAACTATCTACCCTGGTATAGCTAACCATTCAATTGTACCCGACGACCCGGCAAACAACATCTATACTTAACTCCAAAAAAAAAATGTCGTTCTCAGTCATATGTTGCATACGTGTTGGTTGTAGAAAGGTTTACATTTGGAGGAAATCCTACTTTATTGTCGTGTGTAAAGTTTTGGAGGAGCCTTGCTCTTGTTTTGGTAGATAAAGCTGTTGCCTCTGGAAAAATCTCAGCTATTTTTCTTTTACCACCGTTTTTGCTTTGAGCTGATAAAAGACGGCTTATTATCATAATTTCCCCCGTATTGATCAAAGGCAAACAAAATTGCGAGTACAATTTGCGAGGAAAATACAGACAAGGGCATCAGCTGCAAAAAAGAAAATATCACTGAACATTTCAGAGACAGTCTATTGATTTTATGATAAAGTTGTGCAATGATTCTAAATCATCGTCGTCATCATCATCATGTCGTTTGATGCAGTAGTTGTTCAGGAGGTAGATTCTTCAACTGGGGTGGGGATAATAGCTCAAGTAATATTTATTTATTTATTGTACATCTTTGAGCATCTGATTTTAATCAATAATCTCATTTTAATGTTTAATGGGGGGAAAAACTGATTTTATATATATATATATATATATATATATATATATAAAAAGTCACTGTTTGTGTGTTATAGCAATCGATATGTTAACATTGAAATAAGTTTCAAGAAGGGTTAATTTTTTCTACGAATCAAAAGACACCATTGAAATTTTCCTTTGATTCCATCTGAGGTCACTAGGGGCAAGTATCTGTTAGTATTTTCTTTTTAAAGAAAACACCACTGCGCTAACATTTAAAAAAAAATTATTTGACCTCATATTGCAAATGTTATTTTTAACTTTTCTTTCAAGGCAAAATTGTAAACATGACTATATTTGAAATTATTTCCGATAAGACAATATATCTCCAGATGGGCAACGCTGAGTAATATTGCTAGCTTGTATGTATGTGTGTATATATATATATATATATATATATATATAAAAAGGTATGAAACTAAAAGTAGGATGTATACTTTTAGAAGTTTGAACTTATCGTGAAATGATTTAAGCTCAATATACGTGATAGAGCAATAATATAGATAAATGAAAAAAGAGAAATAAAAAAAATTTAAAAATGACAAATCTATTTCATCTTCAGTTGTTCAATGCAAGGTGTATTCAATAAAAGTATGTTTATTTTATTTTTTTTTAAATTACGTAGTCAGATGCTAATATGAAAAGTTTTTAAATAATCACCTAAAAATAAAAATCAGCAAGAGGGAGATAACTCATTTTAAATTGAAGAATATAATAGGAGTTGTCTACCTTAAGTCTAAAAATGTGCAAACAAATAAAAATTAAAAACTAAAATGACTTTACTGCATCCCGAGTAACACTGCGTAGGTGCAACCAGTGTTTGTGTGCACGTGTGGATAAATATATATACATGCATCATTCACAAGCAGGTGTTTTGTTGTATCATGGCGAGCGTGATAACGTAATGGTAAGATCTGACTTGTGGAGCCCCCTGTATAGTCATCATCATCATCATCATTATCATATTTAGTTTAACGTCTGTTTTACATGCTGGCATGTGTCGGATGACTTTTAGAAATTGACTACCAAACTAACCTATCTCTGGCCAGGTTTTTATTTGTTCATCTTTCTCTTAAGTCAATCCTTTTTACTGTCTTCTCCTGCCAACTCACCCTGCTGTTCAACATTTACTAACTCAAGAACTCTCAGCCATTTTTTTTCATATGACCAAACCAACAAAGTCTCCTGTTCTGCATACATCTTCCTATACTGTCCAGATTTTATCTTCCTCTGATTTCATCAGATCTATGCCTGTCTTTAAGACTCACATTACACATCCATTGTACCATTTTCATATCATTTCTCTCCATGCCATGCATTTTTTCAAGAGAAAGGCTTGGTGTCACTTCTATGCATCATCGCACTGCATACACAGACTCTTCCCTTGTTCGATAGTGGTAACGCTCAGCTGGTTAGTAATGGCAGAATTTTCTTGAACTTACTCTATCCATTCCTAACTCTTGCAATCATACTAGCACCAGCTCCCCCCTGTGCTCCAATGGTATCACCAAGATAGCAAAACTTGTGAACAGCCTCAATAACTTTGCCATCCAAATATACTTTCTTTACATCCGAGTTCTTATGTCTCCATTGTCTTACACTTATTGCATACAAACTGGTTATCATCTCTCAACCTACCTGTAATTTTCCTGCACTTATGTCATCATCATCATCATCAACCGGTTTATTTGTTGAATCAGGCCACAATTAATCCTCTGATGAGGGTGGGGCCTGATTGTCTAGTCTCGAAATCTAAGTCTTCCTCTCCACTCCTGTCTTTGGCAAGGTTTGATGGAATCCATACCCATGGCTTTCCTATCACGTTTGACTATGTCCTCCCAAGTCAACTTGGGTCTGCCAGTGGTGATGTTCTCTGCTGGCACATTCAACTTTCGGACTTTAGCAATCCAGCCATCGCTACGCTCAATGTGACCCAACCAACGCAGTCTGTTCTTCCGCATGATGTCCGTAAGGCTTTTCAAGTCGACCTGTGAGAGCAGGGATTCAAAAGAAACGTACTGTTCAGGCCTCACCAAACAGATCCATCTGACCATTGCCCTGTCATTACGGTGCAGCTTCTTTAGTATGTCAGCAGAGACAGCCCAAGTTTCTGAGCCATACAACAGCACACTTCTGACACATGAGGAGTATACACGCCCTCTCGTAGTTGTTGGCAGGTGTTTGTTTGTCAGGATTGGTAGCAGCTCTCTAAATTTTTTCCAGGCACACTTGCAACGTGTAGCTGCCGCGAGTTCACAGCCTCCACCTGTACGTAATACTTACAAGTAGCACAAAAAATTGAGTTTCTCGTTACTCGCTACTGTTTTTAACCTTGGAGTCAATGTTGATTCAACAAGGGTGCAAATTAGTTTGGCTATTACCAGTACAACACCTTTCATATTATGATTATAGCACTCAACAGCTTAATTTGCTATTGGTGAGAGTTGCTGCATATGTGCTACTATAAGACACCTTAATCCTTACAGAGAACATCCAAAATTAATACTGGATAGAAAGTAAAGAGATAAGTTTTAATGTTAGCTCTTTGTACCAGTCGCCGGACTGTCGCCATGTCATGTAGGCGTGAAAAACTTGAAGAAAAGGATTTTTGACTGAATATGTGAAAAAGTTTTTTAGCATTAGAACCGGAAAGTGCTAAGGACGATTTGAGAAGAAGCTTGATAGGAAGTCGAAGAGCCAGTTACCCTTGCCCTGGATCAAGAAGATGGAGCTGACTTAAGGTCCTCCTGGAGTCAGTGAGGTGGTTGAGAAGTCATCCGAACTGGATAGAAGCAGCAGCTAGCAGACTAAAAAGCAATAGAATTTTACTGCAGTCGTACATCCTCTCTAAAAGCGGACAAGTCGCATTTTATACGATGACTGTGTTTGTTTTATTTCCTTATTCCACGGTCGATCATATAGCGCCACACATGCACATTCAGTAAAAATTCTTTGGATTTAACTTTGTATTCATGAAAACCTTGCAAAGTGCTTCCACCCTCACTAAAACGAATATCTGTTGTGCTATAATCAAAACTAATGACAATAAAAAGAGGTGCTCAAAAAATGTTTACCTTCTCTGCTAAGTTCTTCCAGTATTCATCTTTGTTTTACGTGAGTTTAGTTTTCAGTTGAGCTTCACAAACTGGAATAGATATTTTCTTACAATTTTTTTTTTTTTCTTTTAATCGTATTTTTATTTTTTGATCACTTTATTTCACTCCTCATGGATTTTTTTCGAATTAATATTTGAGAGTTTAAGAATTGGTATTTTATTATTTTAGTTTAGTTTTATTACGTAAGTTGGTTTGATCTGCTGGTTTAAGATTCATTCACTTACAAAAATTATTTGTGCTTCCCATTTCAGATGGGGCATTTATTAAGCATAGGAAAATTTGTCTACAATTTCTTTTACTTGAAGTATTTTTTATTTTTTGTTACTTTGGTGGATAATAAATTGAAAACATTTTTTTTTGAGAAAGGACTCTATCTTATTAGATGGATGACATAATTTTGTGATGTCATACACTGTGCACAGTTATCCCACAGCTCTGTTTTAATGGATGACGTTATCCTTGGTGACATCATGAAGTGTACATGGGGACAGACAGGATCTGCAGATTTTAATAGTATACTAGAACCCCTGGGGTATAGACCTAAGTCCAGTAGATGATCCATGACCCTTTTTGGACTAGGGTTTGTTTAGATAAAGGAGCTAATCTCCCCTCTCCCTCTGTCATTTGATTGATAATGTCATCTTTTTGTGACGTCATTGACTGTGCCAGGTTATCCTCCATCTGTTTTAATGGATGATGTCATCATTTTGATGACATCATCATCATTTTCATGATGTCATCAAATGGGCATGGGGGACAAAGAACAAGATACAAGTTATAGTAGAATGTAGATAGATTCAACTAATTGCATTTTAAGGAAGAATATTTTGTTAGGTGTATTTTTGTTATCACTAGATGGACTAAGAAGTGGGCAGTCACCTGAAAAAAAAAATCCAACTCTGGAGTGGGGTTTTTAAAAAATCGTCCGACTCCTGTAAAAGTTGTTGTTCCCATCTTAGAGATGAGAAGTCTAGGGAGGGGTCCGACTCCTGACAAGTTACTTTTAAAAGACCCAACACTAACTCCTACTTCTTCAAAAATTCCTGACTGGATGTACTAGCAAGAAAATATTATTTAATTCTTGGAGAAAAAAACAAACAGAAAAAACCCTTAAATTTTACCATAATAAAACCTGATTTAAAATTATGTATGTTATTAAGAGTTTTGCTTTCGTATTTTTAAAGAGATCTGTATTTTAAACCCAAAAAAGCAAATCTTGTTTACCTGGTAGTTTCATATTAGGGATGTTTTTTTGTTTTTTTTTACTTTAACAAAACGTTACTGGAAAGTGTATCCAGCTGGTTAACACCCACCATTTTCGTTTCTTTTTTTCTTTTTTTTGTTGTTTTCTCTGCCATCTACGTTACCTATCTACTTCCTTGCATTTCAACCTGATGACTGATTGAAGGATTGTTTGTATTCTTTCTTTTTTTCTATCAGACAGGTCTAAAGGAACATAGAAATCTTCATTCTTAACCTAATCTAGGGACAGTTGTAGCAGCCTAGCAACAGGATTCTAATTCCCAAATTCTTGTCTAGCCATTTCCTTTTTGCTGGGTCTGGTTAAAATTCTGTAGACATTGTGTCGTTCTCTTTGAGTTTCTGCCTCTCATTCTTTCTTTGGTTTGGTAAATATTTCAGAATTCAGAAATCTACTCTCTTGCTTCTACCTTATTGGTAGTCTAGCACACTAGCAAGAATACCCGACATTGCCCAGGATTGAATGAGAAACCCTATATCCTTTTTTTCATCCAACATATAACATCATATTACTTTTTTTCTTATTTTTTATTTTTCATATATTACTAGCAGGGATACCCAGCGTTGCCTGGGCAAAAATGTAACATATTTCTATTAAAACTCTTACCTCTCTCTATCTGTCTCTCTATCTTTCTCTCTTTCCCCCCTCTCCCATTTTGCAACTTTTTCTCCCCACCCACTCTTTCTCCTCCACCCAGCCCATTTTTTTCTCTGAACATACACACAGACAATTCTCCTTTATATATATTCCTCAAGGAATTAGTTGGCATAAAGGAAGTAACTCTTTGATAAAAAATCAGAGTTACTTCCCTTTAGTTAGTACATGAAATGTCTGGAAAACCAACCCTTTCTGACATGTTCCGCACCAGTTGAGGATCAAAGAATGAATACTGTTTTCTAAATTTTAGAAATTCATTCGGGGCAACGCCAATCAAGAATATACCGACTTTGTGGGTCTTTGTTTTGTAGCTTTTGACTTTTAGCTGGACATACACACAGACAACTGCCCTTTATATAATAGATTAAATTTTTAGGGTGGAGCCCGATGGATGTACTGAACAGTGATTGTGAGGGAGGATGTGTAAATAAAGTGATATTTTAAATAAATAAGACGCACCCAGCATTTTCTGAGAATCAATGAGGACCCCTGTGCAATCCTGTTCTAAACCCTGAACCTCTTAACATTTATATTAATTTTTAATTTCTATAATTTTAAAGTCATAAATAAAGTAAAATGTTTTTTTTTTATAGACGTCCAGCGCAAACAGATCCACATGATAATGTGCACCTTTTGATCAAAATGATATATACTTATCCAAGTACTCTGAAAAAATAAAACAAAAATGGTAATCTGGGGTTAAGAGTTGAGAGGATGAGTACACAGGGTTCCAATTACTTATCAGCCAACACCAGTTCCCTCTGCTATGACATGTATATAAAAAATAAAAATGGTAATCTTGGGGGTTAAGAGTTATATATATATATATATATATAAATAAATATTTGTTATTGTTTATTATCTATGTACGTATACGTTTCGTCCTTAATAATCGGGACTCATCAGCATAGAGATATGACTATTCACTACCAGTCATGTGATTTGAAACCCCGGATTACGAGTATTTTGCAACTCAAATCCGACGCCTTAACCACTCGGCCAATTTTGAACAGCGAATAAACGGTGATAATTTTAACACTTTATACGGCGGCTTAACGTCTAGAGCGTTCGACTTTTTTAATAAAAAGAACGATGCATTTAAAGCTAGTGACGTCATGCTGTGTTAATACTACACTTACAGTGCTCTACTAGATGGGTTTTTGTAGGAGCTACAAATAATAAAGTATTTTATTCATTTTATATTGCATCATGTTTTTATTTTCAAATTTTAATATAACATATATATATATATATATATATATATATATATATGTTATATTAAAATTTGAAAATCAAAACCTGAATAAAATAATTCATTATTTTTTTTAGGCAAAACTTTCACTAAATATATCATTTTCAAGCAAGTCTTTTTTGCTGAATCAGTATTTTTGCTGGAGAATTGAATATTTTCAATGTATTTTATTTACTATTAAGATTACTAAAAGTTCTATACAAAGTTTGAAAGTCTGTGCATTTATTAATATTATATCCAACCTCTTTTAACTAATATAAATGTTCAATTCTATTAATGTAAATTTAGAATTAAAAATAAAATAATTCAAATCTGTAAGAAACCTACTTAAAAGAAAACTCATTTCTGTCTAGTTTATTTTACGAATTTAAAGTTATTTTTCTCCAAGAGTTCTTTATTTTTTATGTGTGCGTTCACCTCTTTCTGGTTGCCCCTAATACATTCATCAGTCTGAATACTCCATCACTATTGGTAATTTCAATCGTTGCTTTAAAAAAATTTATATACCGTCGTACTAATCACAATCACTCTGCAAGATTTTATGAGGAAAACAAAACAAAGTCCCCCCCCTCATAAACATTTTCTTTGTTATATATACAAAGAAGTCAAAATTTGCATATGCAAGTCATGATCTCGCGAGAATCACGCTGAACCCGAGATAGTTTTGTTTTTTTAATTTTATTATTATTTTTTTTTTAAATTTAAAAAAAAAAAAAAATTCTTGCTTCCAAAGTAAACATGTATAGGGTGGGCAAAAATAAGGGTCCTATTTTTAAAAATTCATAACTTTTTTATTTATTGATTTTTTTTTTAGAATAAGTAAAGGACCCCTTCCGAAGCAAGCATGAGCCGTATTAGCCCTAAGGAACATACCCTCATTTAGAAAACATTATTTTTGCTTAAAAAACTCAAAACAGTGTAAAAAACAATACTTTAGTTTTTGTAAGTTTTAAGAAGTGTTTTTCGGCTAAAATTTGTTTTGTTTATTTCAAAAAATCTCGGAAGGGTCAGTCTACACACACATAAAGTTTGGTGAGTTTAACTTTTATTTTGTGGAAGTTATTCAAATTCAAGTTATTCAAATTTAAAGATAGGACCCTTATTTTGGCCCACCCTGTATTTTCTTTTAAGAATATTTGCATACGAGACACATAAGCACTCGTTTCGGTTGAAGTGGTAAATTTTTTTTATTATATTTCTTTTACACGTCTTCAGTGCAGTGATTAAGATATAGAAACACATGCTGTATAATTTAAGCCCGCCAACAAGCGACTTTCAGTCTAAGTTTTGCAAATGACTGTTGTAGCATTAAATAATAGGATCATAATTAGTATTCTTAATTTTATTACATCAAACAACCCAAGAGCTCATTAGGCCAGATTTATGTACTTCTATACAATAGTCTTGAAGCCCATAAGTGTTTATAGCTATTGAGGGAATAAAACATATTCAATAATAGAAAAGATATACCTATAAAAAGTAATCCTTTAGTAGAGATTTGTGTATACAACACACACACACATATATGCACATAAATATCAAATATATATATGCAGCATAGTCACATTGACTCACCATTTCCCATCAGATCACTAGTTAAGCGACATTGATCCTGATCAGTACCAGATGGGTGACCATTTGGGAATACCAGGTGCTGTATGTAGGATGATGATAACACTTCTCTGTAAAAAAAACTTTCTTTTTATACTAATGAGTTACGGTTTATGAAGGACCAAAGCCACTTGAGGATAAAGGTTAATGACATTGTCAGTTGGCGATGAATAACACACCACCGAGGGATCAGAAATGATGAGTTAAATGGTAAGAATTTTGATTATTTAGTGACGGCTCGAGAATTATTTAAGATTGGACTTAAAAACGATCATGTTCTACTCAGCTAGGAAGCAGTCTTGCAGTATTGTGTTCCACAGATGGGAAGTTCTTTGAAAGAAACTTTGTTCATGATAATTCTGTTAAGTTTTAGGTACACAGAGGAAAGAGAGGGGTCCTGAAGATGCCTTAGCAAGTACTTCAGTATAATCTGCTAAAATCACACATGATGAAACAATAGAACAATCGACCTCTAGGCGGAATTTTGTTCCCAAGAGTGTGGCAAAGCTCTCTGGAGTATGCACACGCATGAGATTTATATATAGTTGCACACGTGTTGGGAATATCTTATTCACACACATGTTGCAACAATGTCTATGTGTTTTATCCTGTTGCTACCAGATCAGGCTGTTTCAAAGATACACTGGCTTTCTGACCAAAAATGCACCAAACATTGATGTTATTGTTTTTTCCTTTCCCTTTGCAAAACTCAATCATGTTCTTCAAAGCCAAAAACAATTTTCCTCTACAAAAGCAACTAAACCAAACATGAATAGATATTTGAAGATATAAAGAACTTGAAGAATAAAAGCTTTTACTAAAATGACCAGATTCGGCATTAAATAACCCGAAAAGGGTTGATATGCCGCCGTAAAACAAAACATCCAAATCGTATGTTTTATCATATCAATATGACACACAATGGTCGGGAAAGAAGAATAAAAAGGAACAGTTAACAAATGTATTTAACTTTTATTAATAGTTGATGGCTTTGTGTTCGTAACACAGACAGGACATGAAAATAGATCACATGAAAATACATGTTAGCGGAAAAAAACTTTCATGTGGAAATATGACTTCTAAATAAGAAATGCGTTGATCTTCATTAACCTAAAATAATGTAAACTTGCATAAGATACATTTTGCACATAATATATGTAACAAAAGTAAACGTACATGTGTCTAGCTCACTTCAATAATCATGTATGCCAATTTATTTTTTATGAGAAAGGAAGGCTTAATCTTAATAATAACTGATAATAATAAGAAAAGGAAAAAAAATTGTTCACTTTCAATAGACACAAGAAAATATTCCCTTGTACTTAATATTTTTGGACTAAAATAGGAATTAATCTACGAGCACAGAGATGTTTTATTTTCAGATTCAGGAGAGAATGAGGCTTAGTTAAGTAAAATTTATCTTGCTTTTCTTTTTTTTTGTAAACTTGTGTATTGTTCTTTAAGTAAGTATATATTTGTCGGGTTTTTTTTTGTAAGTTTTACCTTGATTAGTTGATTCGTTTTTTACAGTGAGATCTACCTCGCATGTCACACCAGTAGGAAATCAATTGTTATTGATAAAAATAAATTACTTACTACTGTTCTGGGCAACGCCGAGTAGCCCTGCTAGTTGTTAATGTATGTGTTCACATCTTGATTTTCTATTCATAAGTTAAGATACTTTCTAGGTTATCGCATTCAAAACTTTATTCAAGATCATGATGAAGTTAAGGTATTTATTGATTTAATATTTCCAATATACTTGAACATGTAAAAAATATATTTTCAGATCACTTCTGACGACATGAAGAATTCTTTATATCTAACCTTTCACTACGCCATTGGAAAATTGTATAACATTTTCAACTACTCATTAGAAACTATTATCAGAATATTTTTAAAAAGTTGATGCTTTATAGCTTTTTATATTCAGAGTTAATACATAACAAACGTTTTCAAAATATCAAATTCAATTTTTCTACAAAACTATATCATATATATAAGGTAATAGCTTTCTTAATAACAGGTACATAAAAAATCTGCTTTGTTGGTCATTTATGCCAGATACTGGTCTATGTTAGTAAAAACAAACTTATTTTCAATTGGTTTTATCGATTTTCATATTTAATCCTGATCAATATCTTATTTTTTATTAGTCATATTTAGAAGAGGGCAGCAGAGATTTTACTCTCCAACTCAGATCTATACACATTCTACTCATTATTACCAGGAAGAACATTTAATATGCACATATTTTTAAAGATTCTCGGATATTTCAGGCGTTTTCATTGGCTATCAATAGAAGTATGAGGATGAAAAAATAATGGCCGATTTTTTACTAAATCAGTCAGTTTTGTAAAGAGAAAGAAGGTGGGGGGGGATAAAGAAAGAAATAGTCACCTGTTATGATTTATGTACTTAATAATATGACCATTTCCTTAATTGCTTCGGTGGCTTAATTGGTTAATAGCGCCCTGTATTTAGAAACAGAGATTGTGAGTTTGAACCTCACCTGGTCATAAGTCATGTTACTCCAATTTTGTCTCAAAATGGACTGAAATATTTCAAATTACAATATTAAGCAAATTGTTTAGTTTTACTTTTATTTTTTTCTGGAATCCACGGAAATTTGGACTCGGGGTAGTTTTGGATTTTGTTTTTTTATTTTTTATATTTAACTGACTTTGGAAACTCACTTCTTGTGGATTCAAACAATCTAACCTGAGCTCACTAGGTGGCCCAACGTGTCACTTTTTTTTTTCTAGTGTGTGTGAGTGTATTACTGTACTACAGCTGAGTTAATCAACGTTTGTTTTCCTAAAGCTTTTTCCTATATATTTTAATCTAACAAAATACATGCTAAAATATTTCTGAGTTCTCAGATTGAGTTATGTCTGAAGACAAACAAAAAAAATCCTTTCCTTTTAATTGTTCTAATTAGCCTTAATTTGCAATTAAATCACCAAGTGACCCATCGTGTGCCAAATTTCTGTATCACTTGCACCTCCTCTCACCATATGTTGTTCTCCCCCCCCCCTCCGTTATGTTATATGCTGTCTATCACTATCACTTTTGTCACTCTTTCTCTGTTTATTAAAAGTCGAAGGTAATCACTTTCCCTCCGTCACTGTTTCCTTTAATCCTTCACCCCCTCTCTTTCTATATTGATGAAGAAAGACAGGTATAAAAGCATAGTAATACTATTTAACCTGTAGCTTGAGAGAGAAAGAAAGAGATATAGCAACCAGAAAGGGACTAATTTTTGACTTTTTACAAAAATTGAACTGGTTTTGCAAACTCATTTTTCCTGATTCAAACAATCTTAACTGAGAATGGGTGACACAGCAGGTCAGTTTTTCTAGTGTGTGTGTGTGTGTGTGTGTGTGTGTGTATATATATATATATACATATATATATACACACTAACTGTATCTACTTAGCATTGCCTGGGATTCAGCAAAGTAATTTGTATTTGTTTGCTCATTTTTTAAATTTATATAAAAAAAATTAGTTGTAAGGGAAGCAACTCTTTTTATATTCTTCCCCTTGCTGAGTTTGATTTTTCGGTCATAATTGAGGAATGTTTCCATATTGCCAGTTGTCTGGGCTAGATCACATACTCTTGTAAATAAACTTTATCAAAGTATGTTAGTGCCAATAACGTGATACAGCAATGATACATGAATATTTTATTTGTCAGCTTAAATGCTATTTGTATCCAACTTTTAAAATCGCAAAAGATAACTTTATATGTTAGATACCAGTGTCTTCTTGAATCTTGGGATCCCAAACAAAAATTTGCAGAACATCAACAATGATACTAAATTTTTTTTTGGTAGCTCAATTAGCCACCAAATTATGACATTCAAAGTTTGTTGGAAATTTTTTAAATTGTCTTATTCGTTCATAAGCTAATTTTCAGTCTATAACTAAAAATACAAGTTTAAACAAGTTCAAATTTTTTTCAACAGCTACCACATTGAATCTTCTTAATATGATTCACAGTACATTAGAGATGAAACTAGATTTTTCTTTTAATAGTAAATCAATAAAAGGAAACTCTGATTTAGACCATGTAAAAAAAACGAAAACAAAATTTAATAATAGGGTAAATATTTAGTTCACTAATGTTTTCAACTTGAATTGTTTTTTTCGGTGAAAGACAACTTAAAACCCTATATTAAGCCCACCATATTGACAAGTGGCCATTTTTCTTCAAGATAGAACTGTTTTCATCTGCATAGAGACAAACAATATCGTACACATTAAGTTGAAAAAGACCAACCCTTAAAAATAAATCACCCGTCACTGAAAATAGTAACTTAACTTGAAGTAGGCTGAAAAAAAAAAAAAAATTAATGAAACAAGAGAAAAAAGTACAAATTTATAAAGAGAAAAGATTACATTTTGTCTACATCCAAATTTTATCAAAATAACCCCAAAATTAAATGAGTTATCCCAAGTTGAAATTGAAGGGAATTTCACTTTTTGATCAATTTTTCGCACACTAAACTCTAGGCTAGTTTGTGATATCTACTTTGAATGAATTATGCTGACCCTCTCCATTATTATACACGTTAAATGCTCATTGATGCTTTGAAGTGTGACGCTATATTATGGAGCCCTTCTAAACAGATTCAATTGATTATTGGAAAGTAACGCAATAAGTTATATAAGCAACACATAAAATTTATATAGTGGAGATTTGGTATCTGTCCGTCTGAAGCCGGAACTATACTATTACTTTTTTTTAATAATGGAGATTTGGTATCGGTCTGTCTGAAGCCGGGACTATACTATTACTTCTATTAATAATGGAGATTTGGTATCTGTCTGAAGCCGGGACTATACTATTACTTCTATTAATAATGGAGATTTTGTATCTGTCTGGCTGAAGCCAGGACTATACTATTACTTCTATTAATAATGGCGATTTGGTATCGGTCTGCCTGAAGCCCGGACTATACTATTACTTTTTTTTTAATAATGGAGATTTGGTATCGGTCTGTCTGAAGCCGGGACTATACTATTACTTCTATTAATAATGGAGATTTGGTATCTATCTTTTGATGCTCAATTCATTTTACTATATTATTTCAGACTAATGTACTATCTTTCAATGATTAATTCGGGAGGTATGATACCATCCTTCCAGGCATTACCTCGTCCTTTTTAGGGGGGGGGGGGAGTAATGTATCTGTTCTGTTGTCATGAGACTATCCTCCCAGACATTACCTCCTGTTTTGGGGGTTAGGGTAGTCTACTACCAGATCTCCATTATTAATAGAAGTAATAGTATAGTCCCGGCTTCAGACAGATACCATCCTCCCAGGCATTACCTCCTTATGTGATTTTGTTAAAGGGTTTACTGACATTCAGAATGCCTGGTTTGTTGCATAATTTCTGCTTGATCTATGCAGATAAAAATTTCCCTTCTGCCTGCATCAGCAGTTTGGGCCTAGAATTTCTTTGCCAATGATTGCGGCAATCCTTTTAGATGTCCTTGAATTTTATTATTTTTTTTGGGGGGGGGGGGGGTAAATAAGTCGAGTAAGTACGTCTTCATAGCAAATCTCGAGCGGGCATGTTCACTTAATTGGAGAGGGTCGTTTGAAGCGATATTCACAAGTTGCAAATTTGAATGGTTTTATTTCTACCATGAATTGCATTGCCGGCTGAATTATTCAGAAATAAACGCTTTTATTGTTTTACTTCTAAACTCGTTCTTGCAGGATTATATAAAACTAGTTGAATCCCATGGAAATTCCACGGTTCTTTCTACATCAATCTGTATAATTTATTGTTAATAATAATAATATTCCTTTTAAATTAATAAATGTTTCTTAGGGTCGATACTATTAAGAAAAAAAAATGACTTTTCTTTTTCTTCTGTTAAAGTAATTGTGATTGTCAGCTTAATATTCCTTAAATAAATAAAATGAATGTATCTCGTCTTTATTTATTTAAAATTGTAGCAATTTAATTATTTTTAAAACAATAAATATTCTGTCATCTTACTGTAAAAATAGTCAGCTAAATATTCTTCAAATCAATAAAACAAATATCACTTTTTAAAATTTATTTATTTGAAACTAAACTAAAATTTGAAATTAACCTCGTCACTCATTTTTTGAGGAAGTTTTTGGTAATGAAGATAAAATATTAAAAATCATACCATATGTTAATTACTTTTTTCATTCATCTCTCACACACACAACTTGAATGTTTATTAGACACTGTCCTCAAGTATCTAAAGTCTCTCTGTACAGGGGTTTGTCAGAACAACCTGGCATGAGAATACTTCCCCCTACAAGTAAACCCTGACTAAATATTCAAAATAACATAGTATTCGAAGCCCAAATAAGATCCCCTCGATATAGCTACCCCACACTGGCTTATACGAGGAATGGTGCCCCTTCTCCAAGTGATGTTGCCTGTAGTAACAGCACTAAGCTGGATACTCCACTAGACTAGATTAATTCTTGTTCTGGAATCCGGTAAGATCAAGAGACCACAAGCAAAATATACCATGACATAGTTAACTGGTCAATTGGGGAGAGGAAAATTAATGTTCTTTACTAACTCAACGTTTGACAGATAAAGGAGAACTTTAATGGAATATCTGAATATCTCATATAAAGATCAAGTGTTAGCCTCAGGAAGGGACCCCTTGATTTCTGAGAACTTCAACTGAAGTAAAATGAAACAAAAAAACACATGCAATGAACTATTTAATTTTTTCCTAAAAGATTTTTCCGGTGTTAAAGATTTTTCTACAAATAATTATTTCGATGTAATGGTTTCATTTAATGTTGTGTTAACATTAAATGAAACCATTACATCGAAATAATTATTTGTAGAAAAATCTTTAACACCGGAAAAACTTGTGTTAAGTCATTTTGAAACAGTTTGAATCGAATGAATGTCACGTTACTATAAGAATTGCTTTAAACGTTGTCTGAATTACAGTTGTTTCCAAATAAATTAAAACCATGATTATCTCATGAATTTTTCAATCAGCAAAACTTGCCTAATCTAATATTACATTTTAATCCAAGCCATTTGTTTTACAACATGTATTTTCAAATGAAATAATGTTCGGGCCACTACAGAAAAGATAGTACGCTTCAATATATTTTCAATCGGCTATTTCAAGTTTAAATCATATCTGATCTGCTGCGGGCATTTTTATACTAATACTATCGTGGAAACGTATGAACCCATAAGTTATCCCCATAACTAATAATTAGATAGCAACTTGTGTTTGATTAATCGTTTATAATAGGTTTTGTGTTTTTGCATTAAACAACCGCAAAAGGGTTGCTGCACCGTTAATCAGACAAACCAAACAAATCAAGATTATTTCATTCTTTTTCTAAAAACATCAAAATTAAAATATATAACCATGAGATTTTTCTCTTGCGATAATTAAGTGATATAGCAGAAATAGTATGAACAAGAACGTAAGTCAATCGTGAGACAGCCTACCTCTGCGTGACAATGTAAGGATAGGTCAAAGTCTTATTTTGGGCCTTCTCATTATTTTAAGAAGTATTTCTGAAGTTATGCCATGGAAACATTGATAGCTCAAAAACTATTTATCTGATCAGGCTGAAATTTTGAATGGTGGTTACTCTTATCAAAGAGCATTAGATCCATGCATCAAATTTAGAAAAATTGGAAGTTCAAATTCCATCAAAATTTCAACCATAACCGAACTTTTTAAGGTTAAGATAAAAATTCATGGTCATATATAATATGCGGGACTTCATTGGCTACAATATGGGCCAAGTAGCTAATCTCTATGATGAATAGAGCCAAAGTTATCGTTAAAAAAAAATGTGACTTTCACCTTTTCCGTGATATCAGTTCTAACTTAGACCATGCCCAATATCTTGATCAAGTTTAGTGATCATTGGTCAAGTGATGTGGACGCTAGGCTGTAAACAAACAAACATAGTGACAAACTAACAAACAAACAAACTCAACCAAAAACATAACCTTCTTGGCGGGGGTAAATATAGTATTAAATAATACCGCACAAGTGAGACATTACGTAAAATTTGACGAGGTGTTTTTTTTTTCCTTAGTGAACGAGAGATGTATAATTTTATCAGCTCCCTTTTGCTACTCGATTGCTGGCTGCGTTCATACGTCTATGATTACACCAAACTAAAAACATTAAGATCTTTCTCTGCTGCATTGCAGGTTTGGCTAGGAATAACCAATGGCTAAAGGTGAGATGACCCTTCCAGAAACCTTCGCCTCAGTCCCTGTGTCTGCCCACTGACTCGGTGATCAGAGTGCAACTGTCGTTAATAAACAAATCCAGTGGGATAACCGCAAAAGAAATGGATGAGGACTTATGTTAAATGTTTGCTATTTCTGTTTTACAGCATATCAATCCTTTTTTTTTTTTTGCTTATTTAATTCCGAAATTTAAAAAGAAACTATCCATTAAACACAAGTTTCTGTTTTACTCATAGCTGGAAAGGGCATGTTCATGTCGCAAGATTGGGTGTAGGCGTGTTAAAATAATGTTAAAACCGGAATTTTTTCACATAAAGTTAGATGACGTAGAAAATCGAAAATTTCCATTAGAAGTTTAAGATTAGAATTAGAGCTACGTGTTCAGAATGTGACATCACAGGCAGGAAGTCTTGAGTGACAGGTAGCAGATAAACTGATGAAATCTTTCTCTTGTTTCTGAATCGTAGAAGAGAGAGGTCATGTTTAGGATAGCTGCTTCCTTCCTCTATGCAGGATGGATTGGGGAAGAATTGGTAGGCCCCAAATAATTTACTGACATCATTAATAACTTTTACAACCCTGTTATAAAAAGAAAGGAGAAGATGTCTGCAATAAAAAGAAAGAGGGCAACTCTGCTACAATGACCACCAATGTCATCACTACTCATTGAACTGACTGCCTATGTGCCAATGAACTACCAGCTGTTTTCTGCCGACAAGATGACAGATAATCAGTTGGGGTCGAAAGAATTCCTCATCTAACATTACAAACAACTTAAAGAGATGAGCTCTACTTTAAATGTTTGCTTTTTCTGTTTTACAACATATCAAATCTTTTTAGGTTATTTAAACAATCCATTAAACACAAGTTGCTATTTTACTCATAGCTGGAGAGGGCATGTTCATGTCGCAAGATTGGGTGTAGGTGTGTTAAAATAATGTTAAAAACGGGATTTATCACATAAGGTTAGATGACGCAGAAAATTATAGACTCATTCAGGGACGAGTATCCCAGTATATATTTAATATAGAAGATATATTAAATGCTTCCTTGCAGGTTCGGCTAGGTATAGCCGAAGGATAAGGGTGAGATAACCCTCACAGAAATATCAGTCTTGGTGCCTGCGTCTGTCTAGTAGCGGATGGTAAACTACGACAGTTTTCTTCTCCAGATGTCTGCCGATAGATGTGCGATTCTTCGATCAGAGTACAACTGATAAACACAGACGAAAATATTAAGATGACAAGATATCTTTTAATCAAGACAAATATTCGAATTCAAAAACAAGTTATGAGTAAACATTTAAAAGGTTTTCTTCATTAAATATCTTGTTTCTCTAAAGTAGGAAACAAAACCAATTTTCTGGCCACCCCTTATAAGCCCGCAATAATGGTAAAAGTATTTTGACGCGCTGTCGCCAGTGAGACACATTCTTACAATGACTCCGTTTCATGCAACTCATTTGTTAAACAAGACCAAAATTCTACAAATTTATTGTTAACAAAATGCTATGAGAAACAAGCAAAATTTTTGATAAACCTTTTAGAGATGTTTAATTAGTGTAGTATCTGTTCCGATGGATACTACACCCCATACTGGTGTTGTCTTGGCCTTCGGGTCTTTATTTACGCTGGTCAATGGGTCTGCCCTGTGCAGTTCTGGGAGGTCCTTCCCAGGCTTTGCCTCCCGTCTTTGGGGAGGAGTAAGTTTATTCCTTACTGCCTGAGGTGCCCCTACCGGGGAATGCCGACGGGGCGGCCCAGGCAATTTTTAAACCCCACTTTCCCGACCCGACCTTGGGTCACATCTTACTTGTGGGAGTAAGATAAAACTGGCCTTGTGTCTAACTCCTGGAGAGGAGTAAATCAATACTCAGTATAGTCAGCATATACTGGTCAATTATTTGAACTTTTTAATGAGGTTTAAATTCACAATTCAGGATACAAGTTTAAAATAGGTATTTTAACGGAAATGATCATCTTTTAAAAAAAAAAACCTGTTGAATTGCAATACAGTATTTACTCATCGTTTTGTAATGCATACGATAAGAAATATTCAGTTTCTTATTTGTTCTAACACACAAACAAAGAGAAGTAAAAAATATAACAGGATTTATTTGTGCTTACAAGTAATACACTAAAATATGCACACAGGTCAAATCTTCCTGATACGTGCATAGAAATGCATGTATCAGGAAGATTTGACCTGTGGACTTATCAAATATTTGAAGAGATCTGATCTAAATAAAAACGTGTCAACGGTATTGGTCTGTATAGAGAAATGACTGTCCACATGTCACATCAGCGATCATAACAAAAAGGGGAGAAAGAGGAAGTGAACTTCTGAGTCATGCTTTTTTATGTGGCTAAATCTACTAATGGTTGACCGCCCTATAGTCATATGATCTGAAACTCCACACACTAGTAAAAAAAAAAAAACCCCAACAATACCAATTGTATAATTATGGTTATGTCATGTTGAAATACTGGTTTTTGTTGGATCACAAAAGTTAAGCAATGTTAATTTTGGTTAATACTTAGATGGGTGACTATTTGGAAATACCAGAGTGGCTGTAAAGTTACTTTCCTTTATACCCTTAAGAAAAGCATGAACCCATCTCTCTCCCTTGCTATGGTTGAAATAGTAGGGTAGGCAATACCTTCAAGTCTTAGTAGGACAACTAATTCAACTCCGAAATAACACCCGTTTGCTTCTGTCTATGTCGGTATCACTTCCAGGGGGTATCCATTGTTTCTCAAGAGTATCAGTATATTAAGTGTACACTTTTTTTTAATACTAAGTGTACACTTTTTTTTTATACTAAGTGTACACTTTTTTTTTATACTAAGTGTACACTTTTTTTTATACTAAGTGTACACTTTTTTTTTATACTAAGTGTACACTTTTTTTATACTAAGTGTACACTTTTTTTTTATACTAAGTGTACACTTTTTTTTATACTAAGTGTACACTTTTTTTTATACTAAGTGTACACTTTTTTTTCTAGTCTAGTAGAAATATAAAGTATCATATTTTATTTATTTATTTTCATTTGTCTTATTTTATTTGACCTTTTGAAAGTGTCAAATATATTTACTCTGCACTTTTAAAAGTCAGAACATTTGCGTATTTATAGGTAAATGAATTAATATTGTCAGGGTTAACTTGTAGGTTTATTTTGGAAATATATTGATTCCAGTGGATGTTGGATACAAGAGTTATTTTTCATCTTTTTCAAGTTTTGATGTGCTGCCAGTCATCATTTTGGCTTGTGAATGTGATCACAACAACCGAAATACTACCATTTGTGGCCTCTGTTCAATATCATATATTAGGATTGTTTGAAAATACTGGATATCGCTAACAATTTATTTTCACGATGTACAGAAACAACTCTTTCCTTAATACTTAATAGAACTGTCTTTTTTTTTTTTTTTAGTTATTCAATTTATACTCAAGTAGTTAAAGTATTCATCTACACAGGGTTTCTCAAATGTTCTTCTTTGGAAAAAGATTTTTACTTCAAATTTCAATAAAAACGATTAAAAATTAGAAATCATTCTATTGAAAGCCTTGACAATGCACATTAAAAAAAATAAATAACTAGAATCTTAAAAGTTATTAATATATTTCCAATATTTCCAAAAAAGATTTTTTTTCAAGAATTAAAAATTGTACATGAAGCCCCTTTTTTGTCCCCACGCTTTGTTTCAACAAAACAATGCAAAGCTGTTAGAAAGATCAGCAACAAGATTGAAGAATTGAACAGTGTGGAACTTCTGTTGCATCCACCCTATTCTCCAAAATGTGGCTCCATCTGACTTTGGTCTATTTCAATCAATGCAGCATTTCATGAAGGGTCATGAATTTGAGACTTTTGAAATTGAAGAAGCCTATCAAGATTTTTTTGATTCAGAGTCGAAGGATTGGTACTTTGACAAAATCCAAACGCTTGCAAGTTGTTGGCAGAAGGTCATAGAAAATGATCTTTATTTTTAAAAATAGTTGTTGTTTTTTAATAAATTCTTGTATAATAAACAATTTACTTTTGTAAAGCACACACACTTTTTTCACAATTCTTTTATTTTGGCTTAACATGAATCCATATGGTTTTATCTATTCAATTACACCTGACATTATTATTGGTCGCATTTATTTCAGCTATCTCTGTTTTCTTTTCTTTTTTTTTTTTTTTGTCATGTGTGTCTCAATTCTCTTCAATTTTGGAATGACACAAGGAGGTAAGCTGAATATATCACTAGAGTTCTAGTTTTTACCAACCTTCCTATATTGTGTCCGAAAGAAGGAAAAATGAAATTCACATATGCATCCTAAATATCACTCTCACTATCTTTCTCTCTCTCTCACACACACACAGAATAAAAGTCTATATTGGCACCGCAAAGCCAAATATGGAATCTGTACAATTGGCGCCCTTCAAAACCCAACCACTAGTCTGGGGTTGTGACTTAGGGTTAGTGGTTGGGTTAATGAAATGTATGGTTTTTTTTTTTCAATTAGAAAAAAAAAAGAAAAAAAAAATTTTTTTTACATGCAATTGCACATGCATGTTGCATTATAGATTCCACATCCGGTTTTGCAGTGCCAATATAGACTTTTACCACTCACACACACATTCATTGTATTTTTTTCTTTCTTTGCTTTGATGATTTTCTTTAGTTATCCTCCACTCCATAATAAAGAATTGTTCACTTCCCCTCCCAGCCCTGAACCCTTTATTAGCATTTCTATTTTTATTTTTTTAGTTTCTATAATTTTTAACATATTTCCTTTTTATGGATATAAAGTATGAACACAGACCCCACGATAGAGTTGTACTCCCTCTTGATCAAAATGAAATATACGTATCCAAGTACCCTGGATAATCTAGTTTCAGGATATATATGGTCTATCTCCTGAACTCTTGGAGGCATTTGAACAAACAGACAGGAATTACAACTTTATTTATGGAAATTTAGTTTATGGAATAGTGGATAAGCATGGAAACAGATTAGTAGAAATTAGGACCACAAACGCATCATTAAAGCTGAACCAAAATATGTCAGTCGATTCATTCAACCATATAATTTTGGTATAAATAAGCTTTATTAAGCCGAACTCAACATTTTATATAGTGAAGTGTGGAAGGTAATTACTTTATTTATATATACTAGGAATCATTTTTGCTAGTATATATAATGTAAGTGTTGAGTTGGCTAATGAACAGCCGATTGTGACAATTTCTTATTGACATATGCTCTCCTCAAAGAGGAGGTAATGCCTGGGAGGATTGTATCATTACAACAGAATATATATACTACACTCAAACCCCTCCCCGAAAAAGGAGGAGGTAATGCTTGGGAGAATAGTATCATGATGAACAAACATATACTACACTACCTCCTCCCAAAGGAGAATATAATGCCTGGGAGGATAATCTCATGACTAACAAACATACTGCACTACTCCTCTCCCCTGAATTGAGCATTGAGAGGTAGTACAATAGTACATTAATAGAAGTAATAATATAGGTTCAGCTTCAGACAGATACCAAATCTCCATTAGTAAAATGTACATACACCAGAAGGATACCCATCCCTAGACGGGGAAAATTAATTCCTCGAACAGAACAGTTTGGCACCATTTTTATGTCTCTACAAAGATTAAAATCAAGATATAATGCTACTAAACTTATGTCTAGAATCCTTATTCCATTACATGATTTTGATTCTAGAAAATCTCTAAAATTCAAGCTTAATGGTCTTAAGAAAAAAAAATGTAATTTTGTATCTTCAAATTTCCAATTATATTATACCAAGAATAATTTACAAGAAAGTTTACTGGCAACTGCAGTGTGTGTGTATCGTTTTCTAGTATATAAAGGATGGTTGTCTGTCTGCATGTGTATGTCCAGCTAAAAATAAAACACTACAAAACAAAAACACCCACAAAGTTGGTATGTTCTTGATCGGCGTTGATCCAGGTGAATAATATCTAAAATTTAAAAATAATTATTCATCTTTGGGGGTCAACTGGGCCAGGTTTCGTGAGGGGAAGGAGGGTCGGTTTTTCAGTGTTCCAACTCATTCCTTAAGGAATCTGTTATATAAAGGAGAGTTGTCTGTGTGTATTTGTGCTGGGTGGAAAAGAAAGAGGGAGGAGGAAAACCGGGGTGGGTGGGGAGAAAGATAGAGAGACGGTAGAGAGATAGAAGTTTTAATAGAAATATCTTAGACCTTTGCTCCAGGCAATGCCAGGTAGCCCTGCTAGTATGTAAATAAATACATGTGATATTAAGCCAGGAAGAGGAAGAGTATTTATTTCGCCATTAATACATGTCATAAGAGACATACATTTTCTAAATGATCTCCTTATAAGTAAAAGTACGAATTAATCTTGCTAATCTTTAATGCACATTTTTAGTCATAAATCTTCCACGCCAAACTAACATTGAGATATATACTTTAAATGCTATCAATAAGTAATTTAGCATTGCAAGCGGAACACAACAACATACAAACATCTTAGAGTGGTAATCATTAATTAAACAGAAGTGAAAATATATTTATTACCGCGAACAAGGAAGTTATGTTTTACTCAGTCTTTGTCTGTGTTGTTACATTAAAATAACAACTGAACAGATCGTCATAAAATTTAACAGACATCTTTTAATAAGAAAGTTCCCGCTAAATTCTATAAGCGATCTGGATTTAAGATGCTTTTTTGTTGTTGTTTTTCAATATCACTCCTGGAAGAGGAACCACTCCCTGGTTTCCAACACCTTATTGGTGACTATCATTCAGGGTGTTTTGCCATAGGCACTGCGGGTTGGCGATGCTATTTTCTCATAGCTAGGTGTCCACATACAGCACCTGGTAGTCCCAAATGGTCACCCATCTGGTACTGGCCAGACTCAACGTTGCTTAACTTCGGTGATCTAATGGGGAACCAGTGTGTCAATGTGATTATGCTGTATTTCAATATTACATGGTTATTATCATTGTAAACAAATATCAGTTATATAAGGGAAGCAGTATCCCAATACCTCTGTGTATATAAATTTAGGTGTGTGTGTATGTATATATATATAAATATATATATATATATATATATATATATATACACATACACACACACACAGGGTTTCGAATCGTGTGACCAGTAGTGAATAGTAACACTTCTACGCTGAAGAGTCTTGATTGAAAAAAGACGAAACGTATACGTCCGTAGATAATAAACAACAAAAAATATTTTTCATATTTGTCGCTCCTTAATAATTAGTAGAGCACTTTAGTAGTAGTGCAAATACAGCGTGACGTCATTTGCTTTATAATGCATCATTCCTTAATATAAGTAGAATGCCTGTGACGCCATCGCCGCTTATAAATGTATTTAATCTACCACAGTTTAACAGCTGTTCAAATATTGGCCGCGAGGTTTAAAACGTTGGGTTGGAGTTGAAAAATACTTATAATCCAGGGTTTCGAATCGTGTGACCAGTAGTGAATAGTAACACTTCTACGCTGAAGAGTCTTGATTGAAAAAAGACGAAACGTATACGTCCGTAGATAATAAACAACAATAAATATTTTTCATATATATATATATATATATATATATAATGAGAGTCTTATGTATGTTTATATATTTTTATATGTATAGGCTTCACTTTTAAACGAGTTCAGCGATCATTATAATTTTTTTAACACAGCTGCTAGACGTAAAGGTGGTTAATGTGGGCTATATTTAGTTTAATTTACTTGAAGGAGGTGGGGCAAAAAAAGGGATGGAAGCCCTTCATGAAAATTCAGATACTTCCAATTTTGTGAACTTTTGATAATAAAATTAAAATGTTTCAGATTTTTATTAAATTTAATCCATACTCATTAGACAGCAATTAAGCAAGATTCCCTGAATTCCAATTTCTTATTAAGACCTCTTAAGCTTGAATTTTAGAAATTTTCTAGCATCAAAATCGTGTCAAAATTAGAATAAAAAATTTAAACATAAGGTTTAGTATCAATATATCTTGATTTTAATTTTTGTAAGGGGGGGAAAAAATGTTGCAAAACTACTCTGTCTGGGGAATTAATTTTATGTATCCTGGGACAGGTATTTTTCTAATGTATATATATATATATATATATATATATATATATATATATATATATATATATACTAGCAAAAATATGCTCCCTCCGGTCACATATTTTTGCTAGGTTGGGAGGATATCATGATGAACGAACTACATGCACTCTCAAAGGAGGAGGTAATGCATGGTAGAATGGTATCATTACAACAGAACATATACTACAATACTCCTTGGTGGATCTTTCCCATAAAAGGAGAAGAAACAGCAGAAAAGATACTACACTACACGCCCCCCCCCCCAAGAAGATGGTCTCGTGACAACAGAACAGGTGCTGCATTAACCCTCCTTCAAAGGAGGATGTAATACCTGGGAGGATTACCCCCTTAAAAAAAAGGTCATTCCTAGGAGGGTGGTCTTATGACAACAGAACCGATACTACACTGCCCATCCCATTAAAAGATAATGCAATAATAGATTAAATTAGTTTTTTTTTTTTTTTTTGCTCATTTTCTAGCATTCCAACTAAACGGCCAATTCAACAGCTATGCGACAAGCCAAGAAATAAATACTATTTATGTGATAATGCCTAGTCATAAAAACATGTTTTTATAGTTCCTTGGCCTTTTGGCTAAGATCAAAATGTAGTATCTGTTCTCAGCATCACAGCGACATCAGATGTGAATTTAAAAGCAATAAAAAATATATGGGGTCATCAACTAGATTGAGGAGAGGGGGGGGGGGCAGACACAGACAGCCAGAAAGAGATAGACAACCAGTCAGTAGCAAGCTCACCACCCTCTTCCTTCTTTTTTTTTTTTTTTCTCGCTTATACCGGATTGATAAAAATTCTTGCAAGCATTAAGAATAGTTTTTAAGTTATTTATTTTTTTTATTAAATCATTTTAATAAATTACTGTTAATATCAACAAAATTAGTGCACGTATGTAGATAAAATAGTATGATAAAATTAGAATTGAATAACATCAAATATTAATTATGAACCGTTTAAAAAATAGATATGCAAATTAGCCATTCTAATTCGTGCCTTTGGATCGTTCATCTCTACTATATAAAGAGTATTTCAAAGTTCTTTGTTTTATTAGTGATTCAAATAAGAGCAGCTCGTTTTGATGGTGAAATAGGAGTGATAAATGAAAAAAAAAACAAACTTTTACATTTATTCATTTATATATATATATACAGGGTGGGCCAAAATAAGGGTCCTATCTTTAAATTTGAATAACTTGAATTTGAATAACTTCCACAAAATAAAAGTTATACTCACCAAACTTTATGTGTGTATAGACTGACCCTTCCGAGATTTTTTGAAATAAACAAAACAAATTTTAGCCGAAAAACACTTCTTAAAACTTACAAAAACTAAAGTATTGTTTTTTACACTGTTTTGAGTTTTTTAAGCAAAAATAATGTTTTCTAAATGAGGGTACGTTTCTTAGGGCTAATACGGCTCATGCTTGCTTCGGAACGGGGTCCTTTACTTATTCTAAAAAAAAAAAAAAAAAAAATCAATAAATAAAAAAGTTATGAATTTTTAAAAATAGGACCCTTATTTTTGCCCACCCTGTATATATATATATATATATATATATATATATATATATATTTAATTACTATACATTTCATCCTAATGGAATCATCAGTGCGGAAGATAATTGTTCAGTCCGTCGCACGATTTGAACTCCGGACACCAAGTCACCTTTGGCTCATTTTCTGGCGCTCCAACTAAACAGCCAATTCAACAGCTATGCGACAATCCAAGAAATAAATATTATATATAGTCAGCTGTCTTTACAGTGTTCCACAGATCACGTGGATAGAAACTTTGCATTTTTACTTAGATTAGACAGTTTATTTTATTTTCTCTTAAGGAGCCCATTCGAAAGGGGAATATAAATCATTATTTAATAATAAATATTTATTATCAACATATGGATACGTTTCATCCTAATGGAAGCATCAGTGTGAAAGATAACTCTGGATGCGAGTCACCTTTGACTCATTTTCCGGCGCCCTAACCAAACAGCCAATAAACAATAAAACACAGAATGAGACCAATTTATCCCATTATTTGGTTTGAAATTCTCAGGAAGTTAATGATAAAAGGCCCCGAAAAAAGTCAGATAGTAAAATAGTCAAAATGTTGTGAAAATTGCAGCATCCGGGATGAAGAACCCTGCCTGAAAGATGTAAATAATGCAAATTAATAGCAATGCCGCATCTCGGAGATATCATCAAAGAACAGAAAGCAACACCAAATTTTCATTTTCATGAATCTGCTAAAAGATAGAAATATGTTGATTTAAGTAATTACATATTTGAGTATTCTATCTTGAATTATAGATTTGAGATTTTTGTTTTCAATTATAATGTTATAGTTATGATTTATTGAAGTTTTTTTGTTTTTTTTTAATATTATTATCTACTTGAATGTGTTACATATTTCTATAATGTTCCTGCTTTTCTCTTGTAGGAGGACACAATGGCATTAAAAGACTTTTTAGAAGAAGCATCAATCATGAAGGAAATGAAGCATCCTAATTTGGTCCAGTTATTAGGTAAGTGCGGAATAATATTTTTGCTTTGCAAATGAGCATGACTGGGGCACAATCAAAGAATTTAGATGCTTTATTCATAGCATACATTTTTCCTGCTACAAGATGTTATCCTAGCTTTATTAAGTGTTTTTGGTTTTTCAATATCGTACCCTTTTAGCTTGATTACCCAGTTTCAGTTGATTAGACACAAATTTTCATTGAATCCACACTATAATTCCTTTTGACGTGTCTTTTTTATGTTATTGTTGGCAGTTTTCATTATGGAATCAGCCAATAAGAGATATAATATACAATGTTTATTTATACTACACAGACAAAAATACTTAGTCACATGATGTGCATTCCTAGTCAAAATTAAATCGTTTTGTGGCTTAATTACCCAAACAAAAGAGAATATCCACTTTTCAATGCACCCCGGTTGGTTCAAATACTTAAAAATACTATTTTTCAAAACATATATACATTAAACAAAAAAACAGTTTTATAATTATTCACCGTCTTTAATGTGTTTTTATTTCTGTAAATATTCTATTAATAGTTACTTGAACAAAACCTTATTCAATTTTATTTTCAATAAAAGATGTAAAAACAAAAATACAAGTATTCACCCAAATATAGTTTTGTTTCTTCAATTATTACTCTTGGGTCCCGTGGAAATTCCATGGTGACTTCTACATCAATCTGTATAATTTACTGTTAATAATAATATTCTTTTTAAAATAATAAATGTCTGTCAGGGTCAAAACTATTAAGAAAAAATGACTCTTCTTCCATAAAAAATAATTGCTATTGTCAAATAAGTATTCTTTGAATAAATAATAAGACGAATGTGTTTCTTTATTTAAAATTGTAGCAATTTAATTCTTTTTAAAATAATAAATAACTCTGTTTTATTACCATGAAAATAATTGTCAGCTAAAGAGTTTTCAATCAATAAGACAAATGTCACTTATTTAAATGTATTTATTTAAAATTGTTTAAAGTATTAGTTGGCAGGCGAAAATAATTTAATTCGAACAATTCATTTTAAAAAGGGTAAAGTCAGAATTTTATTTGCCTTAGTGACATCAGATTAATCACTAATCACCATCTTTGCTGACCGGATGATCTCATTTGTTTAAATGTGTGTGAAAGGTGATAACGTACGCACGAACATGAAATGCCTTAGAGTTTTATTATATAGATAGATTTGTAGAAATAATCTTCGTTTTATTAGTTTTATTTTTTTCTCTTAAGTGCCTCATTTATTAGCTTCACACTAACTCAAATCAGCATTTTCCTAAGTAACGTAGAGGCGAGAATTGCACACAAACGATTTGCTTTTGTCAATTTCTTTACTTTTCATCTTGATGCCTTTTGGTGCGATAAACTACTTGCAATTTTCACAGAATAATCAACTGTGTTTCAAACATGTTAAAACATAACAAATATTCACCTTAACATTAACTTAAGTGTTTTCTATTTTTAGAGAGTTCTGTTAAAATTCTATTCATTATTTCGTTTTTTTTTCTTTTTTTTAAAAATTTTTGATTGGAATACATATTTCATTAATAGTAAGGAGCTGTGGGAAATAATGTGGAGTTGCTCCTTAGTTGCCATTGTTCTCTGGTCCGGAGTGGTAGTACCTGTAAGGGCCCCATCTATGGATCAAATAGAATCTACTAGCGCTACCAAATCAGGCTGTCTGAAGTTATTGACTACCTGACTCAAAATGCACCAAACATTGATGTTTTTATTATTTTTTTTCTTTTGCAAAACTCAGTTATGTTCTGCAAAATCTAAAACAAAAAACAACAATTTCTCTCCCTCCTCATTCCCTCCCCTCTTCTTCCCTCTCCCCTCTTTCTCTTCCCCCACCCTTTCACTCAGCCAAACACCATGAATAAATTCTTAAACATATAAAGAACTTGAAGCATAAAAACCTTCACCAAAATGACCAGATTCAGCATTAAATGACCTGAAAGGGGTCGATATGCCGTGAAACTAAAACAACCAAACCAAAAACCATGATTAAACATTTGAAGATATAAAGAACTTGAAGCATAAAAACCTTCACTAAAATGACAATAAATCAAAATACGAAAGCTCTTAACTTATTTGGTTATCCTGTATCTCTACAAAGCCACCATCCGCTCATGCATGGAGTATTGTTGTCATAAATGACCCACTGACTTAAGACTCAAATGAAGGATATTTCCTTCTACATTCATGGCATGAAATGACCCTAAGGGTTGATGTGCCATTAAGCAATATCTTACCTTCCACACGCTTTCAATGTGTAGTAAATTAACCAAACATTACTCAAAGTACATTAAAACAAGTTATGTATCGGCGAGAAACACGCATACAAGTTGCTGTATTTATGATATTTTTCATGCTACAGATATGCATGACACATGCACACACTGTTGTTGCCAGCTATTTTTCCTGATACAAACATGTGGGATGGGGGCATGAAATCAAGGGACATAATCATTCATGTCTTAAATATTTAAAAATGATTGATGCGTACTTCATTAATTCTGACTTATAAAACCTGTTAATGTCAAGTAATTCTTCAACTTAAAGCGTTTTGTTATTCTTGTGTTACATCTTATTTCAGTCATGTAAATTGTTTACAAATGTTTTTTTTTTTGTTTTTTTTGTTTTTTTTACTTGTATATAGCAGCCATAATGGCTGCTATTATTGGCTAAACAAAAACTGGTGACAGTAACGACAACAGCCGACAGGCCACCACACAAAATTCAACTTGAATTCTTTAAACGGAAAACTAATAAATAATTTTAAAATGTAACAAATATTTAAAATGTAAAATAAATATTTTAAAATGTAACAAAAACTACCAGGCAATGCCAGGTAGGATTTCGTTTTCCTATACATAAATTACGAACAATCGACCAAACCAATTACTTAATAGATCTTACTTTTAGCAAATTACGCAATATGGTGATATGATTTACAACTTTCACATTTACAGCTTGTTTTCTTTATTTTACTGGTTACTGTTTTACATTAATATCATGGGGTTTGCGTCCGAACCAGACATCCACAAGCAGCAAATATTGTAATGTTATACTTAGAGAAATTTACACATCTTCTTATAAATACTTATATATAGTTAATAATTGGGAGCAGGAGTTTCTTGGGTTACTCTATTTTCCTGGGTCACAAAAGTCAAATACTTCTGGGCAATGCTAAGTTGGGTCGAGTATGCTAATATCATCATTCCCAGACAGCTGTTTCACCATATTACAGCTATTTAGTATAGCTAGATGTGGCGCTGAAATTAGAAACCTAACCATTTAGTCAGCAGTAGGGACTTTTTATCCCTATCTATGAAAGTAAGAGAAATTATAGTGCTCTATATATGTTTACATCCACATTACCAACTGCCAGAGTGCTATGCCTTACACTAAGTGGTAACCGCTTATTCTGCTCCTAGAGAGCTCAACTCACCACTGGGGAACAAATTAAGTCATCCACAGACATTAAAAAAAAAGGTACGCAAAAGTATTATAAGTATATGACTAACAATATTCAGAACAATAATATTTTTTAAATAATGTAAAGATCATAAAAGTATCTCAAGTTATAAAAACTGATAATATTGCAAGTTTACTAGCCCAGTAACCAGAAAGTTCCCATTTAGGTCAGTTACAAACACACACACACACACACACACACACACCAGTGGTATTCACCCGGCATTTTCTGTGTGGAGATATATTGCTGGACAGAAATAATTTTGAATATAGTCATGTTTACAATTTTTACCTTTAAAGAAAATTTTAAAATGACATTTGTAATATGAGGTCAAGTAGTAAAACTAAAAAAATACTTAGTGCAGTGGTGTTTTCTTGGTTTGGTTTGGTTGTTTTGTTTTATGGCATATCAACCCTTTTTCGGGTTTTTTAATGCTGAATTTGGCCTTTTTGGTGAAAGTCTTTATACTTGAAGTTCTTTATATGTTCAAATATTTGTTCATGGTGTTTGGTGGAATGAAAGAGTGGGAAGGAATGGGGAAGGGAGGGAAATTGTTGTTTTTTGTTTTGGATTTTGCAAAACGTGATTGAGTTTTGCAAAGGGAAAAAAAACAAAACATCAATGTTTGGTGCATTTTGGGTCAGAAAGTCAAAAACTTCAGACAGTCTGATCTGGTAGCGGCAGTAGGTTCTATTTGACCCATAGATGGGGCCTTTACAGATACTACCACTCTGGGCCAGAGTGGACCCGGGAGCAATGGCAACTCCACATTCCCCACAGCTCCCAAATGGAGGCCTCACCACTGGATGTCTTATTTTAAATCTTAAAAATACATACATACACATACATACATACATACATACATACATATATCTAAATGAATAAATGTGAAAGTTTTTTTCATTTATCACTCCTATATTACCATCAAGACGTGTTTTTGTTATTAAAATCAATCATACATAATATTTTTAAATGCCTTATATATAGTACAGATGAATGATTCAAAGACAGTTCTTTGAATACCTAATTAGCATAAATATTTTGAAACCGTTCATAATAAATTAATGTTTGGTGTTATTCATTTGTAATTTTATTGTCATATTTTGCTATATATATGCAATATTTTTGCCGATATTAAAAGTAATGAAAGTGATTTAATAAAAATAACTAACAAACCACGCTCGCTATGAGACATAAACGAGAACAAAAATTGGAGGAAAAGGGTGGTTGACTTGCTAGCTTTCTCACCCTTGTCTCTCGCTCACCCTCTTCTGTTAGCGACACCTAATTTGTTTTTTATAGTTTTTAAACAGGACTGGCTGGACAGTTATAAAAGGGGGGAGCTCTCCTAAAAAGTGGGGGGGGGGGCGGTTAAACACATGCATATATAACTTCATTATTGATGACCGTAAAGTGGGGGGGGGGGTCAGTAAAAGTCGGTGCTGCCGTCCATGTTAAATTAAATGATAGTTTTGATCCCGTAAGCAAAACATTTCGCATTTGTGTTAAAATGTTCCTTGGCTGCCTTTTTGGGGTCTGACTTTATTTTTAACAAATTGCCACCTGTTTCTAAATTATAAGTTTTAATGAAAAGACCCCCCCCCCCCTCACGACCAACCCACACACACCATCGCTCAAGCAAATTGATTTTTTGTTTCTTTCAGTTTCATTATGGTCTTCAGATAAATAAATTTGTATCAAAATTACCAAAATGTTAATGTTTATTTATATAAATAAATGAGAAAGTTTTAGTCTTGTGTTTACAAGAAACTTATGAATGAAATGTTTATATTTAAAATTTTGGTGTCAAGTATTTAAAGTAGCAAACTTTGCGAAGTGATAGTGTGTTGGCAAAGTATGTATGTATATATATATATATATATATATTACAATATAAAATGAAGTAATAAAATAAGGTGTCAATCAAATTTTATTAGAATTCAAAGTTCATGCAAAGCATCCTTAAGTCCTTAGCTCATGAGTTTTCAAAGATAATTCTTCTCTTCAGAGGACCATTACCGCAGTTATACTACTACAGGCAATAAAATTACGCTTTGAAAATATATAAAATTATATACACAAATATATAAAAATACATAACATCATTAGTTGACGCTTATATCTTTTGTTGGATTGCTTCATATATATATATATATATATATATATATATATATATATAAATTACCTGGCACGCTAGGAAGTAAGTGTAGTATCTGTTCCAATGGATACTGCACCCTATAGACCGGTGTCGTCTTGTCCTTCGGGGCTTGATACCTGTCTGTGGGTTTGTCCTGTGCAGTTCTAGGAGGTCCACCCTCCCAGACTTTGCCTCCCCTCTTTGGGGAGGAGTAAGTTTATTGCTTACTGCCTAAGGCACCCCTACCGGAGAATGCCGACGGGGCTGCCCAGACAATTTTTAATGGCCAGAGTGCTCACTTTCTCGGGCGCTGGTTTTTCAAACCCCACTTTCCCGACCCGACCTTGGGTCACATCTTACTTGTGGGAGTAATATAAAACTGGCCTTGTGCCTAACTCCTGGAGAGGAGTAAATAAATATATACATATATATATATATACCAATGTTTGCTTGTTTGTCTGTTATAGAAATCGATATGTTGACAGAACATTCAAATATGTTTCAATAAGGGTTAAACTTTTCACAGAATCTAAAGATGCTGTTAAAGTTTTCCTTAGATTCCATCTGGGGTCACTAGGGGCAATTATCGGTTAGGTCCATAAAATAACTAAAATGTATTCAAACAAAATTCATTTGTTTTCTTAAATAGATTTCCTTCATTTCATGAAATAAAATTAAACAAAGAATATATCGGTGAAGAATGTACAAAAAAGATTTCAATATTTCAATAATTATTTTTATTGGTATTTTTAAGATTTAAAATAAGACATTCAGTGGTGAGGCCTCCATTTGGGAGCTGTGGGGAATAATGTGGAGTTGCCCCTTAGTTGCCATTGCTCCCGGGTCCACTCTGGCCCAGAATGGTAGTATCTGTAAAGGCCCCATCTATGGGTCAAATAGAACCTACTGCCACTACCAGATCAGACTGTCTGAAGTTTTTGACTTTCTGACCCAAAATGCACCAAACATTGATGTTTTATTGTTTTTTTTCCTTTTGCAAAACTCAATCATGTTTTGCAAAATCCAAAACAAAAAACAACAATTTCCCTCCCTTCCCCATTCCTTCCCACTCTTTCATTCCACCAAACACCATGAACAAATAATATGAACATATAAAGAACTTCAAGTATAAAGACTTTCACCAAAAAGGCCAAATTCAGCATTAAAAAACCCGAAAAAGGGTTGATATGCCATAAAACAACCAAACCAAGAAAACACCACTGCACTAAGTATTTTTTTAGTTTTTTTTTTTTTACTACTTGACCTCATATTACAAATGTCATTTTAAAATTTTCTTTAAAGGTAAAAATTGTAAACATGACTATATTTAAAAATTATTTCCGTCCAGCAATATATCTCCACACAGAAAATGCCGGGTGAATACCACTGGTGTCTGTGTGTGTGTATATATAACTTGGTTATGAGAGCAACTGACCTAAATAGGAACTTCCTAGTTACTTGGCTAGTAAACTTGCAATATTATCAGTTTTTTATAACTTGAGATACTTTTATGATCTTTATATTATTTAAAAAAATATTATTGTTCTGAATATTGTTAGTCATATACTTATAATAATACTTTTGTGAACGTTCTTTTTTTAATGTTTTGTAACATGCAGTTGTACTTATACAGCAAGAGACTTTCCTTTTACTACCTCCGCTAACCAAGTTGAACAGAGGTTATAGATTAACCCATGTTTGTCCACACAAAGTAATGTTTCTTCACACAGTATCTCCAAAAGTTGATTTCCTATGAATTTCAAATTATATTTTTCAAGAGCTCTTGAATAAATTTAGGAGTGAATCCAAAAATATTTCTTTTTAAATTAACATATACTTTTATATTATTATTATTATTATTTGTTGGTCATCATAAATTTTTTGGAATAATGTTGGATTCCTTTGCTAGCGATTGTCTCAGTAGTGATTGTATCTAGCCTTGCCTTTGCAACCAGTCGGCATCTTGCATTTCATTCCTTCATAGCTTGAAGAAGAGTTTTGGATGAATGTTCATCTGCATATGTCTCTTTTTAAAATTATCATTTGTTACTTCCTAATTAGTCGATAATTAAAATAAGTTGCTTTTTTTTTAAAATTAATTTAAATAATAATACCCTTAATTCTATATTAGTACTACTGTTATCAACTGATAATCCCTTTTTACCTGTGACGATTTTGGCTAAATCATCGGAAGGCTTCTTTTTTGATTCGGGTCGCTGCACCGTGAAACAAATGCCAGAAACTGGGATCAAATGTTCAATTATTGCAGAGTAATTTAGCAATTGCAAGTTTGAGCTAGCAAGTCTCTGGATTAACTCAAATTCCTACCAATGTGTGATGTGAGACAAGGTCAAGTTTTAAAATGGAATGTCAAGCCCCCTCACCTTCCTTCTCCCAAAAGTGTCGATCTAAAATATATATATGTTGTAATCCGAGTGTCAGGGTTAACATAGACAATAGTAGGAGAAAACTCCAACCAGTATTTAGGTTTACTAAACAAAAGATCCAAAGTGAACAGAGTAATTTAGCAATCGCTAGGTTGAGCTGGCAAGGCACGTGAGATCTTGTTAGTTTTCATTCTTTTTATAGGAAAAAAAACAAAAAACGATTTAATTCTACTTATTTAAGTACTATATGACATTATTTCTTTTTTTTGTTGAAATATGGCCGATGGTAGAGAAGGGGGCCTTTATGAAGGAAAAAAAGTAATTAGAAAACTGAATGGCAGAATATAAGCCTATTGCCATTCACAGATGACCTTAAGTTGTTAAATGTGAAACGGAATTGAATTTTCTGCGAATAAAATACTTGTATGTTTTTCTTGCTTTACCATTCCACTGACTTGTTTACATATACTTCACCTACGCTTCATCTTTTTTTATATATGAAATATCAAGGTTATTTGTGTCATACAAGTTGAAATAACATACAACATCATCGTCATCGGATTTTGTTCACTTTTTTTTTTATTATTCTGCCTCGGCTGCATTAAGTGTGACTGGTTGTTTAAATTTTAATATTCTTATTGCGTTCAGTGTAAGAAACTTTTCCATTTTGATTTAAACATTCTTTTTAATAAATCTACATTGCAAGGCTACTTGCATGATGCAATGTTTGTGATGAAGAGTTGTGCAATCTCCAACTGTAGTTCTCTTCACCCAACATTACTTCAGTTCAGTGACAAGAATACATTTAATTCAGGTTTTTAAAAAAAAATTTACTTGACAGTCTAGTGTACCCTAGTATTTCACCCATAGCTAGAGGGGGAGAAAGTGATGGGTTCATACCTTTACCAAGAGTATTAGAGAAAGTGATTTTATGGCCACTTCCACTATCTTAATTATGCCACCTAGAATTTCCAAATGATCATCTAAGTACTGACCAGACAATGTAGTTGACACCTTCATATATATTGGCAACACTCTCTCTTGAGATGTATCTCTTGACTCTGAAATACATCCAAATATCGATATATATATATATATATATATATATATATATAAATAAAAATTAATATATATATTAATATTATGTAAACCTCAGTAAATGTAAGGAACAAATTTTCATAAATCCATTAAAAAATTAGTATTCAGATAATTTGAATAGATACTCACAATTTAAATGCCATAAATTATATAGTGAAACTTGTTTTTGAGTTAATTTAAGTATTTTATAAGTAAACAATTATTATTTAGTCAGTGCAAAATATTGATGCCAGGATAAAGATTACCGATCGAAGGTTATGCGTATTTGTATTAGCTCTGCATTGAGTTTTTCAAGATGGCTGCCTATCTCATTGATAGGAGCCGTAAGGGAAATCTACTGTGAGTTTATTTTTGATTTTTGGACGTTTGTTTTTCATGTCACACCACACTGTATAATTTTTCAAGCTGAGAACTTTTTGTCTTTTCTGAAGAGTTCAAGGAAGACAGATCCAATATTGACATACTAATGTTGATTGGTCTCCTATGAATGAAAGCATTTGTAAAAAAATTGTGCCAAAAATTGACTGTTTTGAAAATGATTTGTGAGATAAATACAATCTTGGCTTTTGGAATCTAACAAAATCTTGTTTACTTGTATGTATGTGTGTATATATATATATATATATGTATATATATATATATATTCCATGATAAATGCCAGTATACTTAAATCATATGCCCATAATAGGGTTAAGATGAAAATTCATATACACTAAATGTACAAAAGCAAGGAAATTCACAAATTTTTACACTTTTATTGTCATTAATTAAGGGTATGACTACATATCAACCAAACCATTTCATTATCACATCACTACAATATAAATCTCTATGCATGAATGGATGAAGTGTGTGAGGTGCGCTGAAGAAAAATTCCTACGAGTAAAATACATAGCCCTGTTGTGCTCGCATACCCTTAATGACAGTAAAAGTGTAAAAATTTGGGAATTTCCTTGCTTTTGTACATTAAGTGTATATGAATTTTCATCTTAACCCTATTAAGGACATATGATTTCAGTATACTGGCATTTATCATGGAATATATATATATATATACATATATATATATATATATATATACACACATACATACAAGTAAACAAGATTTTGTTAGATTCCAAAAGCCAAGATTGTATTTATCTCACAAATCATTTTCAAAACAGTCAATTTTTGGCACAATTTTTTTACAAATGCTTTCATTCATAGGAGACCAATCAACATTAGTATGTCAATGTCACTACTTTTGTAAAGGCTATGCAATGGTCATTTAAAAGTTTTTTTTTTAATTTTCTGGAAAACTAAGGTATATAGTAAACTGAAATTAAAATGCCATCAACTAGACCCTAGAACCTCTATCTCTGCCAAAAATCATCTGTATCCATCAAATAGTTGATGAGATACAGGGTGGCACATACGTATGTACACACAGATAACATGATTTCATGATTGAACTTTCTGGATCTCTGGGTTGCCTTGACTAATGATGCTGAAATTCTACACACTTATAGAACCTATCAAATAAAAATTTTGTGCAAAGTTTTAACTAATTTGATTTATTGGTTTTTGAGTTATGATTGATCAAAGAAATGAGATTTCCAGCATAGGCCATTCGTGAGGTCTATTAAGGGATAGAGCGCTCTCGCGCCTCCCTTGATAAGTAAAGGATGGACAAACGATGGATGTGGACAGTAACTGAGGGCTGTTGATTGACATCAAGTGGGTACTGGCCAACCAGCAACAAGATGGGATGATTTGTCGTGACAAATCTGGGACGGAATTGGATGGGACATGCTCAGCACCAATCGAATATATATATATATATATATATAGGATCGAATATAAAACCAAAAGTAAAACTTTTAGTAGATGGAACCTATTGTGAAGAGGTTTAGCTCAATATACGAGATAGAGCAATTGTAGAGATAGAAGAAAAAAGAGTGATAAATATGCGACGATTGTCCAAATTTATTTCAAATTTCAATTGTTCAATGCAAGGTGTATTCAGTAATAAACACAGAATATATGTGACATGAACGCACCAAATTAGTATTTCTTTAGAAAGCTATGCTTAAAGTGTCCTTCTACCATCTCTTCGTCCTACTACTCCTCTTTGGTTTTTTAAGTTCCGTTTTTATTTCAGTATTTGCTATTATTTAGAATTTTCAAACTGGTTTCCTTATGCTTGTTGTTATAACTACGTTTCTGCTATTTTGCTCTCCAATCTTTTGTCAAACTCACTAACTGCCATGGAATTTTTAACCCAACTATTTACTTGATCAACGGGGGGTACCCTGTTCACATTCTATTTTTATAAACCTTGTGACATTCCTTTAGTTAATTTGTCAAATCACCTTGCGGCTTTTACCCAGGATTGAACTCAGAACCTCAAGATAACTTGGACACTTCAACCAACATCTTAGTCGTCTCTACCACGTGTATCCATGATCAAAACAACTGATCCCATAAATCTTATCGATTCAGAAAGGAATTTTATTTTATTTTTCCTACATGCTCGATTAGATTGGGGTTGTCTGTTTTTTGGCATATCAACCCTTTTGGGAGTATTTAATAACAAAATACAATATCTATTGTAAACGATTAATTTAACACAAATTGCTATTTTACCTACAAAGTATAGGTTCATACCTATCCCAAAATTATTAATTTGTAATTGAACCATAACAGATCTTGTAAGATTTGAACATGGCATCGCCAATTCCGTAGACCACAGGAGTATCCATTAGGCCAACCCACTTGGTTAGGATTAATCTGACGGATGGATTAGGTTAATCATATGAATTACTTTACTCCTCAAAATTATTTTTTCTTTTTCTATTCGTTAAAAACTAATTTTGTGCAATATTTGTATTTTAATGATTGGCAATTTCTTTCTCATTTTGCTTCTCGGAGCACATGATTGGTCGAATGAATAGCATATCAGATTATGGAATTGACTATACAGAGTTCAAATCCATGCGAATCTACTATATGTAAGCACTAATACTATCTGAAAGTTATGAACCTATAATTATTCCCAGGGTAAAATGTCAAACAACATGACATACATGCTGATGTACCCCAGGGATCCATCCTTGGACCTTTATTGTTCCTGATTTTCATAAACGACCTCCTTGATGACATTGTGTCTGAGATGGGTATATTTGCTGATGACACCACACTCTACTCTCGTCATGTCAGCAAAACGGGCTCGGCCTTTTGGCTAAGATCAAAGTGTAGTATCTGTTCCGATGGATACTGCACGCCTGTCCTGTGCAGTTCTAGGAGGTCCACCCTCTCAGGCTTCGCCTCCCCTCTTTGGGGAGGAGTAAGTTTATTGCTTACTGTCTGAGGCGCCCCTACCGGGGAATGCCGACGGGGCTGCCCAGGCAATTTTTAAATGGCCAGAGTGCTCACCTCTCGAGCGCTGGCTTTTAACCCCACTTGCTCGACCCGATCTTGGGTCACATCTTACTTGTGGGAGTAAGATAAAACTGGCCTTGTGCCTAACTCTGGGAGGAGTAAATAAATATCTGAGGCAATGGATGAATCTTTAGAAGGTGACCTCCAGTCTGTAGTGGAATGGGGTCATAAATGAATAGTAACATTAAATGCTGCTAAGACAAAGCTTCTTTCCTTCAATAACTACAAGAAACTTCTTCAATCACCGATTGCCATGGCAAATAACAACTTACCTGAGAGTCCAACATTCAAACTCTTCGGCCTAACATTCACAGGTAACATGAATTGGAACAAATACATAGAAGACATTGCCAAGGCTGCTGCAAAGAAAGTGGGCTCCCTCCACCATGCTAGAAAACTTCATACACCTGACATTATCCTGTATCTCTACAAAGCCACCATCCGCCCATGCATGGAGTATTGTTGTCACATCTGGGCTGGTGCACACTTCACTAGTCTTTATCTCTTGAAGAAGGTCCAAAAAAGAGTCGCTAATCTAATAGGTTCCTCACTATCCACCAAGCTCCAGCCACTGTCCCATCGCTGCAATGTTGCATCCTTGTGCTTGTTTTACAAGTACTTCAATGGAATGTGCTCTGATAAACTTGCTGCTCTGGTGCTCCCTCGGCGTAAATTCACTAGACCAACCCAACAATCAGCTAAATCCCATCCATTCACTGTGAAGGTCCCCAGATGCCGGAGAGCCTTCTACTCCAATAGCTTATTTCCTTGTGCTACCTGCCTTTGCAACTCCCTCCCTGCTCCGTTTCCCTGACAGTACCGACATGAAGAAATTTAAAACTAATGTGAACAAGCATCTCGCTGCACAGCTCATAACTTAGGATGACCCCTAAAACTTTCACCCTAATTCTTAGTAGCCCCTTATGTCTACAGTGGCAACTTGCCTTGTTTGGGGTGAACTATGTTAAAACGAAAAAAATTTTTAAAAAGAAGAAGCTTAATTATGTACGATGGATCGTTTCAAATAGGTGTTGTGTTTCGGCATTAAATAACCTAAAAAAAAAAAAGTTGATTGTAATAAGACAATCCGCATCTGATTTTCTTCTAACTAAGATGAAACAGAAGTAAATATTCTTAAGTTACTACTAAAATCACGTTGACACATCAGTTCCCCCCCGTTAGATAACATAAGTTAAGCAATATTTAGCTTGGTTAGTACTTAGATGGGTGACTATTTGGGAATGCCATGTGCTGTAAACCAACCTTTCACCCAAGTGTATAAATGAGTAGTTTGACTGGTGACAGACTAGTATCCTGTCACAGGGATGCTTCAAGTCATCCATATCACTTAAGACCAAGAATAATCAGCAAAAAGCCTTTGAGGCTGAGAAAGATATTACTACTACTATTTAAGTTACAAACAGAAACGTAACTTTACTAATAATAATGGCAGAAAAATGTATTTAATAATTTTTTTTTTTATTATTAAATAAAAAATGTAACTAAAAATTTTAATTTAAAAAAAAAAATGATAAAAGTAGTTTCTCTTTTGAATTTTAAATTGTTTGTTTTTTTGCTTAAAAAACGAAACAAAAAAAAAACGATAAATTTTCCAGCATCAAGTCACTGTATCCTGGGAATTTATTTCCTTTTCTCCGTGACTCATTTCACTGAAGGATCATCTTTCTTTCACTGCTAACTCTTCTCATAAAAAAAAAATGTGCACTCTTAGCTATTTTGAACTGGAATATCCAAGAATCATGGTTTATTTTCTCCTTAAGAACTTTTATGTCTCTTGGAGGATTGTGGTCGGAGAAGAGAATTTCAATTTGCAATTATGGATGTTTTTGTTTTCTTATCCGTGACTGTAGATAGTCATGGATAATTCCTATCTATGACTGTAGACTTTTTCTATTCATTTAACGTCACTTTTTCCTTGTTCAGAGGTCAGACGTTTTCTGCTATTACGCAAGCTCACTCTCCATTTCTCACAGTTCAGCAAGTCAACTGTGTCCAGATTCCACTCCGAGTAGTCTTGTCTAATCACATTTTTGTATATCCTGGTTTCACTTTTTTGTGGTTTATAATGAATTATCTTGACTCAAAGAAGGTTGCAATTATAAATTATTTCTCTACAGTTCCTACTTGTGAGAAGTGCAGATGATTCATTTATATTAAAATTTGTTTTTCCTTTTTTCTTTTGCAGGTGTCTGTACAAGAGAACCTCCATTTTATATTATCACAGAATTCATGACCCATGGTAATTTACTGGACTATTTGCGCAGTAGCAATAAGGATGATATTGGGCCCACTGTACTTATGTACATGGCAACACAGATTTCATCAGGAATGGCATACCTGGAAGCAAAAAATTATATCCACAGGTAATTAATCAATTTAAAAACATTTTTTTGATTAAAAGAAAATTACTTTTCTTTTAAAAATTCTCTTTAATCGTTTTAAACCTTTATCATAACAAAAGCAACTCATCTTCAATTGATGTAAATGTTTCATCATATCTATTCCTAATGGAGATTTGGTATCTGTATGAAGCCGAACAATATTATTACTTCTATTAATGTACAATTTTAGTGCTAAATTCAGGGGGATGATGTGTAGTATCTGTTCTCATGATACCATCCTACCGAGCATTACCTCCTCCTTTGAAGGTAGTGTAGTATACGTTCGTTTGTCATGAAACCATCCTCCCAGGTACTACCCACCTCCTTTTGTGGAAGTAGGTAGTATCGGTTCCATAGTCATGATATCATTCTCCCGGGGATCACCTTCTTTTTTGTGTGTGGAATGGGGATGATATACGAACAAAAGCATGCAACCTTTGATTACATAATTTTGTTCGTATCAGGATAGAATAATACTAAACCTATTTCAAAAGACTTTATTCAAATTTTGATTAGAATCCATTACATGATTTTAATGTTAGAAAATGTCTCAAATATAAGGTTTTAAGCTTAAGGAGTCTTAAGAAGAAATTGAAATTCAGAGAATCTTTCTTAATTCTCATCTAATAACAATGAATCAAATTCAATGCAAATTGAAAAATATTTGAATTTTCAAATGAGAGGTTGTACCATATATTATGCCCCCTAAAACCCTTTTAAAATACTCCATGGAAACTGAAATTTGAGGAATATTTATTAATTGAAGTTTACCTATTTTTTTAAATTTCACAAAAATCAGCGGGATCTGAATTTTCATGAAGTGCTTCCACCCCCATTTTATCCTCCTTTGCATAAAACTAAATTAAAGTAAATATAACCCACATTACATGCCCTTACACATAGCAGCTGTGTTCCAAATTTCATAATGATCGGTTAATTAGTTTAAGAGTGAATCTATATATAAATATATACACACATCTAAATTTTAATACACCTATATATATATATATATATATATATAGGTGTATTAAAATTTAGATGTGTGTATACATATATATATATAGGTGTATTAAAATTTAGATGTGTGTATATATATATATATTATTCACTCCTAAACTAATTAACCGATCATTATAGATAATAAACAAAACAAATATTTATTATATATATATATATATATATATATATATATATATATATTTAAAATCAACTTAGTTTCAACGATATAACGTCTTTTTCACTTATAGAAACATTTTGTGTTTTTTTTTTCTTTTGTTTTTTTCCTTTTGTATGGCATGGTGCCAATAGAAAATCTGTATGGTCTTTCAACAGTAGTTTTTTTTTTTTTTTTTTAATCAGGAGGTAAGCGTGTATGTATATATATATATATATATATATATATATATATATATATTAGTAATTCAATGTTATAGGAGAAAGGAAACGTGTTCGATTACTTGTACAGGAGCGTATATATTTTTATTCAATGGACACTATGAGATAAAACTAATGTATAATGTCTATTATATATATATATATATATATATATATATATATATATATATATATATAGGAAATGTCCTATTCGAAAAGAAAGAACAGTCAGCACCTCTGCGATAGAATCATCCCATATGCTTTACATGTGGCAGATACTTCAGAGCTCAGATTGGACTGACGAATCATCTCCAGACCCACAAATTAATTACATGATCAAGGTCATCTTTGCAAGCGATTGCTGAACATTATATATATATATATATATATATATATATATATATATATATTCTCAATCCTGTATTGCCATATTCATCTTTTCATTTTTGTTATATCTCTTTTTTTTTTAAGTCTGTTGTTTTTTTGTTTTTTTTTTATTCTTGTGCCAAAATATTAAATCTATTGGAACTGTTTGTACATTTACATTAGAAGATGTTATTTATCTAAAATTTATAAATAATAATTTAAGTGCTGGAGTTTCATTGCCCCTAACTGGCTTAGTCTATGTTAAGGTAATGTTGTTTTAATGTCTATTCACAAAAGGTATTGGATGTAAATACCATACAAAATGTTCGATATTTTAAGAGACAAAGAATAGAAATGAAATTAAAATCTGTGAAAATTGAATTTCATGAAATAATCCATTAAAATTGGTTAAATTCTTTTCTTAGTAAACAAAATGCATTGTGGTGGAATTAATGAAAGAAATTGTTTATTTTAAGTAAAGTATTTTTTTTTTAATTGGATTTTATTTAACGAAGTAATTCAGGATGATAGTTGCTTATTTTTATAGTAAGATGTAGTTGATTGGATTTCATAATTGGATTGCATTGTAGTTGATTGGATTTCATAATTAAATGTGTTTATAAAAAAAAATGTTTTTAAACATTAGTTATAAAAAGTTTGAATCATCATCATCTTCAGTTTAACGTCTGTTTTACATGCTGGCATGCATTGGATGATATTTAGAAATTGACTTCCAAACTAACCTATTTCTAGCCAGTCTTATCACTTCCTCTCGTGTTTTCCTTGGCCTCCCCTTGTGAATTGAACCTGCTATCTCAACTGCTCTACATCAACTAACCCAAGAACTCCCATCCACTCATTCAACATGGCCATACCATCAAAGCCTCCTGTTCTGCATACATCTCCCTATACTATCTAGATAGGGAGATGTGTGCAGAACAGGAGACTTTTATAGTATGGTCACATTGATAAAAAATTTTTTTAAATATGTAAGTCAGGTAAGAGATCTGGTTGACTCAAAACGGGGTAAACAATAAAATAAAACTAATCAATCCCGAGTGGATTCGAACCAGCAACCTTTTAATTTTGAGGTGAACTTGGTCACCGTTGCACCGTGAAATAATCTCAACTAAGCAAATGCTGTGAATTTTAACGCGTCCGTTACTAAAATCAGAAACAATGAAAGTTAGCATTTGTTAATGCAAACGCACTTATATTTCACACATGACTAAGTTAAAAAAAGGTTAAGTTAAAAAAATCTAAAGAAGGCGACCGGGTTAGTACCACTCAAAAGAAGTATATTATGAAATATGTATTGAATTTCACTAATTTTTAAAAAATTTTTTTAATTTATTTATTTATTTTTTTTAACATATTTCACCCCAAACAAGGTAGGCCACCACTGTAGACGTAAGGGGTTACTGAGAATTAGGGTGTAGGTTTTGGGTGTCATCCCAAGTCGGGAGCAGTGTAGCAAGATGTCTGTTTACATTAGTTTTAAACCTCTGCATGTCGGTACAGTCGGGGGAAAAAGGGAGCAGGGAGGGAGTTCCACAGGCAAGCAGCACGAAGACAGAAGCTATTTGAGTAGAAGGCTCTCCGGCATCTGGGGACCTCCACAGTGAATGGATGGAATTTAGCTGATTGTCGAGTAAGTCTAGTGAATTTACGTCGAGAGGGCACTAGAGCAGCTAGTTCATCAGAGCACAATCCATTGAAGTATTTGTAAAACAAGCACAAGGAAGCAACATTGCGGCGATGGGACAGGGGCTGGAGCTTGGTTGATAGTGTGGGACCTATTAAGTTGGCGACTCTTTTTTGACCTTTTCTAGGAGGGAGAGACTAGTAGATCATGCACCAGCCCAGATGTGACAACAATACTCCATGCATGGGCGGATGGTGGCTTTGTAGAGATACAGGATAATGTCAGGTGTATGAAGTTTTCTAGCACGGTAGAGGGAGCCCACCTTCTTTGCTGCAACCTTGGCAATGTCTTCAATGTATTTGTTCCAATTTATGTTACCTGTGAAGGTTAGGCCAAGGAGTTTGAACGTTGGACTCTCAGGTGGAGTGTTATTTGCCATGTCAATTGGTGGTTGAAGAGGTTTCTTGTAGTTGTTGAAGGAAAGGATCTTTGTCTTTGCGGCATTAAAAGTTACCAACCATTTATGACCCCATTCCACTGGAGGTTATTTTCTAAGGATTCAGCCATTGCCTCGGATATATGCGCGTCTGTTTTGCCCACATGACGAGAGTAAAGCGTGGTGTCATCAGCAAATATACCAATCTCAGACTCAATGTCATCAGGGAGGTTGTTTATGAAAATTAGGAACAATGAAGGTCCAAGGATGGATCCCTGGGTTACACCAGCATTTATGTCATGTTGCTTAGATGTACGGCTATCAAGGACAACCTGGATCCTTCTTTTGGTTAGGAAGGATCTAATTATATTAAGTATTTGTCCAGTAATACTGTATGAACGTTATTTCAGAAGAAGCCCTTTATGCCATACCTTGTCAAAGGTCTTGGATATATCAAGCGCTACTGCCCTAGCTTCACCTGCCTTGTCCAGTGTATGATACATGCGTTCAGATCATCACCGTTTAGATGTCTGCAGTAGATCGTGCTTGTCTAAATCCATACTGACGGTCAGAAGGAAGTTCAACATTAACTAAGTGCCGGACTATCGCTAGATTGATTAAGGATTCAAAGATTTTAGCAAAGATCGGGAGTAGACTGATTGGGTGGTAGTTCTGAGGATCAGTTCTATACCCAGAATTCTTGAAGACTGGTACCACAGAGGCAATTTTCCAGCTATCGGGGAAGCAAGATTCAGCTAGGCATTTGTTGTAGAGTTTGGAGAGGACAGAGGCAAGTTCAGCAGAGCATTTCTTTATTACTATTACAGGTATAAGATCAGCCCCACAAGCTTTAGAGGTGTCAAGGTTTTTTATGATGTCTCTGACCTGGGATAGAGTGATGACCACGTTATCAAGTGTGGCTTCGGTCCGCAATTGGAATTTAGGGATGGGGATGGTTTTCTGAGTTCAAAGTGGAGTTTGAGGCGAAACGCTGGGCAAGTAGTTCAGCCTTATCAGTTGCCGTGCAAACAACATTGTGGTTTGATAGTGGGGGAATCATTGATTGACCATTGTTGACCACACTATTGTAGATTTTCCAGAAATCGCGAGTACCTAATGCGACCTGTAATAAAGCAGATGCCATTTTGTTTTATGAATTCGTTTACCATGTACACATGCAATCTGGTAAACTGTTAAGCGAGAATAACAAATTTAAAGTATTAAATAATTTTTTTTTTTTGTTAAGATTTAAAATAATAAAGATTTAATTTAATATAGATTCCTTTTTAAGGGAGCATATTGGTTGCTTGATTAATTAACTGAAAGTGATTTTTTCATTCTGTAATGCTGATATTCTATTAATCGAGAATAACAAATCTAAGTCTGATGATTGCAACAAAATAATTATTGTTTCATGTTAAGGTTAAACATTGTAATTGTAGTTATAGATAAACAACCTGTTGTTGCTTGGTAGTCTCTATCATGTTTAACTTTTTTATTTTTATGAATTGGGAAATAGTGTAAATTTGTAGACACCGTTTATGAAAGACATGTCATGTGATATGATTCAACATCGAAATTTAACAGTTTTTAGATATTACCTATTTGTTCCCATGTCAGATTGTATCGGAATAAAAATTAAATTTTATTTTAACAGTAATAAATAAAATAATTTCTTATGAGTATTTACTCCTATTAGTAAAATTTGCTGCTGATAGCCAATATGGCTTCCATCTGTAATTTACATTTGCTGCTGAAAAGAAAGATGGTTTCCCTGAGAAAAATATTCCAAGCAGGATAAATTGTATTTGCAAAGAGATTAAATCGAATTAAAATTTATTGTTCTTAACAACATGTACCAATGTTCAACAAAATAAAAGGGCTAGGCAGAATCAAATATTGCTTTGTCAAATGCAATACTATGTAGGTCTAATGTTGAGATTCTGACTGATTTTTTTGTTTATATATATACTAGCAGGACCTTGTGGAAATTCTATGGTTGCTTACCTACCGTCTTCTTACCGTGAAAATATTTATCAGCTCAATATTTTTTCAATGAATAAAGCAAGTATTTTAATGCGTTAATTAATTTATTTTTTGTAGCAATCGAAATATTTTTAAAATAAATAATCTCTGTCTCAATGTAAAAATAATTGTCATCTAAATATCCTTTAAATGAATAAAACGAATGTTATTTTTAACACCATAATTCTATTTTTATTAGATTTTGAAACCTTTCATTTTATTTGGCCATCAGACAATCTTGTTTTTAAAAGGTGATAATGTATGTACAAAAGAAGGTGCATGCGTATTATTATTATTATTATTATTATTAATATTGTTATTATTGTTATTATTATTATTATTATTATTATTATTATTATAGTAATAAAAAGCAGAAAATTCTGAAACATCAGGAAGTGGAAACTCTTATAAATAAAAGCTCTGTTCAAATAGAATATGTTGGAATCGTCCTGACTGAATCGGTTATCATGTCTTGCTGAACAGCTTACCAAGTGGCACACATGTCTGCCTAGTCTTTAGTGATATGTAAACTAAGGGAAGTGTGGCAGGTCAATGTGGCCACAGCTGACCTGGACTTTTTGAGTGTGGGTGTTCAGCACACACATCTACTCACCCACCACACTTCTTAGTCATGTGTATATATATATATATATATATATATGTGTGTGTGTGTGTGTATGTATATAGCACTAGATAAAGTGAAAGAATAAAATAAGGTGCAAATCAAATTTTATTACAATTCAAAGTTCAAGCAAAGTACTTTGCTTGAACTTTGAATTGTAATAAAATTTGATTCGCACCTTATTTTATTCTTTCACTTTATCTAGTGCTATTAATGCTCTATCCAGTATATTGAGCTTCATTTTTATCCGGATGTTCACTAATTAAAGATATTAGTTGCCTCTTATATCTTTTGTTGTATTAACCTTATATATGTATATATACATACATATATATATATATATATATATGTATGTATATATATATATGTATATATATATATATATGATTACATAAGTCAAATGCACAGACTTAGGTAGTATACAAATGAAGAAGCATTCACCCCACCGTAAAGATATAAGGGCAGTTAAGTCAAATTTAGCACATTATATACTCAGAAATAGTGCAGGTATTAAATCAGCTGCATGTTTGAGCCGTTTATATATATATGAATATGAGTTAAAGAGGTCTTAAGAAGAAATTGAAATTCAGCGAAACTTCCTTCACTGGTGCCTAATGACTATGGACCAAATCTAATGCAAATCTGAAATATTTGAATTTTCTAATCGGCGGTTGCTTCTATATGATGCCCTTAAAAAGTCTTTCAAATACTTCAAAGAAACTGAAATTTGGCGAATATTTATTAATTGGTGTCTATCACCTATTGTTAAAATTTCACAAAAATCGGTGTTATCTGGATTTTGCACAAAGGGCTTCTACCCCCATTTGCATAAAACTAAATCAAACTAAATATAGCCTTTATTTGAACCCCTTACACCTAGCAGCTTTGTTCCCAAATTAATAATGATCGGTTAACATACCTAACTTTATAAAATTAGATATACACATACACACACATAAAAACATCTGATCAGATATCGTTTGTCTATGAGTAAGTGTGATTTGTAAAATTTAAAAAATAAAAATAGCTTAATCTATTTAAGGCAATTAAAAACAAAAAAGTGATAAATTTAAGTTTCAAAATCCTATTTAAAGAAAATAATAATTTGATAAATTAAAAAGCCACCATACATCTCTGGCTCTTAGTTTTTTTCTCTGTATTAGTAAAGCCATCAGAAAAAATATTGTACGTGTGTTTCTCGTTTATATGTAGCTTTAATAAATGTTTTATTGAATTATTATTTATTTTTTTTTTTTTTTACTAATAATGGAATATTTATTGAAATCAAAAATAAAATAAGTGAAAACTAACAAATTAAAAAAAAAATCCTATTTAAAAAGAAAACATTGTAATCGTGAATATATATTTTAATTATTTTTCCTTAAACTCTTCAATCGGCAATGCCTCCACTTTAGCAACTAGCGGTAAATACAGCTAGCTACTTATAAATTTAACAGTTAAAAATAAAAAAATCCAAAATATTTATGGGATTTAAATTTCAATATTACGTAATATGTTCGATCGACTTATTGTAAATTTGATTAAAAAGATATAGCATATATTCCTTCATTTAATTATATTTCCAAAAATGTAAATATTTTCTCACAAGAAAATAAGGGAAAAGACGAAAGGATGGTAGGTATATGAGCTAGTATATAAATTTAGTTACGCTATTTTGCCACTGTGACCTGTCATATGTCATGGTGTCCGCGAGTGAACTCTATTCTGAGGATGTGCCATTTCAGTTTGGCTGTTCCATTGCTACATGCTTTGATTATAATACATGTCAGCTCGTGTGCAATTTAACGCTTAGATATGTCAAGCGATTATATAAACTAACGGGGGTCCACAGAAGCTTTAAGGTGGTCTCAAAAAAAAAATAATTGTACTTTGAAGGTTCCATGGAAATCTGTTGAATATAAATGATATGTGTAACAATTATTTTGTAAATCCATATAATAATATATTAAAACTTCATGTTTATACATACATTAGCACCTTTCACACACATTTAAATAAACAATAGGATCGTCCGATCAGCAAACTTGGTGATTAATCTGATGTCACTAAGCTAAAAAAATTCTGATTTTTACCCATTTTAAAATGAATTGTTTCAAAATCAAATTATGTTGTACTGCCCACTAAAACAGTACAGTTTTAATTAAATGCATTTCAAAAAGTAACATTCGTTTTATTATTTGAATATTATTTAGCTGACAGTTATTTTTACCATAAGTAAACAGAATATTTATTGTTCTTAAAATAATTAAATTGCTACAATTTAAAATAAATAAATATAGAAGGAAGATATTCGTTTTATTTATTTAAATAATATTTATTTGATAATAACAATTATTTTCATGAAAGAAGAAAGATAAAACTTTCCTTAATAGTATTAATCCTGAAAGATATTTATTATTTCAGAAGAAATATTATTATTAAGAGTAAATTATACAGATTGATGTAAAAAGTACTGGGGAATTTCCTAGGGGGCCCCCACTAGTAAATAATAATCGTATAAAAAGAATATGTAATAGAGATGCACACTGCATTCTTTGGTTAGTATGTATTAAAGAACCAGGCTGACGGATGGACGATCACTCAATCCTCGTTATTTCTGAGCTCATGTAGGCAAATATTTCTTATTGGTTTTCATTATTTGGATGTCATTGATAACATTTTAATCCATTGTAAATGTATTTTTGTGTTCATCAACGCATTGTGCATATGTCTATAAGAATTTATTAGTAATATTTAGTTAAAAAATATATATATATATATATATATATATATATATATATATATATATATATATATATATATATATATATATAAGCATATATGGGGTCCACAGATGATAGCTCTCAGGAGTAGTCCACATGTAAAATAAGGTTGGAGAAAGTTTAAGTGGTTATGTTTATAGATTACTTTTGGGGTAACTGTAAGATAACATTGTTTTCCTGTTGGGTACATATGGTCCACAAAATAATATCTATTTATATGAAGGGTTGATTGATGCCAAATGTTTAACTAAACTTTAATATCACTATCCCAGGACAATATTTCCATTTGGCATCCTTCACTCTATAATAATGTGTATTTATATATATATATATATATATTAGTAGTATGTTTTAAAAAGGCTGAGGGCAATGCAAAGTGCCGGGTAGGTTGTAAGCTGGAAAGAACAAAAATAATAAATCGAAATGGGACTTACTATTTATTTTTTATTTATTTATTTTTTTTCTTAAAATCTTACATAACAGCAAGTGTGGTGTTGACTGTTTGTGTGTTGTCCGGATGATTATTAAAAATCATTTATTTAATATTTCGGGAAAAAAAAGAAACTTCCCTTTGTTAAAAATAATAATAATAATATATATATATATATATATGTATATATATATGTACTTCCCTCCTATCAAGTGAGTAAAAATGTACCGGACAAAACGATGTAAAATTTTTATGGGAAGAGAGAAAGCAAATAACAAGTTAGACCCCCACCCCATGCTGTCTGAAATGAATTCAGAAAGAAATTTCCATAATGAGATGTTTTCTTTCTTTTTTCTTTTCTTTTTATACCGATTGATACGTTTTTTCTTTTTTCCTTATTGAAACTTTCCAGTTTGAGACGTTTTTTTTTCTTATTTCTTTTTTTTTTTTTTTTAACTTTACTGATTCAGAAGTTATCTTATATGAATATTAGTGCGAACACTAGCAGAGCATGATTCATTTGTTTTTTTTTGTATTTTTGATGGAGAGTATAAACTTGCATAGAATAATAAATACCTTAAACGGAAAATTCTATTCCAAACACAAGAATGACAGACTAACGAAAATTCTATTTCAAACTGATGTGCAATGGACCAAGCGACCAATGGGCAGACAAGGCCTTTTATAGATATGCATGAACGCAGCTAAGAAAAACAATGAAAATGTGGTGGAGGGACAGACTGATAAAAATCTATTTCATCTTAAGCTTGACAGACCGATGAATGGACGAATCGGCCAAATACTATTGAAAACGTAAGCATGACAGACCGAATGTAGGACGGACAGAGCCTCTTAGAGATGCATGGTCGCATCTAAAAAACTACTTTCACTTCCTCCTCCTTCTCTTTACTGATTTAATTCAATCTGTGCACCCAGCAATAAAAATACTATTTCAAACTAACGTGTGACGACGACGATGGACACATCTAAAACTGATCTAAGATTAAATGAATTCTAATTGAAATGAGTCATAACATGGTATTATTGTTAGCTCTACCTTCAAATACTTCAATATGTCAGCATGTGTGACTGCTACCACCACCACCATCTCGACGATACAATAGCTACGATATGTTACAGGTACGATTTGTAATAGAATCTTAAATGGAACCAGGTTAAATTTGAGGTTTTATTCATTCCGTGCGCTAGATTAACATGAAAACACATTTTGCTCTGCGGATTTATTGAATGTGCGACTTATGACCAATGCATCGTCGTCGTCGTCGTCATATGAAGTGTCCATTTCGTTCCTTTTATTAGTCATTAATCTGATGTGATAAGCTTAGATTGTCTTATAGATTCACTTTCTGCAAAGTGTCTTTAAAATTTGTATGTTTTGCCTTGTTGCTTGGAAGATTGTGTGTTTTTTTTTTGTTGTTTTTGTTTTTTGCTGTGGAGAAATTCGTTTTTGTTTTCTTTTTTTATATCACATGATAAGTCATGGATTAGTTTATGAATCAGGATTTCTTTTTCATTCGGTCAATACTTCTACATATGGTCTTTACTTTCATTTACTGTGTGTGTGTGTATATATATATATATATATGTGTGTGTCTGTATATGTATGTATAATTGTGTGCACATAATTGTGTGTGGGTGTCTGTATATGTATGTATAATTGTGTGCACATAATTGTGCATGTGTGCATATAATTGTGCATATGTATATATATATATATATATATATGTATGTATATATGTGTCTTGTGAATATGTATGTATAATTGTGTGCATATAATTGTGCATATGTATAAATCTATGTATGTATACCTATGTGTATATAATTATGCATATATATGTTTGTACATAATTATGCGTATGTATAAGTGTATATATATGTGTATGTGTATATAATTGTGCGTATGTATAAGTGTGTGTATATAATTGTGCGTATGTATAAGTGTGTGTATATAATTGTGCATATGTATAAGTGTGTATATAATTGTGCGTATGTATGTGTGTGTGTATATAATTGTATGTATGTGTGTGTATATAATTGTGCGTATGTATAATTGTATGTATATATATGTGTGTGTGTGTGTACATAATTGTGTGTATGTGTAAATGCATATGTATATATGTATATATGTGTATATATAATTGTCTTTCTATATATATATATATGGGTGCATATATATATATATATATATATATATATAGTGTGTGTGTGTATTAATAGGTGATAGGTCTTATGTAGGCAAAAAATGTCCAGTCACCATGCGCTGTTGACTTTCTCTCCAAACTTATGTGTGTGTGATATTTTTTGTCTTTCATGTCCTTGGTATGACATGAAACTGCATCTGCTTGCATACACGTGCATTCGCATCATGCATAACGTGTTAAAGATATTAACAACTTGAAGTCATATAAAGGATTTCTACCGCAACCACTGGATTCAACTTTGAATAACACGAGAAGAGTTTGATATGCCGTAAAATAAAACAGCCTTTTCGCTTTCATCAATACATCAACAACTTATGATTAGTAGTAGTAGTAGTAGTAGTAACCCCTTCTGTTAATGGCCTATGAGGGGATCTCCAATGACTCACAAAATGGGTTAACTATCATGATAATTATATTTTAAGGGTTTTATAGAATATCTCCCCTTCTCTTTGTTTGTCTTACACACACACACACACACACACACACACACAATTCCATGTGTAATTTCATTTCTAGCAACTGTCTTTTCTTTTTCTTTTTCCTCCTCTCCATAAAATCCCATGTTTGTTTAATGAAAGCAAGAATAAATATTGAAATCAATTTTGGTAATTTGCAGCAGATTGCTTTATCAACTGAGCAATCTTCTCCAAATTTATCCGAGCATTTTCCCAAGCAATCGCGTCTATTCACGTTTCTTTTTCACGTGTATGCGTGTTTTTTTTCTTCTTCCTACTAACGTTAGATGCAATCATGTGCGTGATCTTTCGATTATTTGTTAGTTGTTGTATTTATTATTATTTTTATTTATTATTCCCCCCCCCTCCATGCATCAATGTGTATTTGCTTAATGAAACATCAACTGGCAGCACATTGTTATCATTGCATCATGCCACTAAATGGAAGTGAGCAGAGAAAAAGAGTTGCTCAGAAAAGGTCGCCTTATGGCAATCGAAGATAAGCATTTATTATTTGTGCATTTATTTTAGTGCCTTAATTTAATCTTCAAGATTTTTATTAAATCATTTTTTCGAATAAAATATACTTTTTTTTTTTTTTTTTTAAATTTTTAATTAAAAATTTTTTATTTTATTTTTAAATTTAAAAATCTATATAAAGTTTGGTATGCGTATATGCTTATATACTTGTATGTATAGGATTCACTCCTAAATTAATCAGCCGATCATCATGAATGTTGGAACACGGTTGCTAGGCGGAAGGATGATGAATGTGGGGCATATTTAGTTTAATTTAGTTTTATGCAAAGGTGGCTTCACGAATCTTTGTGAAGTGTTAACAATACTATTAGACATCAATTAATAAATATTCTCCAAATGTCATTTACTTTGGAGAATTTTAAAGGATTTTTAGGGGGCATAATATGGGCACAACCTTTCATTTGAAAATTCAAATATTTCAGATTTGCATTGAATTTGATCCACACCAATTAAGCAAGGTTCCCTGAATTTCAATTTCTTCTTAAGACTCCTTATGCTTAAATTTTAGACATTTTCTAGAATCAAAATCCATTAAATAATTTTGATCCAAATTAGAATATGGATTCTAGACATAAGGTTTATATCTTTTATTTCAATCGTTGTAAGGGGATATAAAAGTGGTGCAAAACTCTTCTGTTCAGGGTATTAATTTTACCGATCCCGTGACGGATATTCTTCTCTGTATTTATAAATACTGATGGGTACAAAGTTTAACAGCAGCAAAGAAAAAAGGCTCCATTTCAGTAAATTGTCTCCGAAGATCTTCTTTCAACTAACAATCATCAGAGGAGTGTCTTTAGAATTTAAGTGAAATTAAACATCACAGCAACATTGTATGTTCAACAAGCTGTATCTATCCTCCAGAGTCTTTTTATTTATTTTGATTTTTTGTTTTGCTTCTTTTTTTTTAATCGCATAAATACTTTTAAGGGTTTTACTTTTTTTTTAACTCTTAGATTTATAAATAATGAGATGCTAAGAGTTACAGCTACCAAATCAGCAACCAAACTGATGGAGAGATCGGGTGCTGATTACATGACGAATGCAAGGAGGGGGGAAACTAACAACATACTTATTCTCCGAAATGTGAGAAGGGGGAAGAGGGTGAATACTAATTATTATGTAGCAGTGAACTTTTTACCTGACCTCATTTCACTACGTTAAATTATTTTTTGTAAATATGATTTTTTTAAAACTTTGTTTTAGTACTTTACGTTATTGCATTTTTTTTTTTATTACAATAAATAATTAATAGTAAACTTTTTTTAAACGGATTTTTCTCTGCAACCATCCATTGAATTTCTCTGAAATTTTGCATGAAGTTGTAACTTTGGTCAGGTAAGAAGGTGACATTCTCCGATTTTTGAAAAACAATCTGGTTAGCCCCCCAGGGGGTCAAAAGGCCCCGAAATGGCAAAAAATGACATTTTTTGCCCCATAACTTTTCATCCATCCATTCAATTTCTCTGAAACTTGGCCAAAATATGGAGGAAATTGTTCCTAATAGAAAATAAGTATCGCTGACCTTGGAAAAAATCTGGTTCGCGCCCCCAAGGGATCAAAAACCCCCAAAATGGCAAAAAATGACCCTTTTCTCACATAACGTTTGATCCATCCATTCAATTTTTCTGAAACTTGGCCAAAATGTAGAGGCAATTGTTCTGGATATAAAATGAGCATCCTTGACCTCATAAAAATTCTGGTTTGCGCCCCCAGGGAGTCAAAGGGGGGGGTCAAAAATGCCCCAAATTGCTCAAATTTATTGCATTTTGTCGTCCCATTTACTAAAACAATACAATTTTAAATTAAATGCATTTCAAAAAGTGATATTCGTTTTATTTATTTAAAGAATATTTAGCTGACAATTATTTTTACAGTAAAACGACAGAATATTTATTGTTTTAAAAAAAAAAATTTAATTGCTCCAAATTTAAATAAATAAATATGAGATATACTCGATTTATTTAAAGAATACTTAGCTGGCAATGACAATTATTTTTATCGAAGAAGAAAGTCATTTTTTTAAAAAAATAGTATTGACTCTGATTATTATTTCAAAAAAGAAATATTATTTTTAACAGTAAATTATACAGATTGATGAAGAAAGCAACGTGGAATTTCCACGGGGTCCCGCTAGTCCCTTCTAATTATTAATATGATTAAGTATTTATTTTTTATTGCTACTATTGTCTTCTGTTGTTCAATTTGTATAATTGCCTTTGATTTGCCGTGTAGATTTCTTAGCGCTGACACTGGCCAAGGTTTTGTGAATATGTCTGCCTTTCACCAAATAACTCTCCATTTGATGAGGATAAACATATTAATCATAATAATTTTCTGTAATAACAGAATAGCAGCCAGAGCCATTAGATTTATTACTATTGATAGTACTACTACTATTACTACTGCAATCTTCAGTATTATTACTATAACAACCATGACCACTATTATCATAACTCCACTTTTAGTGTTGCTACTATACGGCTACTGCAACTATTACAACCACTGCTATTTTTTTTTTCTTCTTTTACATTTTTTTTTTGTTGCTTTTATTATTTATACAACAATTCTCAGTGTGTCCCAGACTGTAGATTTATCAGAAATGTTATCCAATTCCGAAGCTCAAATTGATTATTGGGAGGTTAGGCTTATCGATGCAGTCCGAACTACTGCTGCTACAGCGGCGGCAATATGCTCGTCTCATAAGTAGCAGCGGGGTTTTATCTGAGAAAGCTGCTGCTTGTGAGTTACCATTCATCTCTGCAACTGCTTGCCTCCCCCTCTCCCTCCCTTCCCATTCTGTCTCTTCCTCCTTCTCCCCCCCCCCCCACCCTTGCCGCCATCACCATCACCGCCGCACCCACTGTTGCAGACTCTTGCTGCTCGTTCAGTCATCCCATGTTGCTAAGTTCAAACTGTGCGCATCCGTCTTTTTATTTGCCAGCCTCCTTCCCCATCCTGAACCAGAAAAAGATTACTGGGATGCACGGGCATCTTCTCGGAGCAGATGGAAAGGAATTGGATCGCATTTGGATTCATGAAGGTGTTTGATTGTTCATGCTATTAAAATTTATCTCTTCATATCGATTTACCCTCAACCCCGATCACTTTTCTTGATTAGAATTTTACCCATATTGCAGGCTTCTTAGCTTACATATTTTCCTATGTGCACACGCACACACACACACACACACACACACACACACACACACACACACGTGTGTACTAGCTGGCTTGCTATCGCTTTGCAAAGTTTGCTACATGAACTACTTTAAACATTAATTTAAAATAATAAACATTTCATTCATAACGTTGTTGTAAACACCAAGTAGGAGAGTAGAAAGTAAACCTTGGGTATACTTTCGGCAGCCTCGTAACTCTTGTTTCCCTTATTTTGTCCTTTAGTCCTTACATTCCATGAGCGATGTTTCTGACAAAGGGGGAAGAATTTCTGTTTTCTCGGTCAGAATCTATCCATCTAACACTTATCGTTGGCTAGTTTTGGACCTTGAAGTACCATTTTTTTTTTTTTTCAGCTCCTTACATCAAGTGGCTTCATGCCTTGTCTGGAGTGATTTCCATAAAACAAAAAACAAAAACAGAATCTTATTTATTCATAGAGATAAACATTAACATTTATTCCTATAAATAAAATTAGCATTTTGGTAATTTTGATACAAATTTATCTTTTAAATGTGTCCATAAAGAAAGAAAAAGAAAGAAGAAATCAATTTGCTTTTTCACTTGCAATTTAGAAATAAATCGCAACTTATTGAAGATCAAGGAATATTTGAATACAAATGCTAAATATTTGTTCAGGAAATAAAACAATATTGCTAAACAGAACTATCTGTTCTTTTGAACATAGGTTCTTGGGTTCGACATAAAGATTCCCCATCAGGAATTTCAAATTAAACCCTTTATTTAATACACGGGGATAGATTGTTCGCATTACAAAAGTGTTAATTTATATTATTCTTAGTAAGGATTGAACTATCAACCAATATGCTTAATTATTACGCTAAGGGTTCGTATGAACCAAATAAGAAGAAGAATACTAGTCTAATAATGCAAGGCAGGATTATATTTGATCAACTCACACTAAAGTAGCTCTGTAGAGTGCTCAACATTTATATATATATATATATATATATATATATACAGGGTGGGCAAAAATAAGGGTCCTATTTTTAAAAATTCATAACTTTTTTATTTATTGATTTAAAAAAATTTTTTTTTTTAGAATAAGTAAAGGACCCCTTCCGAAGCAAGCATGAGCCGTATTAGCCCTAAGGAACGTACCCTCATTTAGAAAACATTATTTTTGCTTAAAAAACTCAAAACAGTGTAAAAAACAATACTTTAGTTTTTGTAAGTTTTAAGAAGTGTTTTTCGGCTAAAATTTGTTTTGTTTATTTCAAAAAATCTCGGAAGGGTCAGTCTACACACACATAAAGTTTGGTGAGTTTAACTTTTATTTTGTGGAAGTTATTCAAATTCAAGTTATTCAAATTTAAAGATAGGACCCTTATTTTGGCCCACCCTGTATATATGAGAATGGTAGTTTGCTTGAAGCATTGCTGAGAATAGTAGTAGTATGTTTAAGAAGGTTGAGGGCAATGCAGAGTGCCGGGTAGGTTGTAAGCTGGAAGGAACAAAAATAATAAATCGAAGTGGGACTTACTATTTATTTTTTCTTAAAATCTTACATAACAGCAAGTGTGGTGTTGGCTGTTTGTGTGTTGTCCGGATGATTATTAAAAATCATTTATTTAATATTTTGGGAAAATCTTCCCTTTGTCAAAAACAATAAACACCAAAGGAAAAATCCGTCTGTGTAGAGAATTCACCAAATCTCTACACAGTCCCACTTCGATCTATTATTTTTCTTCCTTCCAGCTTACAACCTACCCGGCACTCTGCATTGCCCTCAGCCTTCTTAAACATACTACTAATATATATATATATATATATATATATATGAAGAAGAATGGAAAGGAATTAGAGAAGCAAAAGTCAAATCATAAAGCTATGATTTGACTTTTGCTTCTCTAATTCCTTTCCATTCTTCTTCATTCTACCTGCTCTATCCTGGATATTGAGCTATATACTCTTCACAATAGGTTTCACTTTTCCTAAAAGTTCGCTTTTAGTACACCACTTTATATATATATATATATATGTATAGTCATCCACATACAGACTGTTTTGCTGTTTCACAGCTCATCAGTGTGGCTAGACCAGTTAGTGCCTCAGGCTGGGATTGAAACTCGACCGTCGAGCTGACGGTCGGCGCTTCTAACCCCTACGCTATCATGCGACACTGACTGAATATAAGATATATTTCAATGTAAACATTGCAATTGCCGTGGCTCGAAATTAGTTTTACCTAATGAGCTATGCTTTAAAGCTAATGGCAGTTGACGATATCCTTACAAATTAAGCTCTACCCTGGGAGGGAGCTTTATATAGTCATCCACATACAGACTGTTTCGCTGTTTCACAGCTCATCAGTGCGGCTATATATATATATATATATATATATATATAATCCTGGTAAGTTTTTTGTTCATATGAGTTAATACAGTGAATACTTAGTGTGTTTATCTAATAGTGCTCAATAACAAGTAGAGCTATATATTTAGCATAATTGTTTTTATTTATACAAACATTTTGGCTGCATATGTGCAAACATGTTTTAGCTATAACCTTAATTTGGCTTAGCCTCATCAGGCCAAGTTGTTAGGATGAAAATCATCTTAACAACTTGGCCTAAACCTCGAAGTCCCCTGTTCTGCACACATTTCCCTATATTGTCCAGATTTACTATTCCTCTTAGCACATCAGATCAAAGTTTGTGTTTAATGCTCACATTACACATCCATCATATCATTTCTCTCCATGCAACGCATATCCTCAACCCTCACTGGCAAGGTTACACTTTCATACATCATCACACTGCATACATATATCTGTATTGTTTAAATCTCTGATAAATCTTGTTTAACTGTAAAAATCAGATTCTGTTTGTATAGTTCTTTCAAAGATCGGACATTTTTAAGATGTGAATAAACGATTTTTTTGGAATCGTTGGAATTGCTAATAATTTATCAGGTTACTTAGGTATAATTGACAACGTTTGACCCCATGTTCACCTGTCACCATATACAAAGGTAAATAACTCGGCCAATTAGTTAATATAAAAGTTAAAAAAATTGTTAGACTAGGCTGTTGTTCAGGAGAGATGGAGAAAAATGCTATCATTTGAGCCATCCATAACTATAAATGTCTGATTTTTATAAATGCTTCTAGGTATGATAATTATTATTATTATTAGATGGGGCTAGTTTTGAAGAGAAATGAAGAGGCAAATCCGTAACAATAAGTGTTATTTTCATATGTTAGAATTTGTTAAAGCCCCCCTCACTGATTGGCTGTTGCCATGTCCCTTAAGGGCCTCACGGATTGGCTGTCAGGCATTGCAACTCCTTTTTAGTATAGGTGTCACGTGAGCCAGCCCTTAAAAACCCTTGTATACGGCTTCCCACCCTCTTTTTCCACGACTCTGCTCGAGTCAACAACACATCGGCTGGTCTTCTCAGTGGTACAGCCCTCGACGGCATCACAGAGAATGACCTCCCGCCGATACCCGAACTCTATGCAGGCTCTTTTTCAATGACTCCACTCCAGTCAACAACACATCGGGCGGCCTTCTCAGTGATACAGCCCACGACGGCATCACAGAGAAAGACCCCCCGCCGTTACCAAACTCTAAAACAGATAAGTTCTAGCGAACCACGTTTTCGCAACCAACCAAACTCCAAACCTCTCTTCAAACCCCAAACCTCAAACCATCCTCTCTTCCATCCTCTCTATGATTTACCAATGCCTAATGAACTGTTTGAAACTGTAAATACTCGCTCCAACTTTCTCTTTCTTACTAAATGATATGAAATTACACCCTTGTGTTTTGTGTTCCTTCTTCAGACTTCCGTCCTATATCTATCTTTGATGAATTTATCTGCACATGGTTACCCCATTCTCACGTGGGAGAATTGAACTTTATTTCAGGATTATTTTAATCCCAACACATAATTTCATTTATTCTAAGAATACCTTCGATTTTCTTCAGAAAGTCTTTCTCCCGCTTTTTTTTTCAGCAAAAACACTTCATTGTTTTGTGTGGAAACTAGTGTTGGGATAAATCGATCGGAACCAGGAATCGGAAAAATCAAAACTTTTTGGGGTATTGGAAAAATTTTAGTCTGATTTCTGATTCCAAAAAAGATTCTTTATAAAAATGAATTTTTTTTATTCATCATTACACCTTAAAATTATCTACCAATATGTTTATGCATGTATATACAAGGTCTACAATAAGTAATTATATATTTTCCTATGTTTGTAATTTTGTTGATACTTAAACATTTCTTTTATTTCATGTGTTATTAGAAAGTGAAAATCGTATAGTTTTATAGCATCATTGAACTTAAGGAACAAATCCGAGCCGCCATTGCTCAAGTCCTGTTGGAGCTGTACGCCAAAGTATGCCACTCAGTCTCTGAAAGATTAGTGAAGTTCGTTGAGATCCATGGAGAGCACACAGGGGTGTTAATAAATGTTTTAACAAACATCATGTTTCATATTGCAAAAAAACATTTTGTTAGTTTCTGTATTGCAGTTGTAAATTTCTTCCATGTAACATTTATTTTGAAATAAAATTTATGTTGTCATAAAAATTATGTTGAAATAAAATGATATAGTTACTTATGACGGGCTCTGTATAATCTTAAATGCATATAGCCTATCCTGGGTATGACAAAAAATAGCATCCAGTGGTGAGGCCACAATTAGCGAGCTTTGGAGTGTGAAGCCCCCCCCCCCCCAGTTACTACTACTCCTAGGTCCACTCTGACCCAAAGTGGTAGTACTTGTCAGTGCTCCATCTATGGGTTAAGTAGAAACTATCGTTTACGGGATTTATTGTTTTCTTTTACAAAATATGCACCTATAAAACAAATTAATCTACAAACCGTTTATATTCAAAATATAGACACTACGTATTTCAATGTTAACTTCTATGTTTTTCTTCACATCAGCTATCTTGAAAAAGTCTTTGAACAATAAAGACGAAACGTTGATGAACATATAAACAATTTTGGGGTTTCCTTTTTTCATTTTTCATATAAAGTTCCTGTATAAAATGATCCACCAATGGTTTGCATGCTATAAAATCCAACAACCCACCAAAATATATTGATTTACTTTAAAGTAAACTAACTGCACACCTAGTGTTGTCTTAGAATGAATGAGTACTTCTGCTCCCATCCCTGAACCTCATATTACCATTTGTTTTCTTATTTTGAAATTTTTATAATTATCACTTTTCAAGTTATAAAATAAAGTAAAACTTGACTTTGCTACTGTTTATGGATATCTGAAACAAACCACGAGCAAACACAAACCCCACAATATTATTGTAAAAACTTAATCTTGGTATAGGCCTTTCATTTTGATTACATCCCCAGACAATGCTTATCCTTGTCCTCCCAGGCTCTATTTTCACCAAATGCTTTTTTTTTTTTTTTTTTTTTTCTGTTGGCCTTTTTAAAAATTCCTTTCGGAAAATGTTTTATGAAGTGATCTTCATATTTTTTTAATCTTTTTTTTTTGTAGGGATCTTGCCGCCCGAAACTGTCTGGTTGGTGAAAACCATCTTGTGAAGGTAGCCGATTTTGGGCTTGCTCGTCTCATGAAGGATGACACCTACACAGCTCATGCTGGGGCCAAATTCCCTATTAAGTGGACTGCTCCCGAAGGTCTAGCCTACAATAAATTCTCTACTAAATCGGATGTTTGGGGTAAGTACTTCAGCAGTGTGATTTCTATATATAGTGTTGTATTTTATGTACCTCCTTGCCATGTATAGTAGTCGTATAAATATATACTTATGGCAACAAGTTACTTACACACAGAAATATTTGTGTTTCATTCCCAAAGGAAATCATGGTTTCTGAAGATCACAAAGAACGTAAAGCAATGGCCATGGCTTACTAAAAAGAAATAATTTTTTTAAGTACTATAAAGCTATGCCTGAGAAGATACAGAGAACTGTATATACGTGCAGATCAAAAACCCTAAGCTGGACAAAGTAGCCGATGCTCACAGGCATCAGTGTACATACGTGTGTGTGTGTAATATATATATATATATATATACACATATAATAAAATACATACATGTAGGGTGTTTGAGACAAATTTAAAACTTTGGGGAAAAGAAAGAGAAAACAAATCTTTGCCAATAATTGATGTATTCTATAAATTCAAAGTGCATCTCTTTAAAGATGCTTTTCCAAATACAGATCGCACGAAAAAAGCCACTCTGAGTCTCCACCACAGTCTCCAGGCAGAACCTGGACCACACGCCCATTATGGTATCCTTCGAGAAACGCATGAACACCAGTTCGACCCTCGCAATCCGCTCGTCTTTGGTGTTGCAAGTGTGATGGTTGGTGTCTTTCTCAGCTGTGCTTCTACATATAATAGTACATGGGGTTGCAGTTAGGAGGTCAGATGGTTGGGAGGTCAGATGGTTTGGACTGCTGAAGTCATGGAAGTTCACAGACAGCAACTTCTGGGTTTTCCTGAAAGTGTGACACTGAGCTGAATCCTACTGGCCTTCCGCAGCCATTCTGTTCACTCATTGCTTGACAACAATGGACAGCAACTCAATATAGCCATGTGAATTGAGTCTGAGTTCTTTTTCGAAGATGTGGGATGGCATGATGTGACCATTGCTGGAAACACACAGAAAGTCAATCACAGTTTGAGAAAACTTGGTTTTCATGATGTGCGGGACTTCATATGGACTGTAGGCTAACCATCTGTTTTTCTGTGTGTTGTGCAACTGATTCTGGCGGAAGTTCTTCTGAGAAGAACCAGAGTATATTCTCGGCTCAACTGGGTGCTTTACCTTGTTGAGGAGTTTCTTGATTTTCGTAAGGCAGTTCTTTTGTACTTTGCGATTATTGTATGATGAGTATTGATTTACTCCTCTCCAGGAGTTAGGCACAAGGCCAGTTTTTATCTTACTCCCACAAGTAAGATGTGACCCAAAGTCGGGTCGGGAAAGTGGGGTTTAAAAATTGCCTGGGCAGCCCCGTCGGCATTCCCCGGTAGGGGCGCCTCAGACAGTAAGCAATAAACTTACTCCTCCCCAAAGAGGGGAGGCGAAGCCTGGAAGAGTGGACCTTCTAGAACTGCACAGGACAGACCCATAGACAGGCGTAAATCAAGACCCAAAGGCCAAGACAATACCAGTCTATGGGGTGCAGTATCCATCGGAACAGATACTACACTTTGATCTTAGCCAAAAGGCCAAGGTCTATGATGAGTAGCGAAGATCCTCGTTCTGTGTTTTCTTCATAATCACCACTCTCTCACATTGCGTTGCCTGGATCTTGCCGCACCTTTTTCATTTTCTCAACAAATATTATTGTACTGACACAGTCAGAATGCCTTCTATGATCCTTCCTGCTAGCCACTGCTTCCATATCTCCATTACTATTCTTCAGCTCACATCTCACAAGTTATCCAAGGTATTCAGGTAACACTGAGCTGCATCTAATATGTTCAAATTTTTTAATCTTGCGTGAATCATCATGATGCAGCTAACTATCTTTCAATATTCTGGTGCTTTTCACTTGTACATAGTCTCCAGCTTTTAAACCCACCCATAGTGCACAAAAACAGGTGTCCATTGCAACTTTACCGCTATTGAATACTTCAAATGGTTCTGAAATGAAAGAATATAAAATTTAAAAAAATAATAGAATAATCAAGCACTCTATTAGATTTCTTTCCACCCTACAGAACCAACAGATTATATATATATATATACATATTCTCTTTTTTGTTTCATTTTACTTCAGTTGAAGTTCTCAGAAATCAAGGGGCCTCTACCTGGGGCTAACACTTGATCCCTATATGAGATACATAGATATTCGAATATTCTATTAAATTTCTCTTTTATCTCTCAAACGTTGAGTTAGTAAAGAAGTTAAGAACATTAATTTTAATTTTCCTCTCCCCAATTGACCAGTTGATTGTTATAGTATATCTTTCTCTCGGTCTTACTGGATTCCAGGACGAGAATTCATCTGGTCTGGTGGAGTATCTAGCTAAGTGTTGTGACTTGAAGTAACGTTACTTAGAGAAGGTGCCCTATTCCTCGTATGAGCTAATGCCAAGGAGATCTTATTTGGGCTTCGAATACTATGGTGTTTTGAATATTTGGTCAGGGTTTACTTGTAGGAGTAAGTATCCTCATGTCAGGTCGTCCTGACAAACCCTTGTACAGAGAGACCGAAGACACTTGAGGATTGTGTCTAGTAGGTAATTCAAACTCCCCTATATATATATATATATGTGTGTGTGTATGCAATTTAGTATTATAGGAGAAATAACCAAAGTGCTCAATTACTTGTGTAAGAGTATATATATTTTTATTTCAATGGACACGATACATGAGTATAGATTTTCTATCGATACCTTCAGTCTCATGGAAACACTGGAAACTCATCCCGCAGGGCTAAAGATACCAAATGTACCCGATTCTTTAGTCGGTGTTGTAATAGTGTAATCTTGGGTCTCACACACACATATATATGCGGCCGTGGAGCTTTTTGAATGGCATGCCTAATTTCAGAATAAAAATATCGTATTTTTGTTTCTTTTTTTCTTAAATTTTTGTTGATTTTTTTTGTTTTTTCCATATAGTTAAATGAATAAATTAGAAACCAATCTTACGCCATTTTGTAAATTTTTCTTACATATTTTTAGATTAACATTTTCTTTCAATTTAAAAGTATGAAATTGTTCAATTATGATCGTAATTTCAAGAATTAAAGGAATACATTCTCCGAACTGAGTAGAGATTTCTTTTTGTAAAGAAGAAAGAAGAAAGAAAAAAATATAACATCATACCATATCAGCCTGATTTGATATACTATGTTAGTAAATAAATATTTAATTGAAAATTATTGTCATTTCATCTATTTATTGTTGCTTCGTACCAAACTGTCTTCAACCCAAATTGTATTGACATTGCCTTAAAAAATTCAACATTTTATACATCACACACAATACTTCAAGCAAACTACAATTCTCTTTTAAAGAAAATAGTCCTAATAAAATTTTATTTACAAATAATGAAAAATATTCAATTTTTTCTTCCATACACGAACATACATTTTTCAAATATTCAATTTTTTGTTTTAATTATTACATAATGTACATACATGTTGATATCGCTAATGATATGATACAAAGACTTCAATTTTCTTATATAGAAAATATCCTTTTATCAAAGACAAAAAAAAATCAACTTTTTCTTATTTTTAAGGCAGATGCTTAAATTTATGGTCTTCAGTAGTAAAAATGGCTGAGGTACCTTAAGCAGGAGATTTGCTGGGATTTATTTTAGTAGTGCGATTTACCATGTCACATGAGACCTGCTTCTCAGAAAAGGTTGTCTCTATTTCATTGCCTCTTCATATGGTTGGTTTTTAATCTGGTTTAAATCCAGCTCCCCAAAAAGGGACACTCTCGATTGAGACAAAAATAAAAATTGCCTTAGTCTAGAACGACCTCTCCTTCACAGACTGAGGACAGGACATATACTACACTTTGATCCCAGAGAAACTGCTGGGTTATGAATAGGAAAGGGTTACATGCATACAGAAGTAAGTTGTTTAATCCAGAGATTAAATATGGTACACTGCTGAGACCGCAGAATAAGATAATAAAAAGTTAATTGTTAACTTCACTCCCTTCGTAAGAAAGAGTACCTTTTTAAATGGTCTTGGGCCAGTCCATCTTGTAGGGGTGCTCAGCTATCCCATGGCATTATCAATGCTTGCTTTTAAGTGATCATATTAGAAATGAAAATAGGTGAGATAAAGGGTAATTAGGCTTGTATCTAATGCACTTCCTCGTCCTCCTCACTGCTGGAAGGATTCTTCCAGGATGTCTTTCAGCTCCTCGTTCTGGCTCTCTTGATGGCCTCCCCCCTTTCAAAACAGGTCCCCTTGATGACTCTGTTGAGCTTGGGAAGAAAAAAATGTCACACAAAACAAGACCAGGTGATTAGGGGGATGTTCACACATATCAATGTTCTTTTTGGCTAGAAACTACCTGATGCTCATTGTGAGCAGGTGCATCGACATGGTGAAGATGCTGAAATGTAAACTAAATTATGTGAACAAAAAATGCAATGTTTGCAGAAAGCTAAGATTACAGTTTATGTGCTCCCAAGATATTCTGTTAGATTATGACACAATCTGCCCATCCCTCTTTTGCTCACAACACACACAGTCTTGTTACTTTCAAATACACCTCACGTTTATATATTTCAATTCCAAGCAACAAACTTCGTGGTTACCCCTTCAAAGTATTCCACCTTGAGTCTAATGTTCTTCCCCTTCTGTCACGCTTCTGTGCACTGCTGAAAAATTCTTCGGGGATGCCCTTTGCTCTCTACACTTTGATGAAAAGAAAAGTCACATGGAGCAAGAAAAGGTGAATATGGAGGTTGTTACAGTATGGCGATGTTCTTCTCAGCCAGAAACTGCTGGATGCTCAGGACAATGTACGCAGGTGCATTGTTATGGTGAAAAAAAGAAAGTGTAAACAAAAGCATGTGATAAAAAAAAGCAATGGTTGCAGAAAGCAAAAATTATTTATATACTCTAAATATATCCTGTTAGATAATAGCACAATCCGGTTATACCTCTTTCGCCCATAGCTCACACAGCACAAGCCAGTCCTGTTACTTTTCAGACACACATACAAAGAATATTACTATTCAATTTTCGGAGAATACCGTCTTATAAAAGTATAGAGAATTTCTAGGAGACAACAAAATACAAAATACAAAATCCTCCTCGTATAATTTGGTTCATTCGGACTACTGTTCTCATCTTGGGTGTTTTTATCATAACGTTTCGGGCGATGTAACCTCTGACCTTCTTCAGGTATACTTTGTCGAACTCGGGAATCTTTCTGATGAACTCGGGAAGGACCCGTGGCGCAGTGGATATAGTACTAAGTATAATTCAATTCTAAGTGACAGTCATCTGTAGGTTGAAGGTTCAATCCTCAGTGCGGGCGATACGAAGAATTGCGAATTACTGAAGACTTCTTCCCAGTCATGGCAGATGGAACGAAAACATGCTACCCCCGTGGATTTAATAAAGGGTTCCGTTCGAAATTTCGTCCAGATTCCCGAGCCAAAACGTTGTGATAAAAACACCCAAGATGAGAACAGTAGTCTGAATATACCAAATTCTACGAATTATCAACCCTCATCTCAAAAATTGCGAAACACAAAATCCTCTACTGAACGATAAACAAAACTTTATACTTTGATGTATTCATTCTAATGTATTGTTACTATTTACTTATATCTCCATATTATTTCCTGTTGATAAAATCTGCCAAGATCTATGTTCTAATGAAATTGAATGTGATTTTTTTTTTTTTCTTTAGCATTTGGAGTGCTACTTTGGGAGCTTGCTACGTATGGTATGTCGCCATATCCTGGAGCAGATTTAACAGAAGTGTACCACTTGTTGGAACGTGGTTACCGAATGGATCGACCTGCCGGCTGTCCTGCTAATGTCTATAGGTTGATGCTCAAGTGTAAGTAATCACCTGTCTTTATGCTGTTTAGTTTAGTTTTAGGAGCGTCGCATTAAAAATACTTGGGATATATTGAAATGTAGGCTACAAAGTATATTATCGTCCAATGGTTAATTGGTGTTTTTATAACTTTTTTTTCTTTAGTTTTTTTTTTTTTTTCTGTTTGAATTCAGAAAAAGTAGTTGTAGTAAAAACCAGGTTAATCAGGAAAAATTTTTTTACGAATGATTTCCTCAACTTGCCACATCTGGGCTGGTGCATCAAGCACTAGCCTCTCTCTCTTGGACAGGGTACAAAAAAAAAAAGAATTTTTAACTTAATAGTTCCCACACCGTCTGCCAAGCTCCAGTCTCTGTCGCATCACCACAGAGTTGCATCCCTGTGCTTGTTTTACAAGTACTTCCATGGAACTTACTGCACTTATTCTCTCTCAATAAAAATACTCCCAACCCACTTGACTAACAGCAAAAATCCACCCCTTCACTGTAAAGGTCTCTAGATGCCACAAGATTTTTTATTCTAAAAGCTTTTTCTTTGGACCAATTGCCTTTGGAAGTCGCTTTCTGATTCATGTTTACCTAACTGCTTCAATGTGCAGAAATTTAAATGTAATGTGAACAAACATCTTGCTGGCCAACTCTCCACCCAGTTTGCCCTCCTATAAATGTGATCCTTTCTGCTATGGTATCAATATGCCTTTTTTTAGGGTGAACAGAGAAAAAAAACAAAAACACATTGTCACCCAATAATAATATAAGAATAAATTCTATTGACAAATATCCATGGCTGACTCGAGTATCTCCATGTAAGTTTGGAAAAATTACGAAAGCTGCAAGGTTTCAATTACGATGCTGGTTCTAGTATTTATATTAGCTTCTAGGTTTCAATTGACAAAAAGAATTTCGTTAAGCTGGTTCTAGAAACTCTAGTACATAAGTGAAATATGGCGGCTAATTTCCATACTAAAACCATTGCCGTTAATGTTCAGGGTTTTTGGTAATTTCTCCGAGGATGCTACAATCGGCCATGGGTTATGGTTTATACAAGTACCGAATAAATAGTCAATGTCCATTGTTGCTTCATATTTAAAAATGTTTGTATAAATATAAAAGGGAGATGTGTGATCAGTTTATTAGATACCATCTCTGGCTATGAAATCTCCTTTGCCAAGTTCAAATCCAGTGGGATCTAGTGTGGTCATTTATCCACTACGACTATCGAGAAAGGTATGAATTTACATCCAACTATGAGTAAAATAGCAACTTGTATTCAGTGTATTGTATACACTGAATTGTTTATATATATATATGATGATTTGCATCCAAGAAACTCGATGGAATGGTAAATCTGATAGTTATTGTGTGAAATTATGCAAGACTTAAGCTGTTTTAGATTGGAAATTCCAGGGGGACATGTGCTGTTGGTATTTTTATTGCAAAGAAACAGGTAGATAAAGTGATTGAAGTTAATCGGGTAAGTAAGTGAATCATACGGATGAAGTTGATGGTTGGTGAGAAAATATTCACAGCAATATCTGTTTATGCACCACTTTTTATGTGGCTTGAGCGAAGATGCGTTTTATGACAGGCTAATTACAGTAACTACTAACGTTGAAAGAATGGATGAGAGTTCCTAGGTTAATAGATGTAGAACAGTTGAGGTAACAGGGTCAGCCCACAATGGGAGGTCAAGGAAAATACGGGAGGAAGTGATAAGAATGAACTTGAGAGAAAAAGGGGATAAATAAAGACCTGTCAAGAGATAGGTTGGCTTTGAAGTCAATTTCTAAAAGCCGTCCAACACATGGCAGCATGTAAAACTGACGTTAAACCGAATATGATGACTAAGAGAGCTTCTTTTTTTTACTAAAGAGTCACCACTTATCAAGGCTCAAAGGCCACTCGAGGATAATGGTTAATGAGTGTCAGGTGGATGGTGAGACAACAGTGATGATTGGTAATGGTGGTGGAAGTTTGGCAGAATTTGATTATTAGAGAGGACGGCTTAACAAGAATTTGTTTACAATTTACTTGAAAACGACGATGTTTTCATCAATTGGGAAGCACCCTCACGGTATTGAGTTCCACAGAAAGGTAGTTCCAGGAAAGAAACTTTGCTCATGGAAGTTTCGTTTAGCTTTAAGAAAAGAGAGGGAGAAAGGGAAATTATTGACAGTGGTTGTAGCAAGACAAGTTTTTGTTGTGAATGTTTGACGGGGGGGGGGGGCATAGATTAAAGCTCAGTCGAGCACCTACCATGAAAATAACGATAGAGTAGAGAAAGACTAGCAACGTCTCTTCTGTGAGAAAGAGGTAATAGGGATGAGAAGAGGACATAGCTCAATAGATTTCGAAGTCTGTTTTTTACTCTGTCAAGGCAGGAAAAATTGCTCTGAGCAGCACCTTCCGAGATGTGGCAACAGTACTCCATCTTAGGATGTATTTGACTCTTATACAGATAGAGGGTTGCGTCAGGAGTGAGATGGTTGTGTCTTCTGCATAAATGTCGACGAATAATCTTAGAATGTGATTTGGAAGATCGTTGATGAAGATCAAGAAGGGGGTTGAGCCATGGCCAAGGTAAAGGAGGCCAAAGCACTGAAAAATGACATCATACTTTAAAGTAACAAACCAGATCTGTGGAACAGTCAGACTATGGGTATTTTGACCCCTCCCTTCACTTAAAAATTGATTAAAATTCGGGAAATCAACTAATTTTAATGACATTTTCAGTATTTATTAATTAATGATGACGGAATATAATTAACCCATTACTTTATTAGAAATCTTAGTGCAAATGTATTATATCGTGTAATTTGCATAGGCTAGACAGCAAACATTAAATTAATACTTAATAATAAAATGGTGTTGTCATAAATTTTTTAATTTTAAAAACATGAAAATTTTTCTTTGAAAAATAATTTGTCTGATTTAATATTTGTTCATTAAATAAGTTCATTCTTTCCAGTCTACAAAGGGTGGAGTTTGATGCAAAGTTCCTAGCAAAAACAACTTGTATTCAGTGTGTCGTATAAAATGAATCCTTTATAATATGTATTATGCTTTGGCATTAAATAATCTCAAAAATGGTTGCTATGCTGTTAAACAAACAAACCTAACTATAAATATGGAGAGAAATGATAGAATGATACAATGGATTGTAATGTGAGTCTTAAAGACGGACTTAGATCTGAGGATCTCAGAGGAAGATTACATCTGGACAGTATAGGGAGACGTGTGCAGAAAAGTAGACTTCAATGGTATGACCATGTTGAAAGAATGGATGAGAGTTCTTGGGTTAGTAGATGTAGAACAGTTGAGCTAGCAGGTTCAGTTCACAGGGGAAGACCAATGAAAACGTGGGAAGAAATAATAAAAATGGACCTGAGGGATAAGTAAAAACCTTGCCAAAGATAGGTTACTTTAGAAGTCAATTTCTTAAAGCGATGCAACGAATTTGAATTTCGTGCCTTGATAAAGCATCGCTTTCTGATGGGAAAAATACTGTTCAAGCAAAACAATGGCTTGATAGGCGTTATTCGGACTCTGCTCTGTCAGAAACAATGGTTAAGAGGTAGTATGCTGACTTTAAATGTGGCCGTACAGACACAAAAGATGCTGAATGCTCAAGTCACCCAAATGTGGCAGTTGTTTTGGAAAACATCAAAAGTCCACAGCCTCGTTTTGGCCGATCGTAAATTGAAGTTGCGTGAGATAGCAGAGGAGTTTTAGATATCAGAAGGCGAAGGTGTTCAAAGTGGGTGCCCTATTTGTTTAATCGATCAAAGACAACAACAATTCAAAGTATTTTTTTAAAAACTGTTTCAATACAACGAAAAGGAGTTTTTTGCATCAATATGTGATAATGGATGAAGCATGGATCCACTACTTCACTCTGGAGTCAAATTGGTAGTGAAGCAGGTAAAAGGCATTCAAAGCAATCAACGATGCAAACATCAGCAGGCAAGGTTTTGGCGTCTATATTTTGGGTTGCACAAGGTATTTTGTTTCATCAATTACCTTGAGAAAAGAAGAACCGTCAATAGCGAATATTATATAGCATCATTGATGTGTTTGAAGGAAAGAAATCACCAAAAATTGTTAGAGAAATGTTGGAATCGGTGTATCACCATGGAACGAGACTATGTTGGTGAATAAAGTTAAATTTAACTATTACTTTATTTTTTGGTCATTAAATTATTAAGTGAACCAAATAACTAATTTTATTAAGTTAATATTTGATGTAAATAGCTTCCAAAACTTTTAAGCTTTTAATACATCAGAATTTGCTAAGCATTTTGAAGCTAGAAATCACTTTCTATTCAGCAGTTTAAATACTTCCAGACTCCTTTCATATTTGAAGTGTCATAAAGTAATTCATTCATTTTGTTTTTAATCTCAAATATTAACAACACAAGATTAAAAATCGGTTTGCAATAAAATCGATCGGACATCTTACAAAAAATGTTGAAATTTAAATCACATAATTTCAATTTTTTTTTTTTTTTTTTAAACTCTTAAATTTATAATTAAGTAGAAGAATACCCGTCCCAAGACAGGTAAAATTATCCCCCCCCCTCGAGCAGAATACTTTTTCACCACATTTATGCCCCCTTACGAAAATTAAAATCCAGATATAATGATACTTTCCAATTTCGATCAAAATCCAGTGCATGATTTTGATTCAAGAAAATGTCTCAAATTTAAGGCTTAAGCTTAAGGTATCTTAAGAAGAAATTGAAATTCAGGGAATCTTGCTTAATTGGTGTCTAATAGCTATGGATCAAATTTAATGCAAATCTGAAATATTTTAATTTTCAAAGAAGATATGCCCATAGTATGTCCCCTAAAAACTCTTTAAAATAATCTAAAGAAACTGAAAATTGGGGAATATTTATTAATTGATGTTTAATACCTATTGTTAAATTTTCACAAAAATTGGACGTGTCTGAATTTTAACTAAATATAACCCAGATTTGGACCCCTTACATCTAACAGTTATGTTCCAAAATTCATAATGATCGGTTAATTATTTTAGGAGTGAATCCTGTACATACAAATATATAAACATACCTAACGTTATAAAGATAAGATAAAAAGCTAACGACCTGCCATTTTTTAATTTTTTTTTTTTTTTTTTTTTTTTACAAAATTATTCTTTTTTTTAAATAGGATTTTGAAACTTAAATGGATTCATTACATTATTATTATTTTTTAAGTTTTTTAATTGAAATTATTAATTAATCGATTTTTATTTTTTCAACTTTATAAATCATACTTATTCATATTTACAGACACACAAAATTTGATTGGGTATTTTATAGAGATAATGCCCCCACCCCCACACACACATTTTGTTGATTAGCATTCACTTGTCAGCAAGGATGTGAGCTCTCTGAACGAGTCAATGCAAAGCTTTCACAAAAATAAATGCGACACTTTCTTCTTCTTTTTCTCCTTTTTCTTCTCCTTCTTCTCCTTCTTCTTCCCCTTCTTCTCCTTCTTCTTCCCCTTCTTCTCCTTTTTCTTCTCCTTCTCCTCCTTCTCCTCCTTCTCCTCCTTCTTCTTCTTCTTCTTCTTCTTCTTTCGTTCGCGCTCACATCCCAACGAATCTCCTGAAATCACGTTTTTTTCGTGCTTCTTGTAGTAACGGCACCTCGCATATGCAAATGAGCACGCCAAAGCCGCCCGCTGCCATTTCCTCTTTAAAAAAAAAAAATTAAATTCAACTTTTCGTAAATGGGCATTTCCGGGTTTGCGCCTGCAGCTCTCCTCCGCACAAGCAGCAAACCAACCGTCTTCTCTTCAACCGCCGTGGACAAGCATCTTGGTCCACAGCAGGCGGCTGCCTCTCCTGCTCTGCGCTACACTCTCCGCTTTTTAGCGCAATTATGCTTTCTATTTAAAAAAAAAATTTAGTTTCAATTCAGAAAAGGTGGAATTCTGCTTAACTGCTTTTTTTTTTTTTGTTTGTTTAATAAGAAAAGTCTGATTTCTGCGTTGGCTCGATATTATTTCGCTCTCTTCTTCTCACTCGCTTTATCTTTCTCTTTTTCTGTTTTTTTTCTCTCTCTCTTCCTCTTTTGATCTCGTCTTGTCTTACTTCCCTTTCCCCTCTCTCTCTGAAAATGTTAATTTTGCCATGCTTCAAACGATTCACGATGGACCTAGGGTTAGTGGTAGAGTAACTAATTATTATCTTTATTTAGTTTTTCACTGACTTTTTAGCATGAAAAAATAAGCCCCCCCCCTCCAAAAAAAAACGCACAGAATTTATCTCCCATAGCAACAAATTTTTTTGATTAACTGCCCTTAAAAACTAGAATGGCCCGGAAATATGGGATCATTCTATGTTAAATATCACTCATGCGCAGGGAGAGCAGACGGTTACAGAGAGGGGACAGACATGGCTCCCAGATTTGAAAATTCATCTTGATTTCAAATTTTTTTGTTCATTGACCACTTACAAATGTGGTTGTACGGACACAAATGATGCTGAATGATCAGGTCGCCCAAATTCGGCATCAAAAGTCCACAGATTTGTTTTGGCCGATCGTAAATTAAAGTTCCGTGAGATAGCAGAGGAGTTGAAGATGTCAGCAGGCAATGTAGTCACCATTTTGCATGAACATAACCATTAAGACAAACAATCTTTTCAGTCTTATGTTCGTGATAGTCAGACTAGACTGTTTATAGGACATTTCTTTGCTGTACAAATTGGAAATTTCTTGAGTTTTATTTGTTTGTTTTTTTTACATAAAACATGTTGATTAGACTTTCTTCTTGAAACCAATTTAACGTTTCAGAGTTTAATGCAATTCTTTATTTCTGAACTTGGTTCCAAATTGTCAACAAAAAACTGTATTTATATTTCTCAGGTTGGCAGTGGGAAGCTAAAGACAGACCTACATTTAAAGATATCCACAATGCTTTGGAAAATATGTTTGAAAAATCAAGTATTAGTGAAGGTAAAGTAAACATTGATGAATTAGATGTTTCTTTTTCTATCGACTCGGTTTTTTATTCTTTACGTAGATATGTTTTTCATTTGATGCAAATATTGTATGTATTTTTGTTAACTTGATAAATATACTAAAAACTGACCTTTTAATTGAAATATATACTTGATAATATTAAATAAGATGTTTTATTCATAAATATATTTTCATTATTTAATGCAAGAAATACATAAATATCATTTTTCTAACAAAGGTTCTTATGCCTTCATTTTGATTTCTTTATTGATTTCATGTGATGAAAGTGTAATTTATTTTAAAGTATTTAAAACATGTATTTCAATTTAGACTTATTTCGTATTTCAATTAAGACTTATTTCGCATTTAAAACATGTATTTCAATTAAGACTTATTTCGTATTTAAAACATGTATTTCAATTAAGACTTATTTCGCATTTAAAACATGTATTTCAATTTAGACTTATTTCGCATTTAAACATGTATTTCAATTAAGACTTATTTCGTATTTAAAACATGTATTTCAATTAAGACTTATTTCGTATTTAAAACATGTATTTCAATTTAGACTTATTTCGCATTTAAAACATGTATTTCAATTTAGACTTATTTCGCATTTAAAACATGTATTTCAATTTAGACTTATTTCATATTTAAAACATGTATTTCAATTAAGACTTATTTCGTATTTAAAACATGTATTTCAATTAAGACTTATTTTGCATTTAAAACATGTATTTCAATTAAGACTTATTTCGCATTTAAAACATGTATTTCAATTTAGACTTATTTCATATTTAAAACATGTATTTCAATTTAAACCGCTGAATCTATTTTGAAATAATTAATAGGATCTCCATAATCTGACTTTTTATTGAAAAATAACACACGCTGAGGTGAATTAAATTTTCCATAATATAACTTTTATAAAGTTTACTGTGAAAATGAAATCTTTTTTTTTTTTTTTTATAAAATATGAATTATGTGTAACGGGAGATACATAAGGTGTTGTCTTGTATACGATGACTCGCGTTAGCAAGTAAAAGTAAAACGGGTAACTGTGACAACAACAAAAAAAGGGGGGACAACTCGTGTGTAAGATATAAAAAAAGTGTTTCATTTCCAGAACGAAATAAAACTCGTTGTTGCAGTTCAGGATTCAAAAGGCAGATCGAATGATCGCTTCATAGTAATTGTTGAATGGGATAATCATGGGAAATGGCTGAAATCTCTTAATATGTTGTTTCTTATAAAGATTTTGTCCTGAAGAGGACAGTTTATTGCATATAGCTTGTAGTAAATGGAATAATAAACTTGTCCTGAAAAAGACAATTTATCAGTTGGAGAGAGCTGGAGCAAAAAGCAAGCAGAGTTTGGGTGTCGTTGGAGCAGGAGCAAACTGGTGCTGTTGCTGAAGGGAAATATCGAGAGGTCAAACTCGCTGTTGTTCAGCGAATCAGACGTCTGCATCGAGCTCACGAAGGTCGTGCCTCAGGGTTGTCTAGTCTGCATGAAGTCCTTCTCGTTGATCACATATATTCTTTAACCTGCAGGATTGCAGGTGGTTGCATGTGAAGTCGGGGAAGGTTTGGTGCAGAGCACACACAGGAATGGTGCAGAAGCAATGTTGTCCCTCTCGCTCCATTGATTTACAGTTCCACACCTGACACATCTTTGCTTGCAACATACAGAGGCAGAGATGACCAGAGGACGACAGATCCTGATGCTGACTCTTCGTGGATTTTCACCAGAATCCTGTTAGCCGGGTAACTCTGATGCTACCACGTTGCCACCGCTCCTACCACGGTGAGGAATGGTTGGACTTTAGGGGGTAGGGCTGCTGTCGTTATTGTTGTTATTGTTGAGTAAATTGGACGCCTACACCGAACGCACAAAGATCGTTGGCCGTAGCTATTCATTATACCTACATGATGTGAGGGTTTTACACCTGTGCCAGCAAAGCTCTGCGATTGCAATTAAGGAAGATTCTGCGCAGAAGTAACCTTGTTATCCTCACTTCATGAATTTCTGGTTCTACGTCTAACACGTCTTTGCTTGCCACGCACAGAGGCAGAAATGACCAAGGGACGACGGATCCTGATGTTAGCTACTCATGGATTTTCACCAGAGCCAGGTAATCATGGCACTATCATGTCACAACCAATACCATAGTGAGAAAAGGTTGGACTTTAGTCGGCTGCTGCTGCTGCTGCTGCATAGGTCGTCATCAGCTGGAGTGATGTGCTGTGTTGAGCAAACTCCCAATACATCTGTCTGACTGCGAAATAAGGCTGGTTTTATAATATTTTGCCTTTCTCTGATTGACTGAGCCCGGACTACTTTGTGATTTTGAGTGGTCAAGACGTTGATTGAGACAAAATCATGTCGATTTCAGTTATTTGCAAGGAGTCTCCAGTTTCAGTTTTGACTGGATGTGTTTTTTTGTGTGTTTTTTTTAAAACTTAGTTCACCCCAAACAAGGCAAGTTGACACTGTAGATGTAAGGGGCTACTGAGAATTAGGGTGAAAGTTTAGGGGGGGTCATCCTAAATTGGGAGCTGTGCAGCAAGATGCTTATTAGTTTTAAATTTCTATATGTCGGTACAGTCGGGGGAGCAAGGAGGGAGTTCCAAAGGTCGGCAGCCTAAGGAAAGAATCTATTGGAGTAGAAGGCTCTCAGCATCTGGGGACCTCCACAGTGAATGAATGGGATTTAGCTGATTGTCGGGTTGATTGAGTATATTTACGTCGAGGGGGCACCAGTGTTGCAAGTTCATCGGAGCACATTCCATTGAAGTACTTGTAAAAAAGTACAAGGCTGCAACATTGCAGCGATGGGACAGGGGTTGGAGCTTGGTAGATAGTGAGGAATCTATCAAATTAGAGTCTCTTTTTTGGACCTTGTCTAAGAAGAAGAAACTCATGGATGGTGCACCAGCCCAGATGTGACAACAATACTCCATGCATGTGTGGATGGTGGCTTTGTAGAGATATAGGATACTGTCAGGTATGAGAAGTTTTCTAGCATGGTAGAGAGAGCCCACCTTCTTTGCAGCATCCTTGGCAATGTCTTCTATGTAATGGTTCCAATTTATGTTACCTGTGAATGTTAGGCCGAGGAGTTTCAATGTTGGACTCTCAGATAGGGTGTTATTTGCCATGGCAATTGGTGGTTGAAGAGGTTTCTTGTAGTTATTGAAGGAAAGGAGCTTTGTCTTAGCAGCATTAAATGTTACCATCTATTTATGACCCCATTCCACTTTCTAAGGATTCAGCCATTGGCTTGGATATGTGCACATCTGTTTTACCCACATGATGGGAGTAGAGTGTGGTGTCATCAGCAAATATATCCATCTTAGACACAATGTCATCAGGGAGGTCATTTATGAAAATCAGGAACAATAAAAATCCAAGAATGGATCCCTGGGGTACACCTGCATCTATGTCATGTTTGGATGAATCGCCATCGAGGACAACCTGGATCTTTCTTTTGGTTAGGAAGGATCTAATTATATTAAATATTCGTCAAGTAATATCATATAAATTGATTTTTATGAGAAACCCTTTTATGCCAGACCTTGTCAAAGGCTTTGGATATATCAAGCGCTACCGCCCTAGCTTCACCTACCTTGTCTAGTGTATGGTATATGCGTTCAGAGATGACTGTTAGGATATCCACAGTAGATCGTGCTTTCCTAAATCCATACTGATGGACAGAAAGAAGTTTAGCATTAACAAGGATTATCGCTAGATGTGCAGTGTGGAACGGTATTGTGTATTTCTATCACATTCCCTGACTTGTTGAAGTGATTATTTCCAGGTGTTTGGAGTGCCGCCTGAACACAGCAGTTGTTTACAAAATATGTGAAAATGGAACATTTATTAACTGTTTTCATTAAAAAAAATAGGATCTGTAGAAAGTTTTACGGCAGGGTGGTGGAGTGAAATGATTGGTAGGTTTTATTTCATATGATGTGCGGTAATTCATCATACAAATATGACAAATTCGATAACGCAGATGTTTTAATATATATTGTAGCTTTACTATTTTAAAAATTCATAGTTAGGTTTTCTTTTCCATCAGTTGAAAGTAGAACTTACATTACCTACTAGACACTATCCTCGAGTGTCTTTGGTCTCTCTGTACAGGGGTATGTCAGGACAACCTGACATGAGGATACTTCACCCTACAAGTAAACTTTGACCAAATATTCAAAATAACATAATATCCAAAGCCGAAATAAGATTCCCTCGACACAGCTATACACTGGCTCATACGAGGAATGGTGCATCTTCTCCAAGTGATGTTACCTGAAGTAACAGCACTTAACTGGAAACTCCACCAGACTAGATGAATACTTGTCCTGGAATCCGGTACGACCAATAGACCAATAGAAAGATATACTATAACATAACGAACTGGTTAATTGGGGAGAAGAAAATTAATGTTCTTAACTTCGTTACTAACTCTACGTTTAACATGTAAATAAAAACTTTAATGGAATATCTATGTATCTCATATAGAGAGCAAGTGTTCGTTCCAGGAAGGGGCCCCTTGATTTCTGAGAACTTCGACTGAAGTAAACTGAAACAAAAGTGTAGCATAGTGGAGTTTTCTTTGCTTCCCTTTGTGAACAACTGGCCAGTGTTGTGCTGTGAACACAAAACAGTTGTTCATCTCTCTGAAGTCGTAGTGGTGATGTGGCAGTCACAGAAATATTGATCTTTTCTTCTTCTTTCTCTTTGTAGCCGGAATAATAGAGGCAATTAACAAGAACAACAAATAATGCTATTATCTGCTTCAGGGGTTTAGGTTACTTTTATTTTTCAGCAATTTACAGCAATGAACATCTAGATGAGCTACAATTTTCCACCTGTAGGAGTGGGGGGCCCCAAAAGGCAGAAGTGATCTCATTTCTCTGCCATGTACTTCCTCCCATGACGTTATATCCTGCAATAAATTCATAACTCGAGCCTGTTAACTCTTAATGGAATTTTCCACTCTAATCTTATGCTTACTCTAGCCTTATGTGAAAAAATACCGTTTTGAACATTATTTTCACACACTTGCCTCTAATCTTGCTAAACTGGTGTGAGTGTAAAACAAATCTTAAGACTTGTCAAATGATTTTTTTTTTTTATTCAAATACATATTAATATTATTTAAAAACTCATTTATTCGATAGTAATTAACCCTTTTTTTCTCTCCATGAATAGGCTTCTATTCTTATGAAAATACTTATTCTCCCACCTAGTTTCAATCGCCTTCTTTGTTAAAACTTGGTGTTCAGGTATTGCTCACCCATAATGTCACAGCAAGACTCTACATTAGCCATGTTGCTTACACAACCGTATACAAGGTTTGTCTATAATACAGAACCTCATATGACGTATACGACCATACAGGACCCTATACGACTTTTTCTATGTAACACTTAATGTTATGATCTTGCCAACTTTTTCAATATAATAATCATAATTTGCTTTTTGTGTTGGAAATGTTATTATTGCTACTCTCTCTACAGTCATGCTTATTTATTTTAGGGTACTCTTATAGATGACGCACCATGTTTCCGTGACTTTGCGTCGTCAACATTCGGGCAGGTTATGGAAACGCCCGAGAATTGACGAGGCAAAAACTACCAAATGCTAAATTGAAGACTGGCAGCCGATAAATTACGATGAATAAAATCAAACTAAAATACATATATAAAACTAAAGAACGGACCAACCATAGCTAAACAATTGTTATTAATTAGATGTTTATTTTTGTTATAGTTTCAAATGATGATTTTGTTTGATCTGTTAAGAAAATGTGTTTTTTTTTTAAATTTTAGTTTCAATGTCTTTTTTTGGGGGGGGGGGTTTCTCCATTTTTTGATACAACTGTTTATAAGCAAATGTTTCTTGGTTAATAGTTTCGTCAACTATAGGGCGCTTCCAAGACCTGCCCGAACGTTGACGACGTGAAGTCACAGAAACATGGTACGTCGGCTATAAGAGTACTCATTTTTGCAATAATTATATTTTTAATCCATATTTAGCATTTTCTTTTGGAGTTGCTTCCCTTTAAACTGGTAAATATAGTGACCTATTTTAAGATAGACAAAACCACATAAAATTATTAAATACAATGTTTGATAAATCTTTAGTAGTGTAGCTTGATTTATTCTTTAGTAATTTCTTTAGTAATATCTTAGTAATATCTTTATTCTTTAGTAATATCTTATAATATCTTTATTCTTTAGTAATATCTTATAATATCTTTATTCTTTAGTAATATCTTATAATATCTTTATTCTTTAGTAATATCTTATAATATCTTTATTCTTTAGTAATATCTTATAATATCTTTATTCTTTAGTAATATCTTATAATATCTTTATTCTTTAGTAATATCTTATAATATCTTTATTCTTTAGTAATATCTTATAATATCTTTATTCTTTAGTAATATCTTATAATTTCTTTATTCTTTAGTAATATCTTATACTATCTTTATTCTTTAGTATCTTATAATATCTTTATTCTTTAGTAATATCTTATAATATCTTTATTCTTTAGTAATATCTTATAATATCTTTATTCTTTAGTAATATCTTATAATATCTTTATTCTTTAGTAATATCTTATAATATCTTTATTCTTTAGTAATATCTTATAATATCTTTATTCTTTAGTAATATCTTATACTATCTTTATTCTTTAGTATCTTATAATATCTTTATTCTTTAGTAATATCTTATAATATCTTTATTCTTTAGTAATATCTTATTATATCTTCATTCTTTAGTAATATCTTATTATATCTTCATTCTTTAGTAATATCTTATATCTTCATTCTTGTGTAATATCTTATAATATCTTCATTCTTTAGTAATATCTTATAATATCTTCATTCTTAAGTAGTTTCTTTAGTTCTTTTAGTAATATCTTTATTCTTTAATAAATTCTTATAATATCTTTATTCTTTAGTAATATCTTATAATATCTTAGTAATATTTTTATTCTTTAATAATATCTTATATGACCTCTTGGTTGAATAAAATGTTGTTTGTACTTGATTTAATTTGTACTACATTCAATTTACATGAGATGTTCATGTTTTTAGAACTTTTAGTATCGACGTCTAACTCAGCTTTAAAATAATTATATATTTATATCTTTGGTTTTGTTAGGTAGAAAGACATCCAACAGAGTGCTCAATTATTTAATAATAAGAGCATAATATTTATTCATTTATTAATAATGTTGCAGAAGATCAGTTCAAATCAACCTGGTATCATAGGTTTCAAACTTGGAGCAGGCCCAGATTGAAAACTAATTTTTCGTTGGGTTTGTTTATATTTATAAACGAGTCGCTCTGACTATTTTCAGCCACATTTGATTGGTGAGGAAGTTGCACATCCTTCTGGAAGAAAGTTTACCAGTTTTTTTTTTGGGGGGGGGGGGGTTGTATTTAAATTAGTGGGAGTTTTAGAGTTTTATTGTAGAAAACTCAAAAAAGGTTTCTGGAGAAATTAATAAATAGGAAAAATTCTTTCGGGGGAGAAACAAAACAAACTAAATAGGAAAAAAAATGGTAGCAATTTTTACGATTGCTTTTAAGGAGTTTAAGACAAGGGAAAAATATATACAGGGAATATACTGAAAGTTGTAAACAATAAAACTTAATAACAAGGCAGTTTTTTTTCTTCTGTTTATTAAATCTTACTTGCTTCTACCTTTCCCCCTCAATCACTAGAGTCTCATGTGATGCTGGAATTTCACAATATTTCGAGTATATCACCCTTTTGTTAAGCATTTCTATATCTTTGTCTCGGGGAGTCTCTATATAATGCCTATCCCTTACATGCTTTTAATAGTTATAATACTACAATCAATAGTTTTGATAGTTTGTAGTTGTTTATGAGATGAAATTGCTGACTCTGCATTCATCTCTTTTTATTTATTTTAATTCAGTTAGCTTTCTCTTGTATGGGTTGCTAACCAAGGATAGGGAGACCAGTCAACTCTATTAGTTTAACTATAGCAGGAGGGAAGGTATATATACTTATGCATTATTCTTATTATAGTATATACGTTTACGACATATTGTTTTATCACTGATTTCTTTCTCAATTGTTTTTATCAATATCTGACTCAAGTATTGAAAAAAAAAATTTGTTCTTTATGATTGAGCTGCGATAACATTCTACAATATTTTTTATTTAATTTTAGATTGAATATCCATTTTCACTAAAGAGTTACATCAATTGACTATTATGGAAGATTTGAACTAAAATTTTAAGAAGAAATAATCCAAATTGCTTTACGAGTAAGATTATGGAGAATCCTATTTTCACTATTCCAATTATTTTATATTAAAAAAAAAAAAAAAATTACTGGATTTCCTGCCACATAAGACAATTTTTTTTATATATATATTTTTTCCTCTTAAAAAAAAATTCCATCTAATGATGTAACGGTAAGTTTACACAGTGGTTTAATAATAATAAAAATAATAAAAGCAGTGAGACTCTGAAGAAGAAAACTCTGAGTGTCATGGTCGGCAGGTGCTCCCTTGATGGTCAACATGAGGGACCCGGGCATTATTCTGCGAATGTTGGCCTCTCTACTTTCAGGTACAAGAATATCCTGACAAAATACAGGTAAGTAGAAATGATCAATGCAGCAAACCAAAACACAATCCAGGTGAAGAAATGAATCACAAAGGAAAATCAGCTAGTGATGGAATGTTATTATAAAAACAACAACCCCACACAATGAGGCGACCTGAATCGCATGAAGAATCTTTGGGGCATGTCAATGGCCTACAATGCAGCAAAACATAGTATTGCAGATCAAGCAAGACACAAGGGCTTTTTTTCTAAGGAGATAGCTCTTGATATATTGAAGGTCTTCGATAGGGTTTGGCACAAAGGTTTATCTCACAAGCTTGTTAGCTATCGAATAGCTGTAGATGTTCTCTCAACCATCAAATCCTTTCTCTCCGATAAGTCTATAAAAGTAGTTGTTGACGGACAAGCACAGCATTAATGTTAGCGTGCTTCAGCGATCTGTTCTGAGCCTAACGCTCTTCCTGATCTTTATAAATGATCTTCCGAATCATATTCTGAGCTCATTTGTTGACATCTATGCCTGAAATAGAAAACTGACATCAAATCTGTTGCTAAGGAAGCTGGAAAAATGGTTGGATCATTCTACCGGTTCAGAAAGTACCTCACCCCTGACGCAATCTTCTAATTGTTTGAGAACCAGATATGTCCTAAGATGGAGTGCTGCTGTCATGTTTGGGGAGGTGCCGCTCGGAGCACTCTTTCCTGTCTTGACAGTGTACAAAATCGATTCTGCAATCTAGTGTAGGATGATCTCTTTTCGTCCTTACAATGGGAAGGGCTCAACTGAGCTCCAGTCCATGGTCCCCTCCCCTCTGTAAGACATTCACAGCAAGAACTCATCTAGCTACAACAACTTTCCTTTCTCTCTCTCTTTACGAAAAACCAAACAAAACTTCCATGAACAAAGTTTCTTTCCAAGAACATCCCACCTGTAGAACAAGATACCACAAGACTGTTTCCAAACCGACAACAGCATGGTCACCTTCAAGTCTAATGTAAACAAATACTTGATGAGCTGCTCTCTTGGAAAATCAATTCCTCCTAAGTAATCTTCTACCCATACCACCCATTGTTTCCGGTCCTCTCCTGGTGGTGATCATCGTCCTACTGACAATCTCCTTGACCCTTAACCTCGAGTGGCCCCCGGGTCTTGATAAGCGGTTTCCCATTAGTAAAACAAAAACACATCCACATCCTTAAGAGAGGATGGTTCTTGGAGCTGGAACTAATGGAAATAACAGGAAAGGTAGGTGGTGTAACAGGAATCTCCCAGTGAAAACTGACTGGCAGAATTCTTGCACAACATAAACACCAAAACTATAGAACTCCCTGAGGAAGAAGCAACAGAAGTTGAACACATCAAAAAATTATGAATGAGGACAAAACAAAAATCCTATCCCAAAGGAATGAAGAATGGAAGTAAAATTAGAATTGAAAAGGTTAACATACTTCTCCCATACAGATGATATTAAAGACTTAAATGTCTTAATTTATGCAGTAATTATGAGACTAAACCTAGAAACAAAAGCCCATCAAAAGAATAGAGCAAAAAATTGCGGAGGGGAAAGCAGATTGGAAAATCAAATCAAACTACAAAAAGAATTAAAAGGTGTGAATAAAGTCAAAGTAGAAAAGTAAACGATGGAAAAATAAAAATAAGACTGGCAAAAAGAAAGACTCTAATCTTTTCTGTGTTCGGTCAGTGAAGAAGAGATCCTTCTAGGCTGAGGAAAAGTGAAATTCCTGTTTGGTTGAGAGAGGATAACCAATTTTTGTGCAAGAAGTTACACATACAATAGAGATGGATGAGAACTCAAATGTATAGAAAGTATATTTGGATGGTGAAGCTATTGAGGTTGTCGAGAAGTTTAGTTACCTTGGTGATAACATTGGAGCACAGAATGGAGCAGGTGTTTGTGTTATTGCAAGAATTAGGAGTGGATGAAGTAAGTTCAGGGAACTTCTGCCATTACTAACCAGCAGAGCGTTACCACTGTTGACCAAGGGAAGAGTCTATCATGCAGTGTGATGTATAGAAGTGAAACCTGGAAAGTGAGAGTTGAGGACATGCGTTGCATGGAGAGAAATGATATGATGGATGTGTAATGTGAGTCTGAAAGATGGGCTTAGATCTGATGACGTCAGAGGAAGGTTAAATCTGGACAGTATAGGGAAATGCGTGTAGAAGAGTAGACTTTGATGGTATGGCCATGTTGAAAGAATGGATGAGAGTTCTTGGGTTAGTAGATGTAGAAGAATTAAGGAAGCAGATTCAGTTCACAGGGGAAGGCTCAGGAAAATATGGGAAGAAATGATAAAAGTGGGTCTGATGGATAAAGACTTTGGCAGAGATAGATTAGTTTGGAAGTCAGTTTCTCAAAGATGTCCAACGCATGCTAACATGTAAAATGGGCATTAAACCGAATATGATGATGATGTCTCAATCCAGAGTGTCCCTTTTTGGGGAGTTAGATTTTCCCCACATTAAAAAACTATTGTATGTCTAACTCTGTCCTTCTCAGGAGGCAACTAAATAGACCAAACAAGAAATATGAAGAACTAAAATAAATGATATTAGCAAAGGAGGGAACACTGAGGAAATGCATATGCAAATCTGAACAGTACAAGCAAAATAGAACTTTTGAAAACGATGAAAGCTAGTTTTACCAAAACGTAAATAGAGAAAGAACAATAACATAACCGGATCTGATAGAAACAAGACAATTCTGGAGCAATATATGGGAAAAGGGACAAGACCACAACAGAAATGCTGAATGGCTGAAAAAGATGAAAGAAGAGTTTCAGGAAATTGAAGAAGGAAAAGAAACCAAAACACTCAAGACAACGTTAAGAGAAATGGCAAACTGGAAAGCGTCAGGCCACGATGAAAAATATGCGTTCTGATTTAAAATATTGATGACCCTGCATGAAAGACGAACGCAAAACTTAAGAATACACAAAATGGACATACGAGAGTTGATGACTAAAAGAAAAATCACATTAATACAAATAATCAGCAAAGAAGTGAATGATCCCAGCAACTACAGACCAATAACCTGCCTACCAACCCTGTGGAAAATTTTAATGGCACAACTGAGTGAACAGATCTACTCTCATCATCGGTTTAACATCCGTTTTACATGCAAGCATGCATTGGATGGCTTTTAGAAATTGGCTACCAAACTAACCTATTTCTGGCAAGGTCTTTATTTATCCCTCTTTTTCTCAAGTCCATTCTTATCACTTCCTCCCATATTTTCTTAGGCCTTTCCCTTTGAACTGAACCTGCTACCTCAACTGTTCTATATCTACTAACCCGAAAACTTTCATCTATTCTTTCAAAGTCTCCTGTTCTGCATACATCTCCCTATACTCTCCAAATTTAATCTTCCTCTGAGGTCATCAGATCTAAGCCTGTCTTTCAAACTTACATTACACATCCGTCATCATTTCTCTCCATGCAACGCATGCCCTCAACTCTCATTGAGGAACACAAAGGGACACCAAGAGGAACACATGGCTTGCTATACATCGACCAAAAGATCCCGAAGGAGTTAAAAAGCAGAACATAACCATGGTATGGATCACCTACAAGAAAGCCTATGACACGATCACCAAAGCATGGAGACTGGAACTGACAGCTGGAGGACAACACCTGACAGATAAGAATACAGCCAGGCATTTTCCAGGGATACCCTTCATCATCACAACTTTTTATCATAGCCATGATGCTACTTAACAATATACTCGGCAGGAGCAATGCTGAATACAAATTTACAGGCACAAAAGAAAAGATAAACCGCCTCATGTATCCATATACATATTTTAGTTCTTCGTATTTTTTGTTTAGTCCTTATTTAGTTGCCTCCCCACAAGGGCAGAGTTAGACACAAGGTTGGTTTTTAATGTGGGGAAAATCCAACTCCTGAAAAAGGAGCACATGACTTGAAAGTATTTTCAAAAAACAAAAAGGAGCTAGAAAATCTAATGAATACAACCAGAGTCTTTAGCGAGGATATTCAAATAGAATTTGGATTAGAAAAGTGTGCACTACTGGAGACGAAAAATGGAAAGCTCAAAACGGCAGAGAGGCGATGCGGGCACTTGAAAAAAAACAAGAAAGCTCCTTGAAACCAAATTATGTAGTAAAAACATAAAAGGAATGAATACCGGGGCATATCCCATGTAAGATATTCTGGACTAATGATGATACTGACTGACTTTATGTAAAATGGAGAGCAGGGGTAAGAGGACTGGTAAATATATAGAAGACTGCGTGGAGGATGCGATAAAAGAACTAGAAAAATACATAACTCAAAGTACAGAAAGGCTGATTACTGCTGCAAAAATCACCACCAAAATGAACAGTACAAAGAGCTGGAAACAAAAAGGTTAGAAAAGTAAAATGGGGAGAGAAGCGGTTACATGGACAATTTATAAAAGTGACCAAAGAAGAGGCATGTAAAAACACAGACATGGCTATGAAAAGGAATCAACACTGGCAGCCACAAAAAAACAAAACAATGCAATCAGAACAAACTATATAAAAGCCAAGAGACAAAACCCAGGAAAACAGTAAGTGTGGACTCTGTGGACAAAGAGACTAAACAGTAAATCACATTATAAGTAAATGCAGCAAACTAGCCCAAAAGGAATAGAAAAACAGACATGTCTGTGTGGAGAAGGCAGTTTATTTCGAACATGCAGGCAAATTGTACAGACACAAATCGGAAAGAGTAATAGAAAAAGAAAAGCCCCAAATCCTCTTCGACATGAAAGTACAAACGGACAAACGTATTCAAGCAAGGAGACTGGATAATAATCAACAAGAAAGAAAAGACCTGCCAAATTGTAGAATTGGCCGTCACAGCAGTTCACAGAGTGAAGCTGAAGATGACAGAAAAACTAAGCAAATACCTGGAACTTGCCAGAGAGCTGAACGGATTATGAAAAACTAATAAATCAATTTTTAGAAAATCAAAAGTCTAACGGAATGAGAGAATAACAGACAGTGATAAAAGCATGTCCTCTTTGATTAGCATCAAGGACCAAAAACAGAAAAGTATGGTGCTTCTGTTGTTTAGCCCGACATGTTAGGCCTCTCTTAAAAACAAAATATCTAAAGAAATGTATAAACTTTGTGATGTACTTACTTAGTAGCTTAAAAGAATACTGTACACCCAAAATTACGCAAATTCATCCAATATTTATTAAATTAAAAATAAAAAACGATTTTATCTTTCGGTAGCCATTTTTGTAAACTCAATTTTTTTTTTTACTTGCTTATTTCATAAAATGTCTAACGATATGTAAGATCTTTTTTTTTTTACTTTTTCTTATAATTTAATAAATACTGGATGAATTTGCTTAATTTTTTTCTGTACAATCTTATTTTCAGCTAACACGTAAGTACATAACAAAGTTTATACATCTCTTTAAATATTTTCATGTCGAGGCGAAGCAGCAGAAGCACATACAGTAGTGTTACATCATGATTAATCTAATGGCAAGAATTATTTACATCCCAAAGATCATAATATCTAAATGCTATTTAAATTATTAAATAATGTGGATTGAATTAACGGCTTAGCTTGGCTAAACCTGTATGTATGACACACCTAGAGGTCCCCTTCTGACAAATGTCCCCCGTCCATCTTGCTGTTCTATGTGGCAGAGAAAATAGGGTACATTAAAATGTTCTGATGTTTACCGTTTTCGTCTGAATTGTGTAATGATTCGTTTTCCCCACTGTGCGTGACGTGTCCCTGTGTAGCTGAACGTCTACTTATAAAACCGGTGTTGTTCTTTTGATTATGCCCCATAATTCTGTGCCATTTTCTTTTTCCAGAAAGTTCGTCCCTAGATGAAAGTTGCAGTTAGCCATATTGATTGGATTGATAGAAAAAGTGATATATGCTAAAGAGTGAGTATACTGCTGAATATTGCTTGCTAAGAAACTTTCTTTTTCTCTTGTAGAAGTTGAAAAGGAACTTGAAAGTGAGAAATGGCGGACTCCAGATAAATCCAAGAAAGCTCGGGCCCAAAGTCTTGATAGTTCTGAGCATGTTGGTATTGATGGTCGGACTAGTGCAGGTAAACACTGACTCCACGTATTGCCCTGAGGGTCGTCTCACTCCGATTTTAATGCACACTTTCTGAATGTTGCAAAAACCCTAACCCGACAGAACTTTGGATAGGCAACAATTACTATCATCATCATCATCATAATCGTTTATTCTTATTTACTAATTCCTAAATATTTAACATATACGACAAAAATATATTTAAGCAACTTTCTATAAGAGTTGGAAAAGAAAGATTAAAGAAAAATATATCCCATTTCTGATTGTGTGCTCTAGCAGTCGGCTTTCTGTCTGTCAAACTGCCGTTTCTTTTATTCATATGAACGGCAAAGCTTACTAGCTTTTAAAAAAAAAAAAAAAAATTTTTAATTTATATTTCTGCTTTTTTTTTTTCTTCCATTTTTATTTTGTTTGTTTAACTCAATGTGCTGCTGCTGCTGCTTTAGTTGCTATATTTTGGTGTTATCTAATTCTTTTCTTTTTTCGTTTTATAACAAAATTCGAAACAAAAAAAAATAATCTAGCCCCCTTTTAAAAAAAAAAAAATGTTTTTTTTTTAAATGTAAATAAAAGAAAGAAAAAATGGCAAAAAAAAATCTTTCAATGTTGTTGTGTGTGTGTTGATCTGTGAACTTCTTTGGCTGACTAACATTAATTATACACACACGCACACGTATAGAACATTAGTTCTAGGAATGTCTATATGTCCTAGACGTGCTACCCCCGGGTGTGGTGCATTGACCCCCCCCCCCCCCCCCCAGAATGTGATGACTCTTATCCATTCAGACTTCCTTTCCTTTTTTTTTTTTTTTTTTTTTATATAGAGACAACGGCAATGGAGGACAATATCTAAAATGTTCATGCAAAAAATCAAGACACTGTCGGAAATTTCATTATTCAGTAAATTATGACAGCTTTCTTCCCTCCTGATGGTTACATTGTATTAACAGCATCAATATATATGGGATGCCTAAGAAAAAAAAAATCTATATATGTAATGTAATTTACTATATAATGACTTTTTCTTTGAGTATATTCGAAGAGACCCTTACTTCAATCACCAAAACTCTCTCTCTCTCCCTCCCCCGTCTCTTTTTTTTTCTGCTTGTTTACTGTCTTTTCTTTTTCTTCTCATCAGTTTGTCAATCTTACAGTGTAGATAAGAATACACTTGCACGTACAACTTTATCGCACACTGATGAAGACACCAAAAAGTCATATATTTTTTAATTCTTTAAAAGAAAAAAAAAAATTCTCCACACTAAAATTACTTATGTTTTTGTTTGTTTTTTTTAACTTACCCCCAAATTTAAAAAAAAAAAAATAATGAAAAAAAAAAAAAAAATAAAGCTAATAAGATTATTCCAAAATAACCCTTTAATATAATAGGATGTATTTCTTAAAATAATTTCTTCTTCCTTAACCCCTGCCCCCATCCCCAAATGCGTAATCTGTCGTGTGACCGCATATCTCATCCTACCTGGAGTCGGAAAGTAAGCAGCCTTATTGCTAACAGCTTTTTCAGTGCCTGTTAGTATTAAAGGGAGATAATCCCCCACAGGGCCAGTTTCATAGTGGAACTCTTAATGATGCTTTGAATGTAGCTCCTATTGCGACGTACTGGTCTACATATGCAAAACCAAAAAAAATTAAAGCAATCTTGTGGTCATGTCTCATCATACCACCATCTCCTGCCATAGCACTATTGTCTTATTTGTCTAACAATATAGTTACCATCATTAATAATTATCAGCAACAATAATATTAATAATAGCCTAAGCATACTAATAGGGAAACTGCCAAATGTTGCGAACACTCACCAGCGTGGAAAGTTATAGTGCTCTCACACCGCCTGGCACTACTAATGAATGACTAATGTTGTAGTGTTATGCCCATCCTTGAATCTGCTTGTCTTACTGAATTGACAAAGTCATTTGGTTGTTGTTGTTGCAGGTCCTACACCTCCGGCGGGGCGGCGTGCTCTCCTTACTCTTGATGACGCTGACAAGCGACAGATGGCCGATATTCTCCAGAGAAAGTCATCGCGAAAGAAGACTCCAGCACCAGTGCCTCCCCAGCGTACAACATCGTTTCGGGGCCAACAATCACTCGACTCATCCGAAATGGAGTCCGAACTGAAAACGAAAATAAAGCAACAGAAAGCTAAGATCGAAGCTGCCACCTTGCACGAGCACTCGGCTGAGAATTCAGTCTCGTTGGACCAGGACAGTTATTTTGATAACCACGTATTTACAAAGACCAAACATCTCTCGTTGAAAGGGAGTTCCCCTAAGTCGTTTCGACGGCATGATAATGATACATTTCAAGATAAACTTGAAGACGGCTTCCCACGCCAGATGATCGAAAGTTTTAAAGGTTTGCATATTGACAAGTCTAAGTATATTATTACAGATTTAGGAAATAAAGGCCTGCGACCCCCACCGGGCCATTTTAATCACCTCATCCCTGCTGAGCTCCAACCTGAAAGACCAAAGATAGACAAAGAGACAAGCACCAGTGAGGAAAGCGTTGAAGCAGCAACAATACATGGAGGTTGCTATCCCAAGGTGCCGCAATCTTTGCCAACTCAGAGGTCATTCAGTTCAAAGAAGGGCAAATCATTTACAGACAGCAGCCAAGGTAGTGAGAATTCAGCGGACCACGATAATTTTGTCAACGTAGGAAAATTAGATGCAGATAACGTGAAGAAAACGATTAGTCGTTACGGGACCATCCCGAAGGGTGTCAGAATTGGTGCTTACCTTAAATCCATGGAAGACGATCCAAATCAGACTGACCAGCGGGACAACAATATAGACGATGTCGATTCGGGGACAGACACGGCCAGCGTGACGTCATGTCCCCCGATACCTACCACCGCTGAAACGCCGGGAGACAGCAGTAAGGAAGATGACAACAACAGCATCGGTATCAAACTGGAACCCAACCTGAAACCCTCTGCTGTTGTAAAGTCTCAATCTTCGCAGATGCTGGTTGACAACCAGAAATCACCTCTTACTGGCTTACTCCAACGTCAAAAGTCTGATCTTACTCATGGTAAAGTACAGGGGGTGAAGAATGACTATTCCCCGTCGAAACCCGAGAATAGCATTTTCTCCGGGTTGCCCACTGTAGCACATAAGACGGACGATGCTGCAGAGTCCAACAAACCTCGACCAAGTCCTCGATTCTCTCACGTGTTTGACGACTCAAATGATACTAAGAAAGATGAAAAGAAAGAAAACAATAAGAAGTTCCCCAATAAACCCCTCAAGTCTCCAGATGAAGCCCCCCCAGAGTTACGTAGCCTTCATAAGGCTGGTCAACCGTTTCCGTCACGGCCACCGGGCCTAGCTCATGTGAATGATTCGAGTCCAACAAGCACAGAATCAACCTTGGTCAGTAGTCCTGACTCGGTTGTTGAGAAATCGAAAGGAGATGTGCGCTCACCACCCCCAAGACCCCCAACACGGGCCAGGATCTCTGTGACAGATTCTGAAGATAGCAAATCTTCTAAGGAAGGGGATGACAATGTTGTGACATCAGGGGTCTTGTCCAAGCTGGCCTCCAAAGTGAAGCTGCCACTGTTACCCCCAACAAGTGAAACAGCCCCTCTGAAGTCCACTGGACGGGGTGTAGACATCTCTCGGGACACCGACAAAGTGTCAAAGGGGGACCATTCTGCTGAAAAGTTCAGCACTAACTCTGATAATGCTGCTGGCCGCATGACCCCAGGCATCACCCACAAACCCCCGCCTGGAAACCAAAGGGATGAGTCTACCCACAAATCCATGTTCCCTAGTCTTAGGTCTGCATCTGCATCACATCGTGCAGCGGAGAGCGACTCCTCTGACGGCAAAACCAACCAATCCAACCAGACTGCTGATAAAAACTCGGCTGCAGACTTACCTGTGTCGAAAGACTTAATTATTGAAGCTTCAGGACAGCTGGACGGTCGCATCGACTCTTTGGCTACCAGCAGCTCCAAGAGTTCCGGAGAGTTCATGGATCTCTCCAGACAAGTGCAAACATTTCATGAAATGTGTTCTCAGTTTATTGACTCTTTACCACCGCACGCAAAGTTCCACATCCGGGAACTGCTCACTCGGTTGCAGTCGTTTAGCCAGAACCTGAAGACTGTCTCGGGTAGCTGTTCATCTGGGGGTTCCAACCTTTTGGATGACATTCAGAACACAAATAAAGAAATCCTTCAGGTTATACAGCGATGAGCTGTACAATAAGGTAACACACACACACATATACATAATAAACACGCATAGATATTGAGCGATGGTTATTAGAGAGAGCTACTATGGACAGCTGATGGTTTCAACCGACCATGAATGAGCCAACTCATCCACCCGCATAACGTCAGCAGTGAATCCTCTTTTATCAAAACTTACATCTGAAGTAATACAGAAGATGATTTTGGGGGGTGGAAACTGCTACCCGATTAAAAAATACAAGAAAGTAAAGATTTATAAAAAAAAAAAATACAAAATAAAAAAAAATAAAAATATTTGATAGGGAGGGTGAATATCTTTTTGGAGTTGCTTCATTAGAATTGGTTGTTTTTTTTTAATTCTTATTGTGTACAAGTTGTTTACTGAACATTTTACATACACATATACAAACACACCGACATATATATATATATATATATATTGTGGATACAGCCCGGACTGCCCTAAAGTATTGTTTCCTGATAAAGGTCAGTTCAGCTTTAAGCAAAAACAGCCTCTGTGCACATATTTTTTTTTTTTTTTGTATTAAGAAACAAACTAGAAAACACATTAAAAAAAAAAAAAAAAAAAAAATTTATTCCTCATCCCGGCCATTTGTGCGGCTGTGGAGAGTGACTATGTCAATGTCTGGTTGCCATGCTGTCTGAGGAGACACAGAAGGTCATGGGTTAACTCTAAGGACTGTTTGGGGGTAAGAGAGTATTTTATTTTTTATTTTTCGTGATCAGATTTTGAAACATGGAAGGTGGAGAAAAAAAAATGTTTAAAATGTTTGTTTTTTTTTTTGTTTTTTTTTTTTTCAATAAGAAAAATGGAGGGATTTTTTTTTTTTTTTTCTAGAAGAACATTTCTTCACTGTGGACATGGACAAATTTAACTAAATTTAAAAAAAGAAAAAAAAACAAAAGGCTTGACAATAACTGAAAAAGATAGATTTAAGAAAATAAAGAAGAAAAATTCTGGGAAAAAAAAAGAAAAGCCCCCCCCCCCTCCTTAAAAAAACACCGGTAAGATGTGTCTAGCTTTTGGCAACGGTGCAAGCTGTAATCTTGACAGTAAATTATTAAATTGATGAGAAAACAAGTGATGGGAATATTTTGACCTCTCTTGACCGAGCCCCCGTCCCCCCCATTCCAAAACTCCTTATCTCCCTTCTGCGAGAGAGAAGAAAAAAGATATCTTCAGTAATGTTTTTTTTGTTTTTTTAATGTACAACTTATTGATCATTTCTTTTTAAAAGAATGAAATGAAAAAGGAGAAAAAAACTCAAAATTGTTAATCTTTGTTTAATCTTGTCTTTTGTTCCCCTAACAACCTCCCACCCATCACCACCATCGGTTTTATTTCATTGATCAAAAAAAAAAAAACTTCTTCATTGGTTGAAGCTGGGCAGAACTTGTGCTTAAAAGTGACAAATCTTTATCCATTTTTCTTAAAAAAAAAAAATTTTTTTTTTTTTTAAATATTGTACAGCAAATGGCAGGTGATAGTTGTTCTCTCTGTCCGTGGAGTTCGCTGTCTAACGCATCTGGACAATCGCCAGTTGACCACTCTTTCAGGGCAGCAGTAGTGGCAGGTCTGGGGATTGGTACAGCACCCTTCTTTACTTACTAGAACAGAAAACAAAAACAACTTCATAATGCAGTGGTGACTAAAACGAGAAAGAGAAACAAAATGTTTAAAAAGCAACCGACAAAATGGCACCAAAACAGATATTATTCAAAATGGTGGCATGTTCAAGGGTTTTGTATGAGAAAATAGTTGAAGCTTTTTTTTTTTTTTCTCGGAATTTCATTCATATTTGTATACGTTTCAAGATGTCAAATATTTTTCTCTGGATTAAATTAAAAAAAAAAAAAATTTGAAAAATGGCGAGGTGGGGACAAAGAGATCGACAAACTTAGAGATATTCATGGGAAAAGCAAAGTGATTATTATTTTTTATTCTTTTTAAATCTATTAAAGAAAAGAAAAAACAGATGTATGCTGTGTGGGGATGTTTACCTCAAATAGTTTAAATTAGGAAAAGCTTGGTTTCATTTATTTGATAAGCAATGATGTTCTTCACTGGCTAACAAAATTAGGTGTATATAATTCTTGTAGATATTATATATATATGAGGATGAAATACACGATGTATCATGAAATGTCGTGGAGACAAAATGTATGAAAGACAGAAAGGAAAATAATTAAACAAAGTAATAAAAAGTCAAACGAGAGACAAAGATTTACCTTTTTTTCAAAGACGTACGTTGATCCTTATGAAACCAGTCAAATCTCTCGCTTGATTTTTAATCCATGTGTATAATTGTTTCCCTTTCTGTCATTCATGCATGTATCATACAATTATGTGCTGATTATCCATCCGTACAGGCGATTTCCAGAGTAATAGGTGTTTGGATACTCCTCCTTCATCGGCATCTTGTCTAATGGCACCATCCCAGGACAAAGTAAGAATTCTCCAAGCAGGAGAATACCAAATTTGTCCCAGGCTGGTTCCATTAGACTAGCCGCTGCTGGAGTAGTATTTAAACACCTATTGCCCCGGAAACCGCCAGTATGGATGGATAATCAGTACATAATTGTATGATATTATAAATATATTATGCTCTTACTAATGTAGTTGATTACTTCATACAGGTTATTTATATATATATATATATATATATATATATATATTTATATATATATATTTTATGGTACAGAAAATCAATACAATCCCAGTACCATTGGTTTCAAGCTCAGAAGGTGTTTACCTTCTGGCTATCTTCATCTTTTGTTTACAGACCAGATAACAACAAAAGCTGAAGATAGCCAGAAGGTAAACACCTTTGTAGTTTGAAACCAATGGTACTGATGCTGTACTGATTTTCTGTACCATAAAATAAGTAAATATTACGCTCTTAATTGTGATGTTCTCAATTAATCGAGCACTCTGCTGGGATTTTTCTTACCATACAAAAGAAGTTTATATATATATATATGATGTATATATATGAAGAACGCAGTCATAAAATCAACAGCACATGGTGACAGTTTCCCACCTTGTATTTATTAGACGAGAAACTAAAAGTCACCATGTACCTTTGATTGCATGTTTACACTCTTTTAATTTAGATGTATATTTATATATTGAGTACTCTTTTTATAAACATAACAAGTTATATGTATATATATATATATATATATATATATATATATATAATTACACACACACATAGTAGTATAAAATATACTTATGGAATGTGAGCTACACAGAAATGTGTGTTTTATTACATCAAAGAAATTCGTCAGGCGAACTGCAGTTAGCCTGACGAATAACTTTGATAGAATGAAATACAAATGTTTGTATAGCTCACTTGCCATAAGTACATTTATGTGTATTGAGCACTGTTAAAGTAATAACTGTAACAAATATATATGTATGTAATATATTATAAGTGTATGTATATTAAACAGTAATAATATATACATGTGTGTTTGTTTATTATATATATATATATATATATATATTGTCTCTGTGTGTGTGTGTGTGAGATAGTGTAAGGATATGATTCCGACGGAATGTCTAAGATAAATAAAATAGAAAATTAAAAAAAAAAACGGACAAAATAAAACAAAGGTTCAACACAAACAAGTCATGTGGACCATACTTTCAATCATGAATAAGCTTCAAATAGGACGCAAATATTGCCCCTCTCCTCTCGACAGGCTGTATTGTTTGAGTTGAACTTCTGTCTTGTATTTGGTTTCGGTTTATGCCTTTTATTTTATTTTTCTTATATGTGAAGGATAGTTATCCGTATGTGTATCTGGCTAAAACGCCAAAACTAGAATATTTAGACCAAGAAAACGTAGATTAATTCAGGATCTTCATCGCAAGGTTTTGTTGGATAAATGATATCTGATAAATGATATCTTCATAGCAAGTTTTTGTTGGATAAATGATAAATGATATCTTCATAGCAAGTTTTTGTTGGATAAATGATATCTTCATAGCAAGTTTTTGTTGGATAAATGATATCTAATAAATGATATTTTCATAGCAAGTTTTTGTTGGATAAATAATATCTGATAAATGATATCTTCATAGCAAGTTTTTGTTGGATAAATGATATCTGATAAATGATATCTTCATAGCAAATTTTTTGTTGGATAAATGATATCTGATAAATGATATCTTCCTAGCAAGTTTTTGTTGGATAAATGATATCTTCATAGCAAGTTTTTGTTGGATAAATGATATCTTCATAGCAAGTTTTTGTTGGATAAATGATATCTTCATAGCAAGATTTTGTTGGATAAATGATATCTTCATAGCAAGATTTTGTTGGATAAATGATATCTGTAAACTGCATATAAGTGAAGGTCTTTTCAAATCAAAGAAATATTTAATAACATCAAAAATAAACAAAATCATATGGTGATATCATTTCAATAGCTATGGTAGAAAAAAAGAAAATATCATTTATTTGTTTATTGGTGATGCTATTTTTAATATGATGTGTGTAATAGATTTATTTAAAAAGAAAAATAGTAAAGTCATTAAATTGCAAATAATTTATCCTGAATTTGACCATTATGGGATGGAATAGGAATGGTTTAAATTTTACAGCTAATCTTTTTAATGTTAAAATTAGATAATGTTGTATTTATCACTTGAATTATGTTCATATACAAGTTGCCTACAAAATCTCTACAATTTCAAAGCAATTATTGCAAAGGCAATTGATAAAATATCTTAATCAGATTTGTGCTCAGTGGCTTGAAAAGCGTTTAATTACATTGCATTTTTATGTTTCAGACATCTTGTTTATTAAAGAGGCAGCCTACGGAATGAGCCCCAAAGAAATGGTTACTACTCAAGCCGAAGGAACAATTTGTATCATAGTTAGATAAATTTAGATATGCGGACTCAACGAAACTACAACGTATAGAAGAGATCTACCATCATGTATGTCAATTCGTGCATAGCACAAGAAATTTATTGAGACAACGAAAAAAAGTTTCTCTTACACGGTTAATGTTTTCTTTAGATGGGCTTGGTTGTCCACTCCTTTTTCTATCTAAGATGGTCCATGTGTTTATACATTTCTTATGTCGTACACGAATAGACGGACATTATGGTGAATCTCTTCCATACTTTGTTTGTAGTTTTGTTGAGTCTGCATATATGATTTTGTTTTTTTAAAAAAACATGATACAAATTGTACCTTTTCTGGGGCGGTTCATTCAAAATTGTTTTTACTTTTTATCTACCAGATGCCTGAAACTAAAAATGGAATCTAATTAAAAACTTTGAAAAACACTGAATAGAACAAGTCTCATCTTTTCAATTACCTTTTGTAATATATTTTTTAAAGACACCTTGTATAATACAGAGGCAATACTGGGTAGCCCTGCTAGTATATATATATATACATATACATATTAGCTTATGGAAATGTGGATAAGTAAGGCAACATGCTAGTAGAAATAAGGACACAAGCACATCATTAAAGCTAACCAAGATATTTTGGTCGATTGGTTAGATCATATTCATTTGGTAAAATGAGCTTTATTACACAGAACTCAACATTTTATTTTATTTTTCTTCCTTCACTGTATAAATTGTTGAGTTATGTGTAATAAAGCTCATTTGGTAAAATGAGCTTTATTACACAGAACTCAACATTTTATTTTATTTTTCTTCCTTCACTGTATAAATTGTTGAGTTATGTGTAATAAAGCTCATTTTATCATATGAATGTGGTCAGACTAATCGACAGACATATCTTGGTTCAGCCTTGCTTAGCCACATTTCCATAAACTAATATTCCATTTTGTCTGAAATTCTATTTCATATTTACTCCCTCATTATATAATTAATCAAGTTCAAATATATTGACAAAATTAACATAAAAACAATATTTTTTTTAAAGTGCTCAATATTACCCTATGTAAGCTACGTTATTAATAAGTCAGTTTTGGTTTAGAAGACCAGAAAAAATTTTATTTCTCAAAATTAGCAGACCCTCCTTCAACAGATATTTGTCCTTATTTCCAATTATTAGTAACTAAATCTATGCGTCAGGAAGTATTTTCATCGTAACAATTTTGATTAAACCAGTAATAACGTAACGATGCGCATGTGATTGCTTCCTTGAAAATGAGTTGCATTGGAGAAATGTTCAGAATGAAACCGGCTAGTTGTGCTACATTCTTCCACTGTCTGGTCAGATTATGGTAGCCGACGGCATCAGAATAATATTGTTATGGTCACGAAGGTGTGGTGTCCAAATTCAGTTCAACTCCCTAATAACCACACAGCTAAGCCATTTTACTCTGTGATATGTCTCTCTTTCTCTCTTGACCTTCACCTGGTCCTCTTATCTGACCTTGTTCAAATTTTAATCACTCACCAACAAAGGCAAAAAATACTTAGCCCGCATCAACTTGAAGTCTCACATACTTCAATCAAACCATTATTAAAAAATTTGAAAAGAAAAAAAAAAAAGGGCAACACGTTCTGCCATAATCCCCCCCTCCCCATTTTTTGATTAAATTCACTATCCTAACATTTTTCAATCATTGTATAGGTCTGACTCTTCAATTTTGACAATTTAAAAAAAAAAAAAATAAATAAAATTTCATTTTCGTAAACACTTCTGACTCCAGCCATATTTTATCATAGTTTAAAAAAACAACATAAAATCAACTTTTCATTAACCCCCCCCCCTCCCCCTCTCTTTGTATTCTGTACATACGATTGTAATGCAGTGCTCACATCAGTATTATGAAAGAAAAAAACAACACAGTTGATGCTGGTATTAACCCCTGAAACACCTCTGCTATTTCTTTGTGACCAAAGTGCTTTTGCCAATACTCTGTAGATTTTCTGAAAGCTTTTGTAGTATGATACATACGTCTGTGTGTGCGCGTAAACGATGGATGCGTGTTTTGTGTGAGCTTTTGTATTGTCTCAACCTCGGGTCACATCTTTTCCTCAATAGCCAATCAGCAAATCCTCAACATATCTTGCCAGAGCCACTGCTCTTCCCAGTTCGGTGAAGTGCCTATCACGTGATGCTGCCTCGGGTGGTACTCTGCCTGCTACCACCATTTTTCTTACACTCTTTTTAGGAAATACTTTTTTTTTTCTTTAAGATCATAATCAGATTTATATCTACAAATATATTTATATGGATGCCTGGATATTTTTGTTTCAATGGCAAGTGTTAGAACGAGAACAATTAAACATATTGAGAAATAAGTATTTTATTTTAAACAATCATTTTTATTTTAGTTTAACTTTTTTTTTCTTTCTTTTTTTTTTTTTTTAAGAAATAGGAAAATATTTATTAGGTGAATGCACCAGGGAGGGTTTTCTTGTTTTCAAATTATATTTATTTCATAAAAGTTTCAATTGAATAAATTTAATTGTATCAAAATGATTTTTTCAATGACATCTTTTTAGTTTAAAACATAATCTTAAATTTCTTGTTTTGAACTAATTTCATAAAACTTTCAACAATATAATCTTTATAACTGAATAATTTCGATTGTATCAAAATAATTATTCCATAACATAGTTCAGTTTAGAAAAATGGTTAACATAAGATCCATATTATTAAAAAAAACTCTTCTACTAATATCTTTTAACTTGGATTCATAAAATAATTTTTCTGATTATGTTTTTTCTTTTGGTCTATATGAATAACTGGTCAAATGGTTTTGGTGTCATTAACCAATTATATTATTTTTCTTGTCAATCTGATGTTCTCATTTTTGTTTATATTTCTACTGGATATTATGTCTAAAACCAAAATGAGAATGTTACTCTAACTATACCTCATCTAAAAAGAAAAAAATGAATTTCAACAAAGTCTATATTCTTGTTTTGTGTTTCCAGAAAACATGTGAAGAGCGTATTGGAAAAGTGCTGTCAAAAAGAAAAAAAAGGCCTTAGTTTTAAAAATACAAAATTCCTCAACAAATTCTTTTGTCGCAAGATTTCCATTTATGCTCCGTTTTCTGTTAAAAAAAAAAAAATCGAACAAGAAATGTTTGTCTTCAAAAACAAAATCGATTTTACTGATTGAATTTTTCTTTTCATCGTTAAGTTTTTTTTTTATTCTTGTACACATTCAATACTTACCTTAAATTTATTTTTTTAGAACTTTTGTGTTTACTTAAATTAATTGTATATTTTTTATTTGATTTTTTTTTAAATTAAAAATTTTTTTTTTTTTTTTAAATTTATATCCCTTCTCTGTTTTGGCACACAACAGCCAAATGTTTGTCATGTCCTGCCAATGTCTTGGTACCCAACAATGATCAGAAGAAAGACACTGGTATTTTTTTTTTATCTGTTCCGTTTTCATATCAGGCACTGCTGTTTTTATTATTTTATTTTATTTTTTTTAATGGTCCACCTGCAGAATGACTAGGATTCACATTTGTGACTTAAGAAGAAAGAGAAATGTTTTGCAACCTATCGTTTGTTATATTGGATCCATAACTCAGTACAATGGTCAATTTGGTAAAAGTTCAAAGACTTACGATTTAGAAATTGGTATGAGGTGGTCAAAGCCTATTCATTTAAAATTACTTTGGTATAGAAAATATGACTTTAAATTCCCCCCCCCCCCCCCCCCCCCCAATTGTTGTTTCAATCTTGACATGTTCAGTTTTATATTGTAACATTTACAAGACTGGAATAATTAAATTTTAATTTTGTGTGTGACTTGCATACTTGACTTCTCTAGTTTACCCCACCTTTCATCACTCACACAAAAGAATATGGCCTCAACAGACTGCCATTAGCTATAGATCATTTAATTTTCTCATATTTTATTTGAAATACTGTCATTCATAACGATCATATATATATATATATATGGATGATAGTTATGGAATTAATAATCCAACCAAATGAAAAATGGAAAACTGAAAATTGTTTCTGTGTTCATAGACATTTTGCCTTCATTGTTTAATTATCTGGAGAAAATCGTTGAACAATAAAAACGAAACAATTTTTAATTTTCCATATATACATATATATATATATAAATATATATAAAGTTTATTTTAAACATTTTTTATTATAATAAACCATTATTTAAAGTGGATATTAATATTTGAACAGTCAGTCTTGCTGTTTTTTATATAAATGGTTAAGTTCTGCCTGCAGCCTATATCATTTTTATAATTAATTAATGAAAATAAAGCAACATTGTCTTTTATGAATTTTCAAGGATTTTAAGCTGCAGACAGAATTTAATTATCTATAGAAATGATAACAGAACTTTCTGTTCAAATACTAGTATCCACTGTAAATAATAGTTCATTGTTTTATTTATATTGTAATATATATATATATATATATATATATATGTATTTTCAAAGGCACCTTTTAATTAGATACAACTCTTTTGCCTTTTTCTTTTATACATTGCAAAACTGCATTTGTGATAATGCAGTTGTTTTAAAACGAAAATTAATTTCCCTCCAAAATCTTAACCTCTGTTGTGATGATGAGCATTTGAGGGGTGGGGGTGGCCATTATTGCCTAAAAAAAAAAGGAAGACATATTGAGGGTGGGGTCATTCTTAGGTTGTGCATTGCACGTATTTACTGGCCGTGATTATTGAGAAATCTTATACACACAAGAGCCATCAGCTTCTACTGGTATTGGTTTGACTCAAGTCTTTCAATAGTTAATAATGATATATAGCTGTTTCGATCGATTAGGTCTTCCTCAAATTGTAATATGTTCAATGGTATGACAACTTTGGCTCACACCATTCAACATACTATATTCTGAGGAAAGTCTAATTGACCCCCCAAAATCGGCTATAAGAGCCAATAAAGTATTTCTAGCAATTGGTATATTGTCTTATATATATAAGAAATAGTTGGAGTGGAAAATGTTGAGCAATGCTAAAAATAATCTTTCCTACCCACCTAACCCGACTGGGTTTATTTTGTTTCTCTCTCTCATTGCTGCTTGAATTGTCGCTGAGCTATTTACTTTGTTCGGATCATCGCGCCGTAGAACAACTGTTTTACTGGTCATCATTACTTACTGTTTTTCTGAAAAAAACAAAAAGTGAATACGGTTTCTGTATGTTTATGAAGCTGGACTCAGTTAGGACAAGAAAAGGGGGTGTTGACTTTTCTAATGCTTCTTAAGCCGCAAAGAAGTGTCCTAACTGCTTCATTGATCTTTCTGATTTTAAAACGAATGATATTACAGAAACTCGTTCATTTTTTTTTTTTTTTTTTTTTTTTTAAAGCATTTTTTTTTTTTTTTAAATGTTTGTCCAAAAAATGGAAAAGATTTAAAAAAAAAAAAAAAAAAAAAAAAACTTTAATAACTTATTTTGTATTTTTTAATTTTTATTTATTTAATTTTTTTTTCTCTTTCCCTCAATTTCTCTTAACTAATTTTATTTTTTAATTGGTTTTGGGGAGAGATTTGTGTACATTTTTTTGAACATACAAAACCAAAAAGTGCAGGTTTTACAAAATACAATGTTATTTTGTCAAACTCTGAAATTTCTGACATGTTATCCTGTGTGGAAGACTTTTTTTTGCTTATGACAGAGGAAACAGTTTTTTCCAGATAATAACGGGACCGTAACCAAAAAAAATAACCAGATAAGATTCTGTCTTCAATCTTTCTCATTTTTCATCTGCAAATTTTCTCTTTCTGACTTTAATAGCCTTTTTCTTGTATCATCTGAATTATTCTTTTTCAATCTCAATTGGAAGCAGCCAGTCCTCTCTCTTTTAAATAGCACTAAATTGTTTAAAATCTAGAGCTTTTTAAACAATGCACGGAACTGTCCAATTTAACACTACACAAAAAATGACTTTGTACATAAAACTTTATATCTTTCCTTAGCAAGGAATATTCAGTTTTATCCAAAGCACAAATATTTACATACGAGTATCTCCTATCACCTGACATGCTTCACAGTTGCATTTTTTTTTAAGTCGATTGCCGATAACTTGATCCACTCTCTCCACCAGGCAAAAATGGTTTGCTACTTGTAACAGACCTACCCGATTTTCAGTTTTCCTTCTTCTGGATCATTTGTCCTTCTATGGCTTGAGAGTCTACCCTGCTATTTCACCGATGCCTGTTGGAGAAGAGAGGTGCCAAGGTATGAATTAGTGCAAGGTTTTCAACAGCCTCTGACAGAACTTGAACCTGTCATGTCAGGTCCACAATCTGCACTGGTAACCACTTGTCCATTTACATAAACCTTGGTGAAAAACACTGTTCATAATCAATTCTATGAACTTTTTACGAAGTACTAAATAATAATAATTATAAAAATTAAAATTAATGTAAAAAATCTATAGTTTTTTTTTTTCTCTTCTAAGTTTCTGACTATTGTTTAAAAGTTAATTACATTATTTTTTTTTTAGTTTTCATATCCCCAAAATGCTGTTTTTGATTATAATTTCAAACTTTTTAAACTGAATATTGGAGCTATTTTTAGTTTTATTTCCTTCAGAGAAGTTTTAGATTGCCTAAGTAGCATTCATTAGGCAATGACTTTTTTTTTTCAATAGTTTTAAAAAAAAACTGCAAATTAATATTTTTTTACAGTCTTTGTAAAATTTGTAACACAGATCCTGTAGTTATTAACATCTGGGAGAATTTATCTTGAAATATTTTTTTTTTAAAATTTACTTAGTTTTTAACGTGCCCATTGTTTCTTTAATCAGTCACAGAATACAATGCATAAAATGTAATAATGCATAGAAACACTTTAACTATTTTAAAAATATGGAAGTCATACCATGTGTCATATCAGATAGGACTGTTCTCAAGTCACTTGAAAAAGAGATTTTACCTCGAAATATTGTTTAAAATTATATTAATCACTTATTATAGAATTACTCATTGCTAAGACTTTCTAAAATAGAATAACAATGCCAATTTCCACAATGCCTCTAATAAACCATAACATTTTATGTTTTAATAGTTTTTAATATTTAGTTCTGGTTGGCTTCTTTGAACTTGGAAGTATCCGTCTAGACATTGAGCAAATTTTATTATGCCAAACGATTTCTGTATTTGTAAAAAAATAGAATGTATTCAAATCAAAATTATATATGTCCATCCACTTAGCATAAAGCAAGAGTCTTCTGTAAAAAGGAATTGAATTCTTTTTGTTATTAGTATTGTAAAATAATTTTTAAAAAAATATAAACGAGTGACTACTTTCATTTAATATGATATAGCTTCTATCAGCTGTGGATTTGTTGGCCCAGTTCGTAGGGCACCAGATGCCAACCACTGGCATCCTGGTTTCGAATCTTGCTGTGTTTAGCCACACTGATGAGTTTTGAAAACATGAAACAACTGTTTGTGGATGACTGTTTGAACAAACTGAAATTTTGTAAAACTCTCTGAATTCGTGTTTTATACATAGTTTAAATTTCATTAGAATCGAAACTAAGTATTTCAAGTTTTAAGGAGATTCTGCGCCTATAGCTCCCTTAGGAGGGCATGTAAAACTTCAGCACACAGAGGGGCACATCGAGATTCAGTATCACTTCTATTGTCTGGCCTGAAAGATTTTACATATGAATGAATACACTTTTAATTATGTAGAGTCTTTAACCTTTCTTTCTATAGGGAACACACAGACATTAACATATATATATATATATATATATATATATATATGGGAAAGGAAAAACCAAGGGATATTTTTTATATATTCATCAACGTTTCGTCTTTATGGTAAGACTTCCTCAGGATGATAATTTCAAGAAAAATTTCGATGTACTTGCATGACATTTTTCTTCAAATTATCATGCTGAAAAAGTCTTACAATAAAGACGAAACGTTGATGAATATATAAAAAATATCTCTTGGCTTTTCCTTTCCCATTACGTCAGATTACTCTTATCCTTCCTTTCTCACACATATATATATATATATAAATTGTGTTGAACAATTGAAATTTGAAATAAATTTGGACAATCGTCGCATATTTATCACTCTTCTTTCTTCTATATATATATATATATATATATATATAGTCTCGGAAGTTTCTCAACCATTAAAACTATATAAAAAAAAAATATATATAAAAAAAAACTTTAAAAAAAAACTTATAGTCTCAAGTCTTCCAGTGGAAAATCACTCATATAAGTCAATTTATTTTTTACAGTTATTATATTAGTTAGTTTCTAACACTATTTTAAGGGATCATCAGTTGTTTACCATGAAAAACTGTTTCAGGAATTTATATATATATATATACATACACACACAGTATGTATCGGTATTCATATACATTGATACAAGTCAAGGGATGGCAGCTGTGGCCCTGCTCTGTCGGGCTGAGATATTTCATTTGGGTCGTCTTAGGAGGTCTACCCTCCCAGGCTTTACCTTCTCTCTCAGAGAAAAGGTTGTTCATGGCTAACTGCCTATTGAGGGATGCCGGCGGGATTACTCTGGCATTTTTTGAGTGTCCAGAGTATGCTGGCTTACCGTCCCCACTTTCCAGCCTTGTGCCACATCTTCCCATGGTAGGAAGGAGATAGCGAGTGTATATACGGTATCTGAGTCTAATAATTTACGTTCTTTACTAAGCTGATCATTTGGCTGGCGTAAAGGAAACAATTTAAGTGAGGGTTTTGGTATACATTTTAAATCCTAACTTAGAACTAACCCACCGAGAGAGCGAGAAAGAGTAGATTTCTCTTTCCAAAGTAAATGTAACTTTTGTTCGTATAACATTTCTTCAATGTTTCTAGCTTTAACTGTATCCCACCAAGGGAGAAACAGAAAATAACCATTTAAGATCAGTATTGAATTTTTGTACTGGCTTATATGGCACGGAAGACCGGGTTCAATCCTCACTCAAGTCATACCAAAGACCAAAAAAAAAACATAGTACTTTATGGCTCCTTGCTGAACACCCTTGATCATCACTTTATAATGCTGAGTAAGTGGAATGCTCCTCGGAAAGGAATGATGCCCTCCCCTACATATTGGTTGTAATGGTTAATAAAAAGAGAATCTTTGGGTCACCCTCGACTATGGTAGACCACTTTACTTTTTTTTACTATAATCGTATCTATTCTGATACTACACTTCACTTTTTCTGTCCTCGGTCAGTGAAAGAGAAATCCTTCTAGACTGAGGCAATTTTTTTCTTTTTATTGTATCAATCTAGTGTGCTCCTTTTTTGTCAGTTGGATCCCCTCATTTAAAATAATCGATCATTGTATCTAACTCTGCTCTTGTGGGACGACAATTGTTTTTTTATTCTATAAACAATCAGCTAATGTTTTTTTTTATTGGTGGGGGAGGGATAAGTTGAAAAGCAAATTAAGGAAAAATTGACAACATGTAACAATATCCGGCCCCCCTTCTCTCTCAAGAATTTATTCCTTTTAATAATCTTGCTTAGATTTGATTGGACATCTATAAGTGAGTGTTAGCGTATACAGCTGTAGTCATGTTAACACACCGGTTCCCATTAGATGACCAACGTTAAGCGACATTGAGCCTAGCCAGTACTAAATGGGTGACCTATATGTCACTAAAATATCTCCAAATTCGAATAATTCTACGAATCAATCATATACAAAAAGAATGTATGATTTCGGCATAAAATAAACCAATGATCGTTGACCAGCCGTAAAAATCCAACAAGATCTGTAAGTGACCCTATGGCGCGGTCTTAAATAGACTGTTGAGTTTTGAAAATGCTATAGATTGTTCTAGATGTAAGTTTAATTTGTAGTCATTAAAATTATTTTATTTCTACGTTATCTCTTTGCTTTACTGTAAGATCTTATTCCCGCTTTTATTGGACGGATTTTAACGGACATAATTCGTAAAATGATGCATATGTTGTCGTTTAGGTACTCATTCTCATATTTGTTTTATATTCATTTCGATACGTAAACTTTCTATTCATCAGGGAGTATGGTGAACCCTAACCCCATTTTAACTCGCACCACCACATCGATGCTGTCGATTTGGTTTGTTACTTCCATAAACAGGATAACAACTACTTTTTTGAGCCTTACAGATTTTATTTTTTTTTATTTACACAATTTCTCTTCCCAAAGGCTATTTAAAAATTAAATTTTGATTATTTGAGTGTTAAATGTAAAGCTTTTTCGTCGTACATTTTTGAATTGCCTTTATATGCAGATAAATTATAAGTGTTAAACAAAAATATTTAAATAAATATTTTTATTCAAACTCATATCATGTATTCACATCTAAAGGCAAAAATGTATGTCGATACATGTGTAATGCAGATAGCATCATTTTACTTTAAAAAGTTTTTTAAAAAACACACAAGATTTTTTTTTCTTTCCTCTCAAGAGTCAGAGGTTAAATGTTGAATACTTGCAAATATTTGTTGAAAAAAAATAAGCAGGTTTACTAAAACTAAATCCAATACAAAATTTTTGGGATATGTTTTTTTTCTCCCTGATTTATGTTATAGAATTGAGATGAGTTTAAAAAAAAAAACAAAAAAATTTTAGGACTGACAAAATTGTCAGTTTTTTTTTTTTTTTTTTTTTTTTTTTTTTTCTTTTTTGCTGTCCTGAACAATAATGAATTCCTCTTTTGTGAAACGTGAATGTTATATGAATTGTGTATTATCGAGAGAGAGAGAGTTAAAAACGCTGCAAACCTATTATGCGTATTATAACTTGAGGTATCTTTATTTATGTGATACATTTCTGCTTTAGTGAAAACCAATGTCTTACTTTAGATTAAGTCTTTACTTAGTTTTTCTAAGAAAAACAAAGTAAAGACTAGTAGTTCCTTTTGTATCGAAAGGGCCTACGGATGAATATAAAATAATAATGATGTTCAGTCTTTCTTGTGACCTACCATATCTTGTACCTGCCTGCCATACTGCATACATACCACTGCCACTTTATCAATCTTAGATCAGTCACAAAGCAAAACGAAAATCCCATTTTCTGTGAAACAATGTTGGCGAAATGCTATTTCCATGAAGAAATTGTCATAATCTTACTTTCTTTTTCTTTTTTCTTTTTCTTTTTTTTTGGCATGTGTCTCTGGCTTTTGCTGTCCTTTGTGTCGAAATATCTCTCCCTTCTCACCCACCTGCTGCGTGTGTACCCAACCCTTCTTAACCCCCACATATGCGTGGTATGTCCCTCCTGACACTGCACTGCTGAGGGGGGTGGCGTGCACAAAAGTTAATGAATTGAATTAGATAAATTAATTATTACTTGTAAACGGTAAGTCTATTCTGGGGGAGTGAAGCCACCATCACATTTGAATATAAATCAATTAATGACTGCCAACATTGATGGTATGGCTAGCAAAAACAAAAACAAAAAAAAAAATGGAATTTGAGGTATTAAAATTTAAAAAGAAAAAGAAAGAAATACTGTAATTTTAAAAAATTTTTTTTAATTTATTAAATTTTTTTTTTTTTTTTTTTTAAATTGGCTTCCTGCTTTGCTTTCCCCGGGGTAGATCGAACGAGCAAGGATGTGTGCCTGTGCATATTGAAATTTGAATACCTGAATAATTATTACTATTATTATGACATAATACACTCTGGTCAGCAACGATCCAATGACATTTTGTAAATCCTCCCGCCGTCTCCTCCGATTATCCGACGACATCTCACTCTCTGTCTTTTAGCCTCTCCCAATCTCCACACCCACCTTTGACCTTTAATAAACTTCTCTGCGGGAAGTTCCCCACCCACCCACTGTAATCCACTCTCTTATCACTCATGTGTTTTTGTACACATCTGGATGTGTATAAAGAGGGGACAAAATGAATTATATTTATATTCAACCAAAATACAAAAATTTGAAGAGAAAATAAACAGAAAGAAGGAATCAAAAAAAAGAAAAATGCTTTGTTGTATAAAAAGCCAGTAATCTTCTGTTACTTGGATATGTTGCATATTCGGAATATGAACCATGAAATTTTACTTTTTTTTTTTTTTCTGTTCTCATTTCATTTTTTTTTTTTTTTTTTTTTTTTTCTAATCTTCTACCATGTCTATCTTTCTCTATCACACCTTCAACTCTTTCATTACTTTGTTATGCTCCTCATTTTCAAATTAGGGCAGGTGGCATAGTTTATTTGGTAGACATTAACTCATCAAAGTCTGGAGCTGGTTGTACCTCAACTTCTGCGGGCATTTATCAGTAAACAAGAACGGATCCATGTTATTGAGATGCATCTTTTCAAATCTGCTCATTTAGGGGTGAACGATTGCTATTTCAAACTTAAGCTTGACCGACCAACAGAACCTCTTATAAAGATACATGGAAATATCGAAAACAAAATTTGCAGAAGCTATATTCGCATGTTTTAATTAATGGGGAGTGTTACAGATACAAATATAAAGATACACTATGTTTCAATTTATTATGCAAATTTAATTTTTTAAATAACTTTCTAAGTCAATCCAACCCGCATTTTAGGCATATATTCAAGTCTATAGTCACAGTTGACTCACCAATTTTCATAAATATAACTTAAAAACATATTAAGATTTATTTTAAACAAAATAACAACAACTTTTGTGTGATCGACCGACCGACTGACCTCAAAAAGCCACGTAGAGATGCAAGAATGCATCCAAAACACACACAAAATTATTTAAGTTTAATAAGTGCGAATTATTACAAGTTGTGGGTATAGCTTATGATATACACTAGATTTGAGCCTAAACTAGTATTTGAATTTGTTTTGCTAAATATTTCACACCTTATATTCATAACCAAGTCTATGCAGAGTTTATAAACAACAATAATAAATACTTAAAAATGGCTTTTTTAAGTAGACTAAATAAACAGAAAGCTTTAATTATTTATTATAAAACTATCTGAAAGGATATTGATCCCTTTGTTTGGTTTGGTTCTCTTCCAATTTTTTTTCATGATATATATATATATATTTGTTTTTTGGAAAAATGAACGACTTCAGATATGTGCAGTGAAGCAATTTCCTAAATGCTAGAAAGAGTTATTTCCCTTACACTGTATCGCCCCTGTGTCTATATTTTGATTTATAAAATATAATTATCCACGGACATGTGTTTCGGCATCATACGGCTCATCAGTGTGGCTAAACCAAGCAAGATTTGAAACAAATACTGTGGTTGCGGTTTCAAATCTTACTGCGTTTAGTCATGCTGATGAGCTGTATGACCGTGAAACACGTGTCCATATATATATAACATGAAAGTTTCGAAAGAACCGATTCAAGACAACAGATCTTACACCCACACAAAGGACTCAATATCATTTCAGATTGAGCTTCCTAACAATAAGCAAAAAATTTAACTTATTTTAACACTTGACTGCAGATTCATGGTACAGTCGATCATCAGAAGTGTATTAATAGAATCCTGATGAGCTTTATATATTTTAATACATATTCAAACTGACCAGAAAAAAGCTAATAATTTTTTTTTTAGAAATTTAAATCGTAGATGTCACTGCATGCCTTCATGTTTTGTTTATTTTTTTTATATAAGACCACATGTGCATGATGCAATGATATCCATAAATTTAAGATTTCTTTTCATATTTAACCCTGTCTTTTAGTTCAAAATGTGAAATATTAAGGACAAATATTTATTCTGTTTAATTTTTATTTTAAATCTGAAATTTTTAAACAATCTGATATTTGAAAATTCTTTTTATATTCAAGCTATATTTCATATATATATATATATCTCATCTGAATGAAACTCGACCTTACTTGAAAATGAATGAAACTAACTCCAAGATTATTTGTAACTGGACAGCTTATTTGGGTCTCGCATTAGTCGACAGAGCAAGGGGGTGGGGAACCAGACTTTTACTTATTCTTGTTTAAGAGCAGGTTTTCATGACTTACTTTCTACCTTAACTGATGACATCATTCCTCATCTGGTCCCCCCTCCCTTTTATTCTTTCCATTCCCACATTTGGCTAATCTAACCTTTTAACCTTACCAGACAGCATGTTCTTGTGCATCCACACAGAAAATAGCCGTTATTTAAAGCTAGTTGACATACCCAACATTCAATATATGACATAAGGACTACACTTCTGAGAATTTGGGTCCACCATGAAACTGCAGTAAAGTGGTAAGATCCCCCCCCCCCCTCCCCCCAATTATTTATTATTACATATTTTAAGCTTTCCAACTATCGGAGCCGATATTTGAGTATTCTGCATTAATTCAAAGCAAATTGTTTTTGCTTAATTACATAATTCCTAATGTTTTGTTGCCAATAAAAACAATACGTAAATACATTCATCGTAGTTACTTACTCTCTCGTGCAAATACTAAGTTACTTTTTCCACAAAATTTAAGAAATATTTTTCTTCGTACTAGTTATAAAGCGGTAGAAACTAGGTAAAGATGGAAATTGACATACCCAGGTACCATACCGATACCGCTCAAGAAGCGGGTATAAACAAGTATCGCTTATGATAATAACAATGTCGGCATCCTTGCTTTTAGACATCAAGACCTTGAACAAGTGTTTCATACCATTGCTACTTGTGAAGGACTCTGCTCTCCCTCCTCTCAGAAATATGTTCTATAGAAATAAACGGTTACAATGTTCTGGAGAATCGGATTATATTTAGTTTAATTTATAAACTGGACTTTGCAGGCTGAATTTAGTTGAAATGTTGACCGTAAGCAAATCCACCATATTTGCTACGAGTCTAAAATGGATCCATTCGATGATTTGAAATTCAAAAACCAAAGTCTACTTTTTTTTTTTTTTACAAATAAATTCCTGCCCTTGTGTATTTTCTTTCTGTTTGTTCTATACTTCCTTCTCAACTTGTATCTTTCCTTCTTGTCTGCATCCTGTATCAATGTGCTGCTTTGTACTGTGTGTGCGCTTTGCTGGTGGACATGTCAGGCCAACCATGATGTTCGCTAGTACCTCCATCAATCATTATTCCACACTTGTTTCAATGTTGCCAAATATCTGTGATTGCAGCTCATACGATGATTGTAACAATGTACCGAAGATTACTGGCACATTACAGACCAGACCCCCCACCCCACCCCTTTTTTTTTAAACAAAAATGATAAATAAAAATCAATTTTAATTTAATTTTTTTTCATTTTGTCACTAATGTAAAACTCAATAAAGTCTAGGATTTTTGATAATGATCTGCTATTGTTGTTTTTTTATTTCAGAAAATTTCTATTGAAATTTGTTTGAAGAAGAAAAATATCCTCAATAAAAGCTGTACATTTAAAAAAAATCTTCTCCCCTATTTTTTTTTTTTTTTTTTTTTAATATAAAATATAGGTTCATTACCTCTGCCGAGGAGGTTATGTTTTCAGAGGTTTGTTACTGTTTGTGTACAGCCTAGCGTCCACATAGCTTGACCAAACTTGGTCAAAATATTGGTCATCGTCTCACTTAGAACTGATTTAAATTCAGGATATCTAGGTCAAGATTATGGAAAAGTTTAAAGTCACTTTTGGCGATAACTTTATTACGGTTCGTTATAGACACTCGTTTATTGGTCCATATTGTAGCCAAGGAAGTCTGACATCTTATATGACTTTGTTGTAGTCAAATTTTGACAGAATTTCAATTTCTGATATTTCTTAAATTGATTTATGGATCTGATGCTTTTCGATAAGCACAACCACAATGCAGATTTCAGCCAGATAAAATAAATTGTGTTTTAGTTATCAGCATTTGTGTGCATTAGCTGTTGATGTCCACTTCTTATTTTTGCCTCAATTCGGTGAGCGATTCCGATATCGGTTGCAGTTGCAATCATGTGGGTCTCTGCCACTGTTGCAACTTTAAACAAAACCAAAACTCGATTTTAAAACGAGTAATGATGTTTTATTTTGAGATGTTACACATTTTTTTCAACAAAAATATATGCAATGTATTATAATATATGTAATATAATATATTACATGTGATATATATTACACGTAAGCTGTACATGATATATATATTATATGATATAATATATCATGTATTATAATATATGTGATATTATATATCATGATATATAATATCATACGATATATAATATCATGATATATCATATGATATCTGATATCATATATCATATGATATCATATATTATATATAATTAAGCTGTATAATATTATATATTATATATAATTTCATAAATAGGTTAATTTTTAATTTTTCTTAGAATACATTGATCTCTCAGAAGGAAATTTCACAGTGAAAGCAGAAACATCACTCTTAGAAAGGAACTTTACTCCGAGAAAACACCATTCTAAGAAAAACGTTATTTTTTTATCAATGCCAAAGATTAACGTTTCTAATCTTCTTAGCTCTCAACGTGATTGATGCTGAACCATCGCCGTCTAGTATCTATTTAGGGAGAATAAGAAAAAAATAGAAATAAGGTTTTGATTTTTTTGAATAATGCAGTTGGGGATAAACTTATAGATACTAGAGCATGGCATGACATTACCAGCCGATTGATCGGATCGGTTCTCTCTGACCCCCGTCTAGTCAAAATAAGAACCCGAAGTGACCAATGCCATGGACAGGACAGGATCCTTGTAACTGAACTAAAACATCACGGCCAACAGGTGCATCTGTTTTCGGGAAGGTCTTGTCCCATCTGCATTGGGTTGCAGTCGTTGAAATGTAAGCTTTACCGATAGGGCAACTCAAAATTAAAATTAGGCATACATATAGAGAAGTACAACCAGTGCGCAAAATGGGGATTACAATCTGTAAGTTATGTAAAAGATTGGTTGCTCCTGACAATGGTGTCTGCAAATTTTATGCAACCTGCAACCACACTTCTGACCAAAGTCTGGCAGCAGAGACACATCCGAGATAGTTTAAAAAAATTCAAATATTACCAGATACTATGTAACACATAGAAATCTTAGTAAGTGGGTATGTTTGCTAGTATTCATCTAGTGATTTTAATTTATGGGCTGATGTCAAGACAACACATGTCATCTGGTCAGCGAGTGCCTTCAAATGTCATCGCGACCCTGGTTGTACTGAGAGCAGACGTGACATTAGTGGGTGAGAGAGAAAGGAAGAAACTGGAGTCATGTGGAAGTATTTGAGCACGACAGATGTGTGAGAATGTTTGAACACCAACGATAATTAAGACAAAATCCGTAGCCGGGAATGCGCCTCCACCCCCGCCAGAAGAAAGGGTTCACTCACAACGTCCATAAAGCTTCTTTCTTCAAATATTCTTCATGGTTGTGAAACAATTAATTGCAGGTGTCCTCAGTCATTGGGAGGAGAAAAGGTACGTTAAGAATCTGTGTATTAAATTGATTGTGAACTGTAAGGCGTTGGGCCTCCCCTAAGAGAGGACGTATGCTAGATATGCACTGCTCTTCAACTAAAAAAAAAAAAAATTAGAGGAAAAAATAGGACGTACTTAGAAAGGTATGACAAGAGTGCAAAGTGGGGAAGGTAATCAGTAGGTTATACAAAAGATTGGTGGCCTCTTTTAGTTCTAGAGACAATGGATACCCTCTGAAATAATGCCTGCAAGATTAGGGGGTTTATAAGTTTATACTGAAGTAAGAGTTGTACAATCCCAACCATACTTCTGGCAGCAGGGAGGCATCCGAGACAACTCGAAGAAATTCCAAGGTAAGTAGATATAAACCCTTAAATGCTTTTTGTTTCAAATATGACACATTCCAACAAAATGCCTATTTAATATAATATTCTATGAACACGTGTGAAACTGCAACTCATTTCACATCTGCAACGAGCCTGTTGGCAAGTGTGAGTAGGTATTAGTATGATGTTGCATCAGCACATCTGCTAAATAGGTAATCAGTATCTTTGATGTTATGGGCGAATGTCATCCATGTGTCATCTGCCTTATTCAAGAGCTTAAACTTGTAAATCTGGTCATTATAATGTTAAGTAAACATTATTTTAGGATTCTCTAGTGTATTAGGATTAGTTAGATGCTTATATTGTAATATATATGTAAAATATTATACATGTAAAATTTTATGCCATTTGTTGCACATTTGAAACATCATTTATTTTTGTTCAATAAATTTTTTTTTTTTTCCAAAAATCATTTATGCTACTTTATATTACCCCTATGAAACGTTTTTCACTTTTTTAAAATTAAAATTTAAAAAAACTAAGCATTTAAGGGTTTAGATTTCAATACACTGTCCTCGAACTAAAATACTTCTCAACCATATGTTAATATGCATAAAAATATCAATGTTAATATGCATAAAAATATCAATGTTAATATGCATAAAAATATCAATGTTAATATGCATAAAAATATAAATGTTAATATGCATAAAAATATAAATATAAATATGTCTAAAAATATAAATGCTAATATGCATAAAAATATAAATATATAAATGTTAATATGCATAAAAATATAAATGCTAATATGCATAAAAATATAAATATATAAATGTTAACATGCATAAAAATATAAATATATAAATGTTAACATGCATGAAAATATAAATATATATATGTTAATATACATAAAAATATAAATGTTAATATGCATAAATATATAAATGTTAATATGCATAAATATATAAATGCTAATATGCATAAAAATATATAAATGTTAACATGCATAAAAATATATAAATGTTAATATGCATAAATATATAAATGCTAATATGCATAAAAATATATAAATGTTAACATGCATAAAAATATATAAATGTTAACATGCATAAAAATATAAATATATAAATGTTAATATGCATAAAAATATAAATGTTAACATGCATAAAAATATAAATATATAAATGTTAATATGCAAAAAAATATAAATATATGTTAATATGCAAAAAAATATAAATATATAAATGTTAATATGCAAAAAAATAAACATATATAAATGTTAACATGCAAAAAAATATAAATATATAAATGTTAATATGCATAAATATATAAATGTTAACATGCATAAAAATATAAATATATAAATGTTAACATGCATAATATATAAATGTTAACATGCATAAAAATATAAATGTTAACATGCATAAAAATATAAATATATAAATGTTAACATGCATAAAAATATAAATATATAAATTTTAATACGCATAAATATATAAATGTTAACATGCATAAATATATAAATGTTAACATGCAAAAAAATATAAATATATAAATGTTAATATGCATAAATATATAAATGTTAACATGCATAAAAATATAAATATATAAATGTTAACATGCATAATATATAAATGTTAACATGCATAAAAATATAAATGTTAACATGCATAAAAATATAAATATATAAATGTTAACATGCATAAAAATATATAAATGTTAATATGCATAAATATATAAATGTTAACATGCATAAAAATATAAATATATAAATGTTAACATGCATAAAAATATAAATATATAAATGTTAATACGCATAAATATATAAATGTTAACATGCATAAATATATAAATGTTAACATGCATAAATATATAAATGTTAACATGAATAAATATATAAATGTTAACATGCATAAATATATAAATGTTTACATGCATAAAAATATAAATATATAAATGTTTACATGCATAAAATATAAATATATAAATGTTAACATGCATAAAAATATAAATATATAAATGTTAACATGCATAAAAATATAAATATATAAATGTTAACATGCATAAAAATATAAATATATAAATGTTAACATGCATAAAAATATAAATATATAAATGTTAATATTCATAAATATATAAATGTTAACATGTATAAAAATATAAATATATAAATGTTAATATTCATAAATATATAAATGTTAACATGCATAAAATATAAATATATAAATGTTTATATGCATAAATATATAAATGTTAACATGCATAAAAATATAAATATTTATATGCATAAATATATAAATGTTAACATGCATAAATATATAAATGTTAACATGCATAAAAATATAAATATATAAATGTTAATATTCATAAATATATAAATGTTAACATGCATAAAAATATAAATATATAAATGTTAACATGCATAAAAATATAAATGTTAATATGCATAAAAATATTAATGTTTACATGCATAAATATATAAATGTTAATATGCATAAAAATATAAATATATAAATGTTAACATGCATAAAAATATAAATATATAAATGTTAATACGCATAAATATATAAATGTTAACATGCATAAATATATAAATGCTAATATGCATAAATATATAAATGTTAATATGCATAAAAATATATAAATGTTAACATGCATAAATATATAAATGTTAATATGCATATAAATATATAAATGTTAACATGCATAAAAATATAAATATATAAATGTTAACATGCATAAAAATATAAATATATAAATGTTAACATGCATAAATATATAAATGTTAACATGCATAAATATATAAATGTTAATATGCATAAATATATAAATGTTAATATGCATAAATATATAAATGTTAACATGCATAAATATATAAATGTTAACATGCATAAATATATAAATGTTAACATGCATAAATATATAAATGTTAATATGCATAAATATATAAATGTTAATATGCATAAATATATAAATGTTAACATGCATAAATATATAAATGTTAACATGCATAAATATATAAATGTTAATATAGATGAAGTATAAAGTGTAATACGTGGTGTCAATGTGATCTGTTTTTTGTTGTTGTCGTGGCAGCAACGTGCCGACGTTTGAAGAATTCTGTCTCCAGCAAATCAAGCCCAGAACATTTTAGTGACAGTTTTCCACTTCTGTTTGTAAATCACTTATCGAGAATGGGGAGTATTAGCCAATAAAAATGCTTAAATCATGATTTAGTACAGACTAATATTTGAGATGCATGTGTTGTAATGATCTAAATTATATGAGTTACTATTCGTTGAAATCTATTCGAATTAAGTTCAATTTAACCCCACCAAAATAAGTAAATAATAATTTGAATAACTACTAAGCTAATAACACATGTAGCTGATTAACATATAATCGGATAAGTTGTTTGATTTGCGATGTAATGCATTTTTGGTTTATGTGTACTTTAGCCTGCTATGCATTTTTTTTAATTATAGTGGTCGGGGACGGTATTTACTTCATATTTACCTAGAGATTCTATTTTTGTAGCCATTTGCAAAAGAAATTGTATTTATAAGAAATAGACTGATATCATTGACTAATTGTATTTGTTGCATTTCCAATGAAAATAAATGGTGAATCTCTCACAGTTTATGCTATTGAAAGAATTATTGAGCTGGATAGAATATGTAGTCGATGAAATAGATTGGAATTCTTTTTTCATTATATGGAAAACAAAAACTGTAAATTTTGTATTTACTCATTAGACAGAATCAATTACAGGTCCTTGCAATGAAGATATAATAGCAGGTCACTTTGCTATTATACTTTCTTTGCAATGGATATAAGTGCTAAGTAATAATCAGTTCTAAGAAAGAGTCTTCTCGAGGTCGAAGGTTCAATCCTCAGTACGGACGATACTAAAAATATACTTACGAATTACTTAAGACTTCTACCTGATCATGGCTGATGGAACGCTGTTCAAAATTCCGTACAGATTCACGAGTTTGACAAGATGCACGTGAAGAAAGTCGGAGGTTACATCGGCCGAAACGTTGTGAGCATAACATCGAAGATGATAACAGTAGTCCGAATGATAGAAATGGATCCAGGTTTAGTTAGAAAGAAAATCAATCCGGTTACATTTTTACTCCATTATTCTTAACACTCAGACACTCCATTATTTTTACGAGCAAAAATATCCGACCTTTCTCGTCACATGTTTGCTAGTATATCACTGCTCCCCCCTTTCTCAAAAAGGAAGATGGTATCATGACAACAGAATACACACTACACTAACCCCTGAATTGAGCATTAAAAGATAGTACAATTAATAGAAGTAATAGTAGAGTTTAGACAGGCAGATACCAAATCTCCATTAATAAAAGTGGTAGTTTAGTTTCGGCTTCAGACAGATACAAAAATCTCCATTATTAATAGAAGTAATAGTATAGTTTTGGCTTCATACAGAGAGATGCCAAATTACCATTATTAATAGAAGTAATAGTATAGTTCCGGCTTCAGAGACACATATACCAAATCTCCTTTATTAATAGAAGTAATAGTATAGTTTTGGCTTTATACAGACAGATAACAAATCTTCATTAATAAAAGTGATAGTATAGTTCCGGCTTCAGACAGAGATACAAAATCTCTTATTAATAGAAGTAATAGTATAGTTCCGGCTTCAGACAGAGATACACAATATCCATTATTAATAGAAGTAATAGTATAGTTCCGGCTTCAGAGACACATATACCAAATCTCCTTTATTAATAGAAGTAATAGTATAGTTCCGGCTTCAGACAGAGATACACAATATCCATTATTAATAGAAGTAATAGTATAGTTCCGGCTTCAGAGACACATATACCAAATCTCCTTTATTAATAGAAGTAATAGTATAGTTTTGGCTTCAGAGACACATATACCAAATCTCCTTTATTAATAGAAGTAATAGTATAGTTCCGGCTTCAGAGACACATATACCAAATCTCCTTTATTAATAGAAGTAATAGTATAGTTCCGGCTTCATACAGACAGATAACAAATCTTCATTAATAAAAGAAGTGATAGTATAGTTCCGGCTTCAGACAGACAGATACAAAAATCACCATTCTTAATAGATAACAGATTTTATTGCAAGCTCTCGGATTGAATAACAATTATGATCCTTTGATTCCTTTGTAAATTCGTACCTTAGAAAAGTTGCTTAATCTTGTTACTGGGCTTTGTTATGAATAAAATAATGTAAAATGCTCTCATTGCTGTTTATGGATCTCTTGTGTGAATACAGTCCCTACAATATTATTGTACCCCTCCTCCTCCTCCTCCCCTAATACAAAATTTATACCACCGTTGGATTTCTTGTAAAATTTTCCGTTGGAAAAGTTGTATATGATCTTAATATAGAGCTTCGTTTTCAGTTGCTTCCCCAGACAGAAACACCACCTATGTAATATAACACAAATTAAGGAGTGATTCAACCGATTCAAAAATGATGGAGATGAACACCATTCCAAAAGAAGACTTCCAGAGGTGTTTCCGGCAGTGGACGGATTGCTGGGCTAAGTGTGTGCAAGCACAAGGGGTATACTTTGAAGGGGATTAGGGTCCCAACCCCGTCACATATTTGAAATATTTTTTCTGGCCTAAGGTTGGATACGTTTTAGACAGGCCTCGTATAATTTCGAAAAATCAAAGCAAAAACAAATCTAAACTACGAAGTAATGGTTCAACTATTGTTTAGTCTTAGTGAAGCTTACATTATTTCCAGAACAGTTAAGAATGTTTGGGCTTGATAAGAGGCTTAAAAGACAACGTTCTCAATAAAACTAAGAACACTGCCTTCATTTATCAGCGCTTCAACATAAAATTCTAAGCATGGTAACTACAGTAAATACGATTCTAATGTTAGTCTGTAGCAGCAGGCTACAAGCAGCTACAGCTCACGGCTTACGATTTTGAATCTGTTTAATTCATAAGGTCGGCGCTGATTGGTGCAGGCATTTAACTTCCCTTCAAGCTTGCCCAATCAGAGAGCATCTCTCATACGAACTGATCACGTGACAAGAGACTATGAAATAGATCGCACAGCGTTCACTTCCTCTTTTTCTTTGGCACTGTCAACAACAACTACGTTGCTCAGACCAGCCCCCAAATTTATCTATTGGGACTCAACAGACATCTTCTTGGGGCTTTCGCCCTGGGTTTGACTTTGATAAGAAGACAAGGATCGAAATTGGCTACCTCCTCGTATACGTGGACTTAATATTAATAACTGCTTACACATGAACTGACTTTCACACCTGTGTACAGGCACATATCCTTACTACAAGAACTCTTCTTTCCCCTACTTCGGGACATTCATTTAACCACGTGGACTTTCTTACTTTTCCTCTTCGTCCATATTCATGGACGAATTCATTCGCTAACACCTTCTCTTTCATTTCTCCTTTTATTCACATATTCACGAAGACGACCAATAAAGTTGTTTTATGTATTAGAAACGAGTTTCATGAGATTTTAAACACCCATATTTGATAAAGAGGTCTTACCTCGAAATATATCATGAAACACGGTTACACACATTAGATCACTGTAATTATGGCCAAACAAGTAAGATTTACTATAAAAATCACTATATTCGTTTGTCTTGAAGTTATTCTACCTTTTTATTATAATGATTAATCACTATATAAAAACAAAATCACTTCGTGTTCGTCCTCGTCAACACCAGCATATTTCCATTTCTTGCATTTTGATAGCTTTCTATGACTCCTCTATATACATCTTACACGCAATGCTTGAAGCAAATTTCATCACCTTATTTTCTAATTTGATGTTATGCAAGCTTGTTATTGTGCAGAAAATGGTTATTTTTCAAGTTTTAGTGAAAACAAAAAAGTTGCTTGCTTTTTTTATTATTTATTTAAGATTCCAATTTTAAGAACTTTTAAAAAAAGAGTTCGTAATTGGTTTGCGTTTTTACATAAAAGATACTGATCGGCTAGAAAACTTCCAACACTTACTTGACAATATCCTACATCTCTACAAAGCCGCTATTCGCCCATACATGAAGTAGTGTTGCCACATCGAGGCTGGTGCACCAACCACTTGTCTTTCCCTTTTGGACAGGGTTCAAAAAAGAGTCTCTAATCTAATAGGTCTCACACTGTCTACGAAGCTCCAGCCCCTGTCCCATCACCGCAATGTTGACTCCCTACTCTTGTTTTGCAAGTATTTCTACAGAATGTGCTCGAACGAACTTACTGCACTTGTACCCCCTCAATATAAATACCCTCGACCAACCCGACTAGCAGCAAAATCCTACCCCTTCACTGTACAGGTCCCCAGATGCTGGAAAACTTTCTACTCGAATAGCTTCTTTCTTCGGACTGCTTGCCTTTGGAATTTCCCCTCCCTACTCGGTTTTCCTCGACTGTACCAACGTGCAAAAATTTAAATTTAATGTGAACAAACATCTTGCTACACAACTCCCCACTTAGGATGCCCCCCCTATAAATCTTTCCCCTGAATCACAGTAGCCCCTGACATCTCAGTGGCAATATGCCTTGTTTGGTGGTGAACAAAAGTTTAAAAAAAACAAAACAAAAAAACATTAGGCAAATACAAATTTGAATAGTAATTGCCAAGAAAAGATAACTCGATCTGCCTAAATCCTGATTTAATCTTCAAAATTGTAGCCTGCCAGTCTCGATTTGAAGGCTTGTACAATTTTAAAATCTTAAAAGAAAAGAAAAAAAGATAAATTAAACTATTACATTTCCACACGAACAAATCTGCATAGTAAAAAATTTATAATCGTATTTACTGTAGTTACCGAGGATTGTTATCCCAAGAAGCACTCTTTCCCTCTCGATAAAGAACGTATCTGTATATAAAGTGTAAATAAAAACTATACTAATCGTATTTACTGTAGTTACCGAGGATTGTTATCCCAGGAGAAAACCATTTATCTTTTGGGCTCATCAAGTCGTTTCTCGGTGTGATACTTTTCTCAGAAAGGCGATATGCAGTAGCTAAAAAAATGTATTTTCAAAAAAGATTATGACAAAACAGTCAGCCATATTAGAAATATGCCAGCATGTCGGTTAATTTACTGATTTAAAAAGTTTATTTTTTTCTTATCTCATACATAATACTAAATTGATTTTAATGTCAATATGTTCAGCATGTCATACTCTTTTAAAAAAATACAAATTTTGAGTTACTGCACATCGCCTTTCTGATAAAAGTATTACGTTGGTAACGACGTGATTACCTTTTTTAGTTAGAACATAAAGGGAAGCAACACAAATAATTACAGAAAGACAAAAATGTTTCTGTGGCGGACAAACGGTTGGATTTACATTAATTTCAAAGAATTTAAAAAAATATAACTCAGTCCAAAAACTAAGGAATACTTTAGAATGTATTTTGTGTGATTAAAATCTGGACAGCATTGAAAGAATGGATGAGAGTTCTTGGGTTAGTAACATGTAAAATAGTTAAGGTAGCAGGTCCAGTTCACTTGTGTGGAAACATGGGAAGAAGTGATATTAATGGTCTTTAGATAAAGAGAGAGAAATAAAGTCCTGGCCAGAAGTCGAGTTCTTAAAGCGGTTCAACGCTAGCCAGCATTTAAAACGAACGTTATGATGATGAATGATGATGAAGAAAATATATAGGAAAACAGCCTTAGGGAAACAAACGTTGATTAACTAACTTAAGCTTTAGTATAATAAAAGATAAGTTTTTCGAATATGACGATTTCGCATGTATCAGCCAACTTGCTATAAGTAACTTATTTAAGTTTTGTTTGTTTGTTCTTACTAAAAAACAGGAAAAAAAATAGAAAGAAATAGAAATAGAAACATGGAAGAATCATGCTAGTCAAAAATGGACAATTATCGAAATAACATCGAAGTTCTAACAGCTGAGCTTAGAGGAATCACCGTCACCTCAGCCTATAAACCACCTCCCACACCACTTTTGATGCCAGATATGCTATCATCACCTGGGAAACCAAAAATTGTGATTGTCGACCAACCATAGCACCCAATAGGATAAGCTAAAAATAATTCGGATGGAGATTCAATGGACCGAAACCAACCTGCTTAATCTGATCCAGTATGCAAAGCAACTAAAGTCGTTCAACTGCGGACGATTGAAAGCAAGGTACAATTCCGATATTGTGTTTGCCAGTCAGAACATCACCGGACGGAGCAAAAAGCTGGTGCTGACGTCACTTCTCAAAACACAACACCGCACCATTGGCATCACAGTCGATGCTGCAATCATCTCAGTGACAGTTCCAAAGGAGATTCAACTTTGAGAAAGTGAACTGGTCCGGCTTCCAAGAAGATCTTGACAAGATCTCAGCGAACCCTAAAATCTATAATAGCTTCATCAGGTTTGTGTGCCAAGTTGCCCGAAAGAACATCCTAAGAGGCTGCCGCACTCAATATATGCTGAAAGTATAATCGAAGTAGAGAGATCATGTCTCTCGCCTATCAGAAAGCCGACAACGGAAATGGCAAAATCTGTTGGAGAAAACTGAGATGACGAAGAATAGTAAAAGGCATGGAGTCTAATCCAGAAAATCAGCAACGATCCATCAACTCCAAGGCAACAGCAATAAGTGCACCACCACTGCCAACCAAGTTGCACATCAGTTGTTATTCAATGGAAAGTGCACTACCAAACAGCAAAGACCAAACATAGACCGACTTCAACACTCTCAGAACATCAGACCAACTGAGCCGTTACTTACTTGAAGAGCTTGGTATAAATATCAGTACCCTTAAGGCTGGTAAAGCCATCAGCCAAGATGATATTTTCACAGAGGAGGTAAATCACTTGATCTGACACGAAAATGGATCCTTGAGCCGATGAACAACTGTATGCTGGCAAGAAACATCCCAAAGTTCTGGAGAAAAACACGAATCATCGATCTTCTCAAAACTTGGCAAAGATCCAGTGAATACAAAGAGTTTCTGTCTGATGCCATGCATTTAAGCTGTTTGAGCGCCTAATCCTCAACGGATTGGCCTCAGTTGCTGAACCAGCCATCACCCCCCCCCCCCCCAACAAGCAGGATCCCGACCCGGCAAATCCACAACTAGCCAGCTCCTGAATCTCACTCAGCACATTGAAGATGGATTTTAGAAAGGACTGGCAACAGGAGCCGTCTCTGTTGATCTGTCTGTCTGCCACATATGACACTGTAAACCACCGCCTTCTTCTGAAAAAGATCTTAGCGCTGACAAAAAACATGGCACTTGCAGACCTCATTGGAGCCATCTTAAAAGACAGGCACATTTATGTTACTCTAAACAACAAAGTCGTTGGCGCCGACAAAAGAATGGCTCCTTTCAAGGTAGTGTGCTGGCTCCGTTACTGTATAACATCTACACGAATGACCAACCAATGAACCAGAACACTGAGCAATTCGTCTATACTAACGACCTCTGTGTAACACCCAAAGTGAGTAAGTTTGAATCAGTAGAAACAAAGCTCAACTCAACCCTAGATGAGCTACTCCTCTACTATGAGAGTAAGTTTGAATCAGTAGAAACAAAGCTCAACTCAACCCTAGATGAGCTACTCCTCTACTATGAGAGTAACTACCTGCATGCAAACTCAAGTCTGCTTGTTCCATCTCAGAAACCAGGAGGCCAACCGACCCCTAAAAATCATGTGGTCTGGAATACAACTTGAGAATCACATCAACCCTGTCTACCTTTGTGTAATCCTGTACAGCATCTTCTCATTCAAGGAACATATAAAAAAGACAAAAATTAAAGTCAGCTCCCGGAACAACATCCTACAGAAACTGATCAACTCCAAGTGGGGAGCCACAGCGCACACACTAAGATGTACTGCCTTGGCTCTGAGTTATTCCTCTGCAAAGTGTTCTGTTTCAGAGAGATCAATGCATGCCAAAAAATTAGACACAGCATTAATAACATCTGTCACTTGATCACTGGCTGCCTGAAACCTACCAACCTGAACAACCTGCATCCATTCACTAGCATTGCCCCTGAAGATGTGAGACGGGAAGTTGCCTACCAAGTAGAGATCACAAAAGCTACCAATGATGAACGTAATCCCCTTCGTGAACATGAACCAATGGAATAACGACTGAAGTAAAAGAGAAGCTTCCTAAGCCATATCGAACCTCTAACAACATCTCAGGAAGAAACCAGACTGCAGCTGTGGACCAAACGGCTAGAGAATGACCCCCCTCCCTCTTACTGACATGACAATCCTCCTTTTTGAGGCCCTCCCTCCCGGTTCAGAGGCACCCTGGGTCCAATGGAAAAACACTCAACCACCTGAGAACAGGAATGGGGCGATCAAAAGATGCTATGAGTAGATGGGACTACAAAACCGACCCAACCATCTGCAAATGTGGAAAAGAAGACCATACGATGCAACACTGCCTGTCTGCCCTCTACTGCCCAATCGGTGCAGCTTGAAAGATATTGCAGAGTACAACAATAATGCAAAGAACTGCATAAAAAAGTGGGAAACTATTGTATGACCACATGACACTTCAAAGACACGCAAAGAAGAAAGAATAAACATGATTTTAATTAAAAATTTGGGCGCAATGAAACTGAAAGCGATTTCACTGTAAATAATAAACGACCATACATTAAAATATTGCATAATTCGGTAAAGATTACTTTTGGCGCCATAAATTATTTCAAATTGGAAATTATTTCAAAACAACTTATTTAATAAACTCCCATAATTTACTGTAGTTACCGAGGATTGTTATCCCAGAAGAGATTCATTGATCTTTTCGTTAGAATATAATTAGTTATAAGGGGAAGCAACAAAAATACATATGTAATCAAGAGCGTACACCTTGCATCAAAGATGACAGAAAAAAAATGATTGGCCAGCATTCACTAATATTCATATAAAATAACGTCTCAATCGGTGCAGTTAAAAAAGAAAAAAATAAGGAATAAAACGTCTCAAACTGGAAAGTTAAAAAAAAATAAACACAGAAAAAAGTATCAATCAGTATAGAAAAAAGAAAAGGAAAAAGAAAAGAAAAAAGAAAAAAATAGAAAAAAGAAAAGGAGAAAAAGAAAAGGAAAAAAAAGAAAAAAAAAGTCTCATTATAAAAATAGAGTGAATAATTTTTTTCTGAATTTATTTCAGATGGCGGAGTTGTTAAAAGCAAATAACATCAAATTCAAACGAACGGGGTCAGTTGACTATCATAATTTCATCGTCAAATGGGCACCTTTTTTATAGTCGGTGTATCATTTTGCAGAGTCCTAAACTGCCTTGCGTTCTTGTCGAATTATGTAAACACTATCATTTTAAATCCCGACGTGATGCTTACGATTTTTTATTTTTAGGTACACACATAAAAATTATACATGTTTTAAAAAGTAAGTTGTTTTAATGTGATTCTCTTTGGAGAGGGGTCATTCAGAGCATTCTTTCTTGCCGTGACAGAGTACAACATCGAATTTACAATCTAGTGAGTGAAGATCTCTTCAGTTCTTTTCAACTCATTTCTCACAGAAGAGACGTTGCTAGTCTCTTTCTGCTCTATCGTTATTTCCATGAAAAGTGATCGACTGAGCTCCAATCTCTGGTTCATCTTTGTAGGACATTAGCAGCAAGAACATGTGGTAATACCACAACTGAAAAGAACTTTACTTTATTTCTTCCATGTGTCTGGCGTCAGGCGGATTTTTCATAAACAGAGTTTCTTCCAAGGGCTTCCCGTCTGTGAAACACATACCATGGAACTGCTTCACTGCAAACTACAACATCGTCGTCTTCGAATCTTATGTCAACAATTTAATCCCCGGTCATATTCGCGGATTTGTGTAAATATATAAAATAGCTTATTTACTTATTTTACATCACAAAAAAGTAACAAAATCTCTCCCCCACTGACACAGTTTTTAGCAATGCGGAGTTGTCTCCCTTTTAAAAAAAAATGTATAGGGTGCATGACACTGGATATCTTCAATTAGCGGCTTCTTTAGGAGCACAAATGAACAATAATACTCGACTGTGGCCTATATATTTTAATTATATTTAGAATTGACTATCTACCAATTTAAACGCTTAAACTTTCCTTCCAAAGTGATTTGGGAAACCTTTAAACTGATAGTTCCAAAATAGCATGATGCACTATTCTAGAAAATACCTGCTTTTTTCTCTTTCCCTTTCTCTCGAAAAAGCAAATGATAGAATAATAATAATTATAATGGAAGACGTACAGAGTTACCTCCCTTGTTATTGACAAGGGAAACAACCAGCAAAGAACAAAATGAAAAGAGCTATATGAATTACTATTTATCTACCTCCCACAAGGTAAAATGTGACACAAGGTCGGGAAAATGAGATTAGATAAGCCAGAGCTCGAGAGGTGAGCAATCTGACCATTTAAAAATTGCCTGGGCAGCCCTGTCGGCATTCCCCGGTAGGGGCGCCTCAGACAGTAAGCAATAAACTTACTCCTCCCCAAAGAGGGGAGGCAAAGCCTGGGAGGGTGCACCTCCTAGAACTGCACAGGACCAGACAACCCCTAATAGACCGGCGTAAATCCAGACCCAAAGGCCAGGACAATACCAGTCTATTAGGTGGGTTAAAAAACCCTGGTTGAGCTATATGAATTAAGATGAGAGAAACTCGTCAATATTAAGATTCCATTTTTTATTTGGTAAACGATGAGTTCGAAATGGTAAAAATAATAATGCGATAAAAAAATTGTGTATAGGCTTTTATCGCCTATACACAATTTTTTTATTATTTTGACATGCATTGATTTATGGTTTAATTTTTTAAATTAAATTATTAAATTTATTTAGTACAACACATGCAATCTGAAAAAAAAAACACGCGTGAAATGTGTACACATGCTAGAATAATCGACAGTTTAACAAAATGGAAGCTTACAACAAACGTAGTAGTGTATTATGTAAAAACAAAACTGAGTTCAACTGAAACGAAACCAGACTTTCATGATCCAAGAAAGCAATTTTAAATTATCTATAAAAAACTTGTAAAAGAAATATTTTTAGAAATATTTTTTTTCATTCACTAAAAGATTTTACTTCGTTTCACTACTCATTGTTTACGATCCATGTTTTATGTATGGCTCATGCCGTCATGTTCTATTTTTGTATCGCTCAAGACTAAAAAAGTATTAAAACGTCTTCCCTCCCCCTTATTACTATGTAATACTAAATTGATTTTAACTTCAAAACTGTATTTTAAACTTTAAAAATATGTCTATTATCGCCTATACACTAATTTTATTCGAAGTTTTTAAGAAACTGTTTACCCCTTCGAACTCATCATTTACTTAATTTTTATGTAATCAATTTTTCGTATATTTATTAAAGTAATTTTTAAATGTGTTGTTTAATTGAAAAGAGTGGAGGACACAAATTAAATAATCCTTATTTTTATTACACATCTAACCATGCAGTCTTCTTTCTTTTGTTTTTTTTTTCGTCCAGGACCGAGAGGGGTATCAGTAAAGAAAAAGAACACGAACGAACACACACACACACCCATAACACACACACCCATAACACACACACCCATAACACACACACACACACACACGTATTTTCTCATTTAAAATTTGCTTGTATTTGAAAAATAACCCACCATTAGTATTAAGTTATGGAACATAATTAAAAAGCAAGGGGCGATAACCAGTGTTGCCAACTGAGATTAAAAAAAAAGAAAAATCCCGTGAAAACCGCTAGATTTTTAACTTTTCATCAGTGTTGCCAACTGATTTTAAAAACCCGCTGGATCGAAATAAAAATAAAATCTCCAAGAAAAAAACAAAAACACAAGATTTTAATTGTTTACTCTATATTTTCTCTCTCTATTAGGGTATATTGAATTGGTTAGCTCCCAGAATGGCTGCCAAATTTTATCCACTAATTTTGGCTGTTTTTTTTTGTTTTTTTTGCAGGAGGGTATATTTTGTTTTGTAAGAAAAAAATCCGTGTATGAACTTTGAGTATCTAGTTTAATCTTTCCTTTCCAGGTTTTTGATTTCTTGACTGTTCAAAAAATCTTTATTCTTGTCTTTCCTTTCCTTGCTAACATGGTGCCTGGTTATTGAGAGGTCATTTGAGTTTGAGGTTGTAAAGGGGGGGGGGTGAGAGGGAAACCTATCTTTAACTTTCTGTTCCCTTTCTCGTATACAATGAACTTATTCTATCTACATATATATATATATATATATATTATATGGAATTTTTTTTTTTTTTTTTTTTTTTAACCTGCGGGGGCTAAGAAATACCCGACTAGTACACGGGCGCAGGCTATCATTACCCCTCCCGGAGTGTTGGACCCGTAAGACCTCGTAAGGCTATCCATCTAAGAGAAGGAAATCTCTGACAAAAAACCCTTGCTTCCAGCTACTTACGCCGTGGCAGTAAACCGTTGGGAAGGGAGGCCTCCTTACTCCTGATCGACAACCTTCCTAGAGTTGGAATCTCGAACAAAATATCCGGTTTGCAAACCTACAATTGCTTAAGGAGTAGATAGGTACTGCCTATCGCCGGCCCTTGCACTCCTTCTTTGTTTATTAGTCAGGCACAGAGGTAACAGTGCTGGGACGCCTCTAAACACTCAGTGCCTAGGCTTGTTTTCTTACTAGGACAATGAACGCCGTTCTCTTTCTCTCTATTTGGGCAACTTGGGGAAAGTTTTTTCGTTACTAAGTCTTACATGACCAGTCTAGGTCTCTCTTGTTCCGACAGGTTGAGGGTACAGGTTAGACAGCTTGTCTGGCTGCTGTTTCCGACTAATAGGAAGAAGCCCAAACTCTTGGGTAACACCAAGAACGACGGCTCCATCATCAGTTGCATACTACCGTGGGTGGTTGTATGTGCCATGTCGCGCATGGAAAGGGACCCTGCAATTATCTCCGGTGGGCTTTCCCGAGGCCACAACCCCCATGGACCAGGTCGTGACTAATGGACTGGTTGTGTGAGCTTATTGGCACCAAACAAGTACCCGCCTTGGCCAACCCACTCTATATTCAAACCAAACATGTCATTACAAAGAAATAAAAGCAAACCTAAATCAGACACCCAACAAAAAACACTTTCGCCTCCGCCCTTGAGGCTCGCATTCACAAATATCCGGGGACTTAGAACCAACATCAACGATGTAGAAACCTTTTTCCTGACAAACTCCCCGGATATCCTAGCTCTTAGTGAAACTAACCTTAAATCCACAATCTCCTCTCACCACTTTGACATGACTGACTACCTCCCACTCTACCGTAAAGACTGACAAACATATGCACGGGCTAGGAGTTTATGTTCAGAACACCCTCCCCCTGACTAGAGAACATAGGTTAGAATCAGATGACCACGACTATATGGGCTTTAGATTGACTTTACATCACAGCGTCAGTTACTTATATTTCTTATACCGCTCCCCGTCGACCCAGGACTGTACTCTGCTAAACTCTGTCTCTGAAAGCATAGATAGAGCAGTCTTAATTGACTCGAATGCCCAGATACATGTATTTGTGGATTTTAATGCCCACCACCGCGACTGGTTGGGATTCTCCAGCCTTACTGATGCAGCCGGCGACTCTACGTATAATTTCTCCTAAGCTCACTCCCTCTCTCAGACTGTCGATTTTCCGACCCGCATCCCAGATCGAGTAGACCAGCAAGCCTAACCTTTAAGACCTTTTCTTGACCTCAATGCCCGAGGCTTGTGTGACGAAAACTCATAGCCCACTCGGGAATGCTGATCACATTGTGCTAATGATACATATCACCCTACAAAGTCGTCCAAAAGCTGATGGACTGTTGCTCAACAAGATACTACGAGCAGGCTGATTTTGAGTCAATAAGAGATCACATCAGTGACGCCCTATGGAGGGAAACCTTCTCACTCCCTGCCAACCAGTGTGCAAACGAATTAACTGAATGGGTCAAAGCAGGCATTGAAGCCTATGTCCCCATGCGAAAATTCTTTAGCAAGCCCCACTCTTCTCAATGGTTCACTTCAGAATGTGCAGCTGCCATTTCTGGGAGGCAACAAGCATTCCATAAATTCGGCCGCCATAAGTCAGTTACTAATAGACATAAATTTATAGAGTCAAAAAATAATTGCAAGGCCGTGATAGGTGAAGCGAAGAGAAGGTATAATGAGTTAACAAAAAAACGCATTCAGCCACAGAAACTAGGTACTTGCGATTTCTGGAAAATATACAATAGTGTAGTGAATAATGGTCAATCAACGATTCCCCCACTATCAAGCCGCAATGATGTCGTTTGCACGGCCACTGATAAGGCTGAACTACTTGCACAGCGTTTCGCTTCTAACTCTACTTTAGACTCAGATAACCAGCCCCTCCCTGAATTCCCTTTGCGGACCGAAGTCACACTTTATAACCTGGTCATCACCCCATCCCAGGTCAGAGACATCATAAAAATCCTTAACACCTCTAAAGCTTGCGGGCCTGATCTTATACCTGTAATAGTAATAAAGAAATGTTCTGCTGAACTGGCCCCTGTCCTCTCCAAACTCTACAATAAATGCCTAGCTGAATCTTGCTTCCCCGATAACTAGAAACTGTGGTACCAGTCTACAAGAGTTCTGGGAATAGAACCAACCCTCAGAACTACCGCCCAATCAGTCTACTGCCGATCTTTGCCAAAATCTTTGAATCCTTAATCAATCTAGCGATAGTACGGCACTTAGATAATGCTAAACTTCTATCTGACCGCCAGTATGGATTTAGACAAGCATGATCTACTGCAGACATCCTAACGGTCATCTCTGAACGCATATATCATATACTGGACAAGGCAGGTGAAGCTAGGGCAGTAGCGCTTGATATATCCAAAGCCTTTGACAAGGTATGGCATAAAGGGCTTCTCCTGAAAATACGCTCTTACGGCATTACTGGGAAACTACTTAATATAATTAGATCCTTCCTAAATAAAAGAAAAATCCAGGTTGTCCTCGATGGCCGTTCATCTAAGCAACATGACATAAATGCTGGTGTACCCCAGGGATCTATCCTTGGACCTTTATTGTTCCTGATTTTCATAAACAACCTCCCTGATGACATTGAGTCTGAGATTGGTATATTTGCTGACGACACCACGCTTTACTCTCGTCATGTGGGCAAAATGGGCGCGCATATATCCGAGGCAATGGCTGAATCCTTAGAAAATGACCTCCAGGCTGTAGTGGAACGGGGTCATAAATGGTTGGTAACTTTTAATGCCGCAAAGACAAAGCTCCTTTCCTTCAACAACTACAAGAAACCTCTTCAACCCCCAATTGACATGGCAAATAACACCCTACCTGAGAGTCCAATATTCAAACTCCTCGGCCTAACCTTCACAGGTAACATGAATTGGAACAAATACATTGAAGACATTGCCAAGGCTGCCGCAAAGAAGGTTGGCTCCCTCTAGCGTGCTAGTAAACTCCTCACACCTGACATTATCCTGTATCTCTACAAAGCCACCATCCGCCCATGCATGGAGTATTGTTGCCACATCTGGGCTGGTGCATCATCTACTAGTCTCTCTCTCCTTGACAAGGTCCAAAAAAGAGTCGCCAATCTAATAGGTCCCTCACTGTCATCCAAGCTCCAGTCCTTGTCCCATCGCCGCAATGTAGCATATTTATGCTTGTTTTACAAATACTTCAATGGATTATGCTCCGATGAATTGGTTACTCTGGTGCCCCCTCGACGTAAATTCACTAGACAAACTCGACAATCAACTAAATCTCATTCATTCACTGTGGATGTCCCCAGATACCGGAGTGCCTTCTACTCAAATAGCTTCTTTCCTCGTGCTGCTGACCTCTGGAACTCCCTTCCTGCCCCCTGTTTCCCCGACAGTACTGACATGCAGAAATTTAAAACTAATGTAAACAGACATATCGCTGCGCAGATCCCAATTTAGGCTGACCCCCCCCCCCCTCCAACCATCTCCCCTTTTCTTTTTTCTCAGTAGCCTCTTACGTCTATAGTGGCGGCCTGCCTTGTTTGGGGTGAACCATGTTAAAAAAAAAAAATAATAAAAAAAAAATCATAAAATCAAATTGTTTATCAAATATTATTTACAAAAATTTCAAAAAGAAATACGCAAAAATTAGATAACAAATTTATAGGTGGATTAATTGATAGATTTTGAAACTGTTCTGAAGAGGGTTTGGGGGGATAAAAATGGTACGATAAAAATGGCACCGGAAAAAATGGTACGGTAAAAATGGCACAAGTGGATAAATAGGGAAAAATGACACACGATGGAAATCTCACGAGTTTATAAAAATATTGGAGACAATACATAAAGGGAAAACATTAGGAAGTTTGTAATATTACATCTGTATTTAAAAGTAGATGAGATTCTACTTTGTTTTAGGCGATTACGTGTGAAGAACACCCTGAAAAAAACCCCAATTATTTTAGAATTTAAAGTGGGGAATTAGTTTGGCATATAAATTTAACGTAAAATGATCCTGTTTCCGGTCCATTCTAACTTTTTGGAGCAATTAACTATTTTTAAAATTATTTCTGTCATACCATAAATCCGTAAAACCACACTAAATCGCCCTAAACAGTAAAACACAGAATTTATCTCCCATAGCAAAAACAAACAAATAAACAAAAAATTGTTAACAGTCCCGAGTCATAAACATTACAATGACCTGGAAATGGAGGGATCATTTTACGTTAAATTGGGTAGCACTTGCATGCCCGCCACCAATCATAAAGGACTTTTTTGTTTGCTCTGAATATTTAAAAAGAGAAAGAAACTGTTTTTACGATTTTAATATTTGCCGAATTTACAATATCTTTTTCTGTTCGTTATTTTGTTACTTTTCAAAATAGACTTAACGTTAAAGTGTAGTATCTGTTCTGATACTATACTTTATCTTTTCTGTCTTCGGTCAGCGAAAAAAAAATCTTAGACTGAGGCAATTTTTATTTTTGTCCCAATCCAGAATGCCCTTTTTTTGGAGCGGGATTTTCGCCACATTAAAATACCGACCTTGTATCTAACTCTACCATCGTGGGTGGGCAAGTAAACGCAGTAGAATTTAATTATCTATCGACTTTTATACATGGTGATTTAATTTTTTAAAAGCTATCTTTACAACACGCAGCAAATAAATGGTTGCTTGTCGCTTAACTGTTGGGAGATTCATTCCTGAAAAAAAAAAAAAAAAAAAAAAAATTGTAAAAAAAAAAATATGACTACCATTAACCCTAAGTTTGGGGGTGCAACTCGGACTTAAGGTTAGTGGTAGGATAAGTCATTTTGTTTACAACTTTTCAGGAATTAAGCCCCCTCCCCTCGTTATTCGACAAGCAGCCATTTGTATTTTTTCTTTGAGACACCGTTTAACGACATAATATTTTGAAATAAAAAAAACTTAGACAGTTTCAGCAAGTTAAGAGTATACAGGTCGGTAGATAATTAGGACCATACACAGAATAAGGACCCCAAAACTATGGGCAAATGAAAAGGACGCTTTTCTGTCTTCACCGGCGTCTTCCGGTTGACCTGGCCACACACGTGGGCTTTCTATTTACAACTTTTTAATAAACAAACGTTTGTTTTTATTATTGTTGTTTGTTTTTACATTTTCTCGCCTTTAAACTTTTCTGCACTTTTACCAAGTGAGTAAATACTTATTTTAAATTAAGAGAGGAGGTTTTTTAAAACTATCAAAGCGCCCCCCCCTAAATACTTAGCAAAATCGATTTTATGTCGATTTCTTAAATAGTTAAAAGAAAAAAAAAGGGTGAAAGAAAAAAAAAAGTCACAAATGAATGTTACCAAAGGCAATAAAAACTATTTTTGTTACTAACTATATACGTTTTTGTGTTTTTTAAAGTATTTTAAAGTGCCTTTATTTACATTTCTATCTGAAATTGCGATTGGATATCAAACGAAATCCTCAGATTTGACAGGAAAAAGCCGATAAACGTTAGATCAAACGAAATCTCCAAATCTAGTGGGAAACCGCTAAATTGACAAAACTGGCGATAACTCTAAATATGAGTTATTTGCCCTATCGTCTGCGTGACGCTGGATCAGTCAGCCATATTGTATTTACGTTTCATCGTGTTTTGTACGCTGAGGAAAAGTCTCTTTGTACCTTCAAACAGTTTCGTGTGATACACATCTTTTTAGTGGCGATCCTACCGCTGTCACCGCGCCAATAAAAAAAGATATGCATCACACGAAACCGTTTGAAGGTACGAAGAGATTTTATTCCCGAGCGTACAAAACACGATGAAGCGTAAATACAATATGGCTGACTAACTCTACCGACTAACTGATAAACTGAAGCTACACTTGAACAAAAGAAAATTATTACGTATGCAAATAATTAAGAACAAGAGTTTCGCTCGATTCTTCCGATAAAAGTACGAAGCATTTTACCTTTTTTTTTCCAAACTGTCCGACGACAATTTCCGGAATTTGCCGAAGACCGTTTTTTTTCTGTTAACTCGATTTTCAATAAATAGTCAATAAATACCTGTTCCAAACGCCTTAAAATTTACTTTTCTACCTAATTGAAAGGAGAAAAGTACAGAAAAAAATGATTACAGTCGCCAAACATCTGTTAGTCATAGTTTTCGTTGTTTTCTAGTTTATTTTTGATAACATTATATTTTGTCAATAACAAATCGCTGCTTATCCAGAACTACGAAGACATTCGAAAAAAAACAAAAAAACAAAATGAGGAATATCTGTTTGATGTACGTATCTGTCACGGGCTGAATATATCCTATACCAAAAATCACGTAAATTAATCAAGTACTTTTTATTTGGGCATCTTTTACGAGACTCAGCAGAGTAAAAACGCTAAAAAAACAAATTTACAACAAATAAAAGTAACTGTAAGCTGTAAAAGTTAGTTTCAAACTTGCATGTGCTATTTGTTTGTATTTTAAACCCGTTTGAAGTGCTATTTATTAGAAATCAATAGTTTTTTCACCGTAAGTTGAGAAAAAAACATGGCCGAATTGGGGGGGGGGGATTACTAACGAATGCACTAGGAGCAACCATATTTATTTTTGTGAAAACGGTGGGAAAAAAACAAGAAATCTTTTTTTTTACATCTAATGAAAACCCATTTATAATACGTAAAAATAAAAACAAATTACATAGGTAAGTAGGAAAATATCTATTCTCGTCGTAGGTCAACTTCACTTGTTGCAAATTTATGTTTTTAAACCCTTTCTCGTTCTTTTTTTGGACCCCGTTCGCGCCTCTGCTGAGCGTCGTAACATATACCCTTTTATTTTATAAATAAAAATTACATGGCCCCACACCGCCAGAAACGATGCCCAAATCAACCTCGTATGCAATAGTTAAGGTGATCTCCCTCGAATATGTCGTAAGGGCGGCCGTATTTTCCCGTCATTCGTTTATCGGTAAAATGTAAGCACAAACAAATCTTTTAAAATATTGAAAAGTCATTTTTCACTAACTTTTCAGCATGACTCCCCCTCAGCAATGAACAGTGGTTATCGCCTGTGGCCTTGCCACACACACACACACCCTGCACTCTCTCTAAAAAAAAAATCTAGAGTGGAATCATTTTACGTACAATATTATATGCAAAACTGATCCTTTACACTAAATTCTAAAATAAATATTTTTCTTTCCACCAGGTTATGAAAGGTGCTGGTCACAATTATTCACAGAAAAAAGTAGAACCTCATTTTTTTTTGGTGTGTGTGTGGGAGGTGGTTTGGTTGAGGATGTTACAATCTACAAATTTACCGTTACTTTTTTTTAACTTGACTTCCTGGTGCAATCGAGAAATTAATTGTAAATAGAATTGTGGTTACAGATTAGTCCATTCACGCAAAATGCGTTAGTCCGAATGTATACGGTCTAAGGGAGATAATTCAGTGTTAATATTTGAAAAATTCTAGAGTTGCCTCCCTTGAAAATATGCACTTAGCCAGCGCAGAGTGGAAGATGATCTCCCTTCTAAAATAAAGACGACACGCTAGTTCGTCGTTCGTAGACTCCGAATAATAAATTAATTTAATTTTTTATTAAAATTCTTCTCGCTTATTTTCCGTAATTTTTGGTATACACTAATATTTTTCATTGATAACAATTGTTATGGCGGTATTATCTAGAAGGAAGGGGAGATAACTCAATAGTTTTTCAGACTTATAATAAAGGGAAGTAAGTATAAGACTAATCTAAGGGAGGTAAGAATGTAATTTACAACGAGATGTCATTTACATGAGTCTGATTGTAATCCTCAAATGTGATCGTTATATAGAAATTAAATCCAATATTTTTCAACTAATTATAGATATGCAAACACTAAAACGCATCTAATGCGCATGGACCCCACTCGTACTATATTGTGATGTAGTTCCTATATACTTTATCCTTCACTGACCGAGGACAGATCAGATGGAGTGTAGTATTAAAACAGTGATGTAGTTTAAAAGGTTTATATTTTCGATGGTTGTACAACGGCCACCATCTTAGTAGGTATTTATCTTCACCCCCACCACGGGAAGGTGTGACACAAGGTCGGATGGTGGGTATTGAAAAACCAGCGCACAAGAGATGTGGCCGTAAAAGCATACCTGAGCCGCTCCGCAATAAACTAACCTCTTTTCAAAGAGAGGAGGTGAATCATGGGTGGGTGGACCTCTTAGAACTGCATTGAACCATAAATTATCCTGACAGATGAAAGGTCATTACCTATTCAAAAAATAACCCAGCTTCTGTTCGTAAAATAACTGAAAAATATTAGAACGTATAAAAACAAATTCATTACAAAAAAAAAAAAAGATCTTAAAACGAAGGAGATCTGTTTTTTTTTGTAATGAATTTGTTTTTTTACGTTCTAATATTTTCTCTAAAATAAAAATAAAATGAAATGAAGGATATCTCAGTGAAAAATGTATTTAAAAAAGGTTTAAACATTTAAAAAAATATGTTTATTGGTATTTTTAAGATTTAAAATAATTAAATTCATTTCAATTCGTCAAAACTATTTGCCGCTTTACGTAGCGTCCATAAGTATTTTTAAGATTTAAAATAATTAAATTCATTTCAATTCGTCAAAACTATTTGCCGCTTTACGTAGCGTCCATAAGTATTTTTAAGATTTAAAATAATTAAATTCATTTCAATTCGTCAAAACTATTTGCCGCTTTACGTAGCGTCCATAAGTATGTTTTAGATTTAAAATAATTAAATTCATTTCAATTCGTCAAAACTATTTGCCGCTTTACGTAGCGTCCATAAGTATGTTTTAGATTTAAAATAATTAAATTCATTTCAATTCGTCAAAACTATTTGCCGCTTTACGTAGCGTCCATAAATATTTTTTTAATAGATAACACCACCGAGCTAACAGTTTTTTTTATTACTTGACCTCATATTGTAAACGTTATTTTAAACTTTACTTTGAACGCCAAAATTATAAACATGACTATATTTTCGTTACCTAACTGTGCCCGAAAAATAAAACAAAAAAGTTTTGACGGTAATTCAACTTCACCGATTTTCAATACCACCACTTTTTCTCTGCCTTTCTCTCTGCAATCCAAACCGCTTCTCTTGCTTCTCAGCTATCTTCTTTATTCATATCAGCTGATCTCCACATATGCAAATCAGGTTGCACTATAAAAAGTTGCACTCATGAAGAGAAGCCCTTCTTTACGATTTGATATTTACGCATTACACATGCTCCCCCCTCCTCCTCCCTAATGGTTTTAATAACTCTGACCGCTACCAATTTGTCTACCATCACACCTTTCTACAGTTAACTTTATTAATGGGCTTGGCACAGGTTAAAGAGTGGTGGGGGAGAGGGATAGGGAAAGAGAGAAAGATAGAGAGACGGATTGAGATAGGTAGAGAGATAAGAATTTTAATATAAAGATGTGACACCCAAGTTAAACAGTTACTTTAGAAGCGTGGTTCAGGAAGTTTCTTATGGGTTGTCCGAAAGAGATGCTTTATACTGACGATTAAGTGCTTGCCTGTGAAACAATGAAACGTCTACTTGTTAAAGACCTGGAGGAATGGTATGGAAAGTAAAAGTCTGGGAGTGAATGTTACTAAGACCAAAGTGATGATCAGTAGTTGTAGTCTACGAAAGCTTCCAGAAAAGAGTTACTCTGCTCATTTTGTGGAGAGAGGATTGGAGGCAACTCATCTTTTGTGTGGTACTTGTAAGCATTGACGGTAATTCAACTTGACCGATTTTCAATAGCACCACTTTTTCTCTGCCTTTTTCTCTGGAGGCAACTCATCTTTTGTGTGATATTGTAAGCATTGGGACCACATGAAGTGCAGTAGAATTACATATAGATTGATATATATATATATATATATATATATATATATATATATATATATTTAAAAACTTAGTTCACCCCAAACAGAGCAAGTTGCCACTGTAGACGTAAAGGACTACTGAGAATTAGAGTGAAAGTTTTAGGGGTCATCCTAAATTGGAAGCTGTGCAGTGAGATGCTTGTTCATATTAGTTTTAAATTTCTGCATGTCGGTACAGTCGAGGAAACAGGGAGCAGGGAGGGAGTTCCAAAGACAATAGAGATGGATGAGAATTCAGCTATGGAGAAAGTATATTTGGATAGCGAAGCTATTGAGGTTGTTCAGAAGTTTTGTTACGCTAGAGCACGGGGGAAGGTGGGGTGATAACAAGAGTTAGGAGTGGATGGAGTAAGTTGAGGAAACTTCTGCCATTACTAACCAGCAGAGCATTACCATTGTCGACGAAGGAAAGAGTTTACCAGGCATGGAAGTGAAACCTGGTCAGTAAGTGTTGGGGACATGCGTTGCTTGGAGAGAAATGATATAAAAATAATATAATGGATATGTAATGTGAATCTTAAAGACCAGCTTAGATCTGATGAGCTCAGAAGAAGATTAAATCTGGACAGTATGGGGAGATGTGTGCAGAACAGGAGACTTCGTTGGTATGGTTACATTGAAGGAAAGTTGCAGTAGCAGGATCTGTTGGCAGGCAAACGCCAAGGAAAAGATGGGAGGAATTGATAAGGATGGATTTGAGAGAAATAGTAACAAATAAAGACCTGGTCAGAAATAGGTTAGTTTGGAAGTGCATTTCTAAAAGCCGTACAACACATGCCAACATGTAAAACAGATGTTCAACTGAATATGATGATTAAGCTTGAATCTTAGAATTTGATCTTGAAATTTTATTTGAAACTCAAATCGAATTTATTGGATACGAAGTACAAGGTTCTGTGGTTGTCTTGGTTCCCAGTTTTGGATCGAGTATTTTAGACGACGGTTGCGTCTTTAGGGATTGCCAAGCACCACACTAAACAATTAATATTTGTCCAGCTAAATTGAGACTACACCGGCTCGATAAAACATATGTTTGGAATGGATCACTAGTAAGCAAGTGCTAACTTTTAACAATAGAATATTCTTAATCAAAAAAGTAGAAACTGTAAAGTAACAATAAAACATTTATATGGCAACAATTTTACAACGATGTAAAATATAAACAATAAAGTTTGTTGAAGGTTGAAAGAGTTTTTGCATATGAAAACGACACGAGCGTTAAATTTGTTTTCAAAGTTCCGTATACGTGCGTGTGTATGTGTGTTTACATACTTGGGTTAAGCTGTTATTGGAGGGAAGACAGCAGCCGTGATTAAAGAGTGGATTTTGGGCTTCACACTTCAAGTGGGGTAATTTTTGTTGTTGTTGCTGTCTTCATTGAGAGCCGAAGCGCGTCGTTTGGTGTCGCCAGCGAACTCTGATTTCTTTTGACAAATTCACTGTTTTTATAAAGTTTCATTTCGCACATACTTGTTAGCTTCAGATTAAAAACATGTGTGAACACTTTTGACTTAGTTCAAACTCTGGCCAACATCTGCATGCACTTATTTTACTAGCAACTGACCGCAAGGTAATCACCTTCAAGAAGAAAGAAAGAAATAGACAGGAAGAAGAGGAAATAGTAAGCTGAACGAACCTAGAAAGAAAAGGGCTAACTAAGCTAGCACTTTCCTTCAAAGCTCGTTCATCTCATCGATTTATTGATTTGCCATAGTTCTACACTAAATAAAAAGTGAACGGTTTACAAAAATCAAAAGTGAACAGTTTACAAATAAAAAAAGAAAAGGTTCATACTTATTTTATGGGAGAATATTATAATATTCTTTTGCGGGAATTTGAAGGAATGGGGAGAGATGAGGAGAAAAGAAGAGATGTGCGAGAGAGATGTGCGAGACGAGAGAGAGAGAGAGAGAGAGAGAGAGAGAGAGAGAGAGAGAGAGAGAGAGAGAGACAGAGAGAGAGAGAGACAGAGACAGAGAGAGAGACAGAGGACGAGAATGACAAAGGGGAGAATGAAGAAAAAAAAGCGAGAACTACGGCCCAAAATAATAAAAAAGAACAAATAATAGGAAAGACTAATGAACGAATTGAAAGGCATTGGAATCCATTCAGGGTGAGTGGGTGGTGGAGGTTAAATGAGTGCGGATATTTATTAAAACAACAAAGACGCCTGGAATGAAGCGGGGGGGGGGGTCAGTTTATCTTAATAGAACATATGTACTCTACTCTCTCCCATATTCTTTAGCGCAGATGTAAGTATTTTACTAAATACGAAACATGAAAGCAAACCGAGATGAAAAGGAAATTAGAGTTTTTTTCTATTTCGAGTCGAACTAAGATATAAAAGTTTATTTTTCAAAGAATCGAGTGAACAAAAATAAATAAAAAAGTATCAAAAATGAAATTAAACGAATCGCCTGAAATCACCGGAAGTTCAAAATGCTTCTTCCTGTAAACAATGCGGCGTTTGAAAATAGGAGATTTGCCGGCTGGAAATATATTTCAAAAACTATATTTGGTTCATTTATTTCATCATCACGCAGGAAGTTCTACTCCCTCTCTACACACTAATATATATATATATATATATATATATATATATATATATATA